>CAWUFW010003628.1:0-1200000 GCA_963921515.1 Calotriton arnoldi
TTATTCCCTGTCCAGAGGCGTGGCGGGTGGATGCGATGTCATTCAGGTGGCCGGACAATGCTTTACGATTTCCTCCGATCCCTTTAATTGCCCTGGTTCTGTGCAGGATTTGCCTGGACAAGGCATTTGTTCTGTTGATTGTGCTGGGCTGGGCTCACCGCCCGTGGTATCCTCTTCTGAGGGAGCTGGCCGTTCAGGAGTGTTGGGCGATTCCTGATCTTCCTTATCCGCTGATGGATTTGCGTCTTCCTGTAGGGGTTCTGTGTCAGCTCCATCTTCAGGCCTGGCTCTTGAGAGGGTGAGCCTCTTGTCCCGTTGCTACTCCGAGGAAGTGGTTGACTTGCTTCAGGGTTCCCAAAGACTGGCGACTCTTCAGTCTTATTTCCGACATTGGGGGTCCTTTTCTAGGTGGTGTGTTTCGAAAGGCCTGGCGTCTGTTTCAGTGGACCCGATCAGGGTGCCGGATTTTCTGTCGCATGGTTTTGCGTTGGACCTGGAGTGATTTTCCTGCCCCAGCCTGGGATCTCCTGTTGGTGTTACAGGCCCTTCAGGCGGCTCCTTTTGAGCCCTTGGGGTCTGTGGACATTAAATTCTTGACCACGAAGGTGGTGTTTCTGGTGGCCATTGTGTCCGCTGGTTGTATTGGAGAGTTGGGGTCATTTTTGGGTTCTCTTCCTTTTTTACGTGTCTTGCCGGATCGTGTTGTCCTTTGCCCCAATCCTAAGTTCTTGGCCAAGGTCCCCTTAATTGCCAACCGTGCCTGGCCCTATGAGATCGGGTCAAAAGCCTTTTCTTTCCACCCAGAGTAGGTGGATTAAGCAGATGATCCTTCTGGCCTATGGTTCCCAGGGATTGGAGGTGTCGGCCCAGATCCAGGGTCGGTCTACCCAGGGTATGTCTGTCTCCTGGGCCTCTTTCAAGGGGGTCTTGATTGAGGATATATAGGTATGGCCTCTATGTGGGCCTCTCCACACATGTTCATGGACCACTATTGTGTGGTTTTTGGTGGTCCTGCTGCTGGGGGTTTTGCTGAGGCTGTTCTACAGGCTGGCTTTGCTCTGCACTTGATTTGAGCTCCTTCTGTTGGGTGTCTGTTTGTCTTTTTTCCCTCTGTTTTGTTGTTTGGATTAAAAACTTGTTGGTTGCCTCAACCTTTGGTATGTGGTTTCTTGTTGGTGACCATGAAGCCGCTTGGCTTTGGTATATGCTCACTGTGTAACTCAGGTGGCGAGGAAGACTTACAAGGAGGTAATGCCACAGTTACTTACCAGTAATCTTCATTACTCCGAGTATAGTCTTCCTCACCACATGAGTTCCCATCCCTCCCCCCCTGTTTAACTATCCACTTCATGTGGTTGCTTGCTGGGCATGGTAGTTGCACAGGAAGTGGGGTTGGGTCGTGCCTCCTCTTGTACTGGGTCAAGGGTGACGATGGTCGTCCATGTTGGGGAGGGACGGGAGGATTGGAGCGTAAAATTGCTTGGAGGGTTCTGTTGTGGAGCTGCAGCTCACTGTGTAACTCATGTGGCGAGGAAGACTATACTCATAGTAAAGAAGATTACCGGTAAGTAACCGGGGCAACAACTCCAACTGGGGCTATCAAGTCGCGCTTGACTGGTACAAATCCAAAAGTTCTCTCCGACCACGATGGAGCGCGGGCCGGAGACAGGAGTCATGCAGACCCGCTGACAGTACCTTGGATACATCAATGCTTGGAGACGATGCGATGTGCAATGGAAGAGGATGCATCGTAGGTGCAGGTGATGTGCCGGTTCCGAGGGAAGTGCAAGGTCGTTGAGGTGTTGGCACTCGGGGCGGAGCATTGCGCAAAGTAGGTGATGAGCCAGTTCCGGGTGCGAGGCTTTGGTTTCTGAAGGCGGTGCAGCGTCAGTGATGTGTCAATGTCAAGAGCGCTGAGAGTCAATTTCATGGTGTCGCAGTCGAACCGCTGGGCTGAAAGCGATGCGTCAGTCGACAGCCACGCAGGGCCGGGAATGCATTGGAGTCGGGGCGGTGCACCACGGATGTCGGTGATGCGGTGTCCGAGACTCACGCAAGCAGTTCTTTCGGAGGTGCTGCGCAAAGTCGGGGCTTCGTTGAAAGTCAAGGTCGCTGCATTGTGTATTCGGTGAGCATTGTCCATGGCTTTGGCGCAGGCAGCGGTGATGCGTCAGTTTTGCAAGGATGTGCAGGTTCCAAAATGATGCTTCGGAGTCGTAGCCACGGATGGGGGGGATGAGTAGGGCCCAGCCAGGCCATGATGTGCTCTGGCCCCCCAACTAAAAGCCCCAATCTTTCAGTTTCTGTTATTTGATAAAAATATAGTTAAGTTTGACATTTGTGAAAGTGCACGTGATATGCGGCCTCAACTCTGCCTGCATTACCAATACTGAAACTGAAAGAATCGTTGCTGTCTCCAGAGTAAGAGAGTGAGGCAAGGAGATAGACAGATGCAAGGGGGGGCTTGGCTAAGGCTGTCATGCACACCCTGGTGCACTGAATGATAGTAATATGACTTATGAACATTCAGAACTGACTCTCCTGGAGCCTCACTACCATTGGTGAGGGCACTGCATGCAGGCAGCAGGATGACATGCAGGGTGAACACACAGCTTCTGGGCCTCTCTTATCTGTCCAGCAAAGACCAGGATGGTTGAGGATACAATCATGTTTTAAAGCTTAGTCAAAATGGGCAATTGTCCAGAGCCCATACAGGGTGGCCACCTGATATGTGGTCGGGACAGACCCACATCATCAGTTTTCTATGTAACAGCTGTAGCTTTTTAAATAGCAGATCTAAAACAAAACAGATAAAATAAAATACTGTCCCTGACCCTCTGTTGTAAAGCCATTGTAAGGGTTGACATGTTGGGCTGCATATGTGCACTATGTTTCTACTAAAGGTGCAAGACGTGCACATTGCGTTTCAGTCTGTAGACAGGCTCATTAAAGAGCCATAACTACAAGACAACGATGCAAGAACAGTATACATGTACACGGGCCTTATGAAACCCTCACTCACTCCGCTGATCTCACATAAATAGTATACTTCACCCAGCTCTGCCATAAAACAGTCAGGCAGACATTTTTGACAGCAGTAGCAGCACGATCCCAGTCAGGCTGGTGGGTTGGGGTCTGGGCCTCAGCTCAATATGTTATACCAGCTTGAGCAAGAGCTACGCTTGACATCTTTTAATTTTACTTCCCTATCTCGCATGGGACCTCTGTACAACTTTCCCTAGAGACACCAGATTTAGACATCTACACAAAGGAAAATATGGACAACCATGCACACAGACATAAATCAACCTGTATGGACAGAACCACAAATATAAAGGTATCCGGGCACACAGACCAACATGCGGTGTATATATAGTCACAAATACTACCCATGCAGACAGACTAACCGATACAGGCCCTATGCACACCTGCCAACATGCTGATGAATGTGTGCCCATGTGACTGTATGTAGACTGCCTCTGGTAGCATTTTCTTGTGGAACTAGAAGTGGTATTTAAAAACCTTCAATAGTCATTGTTTCTAAAGGATGGAGCCGTTGTTTTGAAAGAATGCATACTGGTAAAGGGGAGTGTTGGTTTAAAGTTAGAGGTCCCTCTGTCCATCTATGGATTTCTATATTACAAACACCTAGAGCTAAAATCTCTTCTCTGTTAAAATCTAATAAATGTCATGGATGGGGGGTGCAGTCTTTCCTGTCAATGAGAGAAGGTATTTATGCTTGCTGCTGATCAACAAATATACAGACACTCATGCACGCAAGCGTTCAGACACACAGGCTCCATATGCACAGACTAACACCCATACATACTATTTTGTTCTCCAGAAGGCTCTGATATCACCATGTGCACATCTACCAATGGACATTAAGCATGTGCACATCAGCCTGTGCTCACTGCTCCACATCACATTATGTCCTCCAATGTATACAAGTCTGTGCCCCTTACTGTCAATCACCGTGTCCTCCTAAATACACAGCATTCATTGCTCCCAATGTACATCAGCTTGCACTTCCCTGGGCTGAAGCACGCTATCCTGCACTTCCATCTTGCAGAATACCAGTCAGTCCTTTGCTGCATATCATCTTTAAGCCTTTGTTGCACACCACACTACGCTCCCCCAATAACCATAGCTTTTGCCCCTTGCTCTTGGGTGCACTCATATTCTTCCATATCATTATGTGAGAAATTGCACCAGTTCTGAACTTTCTTGAATTTCTGGTGCTTGTTGCAGGGTAATTTTAAGGCATGGGCAAATTGGCCAATTGCCCAAGACCTCCAGCATCCAAAGGGCCCCCTGGTAAAATGATCAAGATAGCCAGAAGAACAGATTTTTGTTTGTCTGATGGGCATGCACACTTCAGAGAATCTTAAACCACATACCCACCTACCCCACCTTAACTCTCATGCTCCCAGGTATTTTGTGGTAATTAAGTTAAAGAATAAACGTTCTGTCTTATGTCTCTCTTTCAATCATCATATCACCTCTTCGATCTTATCACTCTCTCTTTGTCCCTCTACCGAACCCTACATTATGTACCTCTATACTAACTCACTGTCTCACTGAATCAAAGAACACCCTTGTGGGGCCTAGCTCTCCTTTCCCAAGTGTGTCCTACCTAGCTCACAGAAATGCAGCAATACACAAATCTGTCTGGGAAGATTTCTCTACCACCTCATGTCTTTTCCACACATGCCTGGGTCTTCCAAAAGGGAACCTAAGGACCTCCATTACAGACAAACAAGCACTCAGTGCACATACATAGCCACAGCACACACACTGTCCAACACTGTTACCTCTATGTATTGTGCCTCCACAGTGACCCATACACCCAGCACACACATTCACCATGTACACACTGCACAACACCATTTTGTTCATGTACTGTACTTCTTGTGGGTACACAGATACCCAGTTCGTGCATTCACCATGCATGCACTGCACAGCACTACATCCTTCATGTTCTGTTCTCCTCGCAGGTACACACACACCCAGCACATACACACTTCATGAAGCACTGCTCAGCGCTGCCCTATCCCTGAATTGTACCCTTCCCAGGCACACATACACCCAGAGCTGAGTCACAACTCTTGCGCTGTGTAGCACTTCCACATCTACCTGATGTAGGGTAAGGGTGAGTTAAGCACACAGCTGTGGAACTTTTAAAAATGTGAGTGAACCTGTAGGCCTCAATCCAGTGACAGGGTAAAAAGTACCTGTTAACTACTGCTGATCACTACACGGTATACTGCCACCACCGCGTAGGGCTGCTTTACTCCTGTTGAAGGTGGTAGCCTTTCACCACTATGAAGGTACAGCTTTGGGAACCCCAAGTTCAACAAGACCACAATCCGGGAGACTGGCCTATGTCATGGCTTGCACGTGTGATCCGTGTCTGCCTATGACAGCAAAAATCAGCAGTAGGGATCCAGACAACAGTACAGTTGGGCACTCAGGGTAGGGGTACAAGTCCATTACCATGCAGAAGACTTTTCTGCCCCAACATTTTTCCTTTCAGAAATGATGCAAAATGCTGATCTGGCATTTTGTGCTATTTTTAGCATGAAATTCTTCCTTACATTCATTTTCAGGGCCCATATGACATTAAAGAAAGTGAACACTTGCATGTGATGTGAACAGTCACTCATGTTCGATTCATTCACAATGTTCCCCTGCTCCCACAATCACATTTTTAAATAAATGAAAGCTGAATATGCAACATGGTGTAATACTTTAATCATGGGCATTTTGTGGAATTAGTCTGACGTGAAATGCAGGAACGTTTGTGAGATTATGCCACTGTAAACTACATTTTTCACCTGCCTACTTTTTACCCAAATCAATAAAATGAGCACCCCTGAGTTAATTAACAGTACGCATTGCCATCAGTAGCAAGAGATCACTCTGGGAGTCATTGTGCACTTTACAAAGCATATATATCCATACCTACCTTGTTGAGATACTCCAGCCAAAGCTCTGAAACAGAGATGGCTCACTTAATCGGGGTTCATAAAGTGAATCATTAGCCTTGTTCCAATTTTACTCTAATAGTCTAAAGTTGTACAGAACTGCTTTAGCATCACAGTACCCGACCCTCATTGTGACATGAAAAAAACATACTGCCTGTTTGAACAATTGGAAGGCTATGCTCAGCATTTCACACATGCACTATTTGTGTTGTATAGATCGGTGACACGCTTGCACTCTGTTAGTGATCAGTGGTCTGTAAATATAGCCTGCAGCTCGCTGTATGCCAGCGATTGAAAGCAAATTATAGGCCCTGCATCACACTTACAATGTGATTACACAACCAATCACCATGCAGCTCAAGCCACATAGTGTTTTACTGTTTCATATGCCCTGGCACTGTCAATCACTCTCTAAGTGAAACAGGGCCTCCCACATGGCTGGAACAGAAACCCAGGGGTATATTTGCAAGGGGATATTACCACCAGAACGACACTTTCAGCAATGTTCTTGTGGCGATATACCCTTTTCAATATTTACAACGCAGCGTTAAGCCACTTTTTGTGGCTTAACGCCGCTTCGTAAATAAGGCCCCTTTACACGCATCACTTAGCATGAAACGGGTTTGCAATGGATGTTGCTGTGGGCGTTCAACCACAACACCCATTGCTTTTGACGCTGCCCCAGATTTACAAGGAGGTGTAAATCTGAGGCAACGGCAAAAACTAACGCCATCCAAGAGCAGGCGTTAGAATGACAAAACGAGGAGAAATACTTTTATTTCTCCTGGCTTTTTCTTTTTCTATGTGTGCTGCGGAATGCAACACACATAGAAAGAGTGAAATGATTGTTTCTGTGTAGGAAGGTGTCACTTCATGGACATAAACAATCATTAAATAATGACGATATATGAATAATGACGATTTGCTACTTCTGTGTGTGCTGGATTCTGCAGCACACATAGAAGTAACACATTGCTATTAGTGATTGTTTATGTACAGGAAGGGACTCCTTCCTACACATAAACAATCATTCCCTGCAATGCAGGCATGCTTGCACTATGGTGCATGGGTGCCTGCATTGGCATTAGGCAGCTAAGTTTAGCGCTTCGCTAGGGAAAACACAGGGGTGCGCTGTATTTTTGTGAATACGGCACAGCCCTGCTTTGTGAAAATGTCAGAGCGCTGCGCTGCCAAATTTGGTGCATCTCTGCACTCCGACATTTTCTCGTAAATATGCCCCCATGAGAGAACCAATAGGCAACTAGAGCAGGACTCTCAACACGGTAAGTGTACATATATATATATATATATATATATATATATATATATAATCCATATTATGCAGCATTGTGCTGCATATGTTTAAGTATCATTTTAACCCATTTTAGCTACAAAAACGCTGTGGCAAATATGGTTACTCTATTATTATGCAGTATATGCGGCACAAACAGAATTGTATAATTCCCCTTGCTCTGACCATTCCGCATTCTGCTTATTCTAGAAAACCTAAACATTATAATTCAAATCAGTGACCATTGATAGCTGCACCATAAGAGAACAACGTCTATCCCTTCAATATACAGAAAGTTTGCCACATAATCCTAGTACTCCTGACAATGTTAAAACTCTGCAGAGTGCTTTGGGGCTATTGCTATGATGTTAAAAAACATATATATAGAGGGAACTGAATAATATTTCCTATAGGTATATGTGCATGAGTGTGCACAAGTATGTGTAAGGGTGATTGTGTGTTGTGAATTTTATCCCTGGCATAATATTGTTTATTTTTTATATTATGTGCAGCCATGTCATGACATGATGATTAGTGAACATTCAAGTTATAATATATCCATATGTGGGACTAGTACATGCGAGAACTTGATCAAAATGACAAACCGGTGTTGAGACACCAAACGTACATTTGCTAAAAATGACTCTTACTTTGGGATAAAAAGTTTGTTTTTCATAACACTGATAAGCTTTTGTTTTGGGGTATATTTTCCTAGAATGAAAATCAGGTATTCAATAGTACAACTGTGCATATTTATTTATACACTCTAAAACTAAGGTTTGGGGACAAAATGTTTGCATTTTCTACGATCTATTTACTCTAATATTTAAATGACAATCACTGCTGCAGTCTGAGAATATAGGCTAAATGATTGGTGTAACTTTTATGTATGTATATGATATTTCTATAGTGCGGACCTAGCCGAAAGGCAGCAGAATGCGGTCCGTTATAGGAGAGTTAGATGGGTTGTGGAAGGATAATACTTTGTGGTGCAGTGTTCTTAAAGAATGAGGGGCCGCTTACGATGTCGGTCGGAGTTGCCTTCAACCGACATCGCTGCGGTCTCGGGACGACCAACCTCAGGTCAGTGGTCCCGACACCGCAATTACGATGCGACCGCAGGGTGCGTTGTAAGCTCCCATTTCTCTATGGGAGCTTGTGCTGCAGTCGGAAACTGGCCGCAGCACAAGCTCCCATAGAGAAATGGGAGTTTCTCTTAATCCCTGCACCACACGGTGCCTGCCACACTTTGCAGGGATTAACAGGGGTGCCCCCAGGCTGTCAACCGGAGGCCTCTGAGACATGGGGGCCCTGCATGAAAGCCCAACATGAAAAGCCTATCAGAAACCGACATCATATTCCCCACGGCGTAAACGCTATACATAGGGAATTATGAGCATCCTCCGACTGGCTGATGGGCTCCTTGAGCCTGTCGGAAGCCAGTCGGTCCGACCTGCGGGTTTCAAATCCGACAGTCTTCATTGTAATAAGGCTGTCAGATCTGAAGCCTACAATTTAAGTCGGAAAGCCTCCGACCTGATGTCGGGTGCTTTCCAACTTACAACTTTAATAGGCCCCTGAGTCTTCAACTCTTTCCTAAACTGGGCCAGTATTGGGGCAGTCCTGATGGATAAATGGATCCTGGCTGCATAGATGGAAAAGGCCTACTGCTTTGTTTTTCTTTTTTATACTTCTTACCCTGCAGTCTCATGCTGTCCTGGCTGCTGGTGTGCAAGAACCACAGAAAATGGTGAGCTGACCTGCAAGATTAGACAGTGTGTTGGTCGAGATGACTTTGTAAATGATGCAGCTAGATTTAAAAATTACGCGTGCCGACAAATGGAGCCAAGGTGTTCCCTCTTGTTGGAGGTTATGGATGAGAATGAGACGTGCCATAGCATATAGGATGCACTTAAGGAGTGCCAGTGTGGAGACTGGGAGGCCAAGAAGCAGAGCATTGCAACCATCCAGATGCAAGAGCACAAGGGCTTCAACAGCAATTATGAAGTTGATTTCTAGAAGAAACAGTTTCACTTTCTTTAGAAGTGAGTGCTAGTACCAGCCCGTCTTTTTTTGCAGACATAGGGGCCGATTCCGATCTCGTTCGGAAGCTCACCGAACGTGATTCGCCCGGGAAAAATACGAGCCGTGCATGTTTTTTCCGACCGACTCGTACAGCTGTCCGAACGAGCTAGTACGATGCCATTGTATGCGTTGTTTCCGACCGACTCGTTTCCGGGTCTGAACCGCTCCGACCGACTCGTACGGACACGATTCGCACCACGCAATGGAGACGTTACCTGACCGAGCCAGTACGATGGGCGCTTCGAACAGCCCGACCGACTCGTACCGTCCGGCTCCTAAGAGCTGTCGGAGCCGGACTTCGGGGGTCCGTGTCGGACCCCCCTTCACCCGTAGCCGCACGAGTCGCACAAAGGGGGGACCCAAGGGTCCCCCCTACACATGCATGTACGGTGTTGGTTGCACCGACGCGCACCCACTGTAGGGGGCGCCCTTGTCCAAGATGTACCCATTCAGTCAATGGGAGCCCATGTACGCGTCGTACGACCGGCTCCCATTGACTTCTATGGGAATCCGACCGAATCGCGTCCGGCAGCACACGGACGCATCGTACTGCCCCGGTCGGACTGCAAGAGTCCGGCTTGGTCGGAAAATCTCTCCGGGTCCGGCTCGGTCGGAGAGATTTCCGTCCCAGATCGGAATCGGCCCCATTGTTTTATCCAGACCTGTAAGAGCTCTGTAAAGTAATAGCACTGTGTGTGAGCCTGTAAAACATGTGGCTCTGATGTGTATGTTATGTATGAAGAAGATTGTGAGATGCCTGACATTTTTGTTTCGCACTCTTCAGAGAAATTATCTGGCATAACCCCTCAACCCTCCAAATAATCTGGAGGAATTGAGATTTGCAAACTTTGTTTGCTTGCTAAGTGCAATCCTCAGCACCTTAAAAGATCACCAGACACATCTGCTCTGACATTCTGGGTTTAAACAGTTCCTGTTTTGACTGCTTTCACACATTTCTGGCTCCGTCTGTTCTATCTCACGTCATCCTACATGGATGTTTGTTACGTTTGTTATATTAATTTTGAGCGCTTAGGGCCTTTTTGCTGTCCATCAAACCTGCAAGGGCATTGGGTGGCTAAAATTAAGAACACGGTGCCCTGAAGGAATATAAATATTCGGGCTGCAATTGTCCCCATTTCAGTACAGGCTTTGCATCTGTGTGTGTGTATGTGTGTATGTGTGTGTGTACGCAGTGATAAGCTGACACTAAAATACATCAGTTAAAAAAGATTTTGTTAAGTTCAATTGTTTTATTGTATTAACATTAAAATACAATTACAGTGCACTGATGCTTTTGGCCAGACATGCTTTACAATATACTAGGTTACACATATTTTAGCCTATCATTGCTTAGTGGACCAACAGCAAACATACCTATGAAGTTATCTTTAATTAAATCCTTCAATTAAATAATATTGAACCATATGCCATTTGCCATAATTTTTGCTCCAACATTAATAGACCCCAAAACCACTGTAATATTTAAATTATATCCTATTATGATTGCTCCAATATGTTTTATTACATGATGGTCAGTTTTGATTAGCATGTTTTAAATGATCAATTTGATAATACATTAGCCCAAATATACAAAAAGAACTGCCTGTTTTCAAATATCACCTAAATTAAAGACTTCTTTCAAACAGATTCTGTGGATAGAAACCATTACATCCCACCCAGAACCACCTATAATCCTTATGTGGGGCCATACACCTCAAAACGTATACTTCTGGCTATGGGCCTGCCAGTGGAGGTGATGCGTCGATTCCTTGCTGCCAGAGAAGGTGATGAGCCTATTCCATACTGTAGCGCAGGGGAGTTGATGCGTTGATTCCTTTCTGCCAGGGGAGGTGATCCGTTGTTTCCTTACTGTGAAGGAGGGGATGCGTCAATCGTTGGACACGTTGCCTCGATTCCTTACTGCATGGCCACGTTAATGAAGAACTTGGCTCACAGGGACGATGCGCCAAAAATCCGGATGCACTAGGTCGATGAGGCAGTGGGGGAACAGGCGATGCGTCGATTTCCCAGCCGCAAAGCAGGTAATGCGTCGTTTTCTTCAGCCGCACAGCAGGGCCCACGTCGGAGTTGGAGCGTGCACCACGGTTTTCTGTAAAATGGTGCTTGGGACTTGGGACTCGGGTTGTGGTGATGTTTCAGCCGCACGGCAGGCACTGCGTCGATTCTGCGGCCACACACAGGAATGCATTGGTCGGGAAAAACAGGCGCTGAGAGTCGATGCATGAATTTTCTTGGTTCTTTGCAGCAAAACCACCTCCAAGGGCCCAGAACTGGAGTTGTCGGTTCCTTACAACCCCAGGGGAGGTGAAGCCTTGGTTCCTTACTGCAGTGCAGGGGAGGTGAGACGTCGGTTCCTTACTGTGTTGGGGAGTTGACATCACGGTGGGGGTGAGGCGTCGGTTCCTTACAACGGTGCGGTGTCGATGGATTCCGGAGTCACCCACGTCAAGTATCGGCTCCGCTTTGAGGAAGCACTGGCGTCAGTGAAGTCGGGGCTGCGGTGCGATTCGGGACGGTGCATCGTGGACGTCACGAGCGGTGTCTTTGGCTCCGGTGCAGGCAGTGGCCTCGGTGACGGCTTCGGAGTCGATGCGGCACGGCGCCACCAGGCGTCGGGCCTACGGTGCAAGTCGGGGCGGTGCGTCGTGCTCTTCACAAGCGGTGCCCACAGCTTCGGTGCAGGTTATGGCGCTGCTCTTCGGCGTTGCAATTTCCTTCTGTGGCAGCTGACACAGCAGTTCCAGATGCAGAGAGACAGAAGAAATGAAGTCTTTGTGTCCCTGAGACTTCAGAACAGGAGGCAAGCTCAATTTCAAGCCCTTGAAGATCTTTTCCACAAGCAGGTGACAAAGCAAAGAGCAAAGTCCTTTTCTACTTTCCTTGGCAGCAAGTAGCCACTGCAGGCCACCCCCAGACAGCAAACAGCATCGGGGCAGTATTCCTCCTCAGCTTCTCCGGCTTTTCTCCTTGGCAAAGGTTCCTCTTGATTCCCAGAAGTGATCTAAAAGTCTAGAGTCTGGGCCCCTCTTTTTATACACAAAAATCCTTTGTTCTCTGAAGGCAGAGAGTGTCTGTACCCAGCCAAAACCAGTTCTGTCTTCACTGGTGCAGCTTCCTGGCAGGAGGTGGAGACAGCATTGTTGAAGGCAGACCAGGCCCATGCAGGTGAAAGGAAATCTCCACACCCTACTCTAAATGCAGCCCAGGTCTATTCAGCCCAGCCCTGACTCATCAGACTTCTGGAGCCACTGACCCTCTCCAGCCCCTGTCATCCAAAAGCCAGACATGCAATACACAAACCTAGCAGAGGCACACTGGATGGTTAGGCAAGAAAATACCTACTTTCTAAAAGTGGTATTTTCAAACACAGAATGTAAAAATCACCCTCACTAAAAGAGGCATACTAAACTTTATTTTCCTACCTTGTTCCCAGTGCGAGTTATGTTTATAAGATGCTATAAACAAACTCCCCATTCTGTCCTATGGGAACTGGTAGCCTTGCAATAGTGAAAATCGAAATTGGCAGTAATTCACTATCAGGACATGCCACACACACCAGGGCATATCCTACCTTTCACACACAGTGCACCCTGCCCACAGGGGTACCTTGGGCCTACCCTAGGGGTGACTGACATGTAAGAAAAGGAAACGTTAGGGCCTGGCAAGTGGGTGCACTTGCCAAGTCGACATGGCAGCACTAGACTGCACACAGGCTCTGCAATGGCAGGCCAGAGTCACCTTTTACAGGCTGCTTCTGTGGGTGGCACAATCAGTGCTGCAGCCCACTAGCAGCATTTGATGTACAGGCCCTGGGCACACACAGTGCACTGTACTAGGGTCTGACAAGTAAATATACATAACAATTTAAAAAAGGAGCACTCATACTTTGGCACTGAACAGCAGTGGGAAAGTGCCCAAAGCATCTAGACCAGCAAAACGGAGTCCAACACACAGCAAAACTCAGGAGGCAAAAGCAAAAAATGCAGGGGAGACCCACGCCAATGGTGCCAGGTCTAACAATTTACTATTCTTCACTGCAAGTCTACGTACTTTGATGATATATGGTATTACCAAGGTACATATATGTGGAGTTATATATAGTCAAACTTTGCTTACCTATAGAAACTTACCTTCATGATATTTTTGTCCTCAATATTCTTGATAGGAAGTTAAATAGAGAGGGCCCTCGAACCAAAGGGACAGGGCTCTGTGTAAGACTAAAAAGTCAAAAGAATCTCCTTTTGGGACCTCAATCAACCACAACTTTGTTTCTACAAACATTTGTTCAAAGATTCACCGCAATGGACTCAGACATAATTCCTTAAAGACCAAAACACTGATCAAGTCAAATACCACAAAAAGTGCCAGATTATTCAGATCTTTAATGCCAAATCTTTACACATTACATTTAGGGCAACAAATAAAATGTACAAAAGCTGTACAAAAGTGAACCAAATCACTTGAAATCATCAATTAAAAAACATATATATTACATAAAAACGACCAAAATTCATACACAATAGAAATATTTTTTCAAAAGAGGGAGCACACACCAGACTAATATATCTGTCTTTGTATCATGCTAATCTGTGTAAATCGAAGAATGGGACATATGATTGTTCAAAAGATCATCATCTATTTTATCCACGTGTTCATCAGATTTAGCATAACCTAAGAGTCAACGTGTTTTGGTGATAAAAAAGACTTTGACCACTTTCTTCAGGACCACAAGATATCTCCCATACATGAAGACATAATATTAAAATACACCAAACAAAAAGTGAGAGTTTTTCGTGTTCAATTGGCTCAATTGTCATATGAATCCAATCTCTTGGATTAAGCCCAAATCTTAATGTGAAAGGATCCTTGGCTTGACAAGTGGGCCCAATCGCTTAAGTTCTTGATAGAGCCCCCACCTACTCGAGCTGTAAGGCTGCAGAGATATAAGTTCATCACTGGGAAATATATCCCTTCTTCATGCCAATAGGACCTGTTTTTTCAATTCACAGGCTCTAGGGGCCCGATTCACAAAGGTAAAGTTAGACAAAAGTCTAACTTTACGATTTTCAGTATTCACAATGGGCATTTACGAGTAGTAAATGCCCTTTGTGAATACCGAAAGTCGTAAAGTTAGACTTTCATCTAACTTTACCTTTGTGAATCGGTCCCAAAGTTCCCAGTGCCTCAGGGAGTCCGCGCTGCATGTATAAGTTCGCTTGCCGTAACAGGATTTTCTATCAAGATTCTTGACACAATATTTTGTCCCAATGTATTTTTATTTCCAACATTCTGCCTAAATCCCCTATTATGATTACAAAAGGGTTTATTTCAACAGGTTCAATCTGTTGCCTAGCACATGTAAAATAAGCACACAGAATATTATTACAGTATTTATGCAGCACTTCAAACAGTAATGAAGTGAAAAAAAAACACAAGAAGAATCCCACACCAATCTCTAAAAATAGATTAAACTTTAAGAAAAACAACAAAACTCCAATAAGTAGAACCAGAAATATGCAATTTTAAAAGTTTTGAAGAAAAGTAGTTCTTAGAAGCAAGAAGCACCAATTACGTTTAACCGGTCATGGAGGATGGGGCCCAAGCCACAAAGGCAGACCACAATGGAGCGTGAGTTGGCTACAGGACTGAGTACAATTCGTGGTTACAAAGTATCTTGTGTCCTGGGTGTAGAGATGACAAGTCCTTGTATTGGCCTGTGTGGTGTGGCTGTCGAGGAGATGTCGACGAGCGCTTGAGATCCTGCATTAATATATGTTGTGTTCCGTTGTGTCAGTTCTGGTGAAGCTGCCAAACATAGCTGTGATGCGGGTAACGATATGCTTTGCATCGAGCTCAATAAAACTGCTAGTGTTGCGAGTACTTACGGCGAGATACATCATGTGTGTCGAGATGAGTCGAGCTGGGCCAGTTGTTGGCCTCAAGATGTGGTGCGCTTTGTTGGTGCTAGTGAAGACGCTAATCAGAAGCTAGGATGCTCAGTTCATTAGGACTCAAAACATTGCTTGCATTTGAGATTGTTCTTTATTAAGTACTTTTTGATGGGCCCTATAAACAGGTGAACAGTCTGTTCAATACAAGGCTACTGCTAGACCACCGCTTGAGCAAAGACCGTTGATCAGCTCAGGGGTTGGATCCGCAAGGTAATAGCTGGATGCATTTAAAAAAAAATATCAAGCACTTTCGGCTGCACCTGAATGAATCAGTTACTTCATGATAAAAGCAACACGAGAGAGTATGCAGGATAAGTAATCCAAACATTGAAAAGAAGATTCTCTGAATACTATAACTGATGTATTCTGATGCTTACCCCTGCAAAGCAAAGTGAGGTCAATTTGAATGCCCCTGGTTTGTAATTGTACAAGATGAGGATGAGGATAGCTTCCCGGAGAGTGGAAGTATATTACCTGCATTTCCTATCGCTGGAGGGAGGATACCCAGACACTGAGGTGAGGTGGAAGAGATCAGGCTACATTTAAAAATTCCAAGAGGCCTTTTGTTTATCAAGGTGTTACAGTATACTACTCCCGAGCAAAGTCGCCTGGTGGATGGCTTTGGCAAGGGTTGGGATACCAGCCTCTGCTTTTCTAAAGAGTTATAGCTTCTAGGACAGACCCGTCATCTGCCTGTCCCCAATCACTGCATCAGGAAGATCCAAACCACATTTTTCCACAGTGTGGGTTTTGAAGCTCAGAGTCACCTCCAGTGTTTCCTATAATGAGAAACATCATCCTACACTGAGGCCACCTATCCGCAGTAGTCTGAGAAAGATACTTGAGATTAAACCTCTATGATATTTTGCTCACAGATTGTGACTCTTTAAGGGTAACCCTTAAAAAGTAGGGAAAGCAAGATATTACTGCATATTACTGCAATGCATAGGCCATAATATTTGGTATCCCAATTGAAAAATACAGGAAAACACAAGGGAGGGTACAGTTTGGCAGAAAAGTACTGTGTTCACCCCATCAACATAAGACCATGTCAAATTGGGTGCAGAGACTAAGGGCCCGATTCTGATGCGGGTTGGAAAAGCTTCCCGACCGATGGCCTGATTCTGATGCGGTTAGGAAGGCCTCCTAACGGCATTTGCTCCTTCCAAATCGGATCGGGAACGTGTCTTCCCGACGAGTTCCCAATTCTGATGCGGTTAGGAACAAATGTTCCCATTGAAGTCAATGGGAGTTCAACCAAGTCGTATCTGGAAACATCCGGATGCATCCTACTCTGCCGGTTGGACTTTCCCGATCCGAGTGGGTCGGAAACCATTTCCCAACCGATTCGGTCGGGAAGCTTTTCCAACCCGCATCAGAATCGGGCCCAGAATGTCAAATAAAAAATATCAATTTACACAAATATCGAGTCAAAAATATTGCGGGTAGGAAATATCGACAGACAAATTCTCGTGGTCAAGAATATTGAATTTAGGTAAGTAATATCGATGTTTAAAATCTCGAAGTGTAAAATATCGTTTGCAAAAATATAGTTGTTAAAAATATCGATTTTTTTATTAATGTTATGTATTTTAGTATATATTTATATGTATGTGATGTATGTTTTTTGTATAAGATTTGTTTGTATTTTTAATATATGTGTTACATTTTTAGTAGTTATTAATCTTTTTTTGTTGATTTTTGCGTCTTTATTTCCGTAGCGGGTTGTGGGTTTATAGGGGAATAGAGTGGGAAGTAATTTATTTATATAAAATTAATTGATTATTTTTAGTAGTTATTAATATTTTATTATTTGAATTTTGCGTTTTTAGTTCCATAGCGGGTTGTGGGTTTATAGGGGAATAGGGTGGAAGTAATTTAATTAAATTACATTTATTGAATATTTTTTATTTATTATTTGTTTAATTGAGATGTTATAGTGTTAAATGGGTAAAGTAATTTATTATTAATTAATTAATAATTGGTTGTTAAATAATTTTAATTAGTTAATTGGTAATTAATTATGGTAATTGTGTAATTAATTTTAGGTGTGTGTTGTGTCTATAGGACTAAAGAGTGGTAAGTATTTTGTGTTTAATTAATTATTATATAGTTGTTAATGTTAATTATTTGATATTTATTTTGTGTAATTGTTTATTTTTGTGTGTGTTGTTTTTACTTTTAAAGGGGTAAAAGGTGGGTATTAAATACATTTTTAGACATTTAATTATTAGTTGTTAATAGTAATATGTTTTCTTTTAAAAATAATATTTAATTGTGTTTTATTATTTTATAGTTTAATTTAGGTGTGTGTTGTGGATATTATAGTGTTAAAGTATGTGTACTCAATGAATGTTTTTTTTTATGTTTATTAATAAATAGAATTTATTATTAATTATGTTGATTATGGAAATACAATTAATTAAAAATGTTGAAGTTTTTGTTATTGGTGTGGTGTTAAAGGGTAGGAAATAAAATAAATACATTTATGTTTTAAATAATTTTTTGTTTGTTAATATTTGCTACTTTTAAATCATTATTGTTTATAAATATATTTATTAATTTATTTTATATATTATTTGTAGGTTTTTGTTATATGTAATTAATATTATAATATGTGTTCTTTTTATATGCTTAATATATTTAATTTTATATTTTTAAAATATTGTTTTTTATTTTTATGATTTTAAAAAATGTGTAATATTTTTAGATTGTTTTCAATTGTTTAAGTGCTATTAGTATTTTTGTTTCTCTGCTATCCAACACTTTCCCTAATGTTGCAATTACTGGAGTGGGAATAGTAATTTTTAACCCTCCGCTATCCAGCACTTTCCCTACTGTTGCATTCACTGGAATGGAAATAGTAATTTTTACCCCTCCGCTATCCAGCACTTTCCCTACTGTTGCACTCACTGGAGTGGGAATAGTCATTTTACTCCTCCGCTATCCAACACTTTCCCTACTGTTGCTATCACTGGAGTGGGTATAGTAAATTTAATTCCTCCGCTATCCAACACTTACCCTACTTTTGCACTCAGTGGAGTGGGAATAGTAATTTTTACCCCTCCGCTATCCAAAACTTTCCCTAAAGTTTCACTCTTTGGAGTGGGGAAAAGTCACTTTTACCCCTCCGCTATCCAACACTTTCCCTACTGTTGCTATCACTGGAGTGGGAATAGTAATTTTTACCCCTCTGCTATCCAACACTTTCCCTACTGTTGCACTCACTGGAGTTGGAATAGTAAATTTAATTATTCCGCTATCCAACACTTTCCCTACTGTTGCACTTATTGTATTGGGAAATGTCAGTTTATTTTTTTTAATAGTTTAATGTTTTAATTTATTATAGAATGTTTATTTTTATTTTAAACTATTGATATATATATATTTTATTTTTATATAATTTTAAAGTTTAAAAATTAAATAAAGATAATACTTAATAAGGGGGGCTCTAGAGGGCGCTAAACCAAGATGGCCGCACCCGTGTGAGGCTCTGGTGGCCTGGGGACTAATATCCGACACTATCCTGCTTCTGCATCGAGATATTTAGAGTTTGCATTCAGCATTGTTCTTGGAAGCACTTTCTGCGCCTGAAATTGTGTTTTGCGGCTGCAGAGCCCTGCTGGGAGCAGCGACAAGACGAGCTCAGTCCTGAGGCGGAGACAACATGGCTGAGCAGCCGGGAGCACCCGCCCTTGGCTGCCGGACTGAGGCGCGCGGCTGTGGCGGTGTCACCAACTCTCCTCACCGTCACCAATTAGAGGAGAACAGTGACCTTGACGCCGGAGACGGCACTGATTTCTGCGGAGATCGACGGCGGCAGGAGAGCGAGAGAGACCCGCACCCGCACCCATAATATTTGGTATCCCTATAATAAACAATGTTGGAAAGCAAAAGGAAGGGTGTTAGTTGGCATAGAAATACTGTGCTCACCCATCGAACATAAGGCGATGTCAAATAGAATCCAGGTAAGTTCTAACCCTTAAACACAGGGGATACCAAATATTATAGGCGGTAAAGGCCATTTTATTTGGTATCCCCAAAGAAAACCGGTTGTAAAATCTTGTGGAATAATGTATAAAATGTGAAAAGCTACAGTAGTCTGCTAACAAATAAAAGGCAACTTCAACTGGTGAATGTCTAAAGGGTAGCCCATGAAACATAGGGGATACAAGATATTACAGTAATACATGAGCCATAATATTTGGTATCCCCATTGTAAACGATGTTGAAAAGCAAAAGAAAGGGTGCTATTTGCAATAGAAATACTTTGCTCACCCATCCAACATAGGAACATGTCAAATTGAATCCTGTTAAGTTCTAACCCAAGAAACACAGGGCATTCCAAATATTATAGATGGCATAGCCCATTACATATGGTACCCCCTGAAAGAACCGGATGTAAAATGTTGTGGAATGATGTATAAAATGTGAAAAGCTACTGCAGTCTTCTATCAAATAAATGTCAACTTCACCTTTTCAGTGGCAGAATGGTAGCACATGAAATGTAGGGGATACGAGATATTACAGCAATGCGTGAGCCATAATGTTTAGTAACCCCATAGTAACCGATGTTGGAAAGCAAAAGGAAGGGTGGTAGTTGGCATAGAAATACTGTGCTCACCCGCTGAACATAAGACTATATCAAATTGAACCCTGGTAAGTTATAACCCGAGAAACACAGGGGATACCAAATATTATAGACGGTAAAGGCCATTATATTTGGTATCCCCTAAAAACACCGGTTGTAAAATCTTGTGGAATGATGTAAAAAATGTGAAAATCTACTGTAGTCTGCTAACAAATAAAAGGCAACTTCAACTGGTGAATGTCTAACGGGTAACCCATGAAACATAGGGGATACAAGATATTACAGTAATACATGAGCAATAATATTTGGTATCCCCATTGTAAACAATGTTGAAAAGCAAAAGGAAGGGTGCTATTTGCCGAAGAAATACTTTGCTCACCCATCCAACATAGGAACATGTCAAATTGAATCCTGTTAAGTTCTAACCTAAGAAACACAGGGGATACCAAATATTATAGATGGCATAGCCCATTATATATGGTATCCCCTAAAGGAACCGGAAGTAAAATGTTGCGGAATGATGGATAAAATGTGAAAAGCTACTGTAGTCTGCTATCAAATAAATGTCCACCTCAACTGGTCAATGGCTGAATGGTAGCCCATGAAATGTAGGGGATACGAGATATTACAGCAATGCGTGAGCCATAATATTTGGTATCCCCATAGCAACCGATGTTGAAAAGCAAAAGGAAGGGTGCTATTTGGCATAGAAATACTGTGCTCACCTATCCAACATAAGACCATGTCGAAGTGATTACTGGTATGTTCTAACCCAAGAAACACAGGGGATACCAAATATAATAGCCGGTATAGGCCATTATATATGGTATGACCTAAGGGAACCGTACGCACAATCTTGTGGAATGATGTACAAAATGTGAAAAGATACTTTATTCTGCTATCAAATAAAAGACAACTTCAAGTGGTCAATGGCTAAAGTGTAACCCATGAAACATAGGGGATACGAGATATTACAGCAATGCATGACCATAATATTTCATATACCCATACTAAACGATGTTGGAAAGCTAAAGGAAGGGTGCTTTTTGGCATAGAAATACTGCGCTCACCCATCCAACATATGATCATATCTAATTGAATCCTAGTAAGTTCTAAACCAAGGGGATACCAGATATTATAGCCGTTATAGGCCATTATATTGGGTATCCCTTAAACGAACGGGTTGTAAAATCTCGTGGAATGATGTAAAAAATGTGAAAGGTTACTGTAGTCTGCTATCAAACAAAAGGCAACTTCAAGTGGTCAATGGCTAAAGGGTAACCCATGAAACGTAGGGGATACAAGATATTACAGCAATGCGTGAGCCATAATATTTGGTATCCCCATTGTAAACGATGATGGAAAGCAAAAGGAAGGGTGATATTTGCCATAGAAATATTGTGCTCATCCATCCAACATAAGACCATGTTAAATTGAATACTGGTAAGTCCTAACCCCAGAATCACAGGGGATACCTGATATTATAGCCGGTATAGGCCATTATATATGGATTCCCCTAAGGGAACCAGAGGTAAAATCTTGAGGAATGGGGTAAAAAATATGAAAAGTTACTGTAGTCTGCTATTAAGTAAAACACAACTTCAAGTGGTCAATGGCTAAAAGGTAACCCAAGAAACTAGGGGAATACGAGATATTACAGCAATGCGTGAGCCATAATATTTGGTATCCCCATTGTAAGCGATGTTGGAAAACAAAAGGAAGGATGCTATTTGCCATGGGAATACTGTGCTAATCCATGCAACATAAGACTATGTGAAATTGAATACTGGTAAGTTCTAACCCCAGAAACACAGGGGATACCAGATATTATAGCCGGTATAGGCCATTATATGGGGTATCTCTTAAGGGTACCGGCTGTAAAACCTTGTGGGATTTATGTACAAAATCTGAAAAGATACTGTAATCTGCTATATAATAAAAGGTAACTTCAACTGGTGAATGGCTAAAGGGTAACCAATGAAACATAGGGGATACGAGATATTATAGCAATGTGTGAGCCATAATATTTGGTATCCCCATAGTAAATAATGTTGGAAAGCAAAAGGAAGGGTTATAATCAGCATAGAAATACTGTGCTCACCCATCCAACATAAGACCATGTCTAATTGAATCCTGGTAAATTCTAAACCAAGAAACACCGGGGATACCAGATAATATAGCCGGTTTAGGCCATTATATTTGGTATCCCTTATGGGAACCGGATGTAAAATCTCGTTGAATGATGCAAAAAATTTGAGAAGTTACTGTAGTCTGCTGTCAAATAAAAGGCAACTTCAAGTGGTCAACGGATAAAGGGTAACCCATGAAACGTAGGGGATACAAGATATTACAGCAATGCGTGAGCCATAATATTTGGTATCCCCATAGTAAACGATGTTGGAAAGCGAAAGGAAGGTCGCTGTTTGGCATAGAAGTACTGTGCTCACCCATCCAACATAAGACCATGTCTAATTGAATCCTGGTAAATTCTAAACCAAGAAACACCAGGGATACCAGATAATATAGCCGGTTTAGGCCATTATATTTGGTATCCCCAATGGGAACTAGATGTAAAATCTTGAGGAATGATGTACAAAATGTGAAAGGTTACTGCAGTCTGCTATCAAGTAAAACGCAACTTCAAGTGGTCAATGGCTACAGGGTAACCCATGAAACGTAGGGGATACAAGATATGTATCGTGCAATGCGTGAGCCATAATATTTGGTATCCCCATTGTAAGCGATGTTGGAAAGCAAAAGGAAGCGTACTATTTGCCATGGGAATACTGTGCTCATCCATCCAACATAAGGCTATGTTAAATTGAATACAGGGTTCATCACTGAGCCCCACCCTCTTCAACATTTACATGGCCCCCATCGCAGCCATCGTCCAACAACACGGCCTCAACATCGTATCCTACGCCGACGACACCCAGCTCATCCTCTCCCTCACCAAAGACCCCACCACTGCCAAACTCAACTTCCAGAAAGGAATGCAAGACGTCGCAGGCTGGATGACCAACTGCTGCCTGAAGCTCAACACCGAGAAGACAGAAGTCCTCGTCCTCGGAACCACCCCTTCTGCATGGGACAGCACCTGGTGGCCGACCGCCCTCGGAAGCCCACCTACCCCCTCAGACCACGCCAAGAACCTCGGCATCGTACTCGACTCATCACTCTCCATGAACCGACAGTTCAACGCCGTCACCTCCAGCTGCTTCAACACCCTCCGCATCCTCCGCAAGATCAAGTGGATCCCCCCTGAGTCAAGGAAGACAGTCACCCACACACTCATCACCAGCAGACTGGACTATGGAAACGCACTCTATGCCGGCATCAACAAGTCCCTACTCCGCAAACTCCAGACAGTACAGAACACCGCCGCCAGACTCGTCCTCGGCATCCCCCGACACGAACACATCAGCCAACACCTACGAAGTCTCCACTGGCTCCTGTGGAGAAAAGAGTCACTTTCAAAATCCTCACTCACGCCTACAAATGCCTACACAACAACGGACCCAAATACCTCAACGACAGAATCAACTTCCACGTACCCAAAGAAACCTCCGATCTTCCAACCTCGCACTGGCCGAAACCCTGTGCATCCACAGAGCCAGAGCAGGCGGAAGATCCTTCTCTCACATTGCAGCCAAGACCTGGAACGAGCTACCGGCAGACATCAGACGCGCCCCCTCCCTGAACACCTTCAGGAAGACCCTCAAGACCTGGCTCTTCGGCTAAACAGATCTGCAGACCCCCCCGTCAGCGCCTTGAGACCCTCACGGGTGAGTAGCGCGCTTACAATTCCCTGATTGATTGATTGATTAAGTTCTAACCCAAGAAACACAGGGGATACCAAATATTATAGCCGGTATAGGCCATTATATATGGTATCCCCTATGGGAACCGGACGTACAATCTTGTGGAATGATGTAAAAAATGTGACAAGATACTGTAATCTGCTATCAAATGAAAGACAACTTCAAGTGGTCAATGGCTAAAGGCTAACCCATAAAACGTAGGGGATACAAGTTATCACAGCAATGCGTGAGCCATAATATTTGGTATCCCCATAGTAAACGATGTTGGAAAGCAAAGGGAAGGGTGATATTTGCCAAAGAAATACTGTACTCATCAATCCAACATAAGACCATCTCAAATTGAATACTGGTAATATCTAACCCCAGAAACACAGGAGATACCAGATATTATAGCCTGTATAGGCCATTATATATGGTATCCCCTAAGGGAACCGGACGTACAATCTTTTGGAATGATGTACAAAATGTGAAAAGATACTGTAGTCTGCTATCAAATAAAAGAGAACTTCAAGTGGTGAATGGCTAAAGGGTAACCTATGAAACATAGGGGATACAAGATATTACAGCAATGCGTGAGCCATAATATTTGGTATCCCCATTGTAAACGATGTTGCAAAGGAAAAGGAAGGGTGATTTTTGCCATAGAAATACTGTACTCATCAATCCAACATAAGACCATGTCAAATTGAATACTGGTAAGTTCTAACCCCAGAAACACAGGGGATACCAGATATTATAGCCGGTATAGGCCATTATATATGGTATCCCCTAACGGAACCAGATGTAAAATCTTGAGAAATGATGTAAAAAATGTGAAAAGTTACTGTAGTCTGCTATCAAGTAAAACGCAACTTCAAGTGGACAATGGCTAAAGGGTAACCCATGAAACGTAGGGGATACGAGATATTACAGCAATGCGTGAGCCATAATATTTGGTATCCCCATGGTAAATGATGTTGGAAAGCAAAAGGAAAGCTGCTATTTGGCATAGAAATACTGTGCTCACCCATCCAAAATAAGACTGTGTCAATTTGAATACTGGTAAGTTCTAACACCAGAAACACAGGGGATACCAGATATTATAGCCGGTATAGGCCATTATATATGGAATCCCCAATGGGAACCAGATGCAAAATCTTGTTGGTTTGATATAAGAAATCTGAAAAGATACTGTAATCTGCTATACAATAAAAGGCAACTTCAACTGGTGAACGGCTAAAGGGTAACCAATGAAACATAGGGGATACGAGATATTACAGCAATGCGTGAGCTATAATATTTGGTATCCCCATGGTAAACGATGATGGAAAGCAAAAGGAAGGGTTATAATCAGCATAGAAATAGTGTGCTCAGCCATCCAACATAAGACCATGTCAAATTGAATCCTGGTAAGTTCTTATCCAAGAAAACCAGGGGATACCAAATATTATAGCCTGTATAGGCCATGATATAAGGTATCCCCTAAGGGAACCGGATGTACAATCTTGTAGAAAGATGTAAAACATTTGAAAAGATACTGTAGTCTGCTATCAAATGAAATACAACTTCAAGTGGTCAATGCCTAAAGGCTAACTCATGAAACGTAGGGGATTCAAGATATTGCAGCAATGCGTGAGCCATAATATTTGGTATCCCCATAGTAAACGATGTTGGAAAGCAAAAGGGAGGTTGCTTTTTTGCATAGAAATACTGTGCTCACTCATCCAACATAAGACCATGTCAAATTGATTCCTGGTAAGTTCTGACCCGAGAATCACAGGGGATACCAAATATTCAAGGCAGTATATGTCATTATATTTCATTTATCCTAAGGGAACTGAATGTAAAATATTGTGGAATGAAGTAAAAAATCGGAAAAGATACTGTGATGTGCTCTCAAATAAAAGGCAACTTCAATAGGTGACACGAGACATTACAACAATGCGTGAGCCATAATATTTGGTATCCCCCTAGTAAACTATTTTGGAAAGCAAAAGGAAGGGTGCTTTTTTGGCATAGAAATACTGTGCTCACCCATCCAACATAAGACTATGGGGCCGATTCCGATTCGGGCCGGAAATCTCTCCGACCGAGCCGGACTCGGAGAGATTTCCGACCGAATCGGACCCTAGCAGCCCGACCGAACGAGTACGATGCGCACGTATGCCATCGGACTCGATTCGGTCGGACTCCCATTGAAGTCAATGGGAGCCTGTCGTACAACGCGTACGCGGGCTCCCATTGACTCAATGGGTGCGAGGCGAACAAGGGCGCCGCCTACAGCGGGTATGCGGCGAAGCGACTCGTGCCATACACGCACAGGTAGGGGGGGACCCATGGGTCCCCCCTGTGTGCGACTCGCGCGGCTACGCGTACAGGGGGGTCCGACATGGACCCCCAAAGTACGGCTCCGACTGCTCCTTCGAGCCGGACGGCGCGAGTCGGTCGGACTGCTCGCGGCGCGCATCGTACTTGCCCGGCCGGGGAACGTCTCCATTGCGCGGTGCGAGGCGTGTCCGAGCGAGTCGGTCGGTGCGGTCGGCTTTCGCATACGAGTCGGTTGGTGCGGTTGGGTCTCACGAACGAGTCGGTCGGAGTTTTCGCATTGTACTCGCTCGCCTGGACGCACGTACGAATCGGTCGGGAAACAGGGCCCCGAATCGGATCCGGTAAAGCTGAATCCGATTCAGAGCCCTACCGGCCGAGATCGGAATCGGCCCCCAAGTCTAATTGAATCCTGGTAAGTACTAAACCAAAAAACACCGGCAATTCCAGATATTATAGCCATTATAGGCCATTATATTTGGTATCCCTTAGGTGAACTGGTTGTAAAATCTCGTGGAATGATGTAAAAAATGTGAAGAGTTACTGTAGTCTGCTATCAAATAAAAGGCAACTTCAAGATGTAATGGCTAAAGGGTAACCCATGAAACGTATGGAATACAATATATAACAGCAATGCGTGAGCCATAATATTTGGTATCCCGATTGTAAGCGATGTTGGAAAGCAAAAGGAAGGGTGCTATTTGCCATAGAAATACTATGCTCATCCATCCAACATAAGACCATGTCAAATTGAATACTGGTAAGTTCTAACCCCAGAAACACAGGGGATACCAGGTATTATAGCCGGTATAGGCCATTATATATGGTATCCCCTAAGGTAACCAGATGTAAAATCTTGAGGAATGATGTAAAAAATGTGAAAGGTTACTGTAGTCTGCTATCAAGTAAAACGCAACTTTAAGTGGTCAATGGCTAAAGGGTAACCCATGAAACGTAGGGGATACGAGATATTACAGCAATGCGTGAGCCATAATATTTGGTATCCCCATTGTAAGCGATGTTGGAAGGCAAAAGGAAGGGTGCTATTTGCCATGGAAATACTGTGCTCATCCATCCAACATAAGACTATGTGAAATTGAATACTGGTAAGTTCTAACCCCAGAAACACAGGTGATACCAGATATTATAGCCGAATAGGCCATTATATATGGTATCCCCTAACGGAACCAGATGTAAAATCTTGAGGAATGATGTAAAAAATGTGAAAAGTTACTGTAATCTGCTATATTATAAAAGGTAACTTCAACTGGTGAATGGCTAAAGGGTAACCTGTGAAACATAGGGGATACGAGATATTACAGCAATGCGTGAGCCATAATATTTGGTATCCCCATAGTAAACGATGTTGGAAAGCAAAGGGAAGGGTGATATTTGCCAAAGAAATACTGTACTAATCAATCCAACAAAAGACCATGTCAAATTGAATACTGGTAATTTCTAACCCCAGAAACACGGGGGATACCAGATATTATAGCCGGTATAGGCCATTATATATGGTATCCCCAATGGGAACCAGATGCAAAATCTTGAGGAATTATGTAAAAAATGAGAAAAGTTACTGTAGTCTGCTATCAAGTAAAAGGCAACTTCAAGTGGTCAATGGCTAAAGGGTAACCCATGAAACGTAGGGGATACGAGATATTACAGCAATGCGTGAGTCATAATATTTGGTATCCCCAAAGTAAACGATGTTCGAAAGCAAAAGGAAGGTTGCTTTTTTGCATGGAAATACTGTGCTCACCCATCCAACATAAGACCATGTCAAATTGATTCCTGGTAAGTTCTGACCCGAGAAACACAGGGGATACCAAATATTACAGGCGGTAAATGTCATTATATTTCGTATGCCCTAAGGGAACTGAATGTAAAATCTTGTGGAATGATGTAAATAATCGGAAAAGATATTGTGGTGTGCTATCAAATAAAAGGCAACTTCTACTGGTGAATGGCTAAAGGGTAACCTATGTAACATAGGGGATACAAGACATTACAACAATGTGTGAGCCATAATATTTGGTATCCCCTAGTAAACTATGTTGGAAAGCAAAAGGAAGGGTGCTTTTGGCATAGAAATTCTGTGCTCACCCATCCAACATAAGACCATGTCTAATTGAATCCTGGTAAGTTCTAAACCAAGAAACATCGGGGATACCTGATATTATACCCGTTATAGGCCATTATATTTGGTATCCCTTAAGCGAACCGGTTGTAAAGTCTTGTGGAATGATGTAAAAAATGTGAAAAGTTACTGAAGTCTGCTATCAAATAAAAGGCAACTTCAAGTGGTCAATGGCTAAAGGGTAACCCATGAAACGTAGGGGATACAAGATATTACAGCAATGCGTGAGCCATAATATTTGGTATCCCAATTGTAAACGATGTTGGAAAGCAAAAGTAAGGGTGATATTTGCCATAGAAATACTGTGCTCATCCATCCAACATAAGACCATGTCAAATTGAATACTGGTAAGTTCTAACCCCAGAAACACAGGGGATACCTGATATTATAGCCAGTATAGGCCATTATATATGGTATCCCCAAAGGGAACCAGAGGTAAAATCTTAAGGAATGATGTAAAAAATGTGAAATGTTACTGTAGTCTGCTATCAAGTAAAACACAACTTCAAAAGGGCAATGGCTAAAGGGTAACCTATGAAACATAGGGGATACAAGATATTACAACAATGTGTGAGCCATAATATTTGGTATCCTCCTAGTAAACTATGTTGGAAAGCAAAAGGAAGGGTGCTTTTGGCATATAAAGTCTGTGCTCACCCATCCAACATAAGACCATGTCTAATTGAATCCTGGTAAGTTCTAAACCAAGAAACATCGGGGATACCTGATATTATAGCCGTTATAGGCCATTATATTTGGTATCCCTTAAGCGAACCGGTTGTAAAATCTTGTGGAATGATGTAAAAAAAGGTGAAAAGTTACTAAAGTCTGCTATCAAATAAAAGACAACTTCAAGTGGTCAATGGCTAAAGGGTAGCCCATGAAACGTAGGGGATACAAGATATTACAGCAATGTGTGAGCCATAATATTTGGTATCCCAATTGTAAACGATGTTGGAAAGCAAAAGGAAGGGTGATATTTGCCATAGAAATACTGTGCTCATCCATCCAACATAAGACCATGTCAAATTGAATACTGGTAAGTTCTAACCCCAGAACCACAGGGGATACCTGATATTATAGCCGGTATAGGCCATTATATGGGGTATCCCTTAAGGGTACCAGATGTAACATCTTGTGGTATTGATGTACAAAATCTGAAAAGATACTGTAATCTGCTATATAATGAAAGGTAACTTGAACTGGTGAATGGCTAAAGGCTAACCTATGAAACATAGGGGATACGACATATTACAGCAATGTGTGAGCCATAATATTTGGTATCCCCATAGTAAACGATGTTGGAAAACAAAAGGTGTGAGAAGTTGGCCTGGCATATGCTGTCCACTAATTATAGTGGGCACCTTGCACCAGTCCAAATCGACTCTTATGGTAGATAGGTTAAAGACAACCTTATTGAAAGCTATCCTAGTGGTAGCTGTGGAGAGCAGCCTTCAGGCTAAGTCTTGAAGGAATGTAAAGCAGCTTGTTTTACCAGTCTATAATCTCTTGAGTGACCAAATGAAAGAGCACCACACCAGGTATGTATTCAAAATATATGTATTTATTACTAAACACACCCCTCTAGTCTCTTTATGAGGCTAGAGTTCGAAAGTACATAGGTTATAAGATCTTAAATCACAGTAATAGCACAAATACACGTTTGGGCCCTAGGGGCGTACCAAACCATATACCAATAAAGTGGTATGCGGACCACGACTGAACTAGACACTAGGCCTAGAGCCTCTAGAAGGGCTTGGACCACAAGGAACCACCCAAGGTAGTGACACAGGGGACCCACGGGAGACGAGTGCAGTGTAAATACACAACCGCGATACGCCGTTAACTTCTATGGAGAAAGTCGGGATCGGGAAAATAGAGGAAAGGGACACTTAAAAGAGGACTAGGACAAAACCCTTTGAGATCTAGGACTTTGAAGAGTCTCTACCCACGGGAGCACCGGAGTACTCGTGTTACCTCACCCAGGAAACCGGGTGCATAGGTGCCTTTCGGGGTCGGGTTTCGTCGTCGTTTCTTATGGCGATCTGCTGCAAAGTGCTGCTGGCGACCAGGAGAAAAGTGTCCGGGTGGATCCAAGAGTGGATCGGAGTACTGAAGAACCTGAAAGCAGAGGGGACAGAGTCTGGGTCACTAGCCAGTGACCAGGAAGGCGATGGACAGATGCCCACCGATGTCGAGTGCTTCAGGTGCGTTGACGGTCGTCTCGTTTCTGCAGCCACGAGGTCCAGGAGGCGTTGTTGGCGACCAGGAGCAGGATTCGGGCTGGTACACGATGTCTGTCGAGTGCTGCGGTGTCGGCGACCGGATTGGACCCAACAAGCCTTGGCAGCGGCAAGTCTCGATGTAGCTGAAGATCGTCGATGGTGCAGACCAGCAAGGTCTGGGGAACTCACCCAGCGAGGGTAAGTCAGGGCAGGCCTGGAGCAACCAGGGAGCCCTTTGGTTTCTTTAGAAAGTCTTCTGGGGACCCACGAGCTGGCTGGCAAGGGATCGCGAAGACACCTCGGGCGGAATCACTCAACAGGGGCCCACGGTCACTCAGGACGGTGTAGGCCTCTGATCTTCGGAGGGATTCCTGCTGGAGGTTGGGACCACACGTGGTCCAAAGCACAGGTTCGTAGAACGTTGTGAAGGGGTTGCACTCGATAATAGTGCACGGTACCCAGGGGTCGCGGTTCCTCGTCACTCGTGGGGTCCACTTGCCTCAGCTTCGCTGGGGACTCACGATGGCCTTGGAGAAGTCAGGAAATCCACTTCTTGGGCTGCAGGGACTTCGGACTCCGGCGGGAGCGGCGTAGTTTGCGACCGTCGTTATCGTTTTTGGTGCCTGCCAAGCAGGGGAGTCACTCCTTGACCCCAAGGGAGATTCTTCAGTCCTCTAATCGTGATGTAGAGCGTCGAAGGTCCAGGATTCAGTTTCAAAGTTTAGTCCAGGGATATCTAATCTTGCTGTGGCAAGGGTTCCCCATTTTAACTAGTAAAACAGGGAGGGACTAACTCTATGACCCCACCTATGGGAGGGTCAAGGGAGGGGGTGGCTACACCCACTTCCCTTTGTCCAGTTTCGCGCCAGAGCAGGGGCAGGTAGCCCCTGAGCTGGTTTGAACTGGCATATGCACAGAGGAGCCTTTGCTCCCCCAGTGCAGGACTTCAAAGCACTCTAAGAGTGCACCCACCCAGCCCCAATACACATTATCCTGTCTGGGGAGGTGGTCACACCTCCCTGCAACAGGAAACCTATTGTCCAGGCCTCCCCTGCCGGAGTTTCGTCCAGCAGCAGGAGGCCAGACTTGTGTCTGTGGCAGCAGCATCCATTTTGTGATGCCAGGGCTTCAGAAAGAAGTTACCGGGTAAGCCAGAGCTAACATGTCTTTCCCTCTAGAAGGGTGGAATGCTACCCCGCCGCCAGCATTGGCGGGGGGTAGTATTCCAAGATGTTTGACACCAAACACGACATGTTTAGGTGCAGCCATTCCAAAGTTAGCATTTTACCGCGAGGATATAATGCGCTTAAGAGTATATGGTCAGGCTGCACTACAAACAGCATCAGAGATGGTCTCCGAACGCTGCAGAGGGGCCCTGCTCATGCAGGGGCACCCTCTCACATAGGAACCATGCACTCTGCCTTTAGGATTGATAAGGCCTGCCTTAGGAGTGACTTATAGGTTTCTAGGTGTGTATGTATTTCGTGATATAGGTAACCTATATCACAGTAAGGAGTGCATGCACCACCTTACCCAGGCTGCAGTAGCAGACCTGTGGTGTCAGTTTGGATGGCCTTCCAGGGGTGGCATAATACATGCTGCAGCCCCTGGCAGGCCTCTGAGGTACCTATGCCCTTGGTACATAGTATACCATATACTAGGGACTTATAAGGGCACTCCAGATCCCAATCAGAGATGTGCCTAAGGCACATGGAATCCATTTTACAGAGAAAGCAGATAGACTGGGACCCTGAATAGCAGGATCCCAGTCCAACTAAGTCATAAACCAGCAAAACACCATAAAAAAAGTGGGGGCAACCATATAGTCAGATTCCACCTTCCTACAAAAGGAAGGGTTAAAATCAGCATAGAAATACTGTGCTCACCCATCCAACATAAGACCATGTCTAATTGAATCCTGGTAAGTTCTAACCCAAGAGACACAGGGGATACCAAATATTATAGGCGGTATAGGCCATTATATATGGTATCCCCTAAGGGAACCGGATGTCCAATCTCGTGGAATGCTGTAAAAAAAAAAGACAACTTCAAGTGGCCAATGGCTAAAGGGTACACCATGAAACGTGCGGGATACGAGATATTACAGCAATGCGTGAGCCATAATATTTGGTATCCCCATAGTAAACCATGTTGTAAAGCAAAAGGAAGGCCCCTATTTGGCATAGAAGTACTGTGCTCACCCATCCAACATAAGACCATGTCAATTTGAATCCTGGTAAGTTCTAACCCAAGAAACACAGGGGATACCAAATATTATAGGCGGTATGGGCCATTATATATGGTATCCCCTAAGGGAACCGAACGTACAATCTTGTGGAATGATGTAAAAAATGTGAAAAGATATGGTAGTCTGCTATCAAATAAAAGACAACTTCAAGTGGCCAATGGCTAAAGGGTAACCCTTGAAACATAGGGGATACGAGATATTACAGCAACGCGTGAGCCATAATATTTGGTATCCCCATAATAAATGAGGTTGGAAAGCAAAAGGAAGGGCGCTATTTGGCATAGACGTACTGTGCTTACCCATACAACATAAGACTATGTCAATTTGAAAACTGGTAAGTTCAAACCCCAGAAACACAGGGGATACCAGATATAGCCGGTATAGGCCATTATATATTCTATCCCCTAAGGGAACCGGACATACAATCTTGTGGAATGATGTAAAAAAATTTAAAAGTTACTGTAGTCTGCTATCAAGTAAAAGGCGAGTTCAAGTGGTCAATGGCTAAAAGGTAACCCATGAAACGTAGGGGATACAAGATATTACAGCAATGCGTGAGCCATAATATTTAGTATCCCCTAAGGGAACCGGACGTACAATCTTGTGGAATGATGTAAAAAATGTGAAAAGATACTGTAGTCTGCTATCAAATAAAAGACAACTTCAAGTGGCCAATGGCTAAAGGGTAACCCATGAAATGTGGGGGATACGAGATATTACAGCAATGCGTGAGCCATAATATTTGGTATCCCCATAGTAAACGATGTTGGAAAGCAAAAGGAAGGCAGCTATTTGGCACAGAAGTACTGTGCTGACCAATCCAACATAAGACTATGTCAAATTGAATCCTGGTAAGTTCTAACCCAAGAAACACAGGGGATACCAAATATTATAGGCGGTATGGGCCATTATATATGGTATCCCCTAATGGAACCGAACGTACAATCTTGTGGAATGATGTAAAAAATGTGAAAAGATACTGTAGTCTGCTATCAAATAAAAGACAACTTCAAGTGGCCAATGGCTAAAGGGTAACCCTTGAAACATAGGGGATACGAGATATTACAGCAACGCGTGAGCCATAATATTTGGTATCCCCATAATAAATGATGTTGGAAAGCAAAAGGAAGGGCGCTATTTGGCATAGAAGTACTGTGCTTACCCATACAACATAAGACTATGTCAATTTGAAAACTGGTAAGTTCAAACCCCAGAAACACAGGGGATACCAGATATAGCCGGTATAGGCCATTATATATGCTATCCCCTAAGGGAACCGGACATACAATCTTGTGGAATGATGTAAAAAAATTGAAAAGTTACTGTAGTCTGCTATCAAGTAAAAGGCGAGTTCAAGTGGTCAATGGCTAAAAGGTAACCCATGAAACGTAGGGGATACAAGATATTACAGCAATGCGTGAGCCATAATATTTAGTATCCCCTAAGGGAACCGGATGTAAAATCTTGTGGAATGATGTAAAACATCTGAAAAGATACTGTAGACTGCTATCAAATAAAAGACAACTTCAGGTGGTCAATGGCTAAACCGTAACCCATGAAACATAGGGGATACAAGATATTACAGCAATGCAAGAGCCATAATATTTGGTATCCCCATAGTAAAGAGGTTGGAAAGCAAAAGGGAGGGTGATATTTGGCATAGAAATACTGCGCTCACCCATCCAACATATGACCATATCTAATTGAATCCTAGTAAGTTCTAAACCAAGAAACACCGGGGATACCAGATATTATAGCCGTTATAGGCCATTATATTTGGTATCCCTTAAACGAACCGGTTGTAAAATCTCGTGGAATTATGTAAAAAATGTGAAAGTTTACTGTAGTCTGCTATCAAACAAAAGGCAACTTCAAGTGGTCAATTTCTAAAGGGTAACCCATGAAACGTAGAGGATACAAGATATTACAGCAATGCGCAAGCCATAATATTTGGTATCTCCATTGTAAACGATGATGGAAAGCAAAAGGAAGGGTGATATTTGCCATAGAAATACTGTGCTCATCCATCCAACATAAGACCATGTCAAATTGAATACTGGTAAGTTCTAACCCCAGAAACACAGGGGATACCTGATATTAGAGCCGGCATTGGCCACTATATATGGTATCCCCTAAGGGAAGCAGAGGTAAAATCTTGAGGAATGGGGTAAAAAATGTGGAAAAGTTACTGTAGTCTGCTAACAAGTAAAACACAACTTCAAGTGGTCAATGGCTAAAGGGTAACCCATGAAACTAGGGGGATACAAGATATTACAGCAATGCGTGAGCCATAATATTTGGTATCCCCATTGTAAGCGATGGTGGAAAGCAAAAGGAAGGATGCTATTTGCCATGGGAATACTTTGCTAATCCATCCAACATAAGACTATGTGAAATTGAATACTGGTAAGTTCTAACCCCAGAAACACAGGGGATACCAGATATTATAGCCGGTATAGGCCATTATGTGGGGTATCTCTTAAGGGTACCGGCTGTAAAACCTTGTGGGATTGATGTACAAAATCTGAAAAGATACTGTAATCTGCTATAAAATAAAAGGTAACTTCAACTGGTGAATGGCTAAAGGGTAACCTATGAAATATAGGGGATACGAGATATTACAGCAATGTGTGAGCCATACTGTTTGGTATCCCCATAGTAAATGATGTTGGAAAGCAAAAGGAAGGGTTATAATCAGCATAGAAATACTGTGCTCACCCATCCAACATAAGACCATGTCTAATTGAATCCTGGTAAGTTCTAAACCAAGAAATACCGGGGATACCAGATATTATAGCCGGTATAGGCCATTATATTTGGTATCCCTTAAGGGAACCAGATGTAAAATCTGGTGGAATGAAATAAAAAACTGTGAAAAGTTACTGTAGTCTGCTATCAAATAAAAGGCAACTTCAAGTGGTCAATGGCTAAAGGGTAGCCCATGAAACGTAGGGGATACAAGATATCACAGCAATGTGTGAGCCATAATATTTAGTGTCCCCTAAGGGAACCGGATGTAAAATCTTGTGGAATGATGTAAAAAATATGAAAAGATACTGTAGTGTGCTTTCAAATAAAAGACAACTTCAAGTGGTCAATGGCTAAAGCGCAACTCATGAAATGTAGGGGATAAGAGATATTACAGCAATGCGTGAGCCATAATAGTTAGTATCCCCATAGTAAAAGATGTTGGAAAGCAAAAGGAAGGTCGCTATTTGGCATAGAAATACTGTGCTCACCCATCCAACATAAGACCATGCCAATTTGAATACTGGTAAGTTCTAACAGCAGAAACACAGGGAATACCAGATAGTATATCCGGTATATGCCATTATATATGGTATCCCCTAAGGGAACCGGATTTAAAATCTTGTGGGATTGATGTAAAAAATCTGAAAAGATACTGTAATCTGCCATAAAATAAAAGGTAGTACAAACAAAGCACTGCCAATGAGGCCGGGGGTCTATAGCGCTGCGTGGTCTGAGAGGTGCCGACAACCCCACTCACTCAATGCTGCAGGGGAGCACACCGTGCAGTAACACAAAACATCATTTTGCCCACCAGTTGCTGGGTCACTGGCCAATCATCATCCAATCACTGACTTAGTGGAATTGAGTTAACTGTCACTGACGGTGCCGTGCAGGTGGCGCCAGTTTTTGAAATACAACAGGGAAGTCGCCGCCCCCTGGACTCATCATCACTCTCAGTCTGAGCAAGGGGCTGTGCACTGCAGGGTAGTCTCAGGGTGATTACTACTCTCCAGAGAGGATTTAATTGTAAGTGTCTGTTTGACAGACTTAGCCATGGCATGTCACATGGCTGGGTTCCTGAGGCTCAGCTTTATTTTGCACTGCAGCCAGAGCCTGAGGCTGCCCTACGCTGTGTGATGACAATTTGTGTTCATTATTGGTAGTGAAGAAACTCAACCTTGAAGGTGGCACTGTATAATGCAGGCTCACTGGCAGCACAGCTTGCACAGCACTGCCAGCAGACAGCCCGCTGCTCGCGCTTTTGCAATGGTCTGTTCCTATTTGCAGTTTCTTATGCCCAGTAGTGCCGCTGTGATAGGAGGCGCTATAAATGCATGACTAAGCATTTTAGTGTGGTGATGAGGACTTCCATGCTAAACTGCATTTGTCTAACCATTGATGCATGATACTTGGCAGAGCTGTTCCTCCAGCCTGAAAAAAACAAAAAAGTGCTTTAATTCCCAGACCCTCTATTGTCCATGTTGCCCCCAACACCCATTCCTTCCCTCCCTCCTTGTATCCCCTGCCTTCGCTCCTACCCCGCCAGCAATTAAAAAAAAGGGTTATAACTGTATCATATCTCCTTTTTAGGTCAAGCCTAGAGTCAGAGTGCATGCGCTGCTCTGCGAGGCAGGATATATCTACAATATGGGCTTTCGTTCATTTTTGTGCCTTTCAGAAATGCTGCCTTTTTATTGGTGCATTGCTTGTAATTGTCCCTCCTTTGGGTGCTTGGTTCACGCCCAGGCGATTTCACTAATTGTTCCTTCGGATTGGTTATCACACATTCATGGTTCCTCCTGGTTGGCCATCGCAACGCGCGCTTCCGCTGCTCTTTTCAACTTGATCAGCACAGCATGCAGTGCTTTATCCATTCATCTATGTGGCACATCGAGCATCAACTTTAAGCATGGACTCATTTGCACTTTAAACTGCATGCTTCAAACAGGCGGACATCTTGACCGCTGCGTGTTTCTCTGTGTATGTATGTTTCTGCTCAAGTGAGCGTTATTGCAGTGGGGGGGATCTGCCAATGTGGTCTTATGTTTCCACCTGAAAGACCAAAAGACACCGGAAGCACAAAAGACAAATAGAAATGTTACTCGAGAGATTTAGACTGAGCGCGCTCGGTGCCTCGCTTGTTGTGAGTATACACTGCTTCTAGAGAAGTGATCCTGTACGTCGTTTCAGAGCTGTAACTATTAATGCACATGATCCCTTGTTTCTCCAAGCTATAGTGCGAAGTTTTTGGAAAATTTGTGAAACCCCACCATATAAGATGCATTGTTCACCTTAAAGTGCTTTGCAGGCCTCTCTCCCCTTCAAAAATTCTCCAAGGGAAACAGTGGGTACTAGAGAAAGCTAACCAGGGCTGTTGCATGGATTTTTGCCACCCTTGGCAAAATGACATTTTGCTCCTCTTCACTCCCTGTAGTCTTTGCTAATTTTATGATAATGCTGATGGTCTTCTGCTCCTCTAGACTTAAGGCAGCGGCCTGCTTTTGCCTTGTTTTTTAAACTGACTCTGGAAGATGAGACCTTTTTCACACTGAGCCCCCATTCCATAGCGTGCCCTCCACTACGGCTGCGATCTGTTTGCAGTAGTGGTGATGTGGCTCTTGACTCCGTCTGTTGTCAGGCAGGTGTCCCCCCTTCCCACCTCTTCCCAAATGTGCTTTCTTCTGCACTGTTGCCTGATAGCCATATGAGCAAAAAGACAGGTGGTATCTAAAGCAGATTACCTGCTAGGTGTATTCGTTGGCCTTACCATCAAATAAGAACCTGGTTATTTTTACAGTGCTTGCAAGTGTTTACCGTTTATAGCGCTGTAAATAACAAGTGGTCATCATTGCCCAACTCACTTAGCTGATTTTAGAACTATGAAACAGACAGTTGGCCCTGCCACTATCAAACCTGTGACTAGGAGGTTTATAACCATAATGATGATGATAAATAGTTTTTTATAGTATGTAATGCCAGAGGTTTGCAGTAGTAGGTGCTGTAATAACACATGTTACCCAATTTAATGCTACTCATTTTATCTATGTTGGATGGATGCAAGGCTGAACTGGCCCTGCTGGAATTCAACCTGGCTGGTAGCACAGTAATAACAGCAGGGAACACATAACCTACTGAGAAGACCAGCTGACATGGGATCATTGTGCAGAAAAATTAGAATCCTGCTTAAAAAAGACTACTTCTTAGGAAGTACAATAATAATAAAATTGCCATTCTTCTGAGCCTTTGCGAAGAAAGTGGGATTCATTGTTTTTGGAAGTTTATCTAAGTCACCAGTGGCAAACAACCATCCCAAACACACCAGCTAAAAACACATGAAGCAATCACATTGGTGTTGAGGCAGGCCAGGCATGGATCAGCATCATTATAAAAGAAACAAGACTGCCCCAAGCGAGATCCAACCATCATCTCACGTCTCATAAGGTAAGCAAGGCAACAACAGCTCAAAAATGCAGCGAGGAAAAGGTCAGGAATACCAGTAACCCAACTCTGCACTGTCAGAAGCAATGATGCAGGTGTTTTCCCTCTTTTATCTGGCATAAATGTTTATGCTTGTTTTTTTACCTCACTCAATAGCTTTTGGCATTTGATAAGTTTACAGTTTTAAAAGCAACCCGCTCGTTGCCTACTGAGCAGTGAATTCAAAATCCTGTGAACCACATACACATCTATGGGTGCATGGTTTGGAGCACCAGAATCAGAACTCCCCTGACAAATGTGCCAAGCTAAGTTTAGATGAATATGGTGCATGCCCCCCCACAGATGTGCATAGTCCTAGCACCATTTGCAACCAAAACAGCGCCCCTCATTGTTCAAGCCCCCCCTAAAATTATTCAACACAAATGTCACTGGGGATTCACTCTGCATGTTTTCATTAAGATATTTGGACAAGTCTTTGCATATAATAAGGTTTTGTAAATTTGTGCGCAATGAAAGGCCGCCTTTCTTCGTAATTATGTTTCATTATTTTAAAACTTGGGAACAAAATCCACACAAATACACTCCACACCATGCAACATAATTCCAATCAGCATAATTTCACTCAATGCTGCACACTTCCAAGCCACACAATTCAACTCTACCATTTTCCTACCACACCACACAATTCGGCAACAAACCACATATTTCAACTCAACAACACAAGTACAGAACACACCAAATACATCTAAACCACACCATATAATTCCATATCACGCCACAAAATTCAACAGCACATCACATAACTCTCTAATAGGCAATGAATATTTTAGACATCGTACTGTTGTAATGATCCATAAGCTCGCTGAAGTCCACCACTCCAGGAGGAGGTTGAAGTTTGTTCTCGCAACTTGCTGTTAGCAACTCCATGTTTAGGCCTTTAGTATCTCTGACCCATTGCTTAGGCTTGACTGCTTGTGTGGCTCTTTTCTTCCTAAAGGATGTTATTTGGAAGGTGATGATGTGGTGATCCGACCAGTCGCAGGGTACAATATCGATTGAATCTACCTAATTTTCTTTGGAGATGATCCAGTCTAATGTAGTGCCTTTTGAGTGAGTTGGAAGACCACATGCCTGCACTAGAGAATGGTCTGCTAGGAAGTTTTTGAAAATGATCTATGAGGTCATTCCAATGTAGATTGAAGTCCCCTAGAAAGATATTGTTGGAGTGTGGATCAGAATTTGCTGTGATAATTTCCATAAGTTGGTTTATGAACATTGCGTTTTTACCTGGTGGGTGGTAGAAAGCGTGTAGTTTAAAGTGTTGGTTATCTGAGAGACGTAGAGAGAGCCTCAGGTATTCACAGGACTCAAGAGGGTCGGAGTGGGCTTTAGAGATTGAGATGCTTGATCTGTGTATACAGGCAACTCCTCCACCTGTTTTGTTTAGCCTGTCTAGTCTCACAATATTGTAGTTTGGTGGAACCAATAGGTTTAGGCATGGGGACGACGCATTATTGAGCCACGTTTCTGTTAGAATAGCTACGTCAATACCCCGGTTTAGGATTAGGTCTGCAATGTTCGCTGCATGTTTCATAGCTGATCGGCAATTCAGTAGTAAGCACATAAGCGGTTTCAGAGGGGTATTTAGAATCGAATCTTGCCTTAAAGGTATTAATGTTATTTCTTTCAGGTTGTTAGCATTTAGCTTTCTAGGATTCACCTATGTTATTCTGTTTACATTGATCGGAACTGCTCTAATTTGTTGATCATTTCTCTTAGGGGTGGTACTGGGTGACAACTCGTATGATAGCATTAAGGATTGTGTTTTGGAGTCTGTCCGATAACTAAGCATTTTGCGAGGACGAAGAATCCTATTTGACAGAGGCAATTGGGTCAAGTTCATCCTGTCAAGTTTGTTGTGTAGTGAGTGTACTGATTTTTTAATCTGGATGATTTTAGAGAGATACCTTTTGAGATAAGTAAAATATTCTTCATGTTTCTGATCGCGTTTTGCATGTCTATTGCTATCCTATCCGTCTGGGCATTGAGCGATTCTAGCTCAGTTCGTGGGGGAGAGGAGAGAAGTGGAAATTGCAGCTTGTCTGTAGTCATGGAGATCTGAACACTAGATGTATTTAGTTCCGCGTGAACGTGGCTATTTACGGTATCTTCAGATAATTTTTCCTTCCACTGTAAGGATAGATCGGACCTAGTATAGTGATCTAACCTACTGAAGTTCTGACCGCCAAAGCTGCATCTGAGAAACCCTCACTTTGCAGAGTATTAGATGTACTCGCCCGAGGTGTGTGAGGGATGGACAATGGGCTAGATTTTAGCTGGTTTGCTACTATGGGGTTATTGTTACCTGCTTTGGGTATGTTCAAAGAACGATTTGAGGCTAACCTGCACTTCTTAGCACTGAATCTAGTGCTGCGGGTTAAAGTATGGGGGCCATTGCCTTGGAGTAGTGATACTGACTCCGTCTGCTGTATCCTGTTGTCACTAGTTTCAGTGTTACTGAGCAAAGATTTGGGGGTATATTCACAAGAACGTGCGCTAAACATCTCCAAAAAATGTTTACGCAACTTTACACATCGCAGTCTATCGCGGGAAAATAACCCCGTGAATTCACAACACGGCGGTACCATGCAATAGTTTGCCGAAAACGCGGCCAATGTCCGCGATACAACCACCGCAACGGAGATAAAAACACAAACCCCAACGCAAAATAATGTGCGATGGGCCAAACCGCGATGAGGAAATCAGCGATAAGCAGTGCCAGGTCTGCAATACACACACGGCAGGCGGGAAAATCACTACAAAAGTAGAAAAAACACACAAACACAAAATAACCAACACCGAAGCACCATGGAGGCAGCCGGAGCAGGCGCAGAGGACGAGCGGAACCCCACAAGCACCCCGGACGACCAGCCTGGGACCTCGGAGACAGGGAAGGGCAAGGACAAGAAGAAGAGGAAGAGGCGGTTCGGTCCGCAGGAGAATAGGATCCTGGTCACGGAGGTGATGGAACACCATCAAGAACTGTTCGTCACCTCCAACGTGTCATTGGGCACCAAAATTGGAATATGGCGGTCCATCGTGGACAAGGTGAATGCCGTCGGAGAGCACAAGAGGTCAATGGACGAGGTCAAGAGGCGATGGATTGACATCAAGCGCAAAACCAAGGAGAAACTCGGCAGGCAACCAGAAGGCAGCAATGCAGACTGGAGGTGGGAGCCCAGCGCCACAGCTGGAGCTGGATAACATGGAGGAGCTGGTGTCGACAGTCATCAGTGTGGAGACCGTGGCAGGAGTCGGGGGAGCGGACACTGCTCCCCATGACACAACACAACAGCAACAGGGTGAGTAACCACCAGGTACTGGGGGGACGGCGGGAGATGGCCACAATGGAATACATGCACAATCAAGCAGAGCACAGTGCACACCCACAATGACTCTGGATCATGGTCCTGATCTACAGACTGTCACAATGTACATTGCCATGCTGTCTGAATGTGAACATGTACCATGCGGCTACATACATGTGGACACATTGTAATACAGCATCTCCCCTTCACATTGCAGAGGCACCGTCAACACCTCCTGCAGAGCAGTCCCAGCCACTCTTCACTGATGACGAGGAGGACACCCCCAGTATTGACACCGAAGCCCTCCAAGACATCATTGAACTCATCCACCAATCACCTCCAGGATCAGGGCAGCCCAGCTGCATCGAGGAGACCCCACCCACTCCACAAACCACCCAGCAGGAGGCACCCACAACCCCAGCTGTCTCCCAGGACCCCCACGAACAACACATGGACTTCCAACGCCATGTGTTGGAGGGCCAGAGGGAGATGGCTGAGCAGGTGCGGGTGGGGTTTGACCTCATGGCTACCAAACTTGACGCCATTCATGGGTGTCTAAGTCCCATCAGGGACCACCTCCAGTCCCTAACGGACACCCACAGGCCGCTCCATGGTCTCCAACGAGCCCTGGCTGACATCGCTGGAGTCATGACTCGGAGACAAGAACACCTGTCTGCTCAGAGTGGCTCCAGCGATCTCAGCCGTGAGCTGGCACACACGCGGAGGCTCATGGAGGACATGGTGCAGATGGAGGCGGAAAGGATGGCAGCCACCACTGCACATCAGCAAAATGGAGCTGGGATCTACCATGCCCTGCAGATCCTCATCATGGCATTGCTGCCACAAGGCATGGCCAGATGAATGCTGCTGCTCCCACACCATCCACATCTCCGCCCCCTGGTGTGTCAGTGCCTCACAGTGCGGCAGACATTTCCACTCCGGCACCTGATGTGTCACTGCCACACAGTGCGGCCGACAATCCACCTCCGGCCCCTGATGTGTCAGTGGCACACAGTGCCGCAGCCGGAACTGCACCACCCACAGGTGAGGCAGAGCACACATCCGAGGACGTGGATGGGATTGAGATCAGAAGGAGGCACTAGCATTCATTTCCGCTACCTGGCCTGTTGCTGCTTGGTGCCGCACATGGCCCCATGACCTTCCACTGACCCCCGATACACTCTGCTGCACTCACCTTGGACCGCGACATGGACTGCCATATCCTGTTTGGTGACCAATGACACGGCGACCAGACTGCGGACTGTACTCTTCCTCTTCCGCTGTACTTGTCATTCCCCGATGGACTCTGGCTGGCCCTCCACGGGCCCATACTGTGAAGTGGGGTTGGCATGGCCCTGTACTGCTCCAGCTGCAAAACTCCACTGGATGTGCATTAAACATTCAGAAACACACTGCTGTGTCATGTCTTTCATCATTCAAGTATGAATGTGTGGATGAATGTAGGGTCAGTGACTCCCCCTAACGTCAATGATGCTCATCTAGTGGGATTCCAGTCACAGTGTGCTACATTGCCGATTGCGTTCCGGGTGCCGTAGACACTACAACAGGGACACACGCATTAGTCACTTCCTTGTCCGGACATGGACTGAACCATGGCCAGAGCCCCCGAGTCATTGTTGCACGCCCTGCGATGGTCCGGCATACGCCAGGCCAGACCACTCCGCTTACGCTCCGAGGGGGGGCCACATAGCTACATGCTAGTGGTCTGCAGGTCACTGGTCTAGTTGTCAGCATGTCGCGGCCACTCCCTGAGGGCAGGTTTGCACACACACCACACCCATCCGGCACAGGCATCACAGGCCATGTGACCCCGCCAATATAAGGGGCCGACAACGACACATTCCCCACTGCCGGAGGTGACTGGATGACGGATGTTCCACGATTCTCAATCATAAAGGGCCCATGAGTTATTGCGCAGAGGGTTAGTCGCACCCGAAACCATGCGCCCGTCACGGGCCTACCACCACGTGGCGCTGACTGGGGTTGCACAGGGTTAGTGGCACCGAAATTGCTGAGCGGGTGTGCAGCCTGCGATGATGACATGTGCACTGATGTGGTCTCTGCCATTGATGCCTCAGGACTCAGCGTCATGTGTGGGACCTGCTGGGCCGTGGTGCGGGTCCGCATGATGTGGAGCATGCCATGGTGCCGGGGCCAGGGCTTGGAGCTTGCACGGGCACATGGTGTGCCCACTGATGGACACACCGTGGCGGCAGGTGAGCAGTGGGGCCTGGGTGCGCAAGGGCGGACAGCCAGCGCTGGCCGGCGGGAGGGGGTAGGGTGCGGCTGCATGTGTGCACAGGGACAGACAGGGTTGTTGCCGTGTGCAGTGAGATGGACTCTGCCATGATTGACTCTGGCCTCGATTGCAGATTGCAGACCTGGTGGCTTGCAGTGTATACCGGCTCGTGGTTGGAGACACACCGGTGGCAGCAGGTGAGCAGTGGTGCCTGGGTGCACGGGGGCGGCAGTGTCCCTCCCTCTCTCTCTTTCTCTCCCTTCCTTTCCTTCTCTCTCTTCCTTTCCTCTCTCTCTCTCTCTCTCTCTCTCTCTTCCTTTCCTTCTCTCTCTCTCTCTCTCTCTCCCTTCCTTCCTTTCCTTTCATTCTCTCTCTCTCTCCCTTTCTCTCTCTCTTTCTCTCTCTGCCTTTCTTTCATTCTCTGTTTCTCTGTGTCTCGCTCCTTTGATGTGCGCGTGACACACGTTCTGATTTTGTGCTTTATTTTCCAGGCTGTGACATCAAGATTGTCCCGGACTGACCCGACAGGAGTCTTCCGTATTGGTGTTTTGTGTTGTATTGTTCTTCTGACCACACATGTGTGTTTCTTTTTGTCATTGTGTGACATCATGCGCTTTTTGTGGCTCTTGTGTCGTGCACGGTATGTGTTTGTCTGGGGGAGGTTCCGGGGGGGGGCCTGGGAGTGGTGGCGGTGGGTGTTGTGGCCCTCTTGGGTCTCCGAGCTGCATGATCATTGGCTCCATGGCATCTGTGGGTCTTCTGATGTGGCTCTGGGCTGTGCTCCCTTTCGTACTGCAGGTAGTCGTCCTGCTTAACACCAGCAGAAGGCAGGTGTTAATTCCCTGCTGCTACCGCGGCTTATCGTCTGTTTTTGGTTCGCATCGCAGATCTGGCAGTTCGTTGTGAAAGTGGTGTTGTGGTGTTTTCGTGAGTTTTTGCATGGGAACGCCTACTCTGCATCTCATCAGGGTTAGTTGGTGGTGTCACCCGTGGAGATAAATTTTGCGGCAGTTATCGCGGGAATACTGGCGATGTCTGCAGTTTGCACCCGCTTGTGAATGGGGCGTTAAATCTATCTCCACTTTTGATGCATTAAGGTGGCGATAACTCCGCAATAATTCCTTGTGAATATGCCCCCTAGTCTGTTATATACAATGAACAATTTACAAAATTGTTTTTAAAACATATTACTGACACTGTAAGTACAACAACAGTGATTGTATCATTATATACATACAATTATAAGGCTGCCACCTTACTGGCATATCACCAGCCTGCATTATATTTCTGTGCCAATTAAAACAATCATTGGCAATATGTTCAGCTCCCATCATCCCCTCATCTAAATCAGCTAAGAAAGACTAGGAAAGCCTACAATAAAAGCGTACTTCAGTCAAAAAAAGACTTTTTTAGAAATTAACTTGATAACAGACCGAGAAAACTCTTCGATCTACTAAATGATCAGTCAAACAAATTGGCCAAATCCTCTCAACTAACAGCTCAATCGGCTCTGAGCTGTGAAGACTTTTCAGCATTTTTTACACCCAAAGCTAGTTCCATGGAGAATGAACTCAAGGTTACCGCTGATAATCTTGTGACTCAAAAGAGCACTCAAGTGAAGCAGCCAACCCAGCCTGCACAAACAGTGCCCAAAAATAAGGCCCATTGATCAACCTTCAAGCTTTATGATCAGGAAGACATTGCTAGAACCTTATTGGCCTTAAAACCGAACAACCATTACAATGATCCTCTTTAAGCAAAATGTTGGCCTACGGTAAACCACATGGTCATCCCTAGCTGGACTAAAATAATTAATGCCTCGCTCTCCCAAGGTTCCTTTCCTGACTGTCTAAAAACAGGCCAGGCCATCCCTCTACTGAAAAAACCTACCGAGAATCCATCGGACCTAAACAACTTTAGGCCGGTAACAAACATTCCCTTACTGGCTAAGGTGTTGGAAAAATGTGCTCTACAACAGCTGAACCTTCACATCTCTGAATATAAGCTACTAAATGACTGCCAATCAGGGTTTAGACCAGACCACAGCACGGAAACAGCAATTATGCACATAGCTGATGACGGTGTGCTTGCTCTAGACCGTAACGAAACCTGTCTACTAGTCCTCCTCGACCTATCTTCAGCATTTGACACCGTAAATCATGGCAAATTATTAGACCGATTGGAGAATAGGATGGGTTTCTCGGGGACAGTCCTAAAATGGTTTCATTCCTTCTTAGAGAACAGATCGCAAAGATTCTTGGTGAACCATAATCTATCCCTTCCATCCCCGAGTCAGATTGGAGTCCCTCAAGGCTCTACGCTATCCCCATCCCTATTCAATCTGTACATTGAGCCACTCACGGAAATACTGCAGCAGGCTAACATCTCCTTCCACATGTACGCAGATGACACTCAGCTGTATATGAAGATCACATTGCTTGAAGAGATCAAAATAATGAACCTAGCACTACAAAAGACCGTACATTGGCTTTCTAGCAATCATCTTAAACTCAACTCACAGAAAACAGAATTCCTTCTGATCTCCCCCCGTAAATCCTCCACGATGATCAAGGAATGGACCAAACTGATCACAGCGCTAAATGGTACTCCGATTCTAGTTGATTCTACCAAGTCTCTTGGAATCACGCTGGATAAGGAATTAAACATGAGAGCTCACATCAACACTATGGCAAAAAACGCCCGATTCCATTTGAGCTATCTCAGAAAATTGAAACCGTTCATTGACGCTGCTGACCCGAAAACGGCTGTCCAAGCTTTGGTTATCTCAAGGATTGAGTATGGTTGCACAACTCTAGCTGGGCTTCCTAAGATTTCAACAGCCCCACTAAAAGCCTGCATCAATGCTGCAGCGAGACTCATAACGGGTACAAGAAAATTTGACCACATCACTCCACATCTGAAAGCGCTCAAATGGCTACCGTACGAGGCAAGAATTCAGCTAAAGATGGTGTGTATTACACACAAAGCTTTACACTACAGAACACCACTTTACCTTGCCCAGAAAATTACGATTTCTGGAGGCCTTAGACCATCGAGGGGGGGCCGCAGATTTCCTTCTGAAACCAGCAATTTTCCGTAAGAAGAGAAAGTACGATAGAGCATTCTCGGAGTGGCACCAAGAATTTGGAATGCGCTTCCACCAAATATTAGAGGAATCACCTCTGTCTCGCACTTCAAAAAAGAGGCTAAGTCCTTTCTCATGAGTAACTTTCTCCCGTAACTAACTACGGCCCTCTTGCGACTCCTTTGAGACCTTTAATCATCCCTGAATCTACTATTTTCAGATGTGTTAATAGGTGGAGATAACAGGATTACTGTACTGCGAATATCAGAGTAATGGCTCCGGGATAGCACAAGTCATTGTGTTTTCATCGAGTCTCACCTATGGACCTCAGTCAGACCGGCACGGATACCCAAGTCCATACGCAAGATTCAAGGACGATAGCTAATGAAGATACCTCTATCAAGCCACATGATTATTGATCTGTAACTGTGCATCCAGTTCTGAAACCAGGTTTTCTTTAGAAAGGATATTACAGTTTATATTTCTTTTTATATGCAAGTATGTCATGACATTTACGACTATAACCCTAGTGGTTGCCTAGTAAGACTGAAGATGTTTATTAGTTGTAAATTTGTAAACTGTGATCGAAACTGTTTGTGGCGGAACTGTAAAGCGCTCTGACACCCAGGATTGGGTCATGTTCGCGCTATAGAAAACACTAAAAATAAAATAAATAAATAAAATAAAATATTATCTGAAATGTTTTATTTCTCCATTTTCCTATCCTGCTTTTTCCCATTGCCTTTTTTCTACCCCTCACACTTTAATATTTCTCCCATATTGATGGGTTTTATCCTTTTAGGTTTTTTAATCTCTGCCATTGTTTCCCTCAGCTCTGACAAGTACCACGCATCAGGCATTAGACTAATGCATTTCAGTGTGGTGGTCCGCATCATCGCACTGAAATGGAAAGTCACGCATTTGTAGCGCCTCAGTATCAATCCAGAGCGCTATTAGTGCTCTGTTAGAAACTGAAATCCAGGTTGCAGCGCACGGTCTGCGCTGCTTGCGCAGGCTTGGGGCGGCTGGCTCAGCTCGTGACTGGGCTGTCTTAAGCAGGCTGAGAGCAGAGGCTACAATGTAAGCAGGTTTATTCACTTCCCCTTGACACCGGCAATCCATTCAGGTTAACTGTGTGACTCGTCACCTCACAGTCAGTGTTAAAGTTATGGCCCACAGCTTCTATCAAGAGACTCGCTCTCTTTATATATTGGCGAGCCGGCACGGTGCGAGCGGAAAGCGCGACAGTCATGGGATAATGTGACAGTCTTTTGGCACGCGGCCAGTCCTGTCCCAGTACAGACAGCCGCAGGATTGGTGGTGTCTGACAGGCAGCACTGAGCTCATCTCAGATTGCATGTTGTGGCGCAGCCGGCAAGGAGTCGTCAACTCGACTCCTGGAGGAGCACGCCTGCAGCCGACTCCGAAGACAGCAGCACCCAGGAGGGAGAGAGTGTGCCTACACCGGCAGCAGGTAAGGGAACCTGCACCCCCACCTTGAATCTTAATCTCGCTCCACAAGGGCCAGTACTAGCTTCCCCAGTCGGTTTGGTCTTGAATTCCCACAGAGCAGGCCAGAAAAACAAGTTAGGGATTATACTCACGCACTCAGCAGGTAATGGGCGCCACAGGGATGAAGGGGTCTGCACTTAGCACCTAACCCTGCAAATGGCATGCTGCACCGCCGGTGCTTCACAGCAGATAAACAGCAGTTATCTGCAGCGCCACAAGAAGTAAGGGACCCTGCATGAGACACCTGCCTACACCTGAAATCTTTCCCCCACATCCTCCAAAAACACCAGAGAAACCCATACACTCGCCCACTCTCCACCCAGCATTCCTGCTTCCATACTTCCCTTTCACATAGGACTGCCCGGGCACACCCCTGCACACAAGACTGCCGCAGGTGAGTGCGGCCTACACATAAACAAGCTGGAAGCTGAGCCCTTGGGAGCAATCACCAGGATGGATGCGGCCTCCATAGAGCCTCAGTCTGTTGACGCCTGCCTAGCGGAGTGAGTCCGGCCCCTAGCATCGACAACTTGATACCTGGTTATGGTAATGAGGGGCAGCGGTAATGGTGCCGGTCCAACTTTCAGCATGGCCTGCAGCTGTGTCACTTACGAGCCTGGTGTTTTCAGAAGCTCTGGTACAGCTGCAGCCTGCTGGTGGGCAGGTAGTGGCGTGCCAACCGGGCTGACACCGCTCAGCTGCACTCCTCAGTTATCATTTTTATGCGGATTGATTAAACCGTACTGTCTTTGAAACAAACAGCATCCTGGCTGGCTGTAAGGTGTGCGCCTCACTCTCCTGAGCCTTGCCAATGCCCGTGATGCTGTCTGGGGCAGTTCGCGAGTACTAGGTTAGTGTCCTTCCATATCTGGTGCTTTGCTGTAATTTTAAGAACTTCTTAGAGTTTCTCTTTGGTGAAATGGGTGTAATTTCTGATATTTATATGCTTGCCTCATCTTTATCACTTGACTTTGCTTGCGAGAAAGTCACTCACAGTTGTTGAAATGTCACTCATAATTACACTGAAAGTATGAGAATGTCACACATTGCAATTGAAAACCTTGGCAGCTGTGTTCCCTCTTCTGTCATTCTCTCTCCTCATGTTTTAATTTACAATGTGATTCCAACTCTTCAAAAATAAAAATTCCGGGGCATGGCTTGGCGAGCCATCATGGTGGACGTGTGCTAAGCGAGCTCCGTCCAGCCCGCCAATTATCCTACATTTATCCTTGCTCCCCTGACTTTTCAGGCTTTTCAGTGATGACCCAGCAGCTCTACAAACCCTTGGGGTCACTCGGTGCGACTTTCAGGCACTTGCAGTGGCGGCTGGACGAGCGGGCGGGGCCCGAGTGGAGAGCGGCTTGCCAGCGAGGCTGAGGAGCCGGGGTGTCGTGCCTGGGGAACCGGAGACTAGCAGCACTCCTGATCGGCTGAGGAGGGCGCTGGGCTGCCGGGGGCGGCCCGACGGCGCTGTGAGGCGGCGACGGCGGCCGAGAGTGTAGCTGCGGCCGGGGTATCCTGTGGCGTGGCGTGTCCCGGGAGCGGAGGAGGTGATGCAGCGGCCGACGTAGGCCGCGCAGGTGAGGAGCGGCTGGGAGAGGCCAGAGCGGGGACGTGCGCCCGATCATCCTCGGCCGCTGGGGCGCTCCCTGGAGACTGGCGCTTCGGCGGAGGCAGTGGCTGTCGGCGCGGAGAGGTGAAGCTTTCCCCCACGTCTGGAGTGCTTGGGCAGCTCGGCGGCAGATTCGTGCCGCGTGGTGTGGCGCAGTGGGGCCTGCCGTCGGCCCTGTACCCTCCCCCCGCCTGACTTTCCTTATCATCCTCCCCGCGGGGGCTTGCTGCATCGGTGGCCTGGCAGATTGGGCGGTCGACAGGCGATCTGAGTGGCCTGGGGCGTGGGTGAGAGGCCCCCCCCCCGATGCCCGCCCGCGTGAGCGCATCGGCGGTCAGTCGGACCGTGCGTGCACCACGGGAGGGCCCTACAGGTGGTGACACCGGCCCCGGCTTTGAGGCTGCCATTGGGGGTACTAGTGAAAGACTCCGGCTGGATGGCAGGGGCTAGCCCAGAGGTGGCCTTCGAGTCTGCTGCGTAGTGACTTGGTGGTGCGGCTGGCGGCGGGAGCGGAGAGGGAGGTGCGGTGCCCCCCTGACTGTCGGGATATTTCTTCGGTGATTGGAGCCTCGGCGGTGGTTGGAGACAGTGTAAGGGGGTAGAGGTGCCCTTCCTCACGCTGGGAGTTGCTGCGGGGGATCGGCGGCATAACCGAGCCGCGTGGGGAAGAGATCAGGGTCCTGTCGCCAGACCTGCCCTCGGCTGGTCTTCACTTTTCCCCCCCCTGATTCAACTCTCCCCCCCCAGGGATCGCTTGCATCGGCGGTCAGTCGGGCCGCGCAACCCCTAGGTGTGATGCCGGCGGCGCGGGTGGGCTTCCCCTGTGACCTCCGCGCGCAAACGGTCAGTCGGACCGCATGCACTCACCTCCCTGGGGGCACCATTATCGGCGGTCGATCGGGCCGCGGGGCCCTAGGGGAATTGCCTATAGCAAGACGGCGCGGCCTCGGACGCGGGTCCCTGAGGGGGCTTGCTGGCCCTGAATCGGGGGGCCTTCCCTTCGGAGTCAGCTCTGGACCCGGCCTGATCGGTCCGTGCCTGCACTGAGGGAGTCGCAGCATCGACGCCGGACGGGGCTTCGCTCGCACCTGAGGGGCAGCCACTGAGGGCAGACATGACGAGGGACAAGGGCAGCGGGGGCTCGACTAAACATGGACCCATTGATAAGTTTACTGGCCCGGGAGCGGTGGCTGGGGCTACTGGGGGTCAACAGGAGACCATCCCGGACAATGCGGCGTTGATGGCAGCGATTACTCAACCAAGGACATGCTGGACGCCAAAATCGGGGCGGTGGGCTCGGACATCATGCTGCTGCGCCAGGACTTGCGCAACGCAGTAGCCCGCATTACGGAGGCAGAGACCCGCGTCTCAGGAGTAGAGGACGATGTTGCGACTCTGAAACAAAAGGTAGGGAATATGGAGAATATTCAGAAGGGTCTGGCGCTCCGGGCTGAAGATGCAGAGGGACGGGCCCGGCGGAACAACCTGAGATTCGTGGGATTTCCGGAGGGATGCGAAAATGGCAACATGGAACATTTCCTTACCCAGTGGCTTGAGAGCTGGCTCCCTCCGGAGGCCATGTCCCGGTGCTTCATCGTGGAGCGGGCTCATAGAGCGCTGATCCGGAAACCCCCGGTGGGAGCCCGCCCGCGGCCGGTGATAGCTAAACTGTTAAATTATCTTGATCGGGACGCCATACTGAAACAGGCCCGGGCCAAAGAACCCCTGCTATATGAGAACGCTCGTATCCTAATATTTCCGGACTATACACGGCTGGTCCAGCAACAACGTCAATCATTCATGGCCGCGAAGGCCCGACTACGAGACCTCAAGCTGCCGTACGCCCTCCTGTTCCCGGCTCGCTTGCGGGTGGTGTACCGCTCCCGCACCCACTTCTTTGATACCCCGGAGGAGGTCTTTAAATGGACAGATGAAACGGTTCGAGTGAGGGTGCACACGCCGCCGGGGCGGGAGTCAGATTCCTCCTCGAGTGAAGTCGCGCTGAAGGGACTCCGAAGACAGCAGCGAAGGGGTGATAGACGATCCAGATCCCGGCGACGCTCCAAGTCGTGCGGGGCCTCCTCCCGCGGGGGCTCTGCTGCTGGCCAGCAGACATTGGACCTTTGAATTATGTTCTCCAGGTGGTGCCACTGAGCTCTTCTAGCTGCTTGGGCGAATGCTCTGGACTAAATAAGTTGGGGGAGTCTTAACTTGGGCTGCTTCCCCACCCGTTGGATGCTGGTTGGGGATGGGCCCTTAGGCCATGGGCTGTTCGATGGGGATCCATTGGCTGGAGTGGCCCTCGTCTCCCTGTTGGGGACTGGGTGTCCACCCAGCTGCGACAGATACTTAAGTGTTTTTGAGGTATGGGGTGGGGGGTTTGTTGAGGGGGGGTTGTTTTAGGGTACGAGTTGCACTTCCACGAGGGGTTCACTGCACTACACACACGCGCTTTCATGACCCACCGTCCGTGCTATGGCACTATCCGCTCCCCAATGGCTGGACGCTTTGAAGGTGAATGGGAGTCCCTGGGAACTCTCCGCATTATCAGCTGGAACGTACACGGGTTCTGGACAAAATTAAACGTGGCGCTGTTCTGCGTCAGGCAAAAAGGGCCAGGGCCGATATCCTCTTGCTGCAGGAAACCCACCTAATGGGTACGAAGGCCTTGTGTCTGCAGCGATATGGGTACCAGCAGGTTTTCCATGCCGGCTTTACGAGGGGCTCGAGAGGGTAGCAATCCTAGTGCACCGAAGAATTCCATATACACTCCAAACAGTGGGTTGATACGCAGGGGCGCTACCTGTTCATCCGCGGTATGGTCGGGGAGGCTCCCTTGATACTGGGCTGCGTATACGCCCCCCCTTACAGTGGTCAATGGTGGAGAAGCTGTATACCTAATGGGCCGACATACCCGATGAGCTATCCGTGGTGGGCGGGGACTGGAATGATGTTATGGATGTAGTCATGGACAGGCACAGGATTGGGGGGGGCCCGGGCGCTAGTCAGACCACGAAACTACATGATATGGCGGTAGGACTCGATTGGGTGGACACATGGCGGCGCGTCCATGGAGTCAGGCGGGAATACACATAACTCTCAGCAGTCCATAACTCCTTTTCCAGGCTTGATTACATTTTCGTTCCCCGAGTGATGGCTGGTAGGGTGGCGTCGGCCGAGATCCTTCCTCGCGGGCTCTCGGACCACTCCCCGGTGTCCGTTGACCTTCGGTTGGGCAGAGGGCGGCAGCCATTCCGTTGGCGCCTATCAGTGTGGCATTTACAAAAGGAGGACTACGGGAAATGCATGAGTGAGGCCATCGCAAACTATCTCATCGTCAATGAGGGGTCTGTCTCCAGTGCTGGGACACTGTGGGAAGCTTTGAAGCCCACCCTGCGGGGGTGGACATAGCTTGGTGCGTAGCGGCCCGTAAGCAGCGCAGGGTGGAATTGGTGCAGGCCGAGGCAGCAGTGGGGACGCTTGAGCGCCAGAGCCGGGAGGCAGGTGAGGGGCAGGTGGTGAGGCAGCTGCTCCTGGCGCAACAGTCCTATGCTGCCCTCCTGATGGACGAGGCTCGATAGGTTTGGCTAGCAACGCGCAGCAGGATATGTCAGTGGGGGGACAAGTCAGGCAAGATGCTGCACAGGCTCTGTCAGGGCACCTTCCACGTCCTCCCTGGTATATTAGACGAAGCGGGAGCTCCGATTACGGACACAGTGGCCCTGGCGGAGAGCTTCGCTGCATACTATGCGGAGCTCTATGCCCCCCGGGAATGCCTACCGGAGTATATGGTGGACAAGTTCATAGCGGACTTGCCGCCCAAAGCGGTGTCGGATGAGGTGCGTGACCGGCTGGAACTCCCTCTAACAGACGAGGAACTAAGTACGGCCCTGGGTGAGCTTAGCTCGGGGAAGGCCCCTGGACCCAATGGGTTCCCAAGCGAATTCTTTAGACGATATAATTTGCAGTTGGCCCCTCAATACCGGGCGGCCTTGGAGGAGGCCAGGGAACAGGGTAGGCTTCCCCCAGATTGGAGGCATGCAGAAGTGGTGGTGTTCCATAAGCCGGGTCGGCCCCCGGAGCAGCATGCCTCCTACCGTCCCATCTCCCTTTTGAACGTGGAGGCCAAAGTCCTGGCCAAAGCATTGGCCAATCGGCTCCTGCCCCACATCTCCGCACTTGTGCACCCGGACCAGGCCGGATTTATGCCCCAGAGGGTGACCAGGCATAATATACGGTGGGCACATGTGGCGATGGCAGCTATCCGACAGACCGGGGAACAGGCGGCGTTCCTCCTAGCGGACATAGACAGAGCATTCGACTCTTTGAGCTGGGTCTATCTGTTCGCACTGCTGCCCCGGCTTAATCTTGGCCCCCTGTTCTTGTCCTACCTGACGCTCCTATATACTGACCTGACAGCATCAGTTCGGGTGGCAGGTGCGCTCTCTTCCAGCTTTTCTATCAGACGTGGCACCAGGCAGGGATGCCCCCTCTCGCCGTATTTATTCGCCCTGGCTATGGAGCCGTTGGCGGCGTGGGTGCGCATAGATGCACAGATCAGAGGCTTTGAGTGGGCTCCGGGGCTGTCCGATAGGATTGCTCTATATGCGGACGATGTTCTTTTTTTCCTCACGGCTCTGGATAGAACGGGGCCACGCCTCCTGCGGATCATGCAGACCTTTGGGGAATCATCAGGGTTGTACATGAACCCCCGCAAATCCACGCTGTGGGCTCTGGGGGATCGGACGAAGGTAGGCAATTGGGCGTCCACGCTTCAGGTGGCTGTGGGGTTTCTCAAATATCTGGGGGTGTTCATCTCGGAGGTGCCAGCCATCTCTTGGGAGCGAAATATAGAGCTGGTGTGGGAGCGAGTCCGTGCAGACCTTAGGACTTGGTCGCGCATGCCTCTGACGTTGTATTGTAGATCAGCAATCTTTAAGATGGTGGCGCTTCCTCGGTTGCTATACCAGCTCCAGAATCACCCGTACCCGATCCCGCCCAAATGGTTCCGGCTGGTGAATTCTGCGCTTGGGCAGTTCCTGTGGGAGGGGGGAGCTGTGAGTGTAGCGCTGCGCACATGCTTTCTTTCCACCTACTGCGGAGGACTGGCGACCTCGGATATTCTTTCATACTACCAGGCCTCGCACCTATTGGTCCTCAATGAGTGGTGGTATGGCGACAGGGAGGACCCGGCATATGCGCTGGAGCGTTATCTTATGGGGTCCCACACATTACACACTATTCTTTACTCAGCGTCGCTACGAGGCGCGCTGCCACTGGCCACACGGGTGGTGTTCCAAATATGGAGGCAGGCACTGCGTCGCATGGGGTGGTGGAATACCCTGACCCGAGAAACCCCCCTGTGGCATAATGGGCGACTGCCCGACATCGCGGCCCTACATGGCTTCCGGGGATGGGATGCTATAGGCATCTCGACCCTGGGGGATGTTATGAGGGGCACAACGCTCAAGTCCTTTCAAGATCTACAAGTGGAATTTGGCATGCCCCGGTCCCAGTTCTACCGATACCTCCAATTCCGCCATGCACTGTCCCCTAGCCTAAGGGGTCTGGAATCTCTCCCGGAGTTTAGCCCCTTGGAGGCAAAAGTGTTCATGGGGGACCTGGAGATAAAAAAGATATCCCGGATTTATCAATCCCTGGTTACCCATTGCTCTCCTACGCTACAGAGGCTCCGGGGGGGTATGGGAAGAAGATGTGGGCACACTAGAAGAGGAGGACTGGCGGGAGGCTCTGGCCGCCCCTCGGGGCGCGGCTATAGCGATGCGTCTCCGCCTCATTCAATTTAAATACTTACACAGGGTCTACTTCACCCGGGTTCGACTGTGGCGGGCGGGACTGATTGCCTCCCGGAGTGTCTTCGGTGTGGCCGGGAGGAGGGCACGCTTTTACATACCGTCTGGCACTGCATGTCTCTGGACCGGTTTTGGAGGGGGGTCTTGGCCTGTTTGTCAGAGGTGTTGGGGTGGGGGCTCCCACGCACGCCACAATTCGCCCTGCTGCACGTTATTGAGGGGGTAGGGGGCAATGTATACAAAAGACATCTTATGCACCTTGGCCTCACATTGGCGAAACGAGATATAGCTAAGGCGTGGAAGGACCCACGGGCCCCGTCTGTGGCAGCATGGAAAAATGGTCTGGACTTTTATATGGGGTTGGAACAGCCAATCTTTGTTGCTAGGGGATGCCCACGTAAGCACTATAAAATATGGAAGCGTTGGGCGGAATACCGGGGCCTGTGGCTTGAGCCTCCGGTTGTGGCAGTGGACCCTCCGGGGGAGTAAATGATGGCGACGCATGGGCTTGTTGTGGTGCAGGGCGAGGGAGGGCTTGGGGGGTGTGTGTACATAGGCTAATATTCTTCTGTTTATAAAGGTCGATCGTGGACTGGAGTCCGTGGACATTGTGCGACTCTGAGGGGGGCGGGTGAGGGAGGGGGGGAGTTGGAGGGTGGGGGTCACCTTGGGAAAATTCAGTTTTTATGCATAGCCATGTGTTGTTCTTTGTTTTCTTTAAAAGGAAAAGTCGATTGCTTCCCGGCTGATGTAAGGTTTGTTATTGCAGTTGTCTCTGGAGTGCAGAGCTCTGCAACATATGTGCAATTTGACAATAAAATACGTTAAAAAAAAAAAAAAAAAAAATCTATTCTTTCACTCAGACTCCATGCATATGTTTAATTTTTATTTATTTTACGTTTCCTTCTTTGTACTACTTGCGATTTGCTTAAAAAAAAATCCATTCTTCCACTCCGACTCCATGCATATGTTTAATTTTTATTTACTTTACATTTCCTTCTTTGTACTACTTGCGAATTTGCTTAAAAAAAAAATTCCATTCTTTCACTCAGACTCCATGCATATGTTAGATTTTTGTTTATTTTACGTTTCCTTCTTTGTACTACTTGCGATTTGCTTAAAAAATAAAAATTCCATTCTTCCACTCCGACTCCATGCATATGTTTAATTTTTATTTATTTTACGTTTCCTTCTTTGTACTACTTGCGATTTGCTTAAAAAAAAAAAATTCCATTCTTTCACTCCGACTCCGTGCGTGCATTTATTTAATTTTCATTAATTTCACCTTTCTTTCTTTGTACTAGTTGCGAAGTGCTTGGAAAATAAACATTCCATTCTTTCACTCCGACTCTGTGTAAGCATATCATTTTCATTTATTTAACCTTTCGGTCTTTGAACTACTTGCGACTTGCTTCCTGTCTTCTGTGCAGCAGTGGCTCCAGCATTAAAGAAACGTGAGATAATTTATAGCGTGAGCCTGGCTGATATCCCATGAAATCGTGTATCCCTGCACTCAGCCCTAAGCAGAGATCGACTGCTTCTGTCTGATCCTGCCCGGGCTGAGTTAATTCTCCGAAGACGGCCGAAGAGCAGGGGATACACGATCCCAAGGGGATACCAGATATTGTACAACACCGGCACCTAGGAGAAAAGGGGAAAGCACAGAAGGTTAGAAAAGCCAGGATAGTAAGAAACTCTAAAAGAAGATTGTCTACAGAAAATACTTTAAAAAGTGAAGATCAGTGCAATAATCATTTGAACTCACTCATTGGTATAATTATTGTCGAAGGCATGGAGAAAGCACTAATTTCAAACTGGAACACTGGCATAATAATTGTTTCATGCATTTCGAACACAAATATTTCCACAATCATTGATGCAAAACAGAGAATTCCCCAACTTTAAAGATACAGGCTTTTCAGGACTAACAATCGTGTTGACCTTAGACATAGACGCACTCGAGGGTGAACTCATGCAAACAAGAAATAACTTGAATTTTAACAAGAGAACAGGAGCGGTCGGTGGTAGGAGTGCCGGCTGGGCGGTGACGTGGGGCGGGGGAGGGGCAGGGTGGGGGCTAGTAAACCACGGATTACGGCCGAATACAGGTAAATAAACATTTAAATAAATAAAACGAATTTCGTTGTGAGCGCCGCCAAATACGGTGTCCCTTCCCGCCGGCCGTTTCATGGCGGTTTACCCACCATGAAAAGGCATGGGGGCCCGTAGCGTAGCCATGTGGCAGACACCGCATGGTGCCTCCCACTTAGTGCAGGGATATGCAAAATGTGTATTGTTTTGTACTGCAGCCCACCACACACGCCGCAATACAATAAAATACCCTTTGCGACCACCTTGAAGCCGATTGCATTGTGATTCCCATGGCAGGACCACCGACAGCAAGTTAGGCGGTCTCATTCCTGATATGATGGCGGTCGGACGAAAGTCCGACCACCATCATAATGAGGCCCTTAGTAACAAATCCCCTGGCAAACATAAATGATCAAGGGGAGATACAAAGTTTTATCGTGCAACAGTTTGCACTGGTTACTGTTATTGAACAGGTGAAAGTACACACAAGGAACAGCCATCACTAGTACTTAAGGCAGCATGGTCAAATGTCACACTTTTGTGGATCATGAATGCACCCAACACCACAGGGGAGCGTAGGAACATTCAAGTTACACCAAAGAACTTTGCACCATTTTTTGATATTCACGAACATCTAACTAAATAGACACACTCACGACACACATAGTGCTTTGATGGATCTTGAATACAAATCCCATTACCTACAATGCCAAAGTGCTCCAAATCGAGTTTTAATTTGCACAATTAATGAATGAGACACGCACACAAGCTATGCATACACATCGGGCAATCCACCGCCCAGTGTCGGTGAAGCCTATGCTTTAGCAGATCAGAATTACAAATCCATTGACACATAAAAGACTACAGAGTACTTTGATCAATGTAGCTGCTTGTGAACAATAGACATACACCAAACAGAAGAGACATAGAAGGGATATGAAAGTGATACACAAGAGAAACCCCAAGACTGGCGTGGAAAAGCTCATGGTTTGGTAGACTAATGATGTGTTTTATATCCTCTGCGACATAGAATGCTTCATTATTTTGGATGGATATTTACTTTGCACCAATGACTGTGCTCCTCTTTCTCTGACTGCGAACAATTAAATAACACAAGAGCCAAACCCCAAGTTTAATAAATACAAAACAAGTAGCTGTTCTGAACATTGACAATCATAGAAAGTATTACACTCAGAAATGGTAGAAATGTTCATCTCTTTTTAAATTTGTTTGCTGCTCCTGAAGGACCCGGGGTGTGTGGGGATCAAGTAGAAGTTTTGCTGCGAAGAAAGGTTTTGTAGCTGTATCATTCAGTCACTGTCACTGCTCATGAGACATAAGAGACAATGGTTGGAGATGATATGTTCCAAGTCTTCTTCATCTTTAGCACTTAAGCATAAAGTAGTTAGACAGATGTAGCAGACTGCACTCAGAGGGACATTAAAGTTATGTGCAAAGGTGTTGTTGGGCACGGAAGAAGGCTCTTCATCAGGGCACACCATTTGGGCAGTTCAAACCGTGTGAGCTGCAACATAAGTGGAAGGTCTGGCACAATGCTGTTTCTCCACAACATTGTGTGACTGGATGAAAGCAACCTGACCACACCCATAAGTATTTACATTTTTGGCACTAGTGTGCAAATGTTGACAAACACTGCACGAGATACACTTTGAATGTAGTGACTGCATGTGTTTCAGCATGGTTGTCATCCCTAAATGGTATTTTGATTTTGCATCAAGCTTTAGCAATCACCAGATACTTTGCGAGCAACGTATTCTTCCAACAATTCCACGTGGCATGAAATGAAATCATATCAAGGGTTCATGTGGTCCTCTTCTTCCAACTAGGGTGAGACCAAGGATTGCTGCTTCAGGTCTAGTCTGTCTGCAGGTCCAGCACGTGTCCACTACCACTCCCATTTCTCTACAGCCACATGTCCCGTGGGCTCTGTTCTAATTTGAGGCACACATAATCCAACAAAATGCCTCTGCAATGTACTTGCACCTGCTCAGTGCTACAACCTGCCATCAATGATTTCTACAAGTAAAAATTTGAATGTGAATTGCACTAAGTAATTTGGTGTTGAAGTGACAATACTTTTAATTTTCCACAGACTCAAATCCTTTGGTAAAACAAATATTCTGTAATACTACTCACATTATGCTTTAAAAAAAAATCAAAAGGTAAAGGGTTAAAAATAGCATTCTGCAGCTTGTTTTGAAATGGTACACTGAAACAAACAAAGTTGCTTTTTTCGAGAGGAAGGAAAGCGTGACAACAGAAGGTAAAAATTTACTGCCCATTTACTATATCCTCTGTTGGAAAGACATGCATCCAAAATATTCATGTAAAATAAAATTTGGACGGCAAATAAAAATATACATTTTGAAATATTAAAGTGAATCAATGATTTATTCAGTAAAACCAAGTTTGGTTAAAGTTTAAAAACACTTATTCCAGTGGATAATAACCAACATGCAGTTATGCAAAACAGACTTCACTCCAGATTTTAAACATAGTCACAGGTCCTGAGACAGAAAGCATTGCAGCAAGGGTGCATGTCAGGAACCAATTTAATTTTACCTTCACATTGGGGAGGGACTCAATTTCAATTCAATTCAATTTATAAATTTCGGAGGCACAAGGTAGCCATGAAAGCATCACAACATGTACAAAATAAAACAGCATTACATGACCATTTTTAAATAATTGATCCGAAATACGATAAAATAGAATAAACTAGCAACAAAATATCTATTAAAACAACACAGACCGTCGTGCATGAAGAGCAGATTTTAAAAGACCGATCTGCACAACTACATCTTTACTGGATAATAATAGCAAGAATCTGAAAGCGGGTCTACATTGATAAAATCTGAGACTGTGCTTCTTTAAAAACGTAATTAAAAATTGACGGGTTTACATAGCATAAAACTTACAAAAAAAGACAAGGGAAGGGACTCATTTATAATATCAAACATATCTTCCTTTCTCATATCTGGACAGCAAGGCATCCACCACTATTTCTTCTGAAAGCTAACTTTTATTTAGATTTGAGTTTGACATTGCACTAGGACTAGTGCTGGTTAAATTGACCAGGGCAGGCAAGCAGAATAAGGTAACGTTTCAGAATACATCTTTGGTATCTGATCCACGGATTAGCAAAGTACCCATGCACGTGGTAGTTATTAGTCACTATTGTCTGTTAGGTATGGGAGTTTTTTGACGTATTGGAAGGAACAGGTTGCAAGAATGCTGAAGTGAGGTGATGTGCCTAAACATGGTAAACTACATCACAAGTAGAATCTAGTCGTAAGCACAATGACAAGGAACCTGAAAACATTTTACTTGGGGTCGATTACGATGTAATTCGGAAAGCATTCCTACCGAATCGGTTTCGGAATGGTTTCCGACCGAATCGGATTGTGGGAGTCCGTCTGACCGATTACGATGGTTCGGAACACCGTTCGGTCGGACTCCCTTTGACTTCAATGGGAGTCTGTGTTCCGACCGAATACACAGGCTCCCATTGAAGAAAGGAGTGGTTGCGGAAAATCGTGCACCCTGTGGCAGGCACCCCAAGCTGCCTGCCACACTGTGCATGGTTGGAAAGGGGGGACCCATGGGTACCCCAACAGGCCCGATTCGGAGGGCCCCGGTGAAGGGGGGCCTGCTACGGGCCCCCAAAGTCAGATTTCGACAGCCACCTCCGTGTTGGAACAACCGATTCGGAATGGCTGTACGAATCCGACATCCTAATAGCTCATTTGGAAACACGGTCCATAGACCTGTACGAGTCGACTCCGACCGACTCGATTACTCCGAATGCCGTTTGGAACCGAGTCAGACAGTCCGAATGATTTCCGGACATCAAAATCGGTCATTCGGAAATATTTCCGAGTCGGTCGGAACCAAGGCTTCCGAATCGGATTCAAACGAATCGAATGCCGTTCAGAGCCTTTCTGAATGACATCGTAATCGACCCCTAAGACAGCGTTCCTCATGAAATATGTCTGCAGCTAAAGTTATATGTGTTAATCAGGTTGATTGCCCATAAACTACAGTTAAATTGAATTTCCTTTAATGTTTTACACTCTTCTGTATTGTCATATTCTGAGAACTTTTCTTTTCCACTAGCTTTCCTAACTTTCTCTCTTGGCCCATGAAAAGGTTTAAAAGTAGATGGCACAAGTTTTTTAATGTAATTCTTTTTTTTGTTTCACTAAAGTTTGTACACCTCTGAGGCAGCCTCACAAACATTTCATATTAAAAAAATAAAAAAATAAAAAAATAAAAAAACGATACAAAGAAAAGGGTCGCTATTTAAAGAGCTGTAGAGGCTTGATGGACTGCTTTTAGTTGTCATGACTTAACAAGGGTCAGGAGATAGCATGAAACATATGATCAGAGAATAAATAGGAACAGCAGGGATACACCAGAAAAGACCGAGATAGGAGGACAGTGGTGCCTGAGGTCGAGATACAGGTGCTTGGTGAGTCAGAGAAGAAAGACCAATCATAACAGTGGAAGAACTGCATCCAATACAATTTAAGCAGCAGCGTAGGGGAAAAAATTGCCTCACACCTACTTGGATATATATATATATCCAAAACTGCAATAGCTCCCAGAACGGATATCCGGGGTCAAAGATTACAGAGCCGGCACTCAAATTCAGATAGGCGTATGTTTTATTCACACACGGCAGGGTTGTTCGTTGTTGCCGTGTGTGAATAAAACATACGCTTGCAAGAATTTGAGTGGCGGCTCTGTAATCTTTGACCCAGGATATCCGTTCTGGGAGCTATTGCAGTTTTGGTTGGATATGTGAGGCTCGCTACCTCGCCGCACACTCCTCACACTAAGAGGCTGGAGCAGACGCGATTTTTCTGGGTTGGATTTATTTGAATTGCTCCCGCCCGCCTCTGACGCCGTGGTAAAGGATTACGGCTGTGAAATTGACTTTGGCAAACGTAAAAGACAAGGCAGACAAAACCGGAACGGACCTATTCTGTGTCTTGAAGGCTGGAGTCGGAGGATGCCCGCATCGAGAACCAGTACCGAAAAGGTGAGCCCATACTTGTTAAATTGTTTGCATTCGTCGTTGTAAAGACGCGGAGGCTGTGAGTCACAAAGCGCATTTTCCCGGAAGTGATTTATGCGCCTGATTTTGAATAGCGTTTCCTCCAATGCAAGCAAGTTAAGGCACTGAGAGAGTTGTATGTTAACACATTATCATAATGGCAACAAATAGAGATACAAGAAGAAAAGAGGCGGCAGATAAACTATTTACCGCATCAGCCTTACAGGAAGTGGATAGTACGGCAGAAAGAATTGAACCAAGTCCGCGACAAGATAAAAAACAATTATGGGACAGTCTCTGGAAAGCCCTGAAAAAAGAGCAGTCTAAATGGTGGGAGGCAACAGCACTCCAGAAGTACATAGAATGCAATCGTGTCCCAAGAGGATTAAGGATTTTCATAACTCCAACATTTGAAAATCTAGATCCAGACATGTTGGAAGAATGGATGGCCAATAACCATGAATGCTCTACAGTAATGCTCCGCATCTTGGTTAAATATGCACAGAAAGATGGCGATAAATTAAAGCAAGAGATTGAGGATTTTTTTTTTTTAAACATCTTTTTATTAACAGAAATAAAAGCTTTCCATTCAATGAGACAATATACATAGCAGTGGGTCAGCCAAACAGTTATATTGCAGTATTCATGCTGTACAGTTCCCTTAGTTCTCTAATAGTCCATGGAAGAGATTGAGAATTTAACCGCAAAATTAAGAGAGTTATATGAGCAAGAAGAATTTGATGTAGAGATGGCCAAAATAGAAACGAGACTCAAAAGTGGAAGATGAAATTAAACTAAGAAAACAGAGAAAATTCCGCCGCGACAAGATTGATTATCAGAAGGGTCAAATCCTAACTTTTGGGAAGAAGTTTGATCACCTAAGGACTGTGGTGGATGAAGTATGTGTAAACGAACAACCATCGACCTCAACGAGATCAAAGGGCGAAGAGGCAGGCATACCAAGTGTCACAGTGAGTGACAATACGGAAATAAATATTTGTGACCAAGGAAACAACAATGCTCCGGCTCAAAAGGAACCTGCGGGAGTAAAAGCACATTTTTTAAAGGAGTTCAACCTCATGGCCCGTGGAAGAGCCAACAATCAGAGCAACAGAGGAACACCGGCCAAAAGAGGTCGTGGACGAGGAGGCAGAGAAGGCAAGCTGCAGCCAAAAAATCGAGAGTCAACCCCCGTGGGAGTTCTAACAAGGGGAAAGAAGTCAGCAAAATGATGGACACCAAAACCGTGGTAAACTTATCTAATTTGACTTTGACAAAACATCAAAAGAACGTTTTATCCCTAGGACTCTCATTTTGTCCAACAGCTAATGTTAATTACACTGATTGTCGCATTGATTTGTTCCACTTTGTACGTAAATTGAAGATTAGGAAATGGTATGCTACTATGCCTTCTCAGAAATCTGAGAAGCATAAAGAGATGTGTAATATACTTGATGTTAATGACTTGGATGTACTGCAAACTATGCATGAATTGGAAGGTGAATCTGATTTTACTGATAATTCTATCCTTAACTTGGTCAATGAGGACATTGATATCGGCATGAGTGCCTCTAGTGGTTTTAGACCTAAATCGATTTTTTTGCCTCAGATCATGAATGAGGCAATCAATGTGTTTGAACAAGGCATGATTAAGGAGCTCAAAGGTATGAACTCTAGAAGAGCTATTGGCACAAAAAACCTCAAAAAAGTACAGATTGAAGCTATAAGAGAGTTGGAAAACAACACCAGTATAGTCATAAAAAAATCTGACAAGGGGGGTAATGTTGAGGTGTGGCCACTAACAATGTATCTCAGTGAGGGCATGAAACAACTTAATGACGCTGAACGCTATGAGAAATCATCCAGGGATTGTCATGCAAAAAGTAATAAAGTGTACGAAGGCAAACTGAATGACTGGAAAGATCAGGGAATTTTAGAAACAGAAGAATTTCAATTCTTATCATGCACATTTCTGAAGATACCAGCACTGTATTTATTGCCAAAACTGCACAAGGATGCAGCTAATCCACCGGGGAGACCAATAGTCTCCTCTAGAGGTAGCATGTTGGAAAACACGTCGAAATACGTGAATCATTTTCTCCAACCGCTGGTACAGCCACTCCCATCGTAAGTACGGGATACAGGTGATTTTTTGAGGTGCATCAAAAATATTGAGTGGAAGAAAGAATACTTTCTCCTAAGTCTAGATGTTAACAGTCTTTATACGTGCATCACCCATAACCTGGGTATTGATGCATGTAGATATTTTTTGAAAACAAGGTCAGTATCTTACATGTTACATACTGAGATGATCATCGAAATGATCTGTTTGCCTGACCAGCAACTTCTTTATATTTGATGGAACAATCTATAGGCAAACCCAGGGGACGGCGATGGGTACTTGCTTCGCCCCCAGCTTTGCAGGACTGTACCTCGGCTGGTGGGAGGAGCAAGTAGTCCATAACATCGGACTTTTTCAATCACATGTCGTCCTCTGGGTGCGCTATATAGATGACATTTTTTGCATTTGGAATGGAACCCAGGAGGAAGCTCTAGAGTTTGTTACCATTCTTAATGACAATTCCCTCAACCTTTCATTTACGAGTCACATTGAAAGTGAGACTATAGAGTTTCTTGATCTCAGACTTTCTGCCCAAAATGACAAACTTGCTAGCTACCTGTTTAGGAAACCCACAGCGGGGAACAGTTTATTGAGAGCTGACAGTTGCCACCCGGGGTCCCTGATTGAAAGTATCCCGTATGGGGAGCTGATGCGCACCAGGCGCAACTGTAGCACTGAAGAGGGATTCAACAATGAAATGGCAGTAACGAAACAAAGATTCAGTGATAGGGGGTACAGCAATAAAACTATACAGAAGGCAGTTGAGAAGGTGTCGAGATTAGATAGGAACAACTTATTATGTCTCAGGCCCAAAGAAACACCAGAACAAAAAATCAGATTCATCAGTAAATTTAATAACCAATCATGTAATCTTAGGAAAAGTCTCAAGAAATATTGGAATGTCTTGCATACTGACCCAGACCTGGCAACAGTAATCGGAAAAAACCCAGAATTAACTTTTAGGAAAGCCAAATCTTTTCAAGATTCCTTATGCCAGTCCGTGATACATTCTGAAACAACTCGAAGTATTACTAAAGGCTTTTATACTTGTAACCAATGCAAGGCCTGTAAGTTTAGCAGTAGTTGTAAAACCATGAAACTAACATCTGAGCAGAAACCATTTGTGATAGATAAATATCTCACATGTAACTCTGAGTACGTGGTATATGCCCTTCTTTGCCCATGTAAATTAGCCTACATAGGCAGTACAATTCATAGGGCCAGGAAACGCATATTAGAGCACATGCGTGCCATTCGTAACAATGACAAGCATTATTCAATGGCACGCCATTTTAAAATTCACCACGCCCAGAACTGTAATCTGTTGAAATTTGTTGTGCTTGACACCATACCTAGAAGAGAGAGAGGGGGAGACCGTACCACAGAGTTGAGAAGACTTGAGTCCAAGATGATAATCAAGTACAACACCCTGTATCCAAATGGATTAAACATGGATGAGGAGATGGCTGTTCATTTAGGCTAATGTCGTTTTTCTGCAGGATGATCCTTTTTTCTTCTGCTCATGCTTATGTCCTTTTAATGTTGTGTGTTGTAACAATAGTTTTTAATCAATACTTTATTTTTTGTTTGTTCTAGATGGAGAAGTCCGAAAGAGCAGAGAAGCCGTTATACCTTTATTGGGTCAGCGTGTGATAATGTATATAGAGGTTATTTATAAGGTCCACTAGTGATTTTGTCTGGGAAAGCCCACTGGGGCATAATTGAATTGGTTACTGCTGAGGCACAAACCTGATGTATCATTTGTCCAGTCATCACAACGATACAATTTGGACTTGGCAATGTGACATTATATGGCTTTTACAAATGCCCACTGGGGCTTGATAGTCTTGGACTTAACGGTGTAGCGCAGCATTAGCCTAGTAGAGGAATGTTATGCAGCAAACATGACCTTTCATTATGTATACGTATTGTATGCCATGAGCACCGTTAACACGTATAAATGAATGATATTTACTGAATTATTTAACGCTACAAAACAAGAATTTGTACACAAACGTTGCCGTATACCTGCGTAAGTGTTAAATAATAATTGTGATCACGCTGACTCTGTTTAAATAATATGCTGTTGAAACTGCTTTTCTTTATCGTAAAACATGTACAGACTTAAAGTATTTCTTTCATGTTGATGAAATCAAAAGGCACACTCTGTCTCTTTAAATAAGACAGGAAGTATGCATATGCCTAACCCGTGACCAAGGAGTGTGTGAACTCTGAAACGCGTTGGGTTGTTCGTTGTTGCCGTGTGTGAATAAAACATACGCTTATCTGAAAGAAAAAAAAAAAAAATGGTTGTTCGTTGTTGCCGTGTGTGAATAAAACATACGCTTATCTGAATTTGAGTGGCGGCTCTGTAATCTTTGACCCGGGATATCCGTTCTGGGAGCTATTGCAGTTTTGGTTGGATATGTGAGGCTCGATACCTCTCCGCACACTCCTCACACTAAGAGGCTAGCAGACGCGATGTTTCTGGGATATATATATATATATATATTCACTGAAAAAACCATAGGTTTCAGGGACGTTATAGTTAGCTGGACATTTCACTCGTACAAAACCATAGAAATTCCACTGTTATAGTTAGTTCAGCTAACTATAACTCGCGTCCCCGCAATGCACTGCTGATGACATCACATATTACATCATTCATGACATGGTCAGTGACATCACTGATGACATCACTGATGACATCTCAAATGACATCACTGATGAGATCACTGATGACATTATCCAGTGAATGTGTTTTTCTTTAAAGTTTAAATATGTATTATATATATACCAAGGTGTATTGAAGAATGAGTGGGTGTATAAGTGTCTGGATGGAGGATTTAGTAGGTGTGTGACTGACTGTTTAACTGAGTTATTACATGTGTCTTACTGAATGCATGGGTTAGTGACTAAACTGTGTGAATGTCTATATCAGTCTGTTTGCTGTTGTATAAGCTGCTGAATGGGTTGGTCAGTAGCTACATGAGTGTCTATATGGGTTATTAATTGGTTGCCAGAGTATTTGTATGGGTGCCTGAGTGTGTGTGTGGGTGCGTGGGAGGTGTGTGACTCTGTGCATACATGTTTGAGTGGTTGATTAACTGGGTGTATGGGTTCAAGAGTGCATATGGAAACAGCTGTATGCATGGGTGAGTGTGTGTATGGGTGTGTTAGTGAGTGAATGGATGTCTCAGTGGTACATGTCCAACTAACTACTTATGTAAAAGACAGTGTATGTGAGAGTTGGAGTATATAAATGACTATACGTGAGAGTTAGTGATTGTGAGAGTGGCTGTATGGATGAGTGTGTACTTGTATCAGTGATTGTATAAGAGAGTAATTATGCGTTTCTTTCTGTTTGAATAAGTGATGTGTTGTGTGTATAACTGTATAGGTCAGTAAATGGAAGTGTGATTGATTATTTGCATGACTGACTAGGTGTGTGAGTAACTCTGGATGAGTGCTGCTTTGTGAGTGTCTGTGTAGGTGTATGAGTGCATATGATAGTGTTGTATTGATGAGTGACTGCATGTATGAGTGATTGTATGTGTGAATGAGTGGATGAGTGTGTAGACCTAAGAACCAGTGATTAGATATGTAGTAACTGGTATTGGTGTGTCTATGGTTTCAAAAATGGTATTCTGTTTTTTGGAGTGGGTGTATCAAAGGTTATATTAGGGTGTGAGAAGGTGCATCAGATTGCCACATGGATGATGTCATCAGTGATCTCATCAGTGGTGTCATTTGAGATGTCATCAGTGATGTCACTGACCATGTCATGAATTATATAAATTGTGAAGTCATCAGCAGTGCATTGCGGGGGCGCGAGTTATAGTTAGCTGAACTAACTATAACAGTGGAATTTCTATGGTTTTGTACGAGTGAAATGTCCAGCTAACTATAAAGTCCCTGAAACCTATGGTTTTTTCAGTGAATTTCAAAGGTTTTTTAAATGCTAATTTGTAACTATAACGTCCCTGAAACCTATGGTTTTTTCAGTGAATTTCTAAGGTTTTTTTAAATGCTAATTTCTAACTATAACGTGCCTAAAACCTATGGTTTATTCAGTGAATTTCAAACGTTTTTTAAATGTTAATTTCTAATTATAATGTTCATTAAACCTATGGTTTTTTCAGTGATTTTAAATTATCATTCCATTCTCAACCTAGTGAAAACAGCCAATATCGCCAGTTTTCCAACAATAGCTTCCGCAAAAAAATTCGCCACAAATGAGAGCGACAACTAACGCTAATAATATGCAGAGTAGGTGTTCCTGTGCAAAAATAACACGAAAACACCACTTCCCGATATTTTCAACGAGCAGCCAAATCTGGGATGCGATCCAAAAACAGGTGATAAGCTGCGTTAGCAGTAGGAATTTAACATCTGCCTTTTACTGGTGTAAAGCAGGACGACTACCTACAGTGTGAAAGGGAGCCCAGCCCAGAACCACATCTGAAGACCAACACATGTCATAGAGCTACTGACCATGCAACTCTGACACCCAAGAAGGCCACAACACCCACTGCCATCAGCCTCAGGACCTCCCCCCCGGACCACCCCCCTCCCTACTACCACTGAGGCAGCGCAGAACAGGACAGCAGACCTTCCAAAAACGGCATGGTCCCTCAGCCACACAATATCTGAATCTTGGGAGATGTGGCAACCAAGTATGTGTGAAGGACGCAAGTCACCCATCAATAAAAATGCACACACAGTGTAGCGGTGATGTGGTGGACAGACCTCACTATGCAGAGCACAAACCTCTCCATGTGGACATATACTGCTGGTGCTTGTAGTGTTGTGGACAATAGACGCAACCATGTTACCTCGGGCAGTGGGGAAGGTCTCGGTCATGTAGCTGTGTTGTCCCCCCCTGGAAGCGGAAGTGGAGTGTGCTGGTCCAACGTACGCCACTCCAGCGTAGGAGTATGAATAAATAGGCTGGGGCTCTGGACGTGGTTCACTTGTGGGAAGGCCAAAGTGTCTGCCAGGGCGGCAGCCCTCACCCTGCCACGAGGCCTCCGCCGTGACCGCCGGCCTCCTCGACACAGGACCCCTGCAAACCCAGCAGCAGAGCACCACAGACTTATGTCTGTACAGACTACTGCCTTCGATCTACACTGCGGACAGCAGGGCTCACAATTCATATCGAGTCGCGATTGCAGATGACGCACTCCAGTAGGGAAGAGACATTGATCCCAATGCGGCCCGCCCGGACCACACATCATCGCAGACTGCGCACACACTGAGTGCTTCAGGTACCACTAACTCAGTGCACCACAAGTCAACGCCACGTGGACTTATTAAGACAGAATTCATTAGGCAAAAGACATTGCTACCAGTGCGGCCCGCCCAGACCACGCATCATCGCAGGCTCCACACACGCTGGTTGCTTCAGGTGACACTAACTGTACAGCTCAACTCAACGCCACATGGCTGTGGGCCCTTGCTGACCGCTGCCTCCGGCCTACACTGCGGTCATCAGGGCTCACATTTAAAATTGACTCTTGATTCATTAATTGCAGAGTCCAGTAGGCAACTAAGTATTACATCCCTAAAACCTACATAATATGCTTTTAGTATCCTTGCTTCAAGAACTTGTTTTATATCAGTTATAGCTTTAGTACAATGACCAAATTCATCTTGCATGTCCAAAGGAACACTGAATGGCAGTCTACACTGCGGACAGCAGAGCTCACAATTTGAATTCAGTCTTGATTTATTAATTGCAGACAGAATTGTACTCTATGTCCTCGAATTTTGTCAAGAGGAAGTGACAAAAAGCATTCCTTGATGTCTGTGCTGACTACTGCCTCCGGCCTACACTGTGGTCACCAGGGCTCACAATTCAGATTGAGTCGCGATTGCAGATGACGCGGTCCAGTAGGCAAGAGACATTGCATCATCGCTGGCTGCGCACACGCTGAGCGCCACACCTACCACTAACTGTATGCAGTTCAAGTCAACGCCACGTGGCTGTAGGCCCTTCCTGACCACTGCCTCCGGCCTACACTGTGCTCAGCAGAGTTCACAATTCAAATTCAGTCTTCATTCATTAATTTCAGAGTCCAGTAGGCAACTAACTATAACGTCCCTGAAACCTACATATTTCGACAGTGTATTCCATAAATGTTTCATCTTTTGTTCCATACACCTACACTGCGGTTAGCAGAGCTCACAATTTAAATTGAGACATGATTTATTTATTGCAGAGAGAATTGTACTCTATGTCCTCGAATTTTGTAAACAGGAAGTGACTAAAAGCATTCTTCGATGTCTGTGCTGACTACTGCCTTCGATCTACACTGCGGATAGCAGGGCTCACAATTCACATCGAGTCGCGATTGCAGATGACTCAGTCCAGTAGGCAACAGACATTGCTCCCAGTGCGGCTCGCCTGCACCACGCATCATCGCTTGCTGCGCACATGCTGAATGCTTCTGATGCCCCTATCTCAGTGCAGCACAACTCATGGACCCTTTATGATACAATGTTTTGTGTATAATTTCACATCTGCTGCCCCTACCTCAGTGTACCACAAGTCATGGACCCTTTACGATACAATCTTGTGTGTATTATTTCACATCTGTTGCCCCTACCTTAGTGCAGCACAAATCATTGACCCTTTATGATTGAATCTGTGTGTCTGATCCAATGATTACTGTTGTACTTGTTGCCAGCACCAACCATTCCTGGACGGCTGACTTACACTCACCCCACACGCATCCAAAACAGACGTCACTGGACATGTGACCCTGGTAATAAAAATGAGTCGAGCGCACGTGCCCGTACCCAGTTCCACTATCTATCTGTGTCCGTGTGTTCATTATGTATGCAAGATGCCGCCCCTGGGCCCTACCACATTACATTGTGCTGTGGACAGCGTATGCAACCATGTTACCTCTGGCAGTGGGGAAAACTTCAGTTATGTAACTTTCTCTCGGTCATTGTACAAGTACGTACGTAGAGACTGGATCATTAGAGTACTGCAAGGAGAGTGTATAGTGAATTTATAAGTGCTTGGGGATTGGCGGAGTAATTGTATAAGTACATATGTTGGCGCAGCCTAACCCCGAACACAAGCTTGGCTCTAATTGGCTGCCCTCCATGTGCCAAAAACTGAAACTTGAACTTTGCATGGCCCTGTATTGCTACAGCTGCAACACTCCACTGAATGTGCAATAAACATTCATATCCACACAGATGTGTCATGTCCACCATCTTTCATGTGTGGAACTATGGATGAATGTAGGGTCAGTGATTCCCCGTACCTTCCATGTTGGCCATGTTGTTGGACTTGGCTCACAGAGTGACACATTGGCGCTTGCGACCCGGGTGACGTCAGCACTACAACAGGGACACCCGCATCAGTTGATTCCTCATACAGCCCAGGACGGAGCCACGCCCATAGCTCCGGAGTCATTCTTCACAGCCTCACGCAGGACTGGCATACGCCAGGCCAGCCCACTCCGCTTACGCTTACAGGGAAGGACAACAACGCTACATGGCCCAGATTTTCATTGCAGTGATCTGCTGGTCACACCCTAGTTGTCAGTACACCACAGCCACTCCCTCACGGCTAGTATACACCCACACCACACCCATCCAGCACAGGCGTCACAGGACACGTGACCCTGCCAATAAAAAAGACCGGGCGCACGTGCTCGACGCCATTTCAGAGTTGCTCGCACCGGATGCACTGCGGCTGGCACAGGCACACCGGCATGGGACGGGGACTTTCGGTCCACTGAGGTACGGGTACCGTAACTGCTGAGCGGGTGTACAGCCTGCGGTGATGGCCCGTCCAGGCGGTCTGGACAGCTCAGGTTTTGTGTGCCCTGCTGGACCGCAGTGTAGGCCTGAGCCATCAGACAGCGCAGGCCTACCGCCACGTGGCGTCGCCTCGCTGGTCACAGAGTTAGTGGCACCGCAAGGGCTGAGCGGGTGTGCAGCCTGCGATGAAAAGCCTGGTGCACTGGTATGTCCTCTGCCATGGCGAAATCAAGACCCAGCACCAAATGTGAGACCTGGTAGCCTGCGGAGCGGGGCTGCATGATATGCAGGGTGCCGTGTCCGCGGGCCCCGGGCTTGCAGCGGCACATGGTAGGCCCTCTTTTTCACACGCAGGTTGCGAAAGGTGAGCAGAGAGGCTTGTTACCGCAGTGGCAGGCAGTGACCTCCGGGCAGTGGGAGTGGATGGGGTGCAGCAGCCTGGGTGCGCAGCGGGGAACAGTCACCTCCGGGCAGTGGGAGTGGATGGGGTGCAGCAGCCTGGGTGCGCAGCAGCGGGCAGACTCCTCTGGGCAGTGGAAGTGGATGGGGTGCAGCAGCCTGGGTGCGCAGTGGCGAGCAGACACCTCTGGGCAGTGGAAGTGGATGGGGTGCAGCAGCCTGGATGCACAAAGGCGGGACAGAGAATTAGGCATGTGCAGTTGTATGTACTCTGCCATTACTGATTCCATATGACGTTTCAGATGAGTAAGCTTGAGGGCTCCACTATGTCCCGGCACGTGGTTGGAGACACACCGGTGACGGAAAGGTGAGCTGTGAGGGTTTTGTCCACAGTGTGGGCACTCACTGTCCCTCTCCATCTCTTCCTTTCTCTCCCTCACACTCTTTCTCTCTCTCTTCCTCTCTCTCTCTGTTTTTTTCTTTCTCTCTCTCTACCTCTCTCTCTCTTTCTCTCTCTCTCACTCTTCCTCTGTTTCTCTCTTCCTCTTTCTCACACTGTTTCTCCCTCTCTCTCTCTCTTCCCCTCTCTCACTGTTTCTCTCTCTCTTCCTCTCTCTCTCACTCTTTCTCTCTGTCTACCTCTCACTCTTTCTTTCTTTTTCTCTCTCTTCCTCTCTGTCACTCTTTCTCTCTCTCTCTCTCCTTTGATGGACGCATGACGCACAATGTTATCTTGCTTTTTGTCTAGCAGGCTGTGATTCACAGATTGACGACCCCCCCCCCGACACGGACCTCCCGCCACGAGGCAATGACTTCAGTTCCACTGAGTTAGTGCCACCAGAGCTGAGCGCGTGTGCAGCCGGCCACACATCATCGGCCATCCTGCAATCAACACCCACTTTGAATTGTGAGCTCGGCTTGACCGCGTGTACGCAATGCCTGAGGAGGTTGCTTCGGCACGTGGTGGACCCTCTTAGACACATGCCGGTGGCGGAAGGTGAGCAGAGAGGCTTGTTTCCGCAGCAGCGAGCAGTCACCTCTGGGCGGTGGGAGTGGATAGTGTGCAGCACCCTGGGTGCACAAGAGTGGGCAGACACCTCCGAGCAGTGGGAGTGGATGGGGTGCAGCAGCCTGGGTGCACAGGAGTGGGCAGACACCTCTAGGCAGTGGGAGTGGATGGGATGCAGCAGTCTGGGTGCGCAGGAATGGGCAGTCACCTCCGGGCAGTGGGACTGGATGGGGTGCACCAGCCTGGGTGCACAGCAGCGGGCAGACACCTCTGGGCAGTGGGAGTGGATCTGGTACAGCAGCCTGTGTGCACAGAGGCGGGCAGACACCTCTGGGTGGCGGGAGTCGATGGGGTGCAGCAGCCTGGGTGCGCAGGGGCGAAACAGAGAATTAGGCGTGGGCAATTGTATGTACTCTGCCATTACTGATTCTATACTATGTTTCAGATGACTAAACTTGAAGACTGCACTATGTCCCGGCACGTGGTTGGAGACACACCGGTGGCAGAAAGGTGAGCTGTGAGGATTTTTTCCACATTGTCAACACTCACTCTCCCTCTCCATCTCTTCCTTTCTGTCACTCACACTCTTTCTCTCTCTCTCACTCTCTATCTCTTCCTTTCTCTCTCTCACACTCTTTCTCTCTTTCTATGTCTTTTCCTCTCTCTCTCTCATTCTTTCTTTCTCTCTCTTCCTCTCTGTCTCACTCTTTCTCTCTCTCTCTACCTCTCTCTCACACTGTTTCTCTCTTTCTCTCTCTCTTCCTTGTATCTCACTCTTTCTCTCTTTCTCTCTCTCTTCCTCTCTCTCTCACTCTTTCTCTCTTTCTCTGTCTTCCTCTCTGTCTCACTCTTTCTTTCTCTGTCTCTTCCTCTCTCTCACTCTTTCTCTCTCTCTCCTTTCATGGACGCATGACGCACAATCTTATCTTTCTTTTTGTCTTGCAGGCTGTGGTTCACAAATTGTCGAGGGATGACATGCCATACCTCTACCTACTTTTATTTTGTTGTTTTGTTTAAATAAAATGTTTTATATGTAAATCCATAGATGATTGAGATTCTTATTTGTCCAACCTCACATGCATCTTCTTTACTATAATTGTGCGACATCAGCCAATTTGTTACGTTCCAGATTTCCTAAGGTTGCTGTCACATTTGTTTGTGTGGGGGGGAGGTGAGGGGGGATGGCGGACAAAAGGGCTGGTGGCGGGGGGTGTCGGAGCAGTATTGGGTGTCCGAGCTGCATGATCGTTGGCTCCATTGCATCTGTTGTCATTCACTTTGAAAGTTAAAAATATCGTCTCAAATACTTAACCACTCCTTCAAAACACATAACACACCTTCTTAATTTCTAATTTACCTTTGTAGTTGGTATGCAGATTTAAAATGTCACAAACGCATGTAATTCTTTTCTTGTCACACAGTACATGTAATGCACCGCTTTCATCAAGAATGGAACCAGTAATGGCACAATTTCCCTGTTGCTCCACACATAAATACATGTAAAGAACAAATCAGAATAGTTCCTTATTTTTTTTACATTGCAAAACCTCTCTTTATTGGTTATTTTTGAACTTTCCATATAAACAGTTTTTTTAAGGACACATACAGGTGAAAAGTCCAAGGTATTGTATCAACACTTTCTAGAACATTCTACGACACGTGCAGGTTAAAAGTTCATCATTTTTTAAACCTACCGATATTTTTTTGCAACATTTTCTCCAACATTTAACGGCACATGGAGGTCAAAAGTTCACCATTCTTTCAAGTTTAAACTGCACCTTCCAAATACAATTAGCAGGTGTGGTTGAGCTGAGCAAATTTCATCCTATAATATGTACTCCACGTATAAACTGCTTTTTATTAACCAATCACAAAGATGCTTTTCATCAAAACTAATATACACCCTACTTTTTAGGACACAATACATTTCATCTCCCAATCGGTTAACGTTTTGTATGTAAAAAAAAGTAGTTCCCCATGTTTAAACATATCTCTTATTCTACGAACGGACTGCATGAGCTACAGACATTTATCCATATGTTCTAGCCATACCTTCAAAATGTTAGTGTGGATTATAGGACATAGCTATGTTTTCTGGTGCAAGAGGTATGCAGAACAGAGACGTATTGACTTAGACCTAGGTTTACAAAATGTGCACATTAAATGGTTTGCACAGAGAGGATTGAAGTGCACCAATTGCTCCCTTTGGTTAAAACCTGTTTGCATCTCCAACACCCTGATCTCATGATTGTGCACTGTGGTGGTAACGACCTAGGCACATTGACTGGGGTAGGTTTGGAAATGCTTATGAAGGACACCTTTGGACAATTGATGTTACTTTTGCCTCAAACTGTCTTTGTATATTCCAATATATGCCAAAGACAGAAGTGGAAATGGTCATACCAATTTTGTCATAAGATTGAAAAATCTAGGAAGTATGTCAACAAAGCTGTGTCTGCATACCTCAGAGACCATAGAATGGGGTCGATTTACAACAACAACATACGTTTTGATATGACTGATATCTACAGAAGTGATGAAGTACACTTCACAGATGAGGGAAACTGAGTTTTCCTGATTAACTTGAAGCTGTGCATTTGCACTTACATGTAGCTCCAACTAATAAACACAAGGGCTGTTTTTAGAGCCGCCTTATATTCCCAATTTCGGCTCCCAGAGTGTCAGCTGCGGTTCGGCTAGCAGAGGGACACCTGCGGGCTGTCGGGCAGGCTCACAGAGGAACAGCTGCGGTCCGTGGGCTCAGCTCGCAGAGGGAGACCTACGAGCCGTTGGCTCACAAAAGCACAGCACCGTACTGGCTCGCAGAGGGAGAGCTGTGGCCGGACTCGCACAGGGAGACCAACGGGCCAACAGGCCTGCTAGCAGACACAAAGCTATCAGTCAATGGGCTGGCTCGCAGAGATACACCTGAGAGCCCTTCGAGCTGCAACCCGACGGGCTAACTCGCAGAGGGAGAGTAACGGGCCGACGGGCCTGCTAGCACAGACACAGCTATGAGCTAACGAGGTGGCTCACAGAGTTAGAGCTGCGGGCCCGACGGCTCGCAGACACAGAGCTGCGAGCCGACGGACTGCATTCTAAAGGCATAGCCGCGAGCTGATGATGTGGGGAGAGGGAGCGTAAAAGGAGTATCTCGCACAGATAGACCTGCGGGATATTTTCAGTATTGCCTCGCAGAGGTAGAATTACAGTTGCGAGGCCTTTTAGAGGGAGAGATGCGAGCTGATGGACTGAGTCACAAAATGGCTCGCAGTCGCAGAGCTGCGAGCCGACGGACTGGCTTCTAAAGGCATAGCAGCGAGCTGGTGATGTGGGGAGAGGGACCGTGAAAGGGGTATCTCGCACAGACAGAGGTGCGGTATATTTTTAGTGTTGCTTCGCAGAGGTAGAACTACGGACCTGATGCCTTGTAGAGGGAGAGTTGTGAGCTGACGGACTGAATCACAAAATGGCTGCCAACACTTGCTAGTTTCAACAGTTCGCAGCCAATGAGCCGTGATGATGTGGGGAGAGGGAGCGTAAAAGGAGTATCTCGCACAGACAGACCTGCGGGATATTTTCAGTATTGCCTCGCAGAGGTAGAATTACGGATGCGATGCCTTTTAGAGGGAGAGATGCGAGCTGACGGACTGAGTCACAAAATGGCTCACAGCTCGCAGTCGCAGAGCTGCGAGCCGACGGACTGGCTTCTAAAGGCATAGCCGCGAGCTGGTGATGTGGGGAGAGGGACCGTGAAAGGGGTATCTCGCACAGACAGAGCTGTGGTATATTTTTAGTGTTGCCTCACAGAGGTAGAACTACGGACCTGATGCCTTGTAGAGGGAGAGTTGTGAGCTGACGGACTGAATCACAAAATGGCTGCCAACACTTCCTAGTTTCAACAGTTCGCAGCCAATGAGCTGCAAGCTCGTGACGCTTCAGCCAATCATATGTCAGAATTCTTAAATATTGATATCTGGAAAATTTGATATTTCTCTAAAACTACTGAATGGATTTACCCGATTTAAACAAAAGCGTGCTTTCTGGACCAAGACCTTTCTCTGTGCCAAATTTGGCGTAATTCCGTTCAGCAGTTTGACCTGTAGCCTTGTCTAAAGTTTCTTATGGAAATTGCATGGAGAAAACACGTTTTGGGACCCCCTTTTTCTTAGCCCCCTCTTGATGACTCCCCCCCCCAAACTTTTAGGATAGGAGCTGACCTAAAAAGAGGAACTTTTTGGAAAATTTCGTAAAGGTTCGTCAAACGACGCCAAAGTTATAAGCATATCAAAAAATGCTTTTCCTATGGAAAAGTGGTCCTAACTATAACTACCTACATATATATATATATCTATATTACCTACTGGCGGTCGCCAGTAGATAGTTATAGTTAGGACCTATTTTCCATAGGAAATCCGCAACATTCTATTTGAAATAACTTTGGCGCCGGTTGACGAATCTTCGCGAAATTTTCAAACTTGTTGGGGCGCTCCGGTCCGCTCCTATCCTGAAAGTCTCGGGGTGATTCGTCAAGCGGTGGCCGAGAAAAAAGGGGGGTCCCAAAACGTGTTTTCCCAATTCATTTTTCCATAGGAACCGTTAGTCGCAGCTACAGCCCGAACTGCTGAACGGAATTACACCAAATTTGGCAAAAAGGTAGCCCTTGGTTCAGAGTCGTGCCTTTTGCTTAAATGGTGTAAATCCGTTCAGTAGTTACTGAGAAAATCAAAAGTAAAATCACATATATATCTATGGCCGCGTAGGGTCCGCGTACCCTCCCGATCACAAGCTGTATGGTAATTGGCTGTCAACACTCCAAATCAGGAAGTGTTGGCAGCCATCTTGTTCCTCGGTAGAACCGAGGAACAAGAAAGCAGTAAAACAACTGCAGAAAACGCAAAAAGGGGGCAGGGTAGAAACACCCTGACCCCCTAGGCCTGCTCAGGGGGTCCTACAAGGACCCACAGGGCCCAACATTTTTTTTTTTAAATCGGCAAAAAACGCGCTGGGTTCGTGGATCCTGCCGATAAAAAAAAAAACGAAGCGCGGGTGGGCCAAGTCCCGGGGGCATGCAGGGTTTAATTTAATAATAATATGGGGGGCCTCTAAGGCCCCCCAAGCCCCGGGGACCGCCACCCCCGGGGCTTTATAAAAATAATGGTGGCGGGGGGCACACGGCCCCCCCGCAGCCCCGGGGACCGCCACCCCCCGGGGCTTCTTTTTTTTTTTTTCAAATTAACCTCCCCGGGGCACTAATTAAACAAATGTGGGGGTCCGTTTTGGACCCCCAAAGCCCCGGGGACCACCACCTCCCCGGAGCTTTGTAGATGTTGGGAGGGGGGCCGCGCGGCCCCCCTCCTGGAGCCTGTGATGGCCCTGGGGACCGCCACCCCCCAGGGTGCCTACCCCCGGGACACTGTAGTTTGCTATGACAGGACGGGAGCCTCACTGCTCCCGTCCTGTCATAGCAAACTGCTTTGAATTTTGGAAGAGAGAGCAGGAAACCTGCTCTCTCTTCCAAAATTCAAAGCAAATTGCTTTTCCACACGGGGAGCTGCATCTTAGCAGCTCCCCATGTGGAAAAGCAATGCCGGCTCCCGCAGGACGCGGGGAGCCAGCGGGACCGTGTGGGAGTTGGGGTCCCCCCATGGTCCCCAAAGGATAGGGCCAGCCCCGGGGGATGGGGTCCCCGGAGCAAGTAGTGGCCCGGGAGGGGGGCCACGCGGCCCCCCTCCCCAAATTAAGGAAAAAAAAAAAAAGGCCGGCCCCGGGGGATGGGGTCCCCGGGCCTAAGGAGGCCTGAGGAGGGGGGCAACGCAGCCCCCCTCCATGAAAATTTAAAAAAAATAAAAGGTGGCAATGACCCGGGGGATGGGGTCCCCAGGGCCCAAAATAATGAAAAAGAAGGGGGGCCACACAGCCCCCTTTTAAAAAAAAAAAGAAAAAAATCCGGCATTGCGCCGGAGGCCACGCCCTCTCCTTGGCAGCACTCTGCAAACACGCCCCCTGGCACGTTTGCAGAGGGGGAATGAATTCCCCTTGAATACTGGGGGTCCCTGGGGGCCAACTAGCCCACCAGGAACCCCCAGTATGCGCCAGGTGGCTGCGTTGCAGAGAGGTGTTCTGAGGCCACGCCCCTTTTTACACCTCTCTGCAACGCAGCTCTGTGGCGCTTAATGGAGGTAGCTGGTGGGCTAGTTGCACCCCAGGGACCCTCAGGATTCAAGGGGAGTTAATCCCCCAACTTTAAACGCGCCATGGGGCGCGTTTGCACAGTGGTGAAGGGAGGGGGCGGGGCCTGAGGTGACATTTGTGCAAACGCGCCCCGTGGCGTGTTTTAAGTTGGGGGATTAAGTCCCCATGAATCCTGAGGGTCCCTGGGGTCCAACTAGCCCACCAGGTACCTCCAGTAAGCGCCACAGAGCTGCGTTGCAGAGAGGTGTAAAAAGGGGCGTGGCCTCTGAACACCTCTCTGCAACGCAGGTCTGTGGCGCTTACTGGAGGTATCTGGTGGGCTAGTTGGTCCCCAGGGACCCTCAGGATTGAAGGGGACTTAATCCCCCAATTTGCAACGTGCCACAGGGCGTGTTTGCAGACATGTCACCTCAGTCCCCACCCCCTTCCTTCACCATTGTGTAAATATTCCTCTAAAATCAGCCGAACTACGAATTCCGATTTACTCACCTGTTATCAGGAGAGACCTCAGTGCTGCATCTTTGAGCCCAGTACAGATCCTGAAAAGTAATTCTAACCGTTCTTACCAGTAACTTGAATTTCCTTCCATAGCCTAACATTGACTGGTTTCACTTGGAAATTCTTCTAAGTGTGGAGTTTTGGAACTTTGTAATATTCCTCTAAAATCAGCCGAACTACGAATTCCGATTTACTCACCTGTTATCAGGAGAGACCTCAGTGCTGCATCTTTGAGCCCAGTACTGATCCTGAAAAGTAATTTTAACCGTACTTACCAGTAACTTGAATTTCCTTCCATAGGATATCATTTCCTGCTTTTTGCTGAAAAAGTTTGTCGATTTTTGAAACATACAAATATTCCTCTAAAATCAGCAGAACTACGAATTCCGATTTACTCACCTGTTATCAGGAGAGACCTAAGTGCTGCATCTTTGAGCCCAGTACAGATCCTGAAAAGTAATTCTAACCGTTCTTACCAGTAACTTGAATTTCCTTCCATAGGCTAACATTGACTGGTTTCACTTGGAAATTCTTCTAATTGTGGAGTTTTGGAACTTTATAATATTCCTCTACAATCAGCCGAACTACGAATTCCGATTTACTCACCTGTTATCAGGAGAGAACCCAGTGCTGCATCTTTTAGCCCAGCACTGACCCTGAAAAGTAATTCTAACCGTACTTACCAGTAACTTGTATTTCCTTCCATAGGAATCCATTGTCTGGTTTTCAGCAGAAAAGTTTCAAAGTGTCGATTTTCACAAACTACAAATATTCCTTAAAAATCGCCTGTATGACTTAAACACATTCTTTCAACTGTTTACAGGAGATGCACCAGTGCTGGATCCAGGATCCACCACTGAGTAAGAAAAAGTAACGATAACACTACTTACCTGCTAAGTGAATTTCCTCCCATAGGATAACATTGGTGATTCTATGTGAAAAAGTTTCAAAGTGTCAACTTTTAAAATACAATAATATTCCTTAAAAATCACTACTGTAACCAAAACGCTTTTACTCAACTGTTTACAGGAGATGTCCCAGGACTGAATCTAGGATCCAGTCCTGTAGTTAGAAAAGTAATCCATAAAGTAACTAATTGCATTTAACTAGAAATTCACATTGAGCTCAATGTTGTATTGTGTTTGAAATTGTGTTGCCCATTGCAACAACTGTAACTACTGTACTTAAAAGTCTATTGCCTATTTGCAAAGTATTTAAACTAAAGTAATTCATTCTGAGAAAGTATTTTTTGTAATGTAATGTATAATGTAATTACAATGTAATTTAAAAAATAAAATATCTAAAAATAAATAGTTTAAAAAAATGGAGTAAATCAGTATCAAAAAATAAATATAACAATTAATACATTTAAAAATTGTCATTTACAAAACCTTTGAAATTCACTGAAAAAAACCATAGGTTTCAGACATGTTATAGTTAGGAATTAGCATTTAAAAAACCTTTGAAATTCACTGAAAAAACCATAGGTTTCAGGCACGTTATAGTTAGAAATGAGCATTTAAAAAACCTTACAAATTCACTGAAAAAACCATAGGTTTTAGGGACAGTTATAGTTAGTTGGACATTGCACTGGTACAAAACCCGTGAAATTCCCCCGTTATAGTTAGTTCAGCTAACTATAACTCGCACCCCACAATGCACTGCTGATGACGTCACATATTACATCACTCATGACATGGTCAGTGACATCACTGATGACATCACTGATGACATCTCAAATGACATCACTGATGACATCACTGATGACATCATCCACGTGATAATCTGATGCACCTCCTCACACCCTAATATAACCTTTGATACACCCACTCTAAATTACAGACTGCCATTCGCAAAACCATAGACACTCCAACAATTCCTGGCACACTCTCTGGGGGCTCCACCATTAGTACTCCCGTACTCCTCCAGAAAACAGCGGTCAAAAGGAAGAGCCACAAACAACTGGTGTTACGTGAACAGCGTTTGAACCGCTAACGCTGAATGTAAATGTACACACAATCCTGCTCCAGCAACGAAGAAGGCACGTACTCAAGGCTGCTAGGATACGGCAACTTTATTTTCTCGGGTCTCTCTCTATATATATATATATATGCAAAGACAGAAGCAGAGAACTCTGGGTAGTTTCTCAAGTTTAGGTGGAAAGCAGCTCCAGTAAGAGCACTCTCAACACCAGCGACACTCTAAATTTGCTCACCTCAAATGTCTGCTTTTCTATCAAAGTCTTTAAGCATAGGATTAGCGCAGTGCTATCCACGCCGAGATAGAAAGGGACAAAGTCTTTTGCCATTTTTACATCAAAGTCTTTAAGCATAGGATTAGCACAGTGCTATCCCTGCCGAGCTGTAAAATGGCCAAAGCCTTTTACCACTCCAGGCACAGTATTACAGCTTTGGATTGGTAAAATACCATCCAAGCCAACCTGAAATAAATAAAAGCAACCCCTAACACGTGTTTCGCTCTCGTTAGAGCTCTTCAGAGAGGTATAGCTTTGTCCAGACACAAGGGAGTACCCAGTATAAGTCAAAACAAAACCCTTTCAGGCATAGAGTGACGAATAAATTATGCAAAAACAGAAGCAGAGAACTCTGGGTAGTTCTCAAGTTTAGGTGGAAAGCAGCTCCAGCAAGAGCACTCTCAACACCAGCAACATTCTAAATTTGCTCACCTCAAATGTCTGCTTTTCTTTCAAAATCTTTAAGCATAGGATTAGCGCAGTGCTATCCACGCTGAGATAGAAAGGGACAAAGTCTTTTGCCATTTTTACAGCAAAGTCTTTAAGCATAGGATTAGCACAGTGCTATCCCTGCCGAGCTGTAAAATGGCCAAAGCCTTTTACCACTCCAGGCACAGTATTACAGCTTTGGATTGGTAAAATACCATCCAAGCCAACCTGAAATGAATAAAAGCAACCCCTGACACGTGTTTTGCTCTCGTTAGAGCTCTTCAGAGAGGTATAGCTTTGTCCAGACACAAGGGAGTACCCAGTATAAGTCAAAACAAAACCCTTTCAGACATAGAGTGATGAATAAATTATGCAAAAACAGAAGCAGAGAACTCTGGGTAGTTCTCAAGTTTAGGTGGAATGCAGCTCCAGTAAAAGCACTCAACACCAGCGACACTCTAAATTTGCTCATCTCAAATGTCTGCTTTTCTATCAAAGTCTTTAAGCATAGGATTAGCGCAGTGCTATCCACGCCGAGATAGAAAGGGACAAAGTCTTTTGCCATTTTTACAGCAAAGTCTTTAAGCATAGGATTAGCGCAGTGCTATCCACGCCGAGATAGAAAGGGACAAAGTCTTTTGCCATTTTTACAGCAAAGTCTTTAAGCATAGGATTGGCACAGTGCTATCCCTGCCGAGCTGTAAAATGGCCAAAGCCTTTTACCACTCCAGGCACAGTATTACAGCTTTGGATTGTAAAATACCATCCAAGCCAACCTGAAATGAATAAAAGCAACCCCTGACACGTGTTTCGCTCTCGTTAGAGCTCTTCAGAGAGGTATAGCTTTGTCCAGACACAAGGGAGCACCCAGTATAAGTCAAAACAAAACCCTTTCAGGCATAGAGTGATGAATAAATTATGCAAAAACAGAAGCAGAGAACTCTGGGTAGTTCTCAAGTTTAGGTGGAAAGCAGCTCCAGTAAGAGCACTCTCAACACCAGCGACACTCTATATTTGCTCACCTCAAATGTCTGCTTTTCTATCAAAGTCTTTAAGCATAGGATTAGCGCAGTGCTATCCACGCCGAGATAGAAAGGGACAAAGTCTTTTGCCATTTTTACAGCAAAGTCTTTAAGCATAGGATTAGCACAGTGCTATCTCTGCCGAGCTGTAAAATGGCCAAAGTCTTTTACCACTCCAGGCACAGTATTACAGCTTTGGATTGGTAAAATACCATCCAAGCCAACCTGAAATGAATAAAAGCAACCCCTGACACGTGTTTCGCTCTCGTTAGAGCTCTTCAGAGAGGTATAGCTTTGTCCAGACACAAGGGAGCACCCAGTATAAGTCAAAACAAAACCCTTTCAGGCATAGAGTGACGAATAAATTATGCAAAAACAGAAGCAGAGAACTCTGGGTAGTTCTCAAGTTTAGGTGGAAAGCAGCTCCAGTAAGAGCACTCTCAACACTCAATATATATATATCAACTCCAGTTTCCGTCCAGATCCTGGATACCGACACAGGGACTCAGGATTTGATTTAAACACTCTCATTTATTTCTAGGTAACGCGTTTCGCCTGTCTCAGCAGGCTTGCTCACACAATAAACACCATTGCTAGAACTTCATTTTAAAATCACCAGCTCCCGATCACGTGGTCCGCTATTTCCATAACAATGGAGAACAGACTTTGCCCCATTTCGTGATTAAAACAACCATTACAAAATTACAATGTTGGAGAGTTTACAATGCTCTTAAATTCATTTTTTCGCACTAATGATTCATTGTATAACTCTTTAAGTAATTCTCAATAATTTGGAGTCTTGCATTTCCTGTATATTTATTGTACAGTCAATGCCAACATTTTCTCACCTCCTCGATTCTCATTCTGGTTGAGGATTTTGGCAAGTGCCTAATTCATCCTACTTCTTTCAAACAAGCCACCTATTTTATATTCGGTGGATCTGAAGACCCCATATTCTATATACACATTATATAAATAATTAAAATGTGCACATAAAACAAAATGTCATGAAATATTCCAATATTAAAAACATCAAAATACATATTAAAATCATACATATTTAAAATGTTTCAAACATTAAAAACATCCAAAAAGGTTCACCTGGCGGGTCAACTTAAATAAGGTGCAAGTGTATTGTAAATGAACATAACCATTCTCATATATTCCACTCACATAAATAGTATATGAGTAGTGACAACTTTGCAACCAATCTATATGGCAAGATGCAAGTGCTTCTTTCACTGCCTACTATAAGGTGCAAGTTCCGACATGCGGTCAGTACAGTACATGTGATCTTAAAGTGCAAGTGTTATGTAAACAATTAATCCATTATTTGCTACCTACTAATCTATATTTTACCATGGAATAATATGAAAAGTGCCAGTGCATTTTAAAATCCAAAATTCAAAACTCTAAAATGTAAAATTTTAAAATTCAAAATTCACTTTCACTACGACCTTCTTTCTTGCTCTCTAGTGACTCCCACCTTGGAATTAAAATTATATGTATAAATAAATAAATTTGATTATAATAATATTTCATCATATTGCCATTCTGACTCCAAAAGCTAAAATCATATAATTACATCCAACCATTGTGCAAATTTCTCTCAACATGTCTTATATATTTGTCAATATTGCTATAAAATTTGGGGAGCTTGTTATTAAAATGAGCCATCTGATCTGGATACTACTAGCGGCCTAAATGTACATGTAAATCCTCGTCTGTATTTCGTCCTGACTGGATTCTGGTGTTGAACAGCATTATGTATTTTGATTCCAACTGTCGCAATTTTCTCTCTCTGTTTCCTCCTCTTCTCATTTTAGCCACCTGATCAACTGCAAAATAAGTTAGATGTTCTAATTTGCCCTTGTGAACCTCATTTATGTGGCGTGCCACAGGATAAGTTTTATCATTATTTTTGACTGCCCGCATGTGTTGGAGTATACGAACATGGACCATGTGGATGGTTCTTCCTACATATAACTTTGGGCAGGAGCACCTTAAGATGTAAACTACATGGTCACTCCGGCAGTTCAGAAAGCATCTTATTTTCCATGGGTTTGCCATTAAAGGGGACATGACTGATTTGGCATTTTGGGCAATTGAACAAGCTCTACACTTTTGACATTTATAAAAACCTGAATTCGCCCTCAGCCAACTCTCCGGTTTTATTAGTTCCGGACTACTGTCCACCAGCTCTTGCCTCATGGATTTAGCTCTTTTAAATGTCACCTGTGGCCTGCGTTTTACCACTGTACTAAGCATTGGGTCACTTCTTATCAGGTGCCAGTGCCTACTCACACAGTCTCTCACCCTTTTATGGTAGGCACTGTACCCAGTGATTAGCCTTATTTCCTCATTGTCCATCCTCTTCATTTCTTCCCTTCTTTCTTTTGGTCTAAGTAGGACATCTCTTTTAATACCACTGACCTTCTGTAGAGCTTGATTGAGCACCTGATCTTGGTAACCCCTTTCCGAGAATCTCCTGGTTAAGCTTTTCTGAGCATCTTCCAGTGCCTGCCTCTCACTACAATTTTGCTTCATCCTGAGGTGCTCAGCATAAGGGATGCTCATTTTTAATCTAGTCGGATGAAAGCTATTCACATGTAGAATTTAATTGCCTGCCGTGGTCTTCCTGAATGTGCGTGTATGTAGTGTGTTATCTCTTACATATACTTCAAGGTCTAGAAAAGTTATTTGGGACCCACTGATGGTATCTGTAAAATTCAAATTTAATGTGTTGTCGTTGAGTTGACTAATAAAACATTTTGCAGATTCCTCCGATCCTTCCCAAACCACAAAGAGGTCATCAATGAACCTTTTCCAAAAAATCACATTCTCATTCCACTCCTTAGCATGATCAACCCTGAGCACCTGCTCCTCCCACCAGCCCATATGCAAATTAGCATAGCTGGGGGCGAAGCAGGTGCCCATGGCCGTTCCGTGAACTTGTTTATAGGTATCATTCCCAAACATAAAGCAGTTATTCTCTAGACACAATCTACCCATTTCAATCAGCCTTCTTGAATGTTGGTAAAGGGAGATATGTCGTGTGTCTAAGAAATGACGCATGGCATTCAATCCTGCCTCATGTTCAATGCTTGTATATAGTGATGTAACATCGAGCGTGATTAATAGATAAGTATCGTTCCAGGTTAGGTTTTCAATTTTAATTAAAAAATCTCGGGTGTCTTGTATATACGCAGGGAGTTTGATAACAAACTCCTGCAAAAATCGATCCAAATATCTAGAGGTTGTTTCAAAAAGGATCCCAATGGCAGAAATGATAGGCCTACCAGGTGGTGTTTCCTTATTTTTGTGGATTTTAGGGATCAAATATAAAATTGGTGTCACAGGATTGTCAACCTTTAGGTATGAATATTCTCCTTGGGATAACAGCCCAAGTCCCCTCCATCGTGCGAGGTCTTTATGGAATTTATTTTTCACCTCTAAGAGGTTACTGTATGGTACCTTCACTCTAAGTTGTTATTTCGCTTCCACATTATACATTTCTAGTGGCCAGAGGACCACATTTCCCCCTTTGTCCGATTTCCGGACCACTACATCCTTGTTCTTTTTGATTTTTTCCATGACCTGGTTGTATTTCCTGTCATGGAAACTATTTCCTTTTTCAAAATCCTTACTAGATGTCAAAGCTAAATCTTTCAAATCTTTAATCACAGCATCAGAGAAAAAATCAATTAAATCTTTCGGCACATTGGGTACAAAAGTGGATAAAGGTCTAAAGTCTGTCTTTACGCCTTTATAAATATCAAGTCCCAAGACTCCTGCTGTTTCTCTTGGTGACCCTTGAGGCTCTAGTCCCTCACACTCTCTTTCAAGTTCATGAAGTTCATGCAGGACGTTCAAATCTCCCACCTCCAAATGAGATGTTTCTTCCGGGGCATCCCGTATTTTTCCTGATTGATTCTTTTGGAAAAAGAATTTCCTTAATTTTAGCTTCCTCACGAACTTGAAAAAGTCAATGCGGGTCTGGCTATAGTCAAAGTTGGTTCTCTTACAAAATGACAGATCCAGGGCCAATATGTTGTTTTCTTCTTCTGAGAGCACCATATTTGTCAAATTGATTACTGTGGCTGGATCGAATTTTACTTCCGTTTGTATTTTTCCTTGGTTTTTGTGCCAGATCGGAGTTCCATTCCCTCCTCGTCTGGCTTTGCGCCTCCTTGCTGGTTTTTTCCTTTTTGATATTGCGGTCTCTATTGTTGTTTTGGGTCCGATCTATCCCTAAAAAAAGAAACTCCTCAACTACAGTCGGAGTTATTTCCACGCTCTGGGAAGAGCCAGCGCCATCTTCAGAGCCCGTTTCCACATCAGAGCTCATTTGTGAACTTCTTTCTGAGGCGCTATTGGTTCCTGTATTTCAGACCCCTTGTTTTCTCCATGTTATTGCACTCCCAGAAAGTTTCTGCCTCCTGATGCTATCAAATCAGCGGGCAAAGGTGTATATTTGCCCTCGTTGGTAGTCCAGCCTGTCTCTCAGGAAGTTAGTGGCCTTTCTATCCCTTATGGTCTGTTCATGTTTCTTTAATCTTATTTGTAATTCTGTTTCAAATTGGCCAGATTTTCTGCTTTCATTATTTGCGATACTTCAGCTTCCACAATCTTGATTTCATCCAATATTTTCCCTCTGTCTTTGCGTGCATATTTGATGTGTATCTTCATCATATTACATGAGGAGTCCGCATTGTTGGCGGCCCACTCCTTCAACATCTCGGGGTCTGGGTCCTCGAACGTGGGGGCCACAAGAATTCTTAGTCCCTGAGGGACTCTCCCGACTTCCATATACCTTTTAAGGAACTTGACCTCTCACCATTTGGAGACCTCTCGCCGTTTTAGTTTTTCTAATTTTCACATAAGATTCTGCACATTGGTTCCAGGGGTAACAGCCTGTGACCCTTCTTTGCAACTTTCAATTGTTACTATGTTTTCATCAAATACGGAGTTTGCTGCCTCCTCCCGTTCTTTTAGCCACGTATCCATGATGGCTATTATTCTTTCCTGCAAACGCTTATTTTTCACCGTCGAATAGCTTATGAGAGTTTAGATTATAGATTTGTTTAAAATTCGAGTCCCACCGGGTAAACCTCCCCGGCTCCTCTCCCCATTGCTGCTAGTAAGGAATAACCGCACTCTGAGGCACAGGACTCACCCGACCGCAGGCGTCCTCCGACCCACTGCTTCCGGCTTGTTCCTTCCTCGCGGTGATTTCTTCCCTATTGCACTCCAGTGTTACGGGGGGGCTTCCAGTTATGCACCGCATTCCACTTCCATTGCCAGACTCCAGGAAGCGCCCGATCGAGGGCGTGTCGGTTACTGCTGCTTTCCAGCAATGCGGCTCCTACACGAACACCAACTCCAGTTTCTGTCCAGATCCTGGATACCGACACAGGGACTCAGGATTTGATTTAAACACTCTCGTTTATTTCTAGGTAACGCGTTTCGCCTGTCTCAGCAGGCTTGCTCACACAATAAACGCCATTGCTAGAACTTCATTTTAAAATCACCAGCTCCCGATCACGTGGTCCGCTATTTCCATAACAATGGAGAACAGACTTTGCCACATTTCGTGATTAAAACAACCATTTCAAAAAATTACAATGTTGGAGATTTTACAATGCTCTTAAATTCATTTTTTCGCACTAATGATTCATTGTAGAACTTTTTAAGTAATTCTCAATAATTTGGAGTCTTGCATTTCCTGTATATTCATTGTACAGTCAATGCCAAAATTTTCTCACCTCCTCGATTCTCATTCTGGTTGAGGATTTTGGCAAGTGCCTAATTCATCCTACTTCTTTCAAACAAGCCACCTATTTTATATTCGGTGGATCTGAAGACCCCATATTCTATATACACATTATATAAATAATTAAAATGTGCACATAAGAAATGTCATGAAATATTCCAATATTAAAAACATCAAAATACATATTAAAATCATACATATTTAAAATGTTTCAAACGTTAAAAACATACAAAAAGGTTCTCCTGGCGGGTCAACTTAAATAAGGTGCAAGTGTATTGTAAATGAACATAACCATTCTCATATATTCCACTCACATAAATAGTATATGAGCAGTGACAACTTTGAAACCGTGTTTCAAGGCAGGCAGCCTCTTCTTCTTAGGCAGCTGTAAAATGCGGCACGGAGTTCCTCATTGCATGCACCTTATTTATACTGCCCCCAGTGGGCTACGCTAAATGCGATAACTTTTATGGTGCATGCAGGGACTTGTAGTCCTGGAAATTAATTGATTACCCTCAGTGGGTTCCGTGCCATCATTAAAATTCATTGTCCAGCATTCCGTCCATCAATTGTTTCTTTTGCATATGTCGCCCTAAGTGGGAAGAGTATGCCCAGACGTGAGTCCCGTGCTCACTACACCACTGGATTCAAGCTAGCCTGGCTGATGAAGGTTGATGCCCTGAAACCGGTCCCAGGATGCTTGTTTACGGTCCAGGGAGGACCTGGCTTGGCAGTTCGGGCTGGACTGTTCCCACAAGGAACAGGGTCAAGACTGATTTGCATATGGCTGGATCCAAACTGGGGTGGTGTGGTGAACAAAAGAATGATGGATTAAACCCAGATCCTTGTGACTGGGGGTGAATGTTTGCATTATCCAGCATTCCATCCATCAATTGTTTCTTTTGCATATGTCGCCCTAAGTGGGAAGGGTATGCCCAAACTTGAGTCCCGTGCTCACTACACCACTGGATTCAAGCTAGCCTGGCTGATGAAGGGTGATGCCCTGAAACTGGTCCCAGGATGCTTGTTTCCGGTCCAGGGAGGACCTGGCTTGGCAGTTCGGGCTGGACTGTTCCCACAAGGAACAGGGTCAAGACTGATTTGCATATGGCTGGGTCCAAACTGGGGTGGTGTGGTGAGCAAAAGAATGATGGATTAAACCCAGATCCTTGTGACTGGGGGTGAATGTTTGCATTGTCCAGCATTCCATCCATCAATTGTTTCTTTTGCATACCATTTAAAGATGGCACGCGCTTATTGGCTGGAGGCATCACAGCATGGAGTTGTCCCTTCTTTATGTTGATGAACAGATCGCATATTTGAAATGGATTGCTTCAGGACACACAATGTTGCAACCGGCGTTTCCGGACCGTTCGTGTCGGGTCACGGCAGATTCAGTTACGAGGTATGCGATAAATGATATTGGAGGATATGACAGGCAGTATAAACTGGGAAAGGCTTCTAGAAACAGATGTTTTTTGGCGTTTCTTACAGATAAAAAATGTTACAGTCATGAGGACAGAAGTATTTAGAGGCACAGCGGGTGAACACGCTAGAACTACTCAAGTAAGATCTTCGAAGTTTTCTAAGTAATTTAATGCATATTGGGGCATATATGAAAGGCGTTTCTGATCCGTAGGTCTTTCCATGTATTTTACAGTTTAATGAATTGAGATACTATTGTCCAATGAAGGGCTGGACCCACATTGGGTATCGAGTAAATAGATGGTGAATCGGCACAAATGGGAGACTCTAGGGGGGATATTCACAAGAACGTGCGCTAAACATCTCCAAAAATGTTAACGCAACTTTACACATCGCAGTCTATCGCGGGAAAATAACCCCGTGTTAACGTGGAATTCACAACACGGCGGTACCATGCGATAGTTTGCCGAAAACGCGGCCAATGTCCGCGATACATCCACCGCGACAGAGATAAAAACACAAACCCCAACACCAAAAAACGTGCGATGAGCCCATTCGCGATGAGGAAAGCAGCAAAGCACAATGGAGGCAGCCGGAGCTAGTACACCACCCCACAAGCCCCATTGGCAACAAAACATTGTACATGGCAGTCCATCGTGGACAAGGTGAATGCAGCCAGAGAGCGGAGGAGGACAATGGAAGAAAACCAGAACAGCTGGAATGATGCGAAACGCACAAACAAGCAGAAACACGCCAACAACCAGAAGGCAGCAATGCACACCGGAGGTGGGAGTCCAGCGCCACACCAGGAGCTGGATGACATGGAGGAAATGGTGTCCACCACATCAGTTTGGAGATGGTGGCAGGAGTCGGGGACTGGAAACTGCTCAAAATCAACAGACACAACAGCAACAGGGAGAGGAACGACCAGGGACTGGGGGGACGGGGGGAGATGGGCACAATGGCACACATGCACAATTAAGCACAGCACAATTGCAGACAAACCAAGCCCAAGAGTAACAACACCAACCAAGAGCACAAGTCACACAACTCGGCAATATCATACCACTGAACAAGCACAGAAGTGAAAACCACAGTGCCTGAAAGGGAGAAGGGTGAGCCAAATCAGAGCTGAAGGGACATCTCACACACAATGCAGCACACACACATAGGAAGCAGAGCACCCCAACATCGAACACAATGTGGCACAAAGAGCAACATTTGCACAACCGAACACAGGACACAAGTGCACCCGCTTGTGGCCGGTAAATGGCCATACGCATCTGGCAAAGCACTAAACAGGGACATGATAATGCACAAGTACAAACCCACAGCCCTGATGGGGTAGCAATGCATGAATGGCAGGGACCCAGATAGGCCGTGACACACACATTGGCATACAAATCAACACTCATCACAGTTGGAGACAAGTGAAGGTGCGAAAACTTTATCAACAATTGCGTGTCAGTGCGGCCAAGAGAAGTGCCACGACATGCAGACCAATGCAGCAGCATGTCTGAATGAGGAACGTTGGAAAGCGCCCATGTCTACCCCGGGGGAGTCCATCACCCACACAAGTCGGTGCCAACCCGCGTTGGTTGTCCGCGCATGGATCCGGAGTCCAGGCCAATGCAGCCATGTCCACTGTCATCTTGGGACATGTGACCAGATCCCCAACATGCAACCATGCGTCGGGACACGTGCAATGGGTCACATTCAGTTGAGGCTGCAGGTACGTTGTCACTCGTCCATGAATGCGAGTGCAGCAGCGTAGGACAACATTTCCAATGAGAGCTCGTTGTCGACTAGATCTAACATGTCGGCGACGTAACCCATCAGCTGTCCCGGACAGATGTGCAGCCTCCAACCCTGGCCCCAATTGGCACTAAAGCCCAATAGGGGAGCGGCTCAATGTGGTCACTGCACACGACGAGTCGTGCAATCTTCCAGGTCCAGTTGCCAGCATGCATGCCAATCATCCAGGCATGCCATAAACGGGCATCATGGTGACACTCCTGGTCGTGGGCCAACAGGGGGCGCACACACACGTCGAAATCCAGGTCAGCTACCGTTACGTTGGAGAGGCAGACATTCATGGTCCACTCGAATATGCATAAGCGACAATGCAACACAGGCTGAACGTAGGTGACGTTGGCAAGGCGGAAGCTTAGTCGGTAACTGATCCGCAGCACTGCCAATGGCAGTGCCCCCAGTACATGCAGCAGACGTGCACGGTACCGGTCCACGTGACTGGAGTCGTGCATGTGTCCGGGATGTCCTGCCATTGCATCAGTGGCTCTGCTTGAAGCGGCACTGTGCTGACCCGCGCCAGTCCTGTGGAAGAAATGCCACAGCTCGGATCAATGAGCAGTGTCTGTGTGCAACGGGTGCAGGCCTGGGGTGGGGTGGGAGTACGTGTGAAGGCCATTTCACGCACGCTAACTACGACCTAGGACTTCTGTGTGTGGGATGTGTACACGTTGGTCTCACGTCAGGCAGTGCGTAGTGTGGGAGTAGCCAGCAAATGCTATCATATCTGTCAGGGGGTGCTGGGCACATGCAAGTCCCAGCTCGGAGCTGCAGATGTGCTTCCGCCTGATAGTTCAGACAAAGGACCTTTCATCCCTACCATAACCCTACCATCTGCTTGCATATAGGAGATGTACAGAGGCCTGTCGTGGGTGGGGTGGGATGTCTGCAACCCAGGGAATCATGGATGATATGCCGAGCATGTGGCACATGAGCGGCCACACTGGGTGTCACGTTGCCTCACAGCTACTCCTCCCTCCCACGGGCCCCCACACTTGTGTGCGCTGCGCGGTTGTATCACGTGCACTCCTACGTCACCCCATTGTCATGCCTGTCTGCGCATGTCCAGCGGCATGCCAACAACACCGTGAAGCTGGCCATTGAGGCTGTGCGGCCACATGAGTGTAGGCCAATGGTCTGGACAGGGCGGACACAGGTGTACAGTCCATGGCTGGCTGTGATCGCGCTGCGAATGAGGTTAGGCATCTGACTTATGCAGCCACAGGACTAATACACATAACACTTGGCATGTATGAGCCAAGACCCCGAGCGGTCTTGCGCTCCTACATTTCCCCGTACGTGCGGGTCCGCCCTCCGGGTGCATACTACATTGCAACATCGACTACTGTGGCCCCGGTGGCGACAACACTCCAACACAGAGACACGCTTACCGTACTTCCTGCTCAAGGCCAGACCAGAGCCACGCCCTGATCCCCCTGCCGAATCAGCACACCCCTGCGCTGACCTGACGTACGCCAGACCAGCACATGCCGCTTGTGCTTGCAGGGGGGGCGGGTGAAGCAACATGTCCAAGGTCTCAGCCACTGCTGAGGTGACATGGTATCGTCCGCTGAAGACAGCACACTGTGATGTTGCAGGGCTCGGGCCCATCATGCTGACATAATGACCACACGGACACACTTGCTTAGATGGTGTGAATGGCTACGGGCACGTGCGCCCGACCACTTTTATTAGCAGGCTCACATGTTGAGTGACACCTGTGTTGGATGTGTGTGGGGTGTGTGTACACCAGCCATCATGGAGTGCCTGGTGCAGTCAAAAACGACAACAGTGTACATCGTTAAGGACACAACCATTCAACCATAAAGGCCCCATGACTTGAGCTGCACAGAGTTAGTGGCCCCGGATGCACAGCGTCCTGCACGGGCCTACCGCCACGGGCCGCTGACTTGCGGTGCACTGGGGCAGAGTCATGAGAGCAGAGCAGGTTCTCGTAGATGACAAAGGGAGTTGTCGCGGAGTGTCTCGGTGGACAGTGGAAGGTGTACCCCCAGGGCATGATGCAGAGTGCAGAACCACGCAGAAACAGTCACTATGGTGGAGATGAATGGAACAGACACATGTCGAACACCAAGTCCGGCCCAGCCAGATGATGATGCAGACAACCCCCATGCCATGGACTCAGACGCCACCAAAGTCCAACCAGAAAATGCCCATGACTCATTGCGCACAGAGTTAGTGGCACCAGTGCTGATAGGGGATGCCGCCTGCGATGAATCGTGTCCAGTGGTGCGGACTCCTCCATATCTTACCCAAGACACAGTTCCACATGTGTGACCTACTGGACCGCAGTGTAGGCCTGAGGCAGAGGTCAGCAGGGACCATTCACCGAGTGTCGCCGGCTTACATTGGATGGTCCCACCGGCCTGCGTAGTTCAGGTTCAGTGGCACCACGGGACGCAGACTTGCGGTGAACAGGGTTGGTGGCACCAGGTCAGTTGTTGCTAGTGTTCGGTCACCTCCGTGATGAGGATCCGGCTTTCATCCGGACTGAGCCACATCTTCCTCTTACTCCTCTCCGTGCGTTCACTGGTATGGACTCTGCCATTTATGAATCATGACTAAGTGCTGGATGTGGGACCTACTGGACCGCAGTGTAGGCTGGGGGCAGTGGTCAGCACGGGCCCACAGACACGTGTTGTGTGCTTGCGATGCAGACTTTGGCTTCTCTGATCGGAGGGAGTTCAGTGATGTGGACGCTGCCACGGACTTGGGGTCACTGCCATTCAAGACTCAGGACACAGTTCCACATGTGGGACCTACTGGGCCGCAGTGTAGGCCTGAGCCCTCATCCAAGTGTCGCCAGCTTGCGTTGAACAGGGTTAGCAGCACCACGTGTCGCCGGCTTGCGTTGAACAGGGTTAGTGGCACCACGTGTCACCGGCTTGCGTTGAACAGGGTTAGTGGCATCACGTGTCGCAGGCTTGCGATGCAGACATTGGCTTCACTGATCGGAGGGAGTATAGTGATGTGGACGCTGCCACAGACTTGGGGTCACTGCAATTCTTAACTCACGTCTCAGTACAACATGTGCCAACAACTGGGCCGAAGAGTACGCTGGTGGAGTATGTCAATGAGAAAGGAGTACTGTGGGCCAGCGTCGTGGAGGCCAGCGATGGTCTGCGGAGGCTGCAAAGGTCGCGGGACTGGGGCTTGGAGCTTGCACTGGCACGTGGTGGGCCCTCTTTGACACACTCCGGTGTCGGCAGGTGAGCGGAGCCTCCTTGGTGCGCTGGGGCAGGCATGACCGGTCTGGGGACCAGCAGCCCGGGGTGCAGCAGGCGCACAGGGACGCAGGCCCCGCCGCGCACGGCGCCGGCCTCGTGGCAGGCTGAGAGGCGCCGCCCTGGCAGACACGCTGGCCATTCCAAAAGAGAACCACGCCCAGTGTGACAGGGTTTTTATTCACACCCCTACGCAGGCCTGGCATATGCAGGGCCAACCCACTCCACCCGCGCATACAGGGGGGGGCGTAATGTGCGACATTTCCGCATTCTGCCCCACAGCCTGTGGGGACATGGTAGTGTCCACTGGCCACTACACTCCATGCACCAGCAGTTAATGTCCACATGGCCATTTCCGTGGTTTGCACATTGGAGTCTGTCCGGCACCTCCACGCCACACCTGGCATTGGGTAGGTTCTCATTCATTAGTCACTTGCCGCTCTCGCACATGCCTGCTCCAAGCCTCTCCTCACATTCTGCTATTGTGTGGCTGTGGTGCCATGCCGTGGCTGGGTTGTGTGCATGGCAAGCCCAGGTTCCCAATGGAGTTGTGTTGTCATGTCTGGTCGGTTGGCATGTTGTGTGGCATGTTGCATGTAGTTCTGCTGCGTGCAAATTGCCAGTGTCGTGAGTTGCATGACTGTGGGGTGGAGGTGTGTGGTGTGTTCATTTGGTACTTACCAACGAGCACTACATTTCCATAGGTGCCATCCTGGGAGTGGTGGTTGATGATGGACTGACGGGCGATGTAGGAATCATGCACTCTGCCTGGGGAGTTGGCCACAACATTGTTGACGAGTCCCGGGTGGTCCACTATTGCCTGCACATTCATGGGATGCATGTGCTTTCTGTTGCGGTAGTTGTGTGCAGTGTCGGCAGGGGGCATGAGGGGTACATGTGTGCAGTCGATTGCCCCCGACATGTGAGGGAATCCAGCTATGGCGTAGGAGCCTTGCTTGGTCTCCAGCTGCTCCTGCGCAGTGTGGGTGAAGTGGAGGTGCTGGGGTACCAGGCTGATGATGGCATCCAGGACAGGTGTGATGAACTTGGATGGGGTTGGCTGTGAGACTCCTCCGACTCTGGCAGTTGTGGGTTGGAAGGTACCAGAGGCCAACATGTGGGCGATGTAGGTCAGGATGCGTGGGATGGTTGTCCTTTTGGGCCTGTAGTGGGCAATGTCCTCCTCTGGCGTTCGGACTGTGCGGCTGGTGCATTTAAGGTGGGTCCTATGTCTTTGTGTACGCTGCCTCTGTGGTGGTCTGGGGGGGGCGGGACTGGTCCTGTGGGTGGTGGTGGGCCTGGGGGTGGGGGCGGTGGGTGTTGTGGCCCTCATGGGTCATGGAGCTGCATGATCATTGTCTCCATGGCATCTGTGGGTCTTCAGATGCGGCTCTTGGCTAGGCTCCCTTTCATGCTGCAGGTAGTCGTCCTGCTTAACACCAGCAAAAGGCAGGTGTTAATTCCCTGCTGCTACCGCGGCTTATCGCCTGTTTTTGGTTCGCATCGCAGATCTGGCACTTCGTTGTGAAAGTGGTGTAGTGGTGTTTTCGTGAGTTTTTGCACGGGAACGCCTACTCTGCATCTCATTAGGGTTAGTTGGTGGTGTCACCCGTGGAGATAAATTTTGCAGCAGTTATCGCGGGAATACTGGCGATGTCTGCAGTTTGCACCCGCTTGTGAATGGGGCGTTAAATCTATCTCCACTTTTGATGCGTTAAGGTGGCGATAACTCGGCGATGAGTCCTTGTGAATATGCCCATAGCTCTTGTTGCATTGGTCATTTTCACATGATTTTGTCGTTTCATTTGTCTCTGTTTGATTAGTGGAGAAAGTTAGTTACCTAATGTGAGAAGTTGGCCTGGCATATGCTGTCCACTAATTATAGTGGGCACCTTGCACCAGTCCAAACAACCCCTTATTGGAGATAGGTTAAAGACAACCTTATTGAAAGCTATCCTAGTGGTAGCTATGGAGAGCAGCCTTCAGGCTAAGTCTTGAAGGAATGTAAAGCAGCTTGTTTTACCAGTCTATAATCTCTTGAGTGATCAAATGAAAGAGCACCACACCAGGTATATATTCAAAATATATGTATTTATTGCTAAACACACCCCTCTAGTCTCTTTATGAGGCTAGAGTTTGAAGTACACAAGTTATAAGTTATTTAAACACAGTAATAGCAATACACGTTTGGGCCCTAGGGGCGTACCAAACCATATACCAATAAAGTGGTATAAGAACCACGACTGAACTAGACACTAGGCCTAGAGCCTCTAGAAGTGCTTGGACCACAAGGAACCACCCAAGGTAGTGACACAGGGGACCCACGGGGGACGCGTGCAGTGTAAATACACAACTGCGATACGCCGTTAACTTCTATGGAGAAAGTCGCGATCAGGAAATTAAAGAAAAGGGACACTTAAAGGAGGACTTGGAGCAAACCCTTTGAGAACTAGGTCGTTCTAGAGTCTCTACCCACGGGAGCACCGGAGTACTCGTGTTACCTCACCCAGGGAAGCCGGGTGCATAGGTGCCTTTCGGGGTCGGGTTTCGTCGTCGATTTGAATGGCGATCTGCTGCAAAGTGCTGCTGGCGACCAAGTGGAAAGTGTCCGGGTGGATCCAAGAGTGGATCGGAGATCTGAAGAACCTGAAAGCAGAGGGGACAGAGTCTGGGTCACTAGCCAGTGACCAGGAAGGCGATGGACAGATGCCCACCGATGTCGCTTGCTTCAAGTGCGTTGATGGTCTTCTTGACTCTTCAGCCATGAGGTCCAGGAGGTGTTGTCGGCGACCAGGAGCAGGATTCGGGCTGGTACACAATGTCTGTCGAGTGCTGAGGTGTCGGCGACCGGATTGGACCCAACAAGCCTTGGCAACGGCAAGTCTCGGTGAAGATGAAGATCGTCGATGGTGCAGACCAGCAAGGTCTGAGGAACTCACCCAGCGAGGGTAAGTGAGGGCAGGCCTGGAGCAACCAGGGTGCCCAAGAAGAAAAGGTTTGGCCTTCATGAAGGGCTACTAGCCAACGGGCTAGCGACCGCTATGGAGCCTCGAGACCTCGCACGTGGATCTGGCTCACAGGACACTCGTGGAGTGGAGGCCAATGATCTTCGGTGCAGTTGGTGCTGGAGGCTAGGGCTACTCGGAGCCCAAAGCACGACTTCGTGGGAGACCCAGAAGAGGATGCACTAGCAAATGCGTGCGGTGTCCAGGGGTCACGGTTCCACGTTACCCACGACAGCTACGGGCCTTAGCTTTGCTGGGGACTCAGGGCAGCCTCGGGGAAGTCTGGAAATCCACCTGTGGTGATGCAAAGACTTCGGCGTCCGACGGGAGCTTAGGCGATGCAGACCGGACAATTGCTTCTTTGGTGCCTGCCAAGCAGGGGAGTCACTCCTTGACCCCAAGGGAGATTCTTCTGTCCTCTAGTCTTTAGTAGAGCGTTGAAGGTCCAGGATTCTGTTTCAGAGTTTCGTCCAGGGATAATCTAAAGTCCTAAGGACTGGGTTCCTATACTTATACCAAGTTTAGGGGTTGGACTACTCTGAGGCCCCACCTATGGGTGGGTCAGGGCAGAGGGGTGGCTACACCCCTTTCCCTTTGTCCAGTTCGTGCCAAAGCAGGGGCTGCAAGCCCTGATCCGGTTTGAACTGGGGTATACCAGGGACACCAAGTGTGCCCCCAGTGCAGGACTTCAAAGCACCCGAAAGTGCTCCCGCCCAGCCCCAATACACATTATCCTGTCTGGGGAGGTGGTCACACCTCACTGGGACAGGCAACCTATTGTCCAGGCCTCCCCTGCTGGAGTTTCGTCCAGCAGCAGGAGGCCAGACTCGTGTCTGTGGCAGCAGCATCCATTTTGTGATGCCAGGGCTTTAGAAAGAAGTTACCGGCCAGGCCAGAGTTAACATGTCTCTCCCTCTAGAAGGGTGGAATGCTACCCCCGCCGCCAGAATTGGCAGGGGGGTAGTATTCCAAGATGTTTGACACCAAACACGACATGTTTAGGTGCAGCCATTCGAAAGTTAGCATTTAACGCGAGGTTATAATGCGCTTAAGAGTATATGGTCAGGCTGCACTACAAACAGCATCAGAGAAGGGTCTCCGAACGCTGCAGAGGGGCCCTGCTCATGCAGGGCTCTCACATAGGAACCACGCACTCTGCCTTCAGGATTGATAAGGCCTGCCATAGGAGTGACTTATAGGTTTATATGTGTGTATGTATTTAGTGATATAGGTAACCTATATCACAGTAAGGGGTGCATGCACCACCTTACCCAGGCTGCAGTAGCAGACCTGTGGTGTCAGTTTGGATGGCCTTCCAGGAGTGGCATAATACATGCTGCAGCCCCTGGTAGGCCTCTGAGGTACCTATGCCCTTGGTACATAGTATACCATATACTAGGGACTTATAAGGGCACTCCAGATTCCAATCAGTGATGTGCCTAAGGCACATGGAAACCATTTTAGAGAGGAAGCAGCTAGGCTGGGGTTCTGATTAGCAGGGCCCCAGCCAGACTAATGTCGAAAAACAGTGAAGCATCAGCAAAAAGTGGGGGTACCCATGTGAAGCAGATCCTACTCTCCTACACAACCCCCCAAACGTAGGGACATTAAACTAACCTTGCCCAGTTAAGTCTTCATGTTCTAAGTGGAAGTACCTAGAGAGTCCATCTGCATTGGCATGGTTACTCCCAGGTCTATGTTCCACTGTGAAGTCCATCCCCTGTAGGGAAATGGACCACCTAAGCAGTTTGGGGTTTTCACCCTTCATTTGTTTTAGCCATAAGAGGGGCTTATGGTCTGTCTGAACCAGGAAGTGGGTACCAAACAAGTATGGCCTCAACTTCTTCAGAGCCCAGACCACAGCAAAGGCCTCCCTCTCTATGGCTGACCAACGTTTCTCTCTAGGGGTCAGCCTTCTGCTAATGAAAGCTACTGGCTGATCCTGACCTTCTTCATTCAATTGTGACAGTACAGCCCCTACCCCCAATTCAGATGCATCAGTTTGAACAATGAACTTCTTGGAGTAATCAGGACTCTGTAGAATGGGAGCAGTGCACATGGCTGCTTCAGGTCATCAAATGCCTTTTGACAGCTAGCTGTCCACTGAACCTTTTTGGGCATTTTCTTAGAAGTTAAGTCATTCAGGGGTGTCACTATTGATCCATACCCCTTGACAAATCTCCTATAGTACCCAGTCAGGCCTAAGAAGGCTCTCACCTGAGTCTGGGTAGTTGGAGCAGTCCAGTCCATGATAGTCTGGATCTTGCTCTGCAAAGGTTGAACCTGGCCTCCACCCACAAGGTGGCCCAGGTACACAACCTGACTCTGCCCTATCTGGCACTTAGTGGCCTTGATAGTCAGGCCTGCCTTTTGCAGGGCCTGTAAAACATTCCTGAGGTGGACCAGGTGATCCTCCCAGGTGGAGCTAAAGACAGCAATATCATCTAGATATGCTGCACTATAGGCTTCCAGACCTGTGAGAACTGTATTCACCAACCTCTGGAAAGTGGCAGGTGCATTCTTCAGACCAAAGGGCATCACCACAAATTGATAATGCCCACTAGGGGTTGAGAATGCTGTTTTGGGCTTTGCAGTGTCGCTAGTCTGATCTGCCAGTAGCCAGCTGTCAAGTCAAATGTGCTGAGATATTTGGCTGAGGCCAAAGTATCTATGAGCTCATCTGCCCTTGGTATTGGATGGGCATCAGTCCTAGTGACTGCATTGAGACCCCTGTAGTCCACACAAAACCTCATCTCTCTTTTTCCACCACTGGTGTGAGGTTTTGGCACAAGGACCACTGGACTAGCCCAAGGGCTATCTGAGGGTTCAATAACTCCCAATTCCAACATTTTCTGGACTTCAGTCCTGATACAGTCCCTGACATGGTCAGGTTGCCTATAAATCTTATTTTTAATAGGCAGACTGTCCCCAGTGTCCACTTCATGAGTGCACCAGGTGGTCTGACTGGGTGTCAGTGAAAACATGTGTCTAAACTGATTGAGCACCTGTCTACAATCAGTTTGTTGCTGGGTAGTGAGGCTGCCTGCCAAGGCTACACCATCTACTGACCCATCGTCAGGGTTCTGTGAGAGCAGGTCAGGGAGTGGGTCACTCTCTTCCTCCTGCCCTTCATCAGTAGCCATGAGCAAGCCCATGTCTGCCCTGTCCACATATGGTTTTAACCTGTTGACATGGAGAACCCTGTGGGGACTCCTGGGTGTTCCTAGGTCTACTAAGTAGGTAACCTCACCCTTCTGCTCAACAATAGTGTGGGGTCCACTCCATTTGTCTTGGAGAGCTGCTGGGGCCACTGGCTCCAACACCCACACCTTCTGTCCTGGCTGGTAAACAGTCAGAACAGCCTTTTGGTCATGCCAGGCCTTTTGAAGTTCCTGGCTAGCCTCAAGGTTTTTGGTTGCCTTTTTCATATACTCAGCCATCCGGGAGCGGAGACCAAGTACATAGTCCACTATGTCTTGCTTTGGGGGCTTGAGAGGTAACTCCCATCCTTCCTTCACCAAGCACAGTGGACCCCTGACAGGGTGGCCAAACAGAAGTTCAAAAGGGCTGTAACCAACCCCTTCTGAGGCATCTCCCTATATGCAAATAAAAGGCAGGGCAAGAGTATGTCCCATCTTCGCCTAAGCTTTTCTGGGAGCCCTTTAATCATGCCCTTCAAGGTTTTGTTGAATCTCTCAACTAAACCATTGCATTGTGGGTGATAGGGTGTGGTGAACTTATAAGTCACTCCACACTCCTTCCACATTGCTTTTAAGTACCCAGACATGAAGTTAGCACCCCTGTCTGATACTACCTCCTTTTTGAAAGCCCACTCTTGAGAAAATTCCCAGGAGGGCCCTTGCCACCACAGGTGCTGTAGTGGTCCTGAGGGGAATAGCTTCTGGGTACCTGGTGGCATGATCCACTACCACCAGGATAAACCTGTGCCCAGATGCTGTTTGGGGATCCATGGGACCAACAATGTCAATCCCTACCCTTTCAAAGGGCACCCCCACCACAGGTAGTGGTATCAGGGGGCCTTTGTAGTGCCACCTGCCTTGCCACTGGCCTGGCAGGTTACACAGGAGCGACAAAACTCCTTGGTGTCTTCAGACATGTGGGGCCAGTGAAAGTGAGGGACAATTCCGTCCCAAGTCTTGTTCTGGCCCAGGTGACCTGCCAAGGGAATATCATGGGCTAGGGTCAATAGGAAGCCCCTGAACTTCAGAGGTATAACCAACCTCCTGGTGGCACCAGGCTTGGGGTCTCTACTCTCTGAGTACAGGAGTCCATCATCCCAATACACTGTATGGGGACCACTAGCTTTCCCAGCAGCCTCAGCAGCAGCTTGCTGTCTGAGGGGTTCAAGGGAGGGGCAGCTCTGCTGCTCCTGGCTCAGATCTGCCCTGGAAGGTCCCCCTGTCCCCAAGAACTCAACCTGGTCAGGTTCAAGTTCCTCTGGGACAGTTCCTTCTTCAGGACTGAGATCATCCCCCTCAAGGGACTGATCTTCTTCCTGAGCCAAGGGGAAGGCACTGCCTTAACCCTACTACTCCTCCTCTTGGAAGGCACTTGGTCCATTATTCCAGAATCCAAGGCCTGTTCAGTGCTAGACATTTTGGCTTGTGACCTGGTCACAGCAAACACATCTGCAGGGATCCCCAGCATTTCTGCATGGGTCCTGAGCTCCACTTCTGCCCAAGCAGAAGTCTCTAAGTCATTGCCAAGCAAGCATTCGACTGGTAGGTTTGCACTCACCACAACCTTCTTAAGGCCAGTTACCCCTCCCCAGGAGAAGTTAACAACTGCCAGAGTATGGTCTGTTCTGACGTTGCTAGCATTGGTCACTTGGTACATCTCACCAAGTATAACTTGCCCAGGATTCACAAGGTCTTGTGTCACCATTGTGACACTTGCCCCTGTGTCCCTAAATGCCAAAGCCTCTCGTCCATTGATTAAAGGCTGTTGTCTGTACTTGCCCAGATTACTGGGACTCACAGAGGAGGGCACATCCATGCCTCCATCACAGACTAACACAGCCTGAGTTAGTTCTCTGACTAGGTCAGAGCCCAACTCAGTACCCAGGGTGAACCCTACTAAACCCTTGGCTGGAGCACTCCCACCAACTGTACTAGGGGGAACAGGTGCCTTAGGGGCATTGGTGGGTGCTGGACTTGAGTCTTTGGACTTGGTGCAATCACTGGTCCAGTGGGTCTTTTGCTTACAGACCTTGCACCATGGTTTTCTTTGGCCTTTCCCTGTTGTAGACTGTGAATCCCCACCTGAAGAAAATTTTTGGGGGCCTGATGAAGACTTTTGATCTTTACCCTTCTCCCCACCCTTTTCAGAGTTCTTAGCATCTTGCTTCTTAGGGTCCCCACCTTGGTTCTGTACCTTCTGCTTCACCCTGGTTCTGACCCATTTGTCTGCCTTCTTTCCCAATTCTTGGGGAGAGGTCAGATCAGAGTCCACCAGGTATTGATGCAACAGCTGATTTTGACAGTTATTAAGAATCTGCTCCCTCATTATCAGATTGTACAATCCTGAGAAGTCACACACCTTTCTGCCCATCAACCAGCCTTCCAGAGCCTTAGCAGAACAATCCACATAGTCCACCCAGTCTTGAGTCTGTGCTTTTTGGGTATCTCTGAACTTCAACCTGTACTGTTCAGTGGTTAGGCCAAACCCATCAATAAGAGCACTCTTCAAGACCTTGTAATTATCAGCATCCTCCTCTCTAACAGTGAGGAGCTTATCTCTACCTTTGTCTGCAAAGGAGAGCCACAAGATTGCTGCCCACTGCTCCTGAGGGACCTTCTGTACTTTACAGGCCCTCTCTAGAGCAGTTATCCACTTGTGGATGTCATCCCCACTCTGGTAGGGAGGGACAATCTTGCTCAGGTTCCTATGGTGATAGGACCTTTCCCTATCTCTAGGGACATGGCTGCCACCATGGGACTCTAGTCCCAACTTTCTTCTCTCTTTGAAGAGATCTAGGGACTCCCTGTCTATAGCCAGTTGCTGTTTTCTGAGTTCAAGCTGAGCTTCCTCATTGAACCAGCCTCTTTCTCCTCTCATGAGAGGATTCCCTCCTACAAGATGAGACAGAGGTCCCTATGGAGGTGCCAGAGTGGTTAGACTCCTGAGAAGGAGATCTAGACTTTCTGGGCACACTCATAATCCTTCCTGGGGGGACAAAGTGGGGATCATCCTGATCTTCCTCTTCATCGTCCACAGGAGGGATTGGGTTATCCAGGTCAGGGTCATTGTCACCCTCCTGGCCAGTTTCAGAGGGGGGCTGGGGGTATTTCTACCCCTGGTCCCATCCTCATCTTCTGCCCCACCCTCAGCTCCTACCCCTTCAGTCCCCAAGGGCTTACTGAGATCATAAGCTTCCAACATCTCTCTAAGATGTTGGGTGGTGGGACTTTGTCCTGTCTTCAATTTCCTCAAGTTACATAATGCTCTCAATTCCAAGAATGGGAGTGTATCATACTTGGAGGGGAGAAGCCCATGGGCTTCTGGCAAGGACTCACTGGGTCCTGGCTTTGAAGACATCACTAGTGAGGTGTGGTGTATGCACTACCTACTCTAGTGTGGCCTACTAAACTCTCTTGAGTTGTAGAAAGGGTGTGCTATCCCTTAACACACAACTCTAAGTTCAGTAGAACTTACTGTATTCTAAGCTTAAATTATATGTACCTTAGGTACCTTTAGTGGTTTTCAGTTGATCAATTCAATTGAGATTATCTGGTAAAACAATAGCAAGCTGGAACCCCCCACGCTGCACACCAATGTGAGAAATTATAGTGGGCACCTTGCACCAGTCCAAACAACCCCTTATTGGAGATAGGTTAAAGACAACCTTATTGAAAGCTATCCTAGTGGTAGCTATGGAGAGCAGCCTTCAGGCTAAGTCTTGAAGGAATGTAAAGCAGCTTGTTTTACCAGTCTATAATCTCTTGAGTGATCAAATGAAAGAGCACCACACCAGGTATATATTCAAAATATATGTATTTATTGCTAAACACACCCCTCTAGTCTCTTTATGAGGCTAGAGTTTGAAAGTACACAAGTTATAAGTTATTTAAACACAGTAATAGCACAAATACACGTTTGGGCCCTAGGGGCGTACCAAACCATATACCAATAAAGTGGTATAAGAACCACGACTGAACTAGACACTAGGCCTAGAGCCTCTAGAAGTGCTTGGACCACAAGGAACCACCCAAGGTAGTGACACAGGGGACCCACGGGTGACGCGTGCAGTGTAAATACACAACTGCGATACGCCGTTAACTTCTATGGAGAAAGTCGGGATCAGGAAATTAAAGAAAATGGACACTTAAAGGAGGACTTGGAGCAAACCCTTTGAGAATTAGGTCGTTCTAGAGTCTCTACCCACGGGAGCACCGGAGTACTCGTGTTACCTCACCCAGGGAAGCCGGGTGCATAGGTGCCTTTCGGGGTCGGGTTTCGTCGTCGATTTGAATGGCGATCTGCTGCAAAGTGCTGCTGTCGACCAAGTGGAAAGTGTCCGGGTGGATCCAAGAGTGGATCGGAGATCTGAAGAACCTGAAAGCAGAGGGGACAGAGTCTGGGTCACTAGCCAGTGACCAGGAAGGCGATGGACAGATGCCCACCGATGTCGCTTGCTTCAAGTGCATTGACGGTCGTCTTGACTCTTCAGCCACGAGGTTCAGGAGGTGTTGTCGGCGACCAGGAGCAGGATTCGAGCTGGTACACGATGTCTGTCGAGTGCTGAGGTGTCGGCGACCGGATTGGACCCAACAAGCCTTGGCAACGGCAAGTCTCGGTGAAGATGAAGATCGTCGATGGTGCAGACCAGCAAGGTCTGAGGAACTCACCCAGCGAGGGTAAGTGAGGGCAGGCCTGGAGCAACCAGGGTGCCCAAGAAGAAAAGGTTTGGCCTTCGTGAAGGGCTACTAGCCAACGGGCTAGCGACCGCTATGGAGCCTCGAGATGTCGCACGTGGATCTGGCTCACAGGACACTCGTGGAGTGGAGGCCAGTGATCTTCGGTGCAGTTGGTGCTGGAGGCTAGGGCTACTCGAAGCCCAAAGCACGATTTCGTGGGAGACCCAGAAGAGGATGCACTAGCAAATGCGTGCGGTGTCCAGGGGTCACGGTTCCACGTTACCCACGACAGCTACGGGCCTCAGCTTTACTGGGGACTCAGGGCAGCCTCGGGAAGTCTGGAAATCCACCTCTGGTGATGCAAAGACTTCGGCGTCCGACGGGAGCTTAGGCGATGCAGACCGGACAATTGCTTCTTTGGTGCCTGCCAAGGAGGGGAGTCACTCCTTGACCCCAAGGGAGATTCTTCTGTCCTCTAGTCTTTAGTAGAGCGTCGAAGGTCCAGGATTCTGTTTCAGAGTTTCGTCCAGGGATAATCTAAAGTCCTAAGGACTGGGTTCCTATACTTATACCAAGTTTAGGGGTTGGACTACTCTGTGGCCCCACCTATGGGTGAGTCAAGGCAGAGGGGTGGCTACACCCCTTTCCCTTTGTCCAGTTTGCGCCAAAGCAGGGGCTGCAAGCCCCTGATCCGGTTTGAACTGGGGTATGCACAGGGACACCAAGTGTGCCCCCAGTGCAGGACTTCAAAGCACCCGAAAGTGCTCCCGCCCAGCCCCAATACACATTATCCTGTCTGGGGAGGTGGTCACACCTCCCTGGGACAGGAAACCTATTGTCCAGGCCTCCCCTGCCGGAGTTTCGTCCAGCAGCAGGAGGCCAGACTTGTGTCTGTGGCAGCAGCATCCATTTTGTGATGCCAGGGCTTTAGAAAGAAGTTACCGGCCAGGCCAGAGTTAACATGTCTCTCCCTCTAGAAGGGTGGAATGATACCCCCGCCGCCAGAATTGGCGGGGGGGGGTAGTATTCCAAGATGTTTGACACCAAACACGATGTGTTTAGGTGCAGCCATTCCAAAGTTAGCATTTAACGCAAGGTTATAATGCGCTTAAGAGTATATGGTCAGGCTGCACTACAAACAGCATCAGAGAAGGGTCTCCGAACGCTGCAGAGGGGCCCTGCTCATGCAGGGGCACCCTCTCACATAGGAACCACGCACTCTGCCTTCAGGATTGATAAGGCCTGCCATAGGAGTGACTTATAGGTTTATATGTGTGTATGTATTTAGTGATATAGGTAACCTATATCACAGTAAGGAGTGCATGCACCACCTTACCCAGGCTGCAGTAGCAGACCTGTGGTGTCAGTTTGGATGGCCTTCCAGGGGTGGCATAATACATGCTGCAGCCCCTGGTAGGCCTCTGAGGTACCTATGCCCTTGGTACATAGTATACCATATACTAGGGACTTATAAGGGCACTCCAGATTCCAATCAGTGATGTGCCTAAGGCACATGGAAACCATTTTAGAGAGGAAGCAGCTAGGCTGGGGTTCTGATTAGCAGGGCCCCAGCCAGACTAATGTCGAAAAACAGTGAAGCATCAGCAAAAAGTGGGGGTACCCATGTGAAGCAGATCCTACTCTCCTACACCTAAAACACTTGATTCTTTTTGTTTTCAACATTTTATTTGCTGAGGTGTTATAAACTTTTGAAATTTAAGCTTGTGACTTATCTCACATTTTATGTTGGGGAGTAGTGAGTGTGGTCATTTGTGAATAGTAACTATTATCACACCGGAGGTAGGCACAACACACAATTGTTTTTTTCATGTTATTAGTGTGTGACATTGGGCATATATTTATGATTGATACCAACCCCTGTACTCTGTTATTTTGTTTGTTTCAGATTGGCCCCTGAAGAAGGGACTAGGTCCTGAAATGCAGTGGGTATGAAGACAAACATTGTCTTACAATTCTGCTTTGTATTGTAGTAAATTCTGAAACTTGACAGTCAGTTGAATCCATTTATGTGAATGTCAACATATGGAATGGTTTTTCGAATTATGAAAAAATAAATCTAAGAAGAGATTTGTATCAGAATTTATCATTTTGATGAAAATACCACAAGCGTGTTATATATTGTTTGTTTGTTGTGCATCTAAGTTCAAGTTTAGTTACTTGACTACCAAGTTACAGCCCTCTAACCAGACCAGGGCAATATTGTTGAGTATGCATTGATGTGGTCTCAGAAGTGCACAGTGCTAGTGAGTACAGCTGGGTATAGTAGCTGACAAATGCTGTCAGTATGTCTTCATTGTTGGTAAGGAGGGAGCCAGTCCCACCCTCTCTGCCTTCCACTCCTCCACTGTGCCTTTCTCTCCTGAGGAGCCAAGCCAGTGTACCTCCAGGTCTCTCACCATCACCATATCTCCTGGCCTGAGCACATTTCCCCAGATGTGTAACCTCTCTGTCTGCTAGGTCTTGATATTGCTGTAGCTGTTCTTGTGCAGGTGAGTATGAGATGGTTGGGAGGTGATTTTGCATTCCAATTCGGAGAGGCCAGACTTAACGTGTGTCAGTTGTCTGCAAATATTTTTAAGGACCCTTGAGTGCTTAGCAATGACTTTCCCCCACATAGGCTTTTAAGGCCTTCCGCAAAGTTGTTTATTCAGTTTAATGTAGTGCCTACATTAAACTGAAAATATTCAACTATGGCTGTCCAGAGCTCTTCTCTAAAAAGAGGATCTAGCAAGAAATTGGCTGGGAAGTTCCAAAGCAGAATCGCAAATAGAAGACGTCAGGTTCAATGTTAATTTGATAGGTGAGTGATCAGAGAGTGTTCGGAGTAAATGTACTATACCAGCCACCGGGTGGTAAATCTCTGAAGAGGCTAGCCAGTAATCACATTGGGATGAAGTCTCATGAGGTGCAGAGTAGAATGTGTATTTCTGACAAGTAGGGTGGTGAGAGTGCCACAATCTCTAGAGTCGAAGAGATCCATAATTTCATGCAGTGCCTGTGTGGCCTGGGTGCGATGGGAGCAATGGTTCCAGAACAATCCAACTGGGTATCTAAGACCAGGTTCATGTCACCCCACCAGATCATAGTATCTATCTGGAGCTGTCGGAATTTAGTGAACATTATCATAAAAAAATCACGCTGTCAAGGTTTGGGATGTAAATAATAACCATTACCACCAGACAGGAGTGCATGGAGCCCAAAATATAAGATAATGCCCCTCCGTGTCTTCAAACGTTTGGTGCAGGGTGAAGAGGTTGTGGGTGTGAATTCATATATAGAACCCTCTAGCATAGCTACTGTACGTTTAAAAATATCTATGTGGGGCCCATTTAGGAGTGAATGTGGTGCGGCTTCTATGGGATTTGTGAGTCTCCTGTAGAAAGGCAAAGTTCACACAATGCCTGTCTAAATAGGATAATACCCTGCTGGCTTTACGGCGATCATTAAAGTCTTGTAAATTTCATGTGAGCCAGGTTATTAGCTTCTTTGGTTGGGACATGGTACTGAAGGATAGAAGATTTTGGAGAACGTGTACGACTTTTGTGGTGCATGTGTAGAGAGATTTGACATAAAATGTCGACACAGTGAGCAAAACCACTTGGAAAGTTCCCCTACCACCCACCTCCCTCCCAGCCTGGACACCCCAACTTTCAGAGCCTTAATATCCAAACAAATTCCCAGTAGAAATACATTGGGGTATGGCATGGAATAAAGTAAAAGAAGTAAAGTTAACATCTGACGGAACAGCATCACTGGGCGTACTGTGAACAGTAAATGGTAAGTCACCATTGAGTGGAGCCTTGGGTGGCCAATCTTCAGAGCATCGGCAAAGCAGGGATCCACCCTCAATCTAGTGTGAGCGTGGGCATGGCGACTCCAGGGAGAAGAGGAATATTCTTCAAAAGTCAGTGGACTGTACTACGGCATCACTCGTTTGAGGAGACATTCTGATCCAAATCTAGCACGCTCTCATGTTGAAAAGGTGTTCCCAGTGGAGCAGACTGGTGATCTAGTGGGGAACTGCCTCTTACAAAATCCCGTCACCTCTGCATGAGTTTTGAATATGTGAGTCTTTCCATTCAGGATAATCTTGAGCCGGGCTGAGTATAACATAGCATATTTGATGTTGAGCCTTCAAAGTGCTTGTGTTGCCTCAAAGAATTTTTGGTACGCCTCATGGACCGGGGCTGTGAAGTCAGGGAGACTGGAGATGGAGGAGCCTTGGTGCTGCATCAGTTCCTGCTCCCGGGCCAGGTGCAGGGCGCTGTCATGAGCTTTGAAGTTTAATAACCGGGCAGGGAGGCGTGCCAGGTGGTGGACAGGGACCAAAGTGGTGAGCCCGCTTCACCAAAAATAAAGCTATAAAAAGATATCTTGGCTGAAGAGGTCAGCAAGAAGGGACTCCACATAGGCATCCATCCGGATTGCATTGATGGGTTCAGCTATGCCTGTAATGCAAAGGTTGTTATGTCTGGAGCGTGCCTTTGAGATCCTCATGCTTCGCCATGACAGAAATGTTCTGCTTTTCCATTCTGACAAATTTCACCCTAATGTCAGTGGTATTGTCTTCTCTCGACCCCATCCAGATGAGCCGACTGTCTGTCTAATCTCTCTGTCAAGCTGTTCAACCGCGTCATCAAAGAGTCAATCTTGGCATCAATGGACTGTATCCTGGCCTTCAACTCCAAAATGATTGCTGTGGATGCTTCGGAAATCCCAATCTCCACTCCCTCGACTGCACCCTGCGCTTCTGCAGTGGACTAGTCCATGCGGCGAGATGTATGCGTAGTGTCAAATTTAAGTTCCCCTCTAAGGGATCACCTTTTCCCATCATGGGCTGGGACTTTTTGTCTGTAGGTTAAGGTATGTGACAGAGCATGGGGCTCCTTTAGGTGCCCCGCTGTGATGGTGCCTATCTTCGCAGATAAGTCAAGATGAGGTATCACCCAGGATGTGTTCCAGAGAAGAAAAAGCTGCAAATACTGGCCTGATGTGACCAGAGTGCCAGTGAATGGTGCAAAGCAGGGAACTAGAAAGCACACAGCATCAGGCAGAGAGATGAGGCCGGGACACAGTCAAGTCAGTTCTCACCAGCGCTAAGATTCTGCAATGTAAACCGCCTCATCCCCACGAGGGGAAGGAGCAAGGGTTTGGGTATGAGGGGTGGCCCGCCGACGAACAGCACACCTCGCTGCAGCATCTGCCCCTCAATGAAGTGAATGCTGGCCTTCCACCATCCCACTGTGGCCCTGGCAACCGCTCTGTCAGAGTTCTGGATATTGAGGGGGTGATACACGCATCCAGCCTGCATGACATATGGGAAGGAGGGTGGCCTAGGGCTCCCCAGCATCCCCTGTCACTGCCAGGCCTGCGACGACCTGCCCTCCGTCTAGGCTGTGCGCGCAGCTTGTATGCCGTGGGATACCCACACGCCTCTGTGCGCTCCCCCAAGGGCTCCACATTCACCTCCTGCTGCTGCGATGGGCGATGCCGCTGTGGACCATCCGGCACCACTCTCTAGCTTTGATGATGGTGTATGCCTCATGGAGGTTCATGCTAGGCTGTCATCTTGGTCGCTTGCGAGACCACACCCCTGACCAGGGGTGATTTTAAATTCAATTATCCACCTCATATATAACCCAGAGAAGCTACGCCAGCAGAAGCAAAACCAGACCTAGGATTCTAGTGACTCCGCATTAGGAAGAATCAATCCCCACTTCAGTGAATATTTGTCTGTTATATTATTACATGTTAATTTTTTCTACCATTGAGGCTTAACAGTTGTTGTTGGGGGTAGAAGGGTAATTCATACAGCTCTAAGCAGAACCCATACTCGTAGACTACAGTACATATCCATGAGATTGTCTGACTAACAATATTATGGTTTCAAACTATCTCCCAAAATGTAAGAAGTCTCAACTCCCCAACTAAGAGATTAACCATATGGCAGTCCCTAATTGGACACCAGCCAGTATTTATATGCCTTCCAGAGACACACCAAACTTGCAAGGATAGGCTGTGGGTGAGACACAGGCATTACCCAAGTGCATTGTACTCCTTAGCTAACTCCAAAGAAAGCAGCGTGGTATCGTTTCTTCAAAGACATCTCCATTTATCTGCTGTAGAGAACAAACAAAATAAAGAAGGCAGGTGCCTGATGATAAAGGGAGTCTTGGCTGGGGAGCGGGGTTGGGGGGGTGTCCTGTAGGACATTGGTAATGGTCTCCTCCCCAAATGCAGGTCAGAATTCTTTCCTTTGAGAGTTTAACTTGCATCCATTTGACTTTGTCAATTTAGTACTAAAAACGGCAAACACACAGCAGCCAAATGCCACCGACAAGGAACCATTTCTAGTGGACTGTACTACTGTCATGACCCCAAGTCAAAATACCATTAGGGGAACCAGGCGAGGCACAGCCATGCTGGAGATGTTAGTAGTACGATTGGTGTCACGTACCTTTCAGAGTTAATGGCAATTTCATATCCCGATGGCAAATTTCAAATAAAAATTAATATTATGCGCCAAATTTAACAAGTGAACAATGATTTACACCACCAGTGATATTTTTGATTTCCACATTACTCCGCATTTTCAAACTGTTTGAATACATCATTAAAGGGTTTCCATCTCATGAAGAAAAATGTGCCGTAACACTGTGTTTTTTGCTGTAGCACCTGAACGAGGAGGAAAAAAGTCTTCCTAAACGGTTTGTCTAATTATTATACAGAAAATGAGCAACATATTTGAATAATTAAATTGCTCCAAAATAAATTACTTCAAGAGTACATGTCCACCCACTTTGGGAAAATGCATAATCATTCATTAAAAAGAGACTGTGATTTAAAACAAACAATACATTTTCCTTTTGTATTAGTCAAGCCAAAGTTTCCTGAGACGCCTTCTCCGGGACTCACAAAAGCCAGTCGAGTTCTTGTGCTACTGTTTTTGAAAGGCCATGCCACACTAAATAGCAAAACCTACATAGTTCACTTGGATACCTTGTTGGCATTTCATTTTATAGTTGGATCCCTTCCCAGTCTTTGTCATTAATCTCCCAGGAATTTTTGGGATGTAATGTTCAAGCCAATTACAGTGCTTCGGTTCTGTTCTCATGAAAGCCCTTCACGCTAGCAGACAGATGAAAGCATTCTGTGAAAAGCAGGGTCTATCCTTTGATGTGCTTATTAACTATTTTGTTCTTGCATGTAATTAAACAGAACAATTAAAATAAAAATAGCCTTGTAGCTATGGAGAAAGGTCATTCAATCAGCTATTTGTGAATACATGGAGCTACATGCAGGGAGATCTCAACAAATTGAATTTGAAATACTAAAGTATTATTGATGGATGATTAAAGTATGCATCTCACATGGAATATGAGAAACTCATTTTCCAATAAAACCAAAATTATACACTCAGCAAAGTAAAAGAAAAAACATAGCAACTACAGAAGTTTAGAAGCCACATCTGCTCTTGTGTAATAACCTCCTTCTCTTGAGTTCTCAGTTCTCCTTCTAAGGCTCGCATTACAACTCTTGTGTGAGAAATCACATCATCTAAATAAACTGCGACCAGAACTACTGGTGCCCAAGTACAGTAATTTCGGGGTGTGATTTTACAACATTATTTCAAGTGTCCCCTCTTAGAAATGTGGAATAACTGCGTCAATCTGTCTTTGTATATCAATTCTTGCCGGTTGTTCCCTCTGATCCAGCATTCAGGAACTGACAGATTTTATCATCTGGACCCAATTCAATAACCATTCCATTCAACTTTATTTCGGTCATAAAAGGCCATAAAAAGTAAAAAATACATACACATACATATATAGCTCTTTTAGGAGAAATCATGACATTTCATTGATAACAGATTACAAAATATGGCCAGAGAAACATTTTAGTTTGTCCAATAACTTTACACCAGTTAAAAACGAAGATGGTTAAAACCAGATAACATTTTTTTTTTTTTAAAGTAATAACATTATTGGAGGGGACATTTTTTACAGTTGCTGGGATATATTACAAATGGCTCTACGCCTGTGCCACATAGAATTGAGGAATCGAGACACGGCAAAAACTATGGGGGGGTGCGTGTCAAATCTTAGAATTCTATACACCTCCAAACACTGTGTACAGCCCAAGTTCCTACATAGTGGTATGAGCCAACGCCGTCTGGCAGATTTGTAGCCGGGGCAAAAGAAAAAAACATGAATATCAGTCTCCTCAGGACTGTTGCAAGCGGGACATCATGCAAAGAGATCTTTTGACCATTTATTCGTAAAAGCGTTAACCGGGAGGGTCCCTGTTCTAAACTGGATATACAGCTTCCTAGCCATAAGGGGCTGTATATCGTCCAGAAAGGGCTCAAAAAGATACTCGGCTTTTATGTTGAAGAAGTCCGCTGTTAGGTGCCCGAGTTTGGTGTTCCCCTGCAGATCGGCTAATTTGAGCGATCTATATGCTCTTACGAGTTGAAGTTGGGATATTATTGGGGACACTTCCTCGGGATTGCTCCACAGGTTAGACATGCCTATTCTAGCGCAGGCTTCTTTGATGAACTTGAGCCATGGCAGTTTTCCAGCCCCCGGAAGTCCCAGGACCCCCTTGAGTTCTTTTTGGTAGGATACTAATTCAGGGGTCGCCCACAGTCTGCGCCAGAAGGTCAATGGTCTTAGTCCGATCTCCTCTGCAATGGGTTTGATTCCTAGGTCCAGGCGCAGGGGGATGAGGGGAGTGCTGGGCGGTAGGCCCAAGAGCTTTCTCATAAATTGGTTCTCTATTTTGGCCAATCCGCCAGAGTGGCGGTGACCCCATAATTCCGCCCCGTACATTACAACACTCCTTACTTGAACTTTATATATTTCAGCAACCGGGCCAGGCGGTTTGTATAGGGAATTCCTAAAGGTTTTAGTGATACCCCCCACCATCTGCGCTAGCCTCAAGCCTGCATTGTCTAATTGTGGGCCCCATTCGAATGTTTCAGACAACGTGACACCAAGGTATTCAAAGACAGTCACCCTCTCTAACAAGGTGCCATTTAAGGAGGGGTTTGGGCGAGATGTTTTGGCCGGGTTGAAGACCATAAATTTGGTTTTCGTGGTGTTAATCTCCAACCCTCGGTTTTTACAAAATAAGGAAAAACTGTCCAAGATCCTTTGAATGCCCATAGGGGACTTGGACAACAGCAAAGTGTCGTCCGCAAACATCATTGCTGGCACCCTGCCTTGCGCCAGCTTCGGAGCGTCATTGTCCGCTACTTCAATTAGTTGGGCCACCAAGGCGTTGATAAAAAGGCAAAACAGGGTAGGGGCCAGCACACACCCCTGTCTCACTGCTCTGTTAACTGGGAAGCGGGGGGTCAATTCTCCATATTTCCCATACCTGACTTGGGCAAAGTTGCCTATATGCAATCGCATAATCAGTGACAACAGGTAGGGCGGGATACCCAGCTGCTCAAGAACCTCCCACAGTTTGGCTCGGGGGACCAGATCGAAGGCCGATTTAAGGTCAACGAATATCAAATAGAGGCTGCCACCCTCTATTGACACCGTCTTCCAGATAATAGTTGGAGCCTGAAGAGCTGGTCGATGGTGGAAATATTCTTCCGAAACCCGGCCTGATACACACTCAGAACTTCCCGCTCTTCCATCCAAGAGTGAAGTCGCTCAAGGAGGGTCCTGGCGAACAATTTCTGGGTGACATCTATCAGGCTGATTGGCCTGTAGTTGGAGGGCAAGAGGGGTGAGCCTTTCTTAAAGACTGGGAAGATTTTGGCCCCTAACCACGTATCCGGGATCTTCATGCCTAACAGAATGGCGTTGAATATTGCCCAGAGATAGGGTCCCCAAATATTAGGTTCCTCCCTAAATAAGTCCCCGGGGATCTTGTCTAGCCCAGGGGCCTTACCTAGGGGGAGCTTCCCAATTGCATTTAAAACTTCTTTTAGAGTAATCCATTGGGGGTCTTCATTAGGATTTCCTATAGTTGCTAGAGACGCTGCATCTTTGGGCTCTATCGGTTCCTCAGTAGAATAGAGAGCTTGGAAGTGCAGCTTCCATGCGGCTGCAGCGATGTTTGGCTCTAACGCTGAGTTCTCTATACTGCCGTCTGCGCTAACTAGAGACCAAAACTTCTTCATGTCCCTATTAAAGAGCGCTGCCTTGATGTCGTCCCACCTTTCAAGCTCCCAGTTCTTCTTGGCTAGCTTGATACTATCTCGATACTGGGCCCTGCTTGATTTTATTAAGGATCTATCCTTGAGTTTAATAGCGTCAATAAGGGCACCCTTTGCCTTGCGGCAAGAGTTATTAAACCAGGTTTGCTTGGCACCCTTGTTGGGCTTAGAATATGTCAAAGGGTTGAAAATGTTAGTCAGGCTTGTTGACAATTCTTCATGCAGTGCCTATAATCTACTAATGGTTTGTGGAGTGTTAAGTTTTGCGGCAGCCAACTCCATTTCCATTAGGGGCGAGATGATTAGAGAATATAATGCGGCTGCCTTGTCTGGTGACTGCTTGAGTTTTCCCCACCTTATTCTTCTTCGATTGTTGGCAAGAGTTAAGTTGGTACCTACAGGGGTGCCAATATTCGTGGCATTACAAAATTCTGGGGGCTCCAACTCCACTATAAGGGCGTTATAATCACTGTCAATTCTTGGCATGACGGCGAAGTCAACCACCCACCGCCAAATGCTTGTCTCCACTAGAATATAATCCAGCAGGGAAGATTGTCCTGGTCTATTAAAGGTTAGCTTCCCTGGCTGATCAGACTTGGTACGGCCGTTACACGCCCTCAAAGAGTGGGTTAGGGTTACTGCATTTATCTGGAGTACCAGAGGAGTCCAGGCCTTTACCGGTGGAATTTGAGGATCAGGGATTAGCCAAAGACTATCCTCGTCGCTAGAGGGGGCATCAGTGGGGGCAGCCAAGGGCTCAAATTGGCAATTAAGGTCTCCCCCAATAATCAGTCTAACATTTAGGGGTACTGTGTCGATGAAGGTGTTAAGTAGATCTATGGTCGGGGATTCCTGTGTGATGTTTACAGGACGGGAATAGATGTTAATGAGAGCAAGTTTTAAATTAGAGGGAAAAGTGAGTACAGTACATTGGATATCGTTGGATGCGGTGTTCAACTGAACCGCGGTACAATCCAGGTGCGTAGCAACCCAGGTGCATAAGCCCCCCGAGGGCCTGCCTCTTCTCCCTGAGGTGGCCTGGACGTTGAAGGTTGCATAGCCCCCTCACTATATCCTCTCTTGCCCAAGTCTCCTGAAACATACACACATCATGCTTCCCTACGAACTGCCCCCAATCTGGGCAGTGCAGTTTGTTTTTATTCCAGCGATGTTCCAGGATAGGATCCTTAACTTATGACCGGCGGAAGAATTACCACTGTGTGCATTGTGACAGTTGTTACTAGGACTTCGAATAACATCTGGCTGAGCCATGGGAATTACTTCGGCTTCTTTCGTTGTAGGAACACTCCTAGCTTGGCTAGGGGTTACATAATCCAAAGGAGTTAAAGATGGATTATTATGCATAGATACACCTATCCCATAATGATCTAAGGCTCCCCAGAGAGATGAGGGTTGTTGGTCCCCTGGTTCGTCTTCGTTGCTATTGTGGATATGCTGTGCCTGTTTCCCACTAGTATTCATCCCAGCTACCCTCTTGAACCCCCCCGTCCCAGTGTTGGGTTTGTAGCTGTCTTGCAACCCGAGTCAATCCACCTCCTCGAGGGGCCCATATCTGTTTGCCACTGGGATGTTAAAAAGAGGTCTAAGGGGTTGGGCTGCTATTGGATAAGGTTGGAATCTATTTATTGGGGCCCTGTATACTGGAGTCCAAGGCAGAATGCAGTTGCCTGGATAGAAAAAGTCCAAAGTGTAAGCTCGGACATCCGTGCGCAGTGCGTGGGTGCTAGCAAACTGGCCTGCAATTGTTTGTACGGTCAGGGGGTTGCTAAAATTGATAACTATGCAATCTCCTTGGATTGTTTTGGGATTTTCGCCCACCCATCCCACTCTTCGAACCATTAAAATTTCCCCATCCCTGTCATAGGTGAACTGCTTGTGCCTGGTTAACCAAAAAAGACACTTATTCCTTAGATCTAGCTGCGATTCTTTCTGCCCATTATTGATCTCAGGGACCCCTGTTAATATTATGACATAGGGGAGTGAGGCTGGGGGTAGGTTTATGGTCGGTCTCATCTGTTGCACTGGTCCTGTAACCTCGGCCACTGCTGGATGTAGCCTTTCCCCGCCTTCCCTCTGTTCTATATGGACGGGCCCTCTTCTATGTGGGACCTCCCTAGGAGGGGCAGGGCCGAATGTCGCCCTAGGATCATGGGATGGATGTATGGCAGGGTTTTCAGAACGTGCCGGGATGTTAACGTCCGGCACGGCACTAGGAGCCTCTGCCCTTCCGGCACTTGATTGGGCAGCGGGGTTTGGAGCCATCGTGGACCCCTTCTGGCCAGTGAAAGATTGGGCTACGCTGACTGTCTGGGAGCTACAGTCTTTCCTCTTCCCTAGGACAAGAGTGGTTCTACCAGGGGAATTTCCCTTGCTGCTCATCTCAGTCAGTTGCCCTGTACCTACTTGTTTGAGTATGAGCGCAAGCTCTTCCTTTACAATAGCTCTCATCTGGTTCTCCAACTCCACTACCAGGTTCCTCACCCAAGTGGCCCAGTCAGAAGCTGTTAGGGGGTTGGTAAAAGGCTCAGCCGTTCTATCACTGCTAACTATTTCAGGTGCGCTGTTTGCTATATCTGGGTTTTTCCTTCTCTTGGTTTCTGCCCCATTTCCAGTCTTGCGTTTGATGGTCTTAAGAGAGGTGGTAAAGATGCCACCTTTACGGGTTTTCGGCTTCACTGGGTGTTGTTTAGGTGATGGTGAGGATGACTCAATTGTTCTAGACAGGGATTCTGTTGGTCTCAGTGGAGAACCAGGAGTTGTTGATTGAGGAATGGGTGATTCAGGCCCTGGTCTGAATAAGTCTGGAGTTAAAGACAGACGCCTCTCCGTTAGTTCTATTTCGGTTGACACCACCCCAATAGCCCTCTGGAGCATCCTATCTATTGAGGTTTGGGGCAAAGGGGCCGGGATGGAGACCTGGGGCCCTTTTTTTACTGCACAAATGCGCTTGCCCATATTTAATTCAAGGAAGGGGCACCCCTAGTGCAAGCCAGTGAGGCGTAGAGCCAACTAAGGCACAAGACCAAGATTGGATTTAAAACGAAAGATATTTGATACACGAGGTGTATGCCAAAACAATAACACTGAGGTTATAAGCTAAAAATAATAAAAAACAATATATGCATATGAAATGTGCCTCAGTTAATAAACAACTTAATATGGAGCAGTTCCACGTGTTGTTCCTGTGGGACTCTGGGTTACAAGTTCCCTGTGTTCGCCACCAGGTCCATCTAGGAGTTGCAAGGAACAAGCTAGCGCTTCTGCCGGATGAATTGGGTGTGTTGAGGACAAACGACTAAATTAAGGGTCCCGGACAGTCTTACCAGTGCCGATGGAACGATAATTCAGGAACCAGGGGGGGTGGCCCTGCCCTGCCTCTTCCTGGCAATGACGGGCAAGGAGGGGCCCGCCCTTGGCCCGGGCTTCGCCCGGGCGCATCCCGCGCGCATCCCGTGCCGCGGGTGGAGAGGCTGCGCTATGTAGCGCGATGGAAGCGCCTCACCTGCGGTAGCGGAAGCGGGAAGGCTGTGACCCTTGGTGCACCCTGGGACTCGTAGTCCCACCAGGGTGGATGGCAACCCCGAGGCGTCTCAGTGAAACGTTCCGGCTGTGTGTAGGTGAGGGCTCTGGGCTTAAGCTCCTGCCAGAGTATGGAGCTGAATGACAGAAGCAAACAAACAAACAAAAAAAAAGATGCCCCCTTCAGTTCCTGGGCGTCCCGCGCCGCAGGGGGAGAGGCTGCGCTATGTAGCGCGATGGAAGCGCCTCACCTGCGGTAGCGGAAGCGGGAAGGCTGTGACCCTTGGTGCACCCTGGGACTCGTAGTCCCACAAGGGTGGATGGCAACCCCGAGGCGTCTCAGTGAAACGTTCCGGCTGTGTGTAGGTGAGGGCTCTGGGCTTAAGCTCCTGCCAGAGTATGGAGCTGAATGACAGAAGCAAACAAACAAACAAAAAAAAAGATGCCCCCTTCAGTTCCTGGGCGTCCCGCGCCGCAGGGGGAGAGGCTGCGCTATGTAGCGCGATGGAAGCGCCTCACCTGCGGTAGCGGAAGCGGGAAGGCTGTGACCCTATAGTCCCTAATACGCTGGGTGAGTTTAAACCAAACTTACCATTTTGCTCATCCTAATTATCCTTTCTTGGTGATGAATCTTTTATAGTTAATCAGGGTTTGGCAAATAATATTTCAGAATTTCTAAAATATCATCATAAGAATAATTATTTCATATAAACGAATGACACCAATAATGATAAAACTCTTTTGAGAGTTAGAAATGCTTTATCCAAATAAATGTGAATTGCTCATCAAGTATGTAGTATCCTGATGTTATGGATTGCCTCTCCCATGTTTCCCTGTCCCTGGCTGCTCAGACTGTGTGAGTGTTCTGAATGGAATGTTTGGTGTGTGGGCTATGAGTGGAATGCTTGGGTGACTGAATGAGGGATGACAGTTGATGGATGGGGCTGAGCAGCTAGCAGGCTGCTCCCGGTGGGGCTGCTGTAGCATTATACCTGGATTTGTTCTACCTGTTTACCTGCCTACCTGTTACCTGAATAAACCTACACTGACTTCATCACTCCAGCGTGGTTCCCCTTTACTACATATTTTAGGCGACGAGTTGAGGACGTCCCCACGCTCTACACTTGGTACCAGTGGCCTGAAGAAACCTCAAGATGCCTCCTACAGCAGATCACAGAGAAGTTACTACATGGAGAAGTCGTAAAACGCAAGCAACAGGAACAAGACCAAACAAAAAAAAGTTACAAGAGGACACACAACTGTGTCACTCTAAAGACATTATGCTACAAAGACAACATGTGAAACAGGTACAGCGACAGCACACAGTCCAGCCCCACCGGTGTCCATCACATCGGACAGCCCCCACACAAGCGTGCTGTACAACAAGATACTTCATGGACGCTGCGCAGAGTGAGCTTTTGAATACAATAAGCCTATATCTTCACTACATTGATACTGCGCAGAGTGTGTGCCTGATAACGGCTTGTGTTGGAACAGACCTTCACTACAATGACGTTGCCCAGAGTGTGTGCCTGTTCATTGCCTGCGTTGGAACTGAGCTTCCTACTCACTGGCTCTTGCACCAGCACTTGCCAAGAGACATTTTGAAGCTGCGCTGTCAGAACTACTCCGACTTTTTCATCTCATAAGTGGCAGTGGCTGGAAGAAAGATGTCAGGTGACAAGATGTGTTTGGGGCCAAACAGCTGTGGTGTCATCAATGCACAACCTACAGTACGCCTCGACAAGCTCTCAAGTACGTATGATGCACTGATTTTTTGTCGGGGTAAAGAAAGATTTGTCGTTCAATGAAAAAGGGGTTAACCTACGGAACGTCTCTACGTGATCCCAATTACGTTTTGAACATCTGTGACAATTGATTCTGGTGAGATATATCTTTCTCATGGACTCTTATTGTTTTTTTTCATTTGAGGCTTCCCTCTTATCTAGGGCAGTTAATCCGCTGTTTCGATCATTTAAAAACAGAGGCGCGTGCCACAAGCAGCACGCGCTCTTACCTGCTCGTGGATCTTCTCTTCTATGACGTTCCTGTGTTGATCCTGCCATACAGTACAGCAATGTTGGGCGCACGTACATGCCGTGAGCCACTCGGCACGGCGTGTCACAGCGTGCCGCCATGTTGGAATTCGCAGAGCATGCTGTTTCACTCGTTTAATAGGCAACATTCAGCCAACCACGTCCATGTCAAAACTGCGGCGGTCTCAATAAAGTTTCTTGTTCATTGAGGACCAACAGCGACATATGGTCAAGGAGAGAAGACGTTGAGGAGATCGTTAAGTTTACTCACTCTTGCCTGCTTGTTCTTTTGCAGCGAAAATGGCTCCAGTTGTCTGTTTCTCACACGACAAACAGGTACTTTCCTTTGTTGAATTTTGTGCACATCGGAGCACCTGTCCACTGTTGGGGGGCAACAATAAACTTCACGTTGGAGCGCTTGTGCACTGTTGGAGGGCAACCTCAAACCCTTCCTTGTCACACTGCCCCGAGTTCTACATTTTGTTCCTCTTGCTGGAGTTTGGAAAGTAGTTGAGGAGTGTGTCTAGTAACACTTTGTTAGCTGCATATTCTCGAGACATAGCAGCTATCGGAAACTTATTCGTGTGAGTCATCGCTCACAGGTGTTGCCTACAACTCACATTAATGACTGTTTCAAATTTACTATCGCATGTTAGCAAGCTGTGTTTCAACAGTATTGTCAGTACAAATTCTAAAGTGTTTGCTGTGTTGTCAGTCCCATTGTACGCCATTATACATTTTACCCTTACGTTAGGGTGACCTCTTGAAGGCTGTTTTTTCCCTCTTTAACTTGTTGCAGGGGTGGTCCCTGCGTGCATAAGACGCCTTGCGCTGCACAAGGTTTTGTTGCAGGGGTGGATCCCTGCGTGCATAAGACGCCTTGCGCTGCACGGGTTTTTGTTGCAGGGATTGGTCCCTGCATGCATAAGATGCTTTGCGCTGCACTGAGTTTTGTGCAGGGGTGGGTCCCTGCGTGCATAAGACGCCTTGCGCTGCACGGGTTTTTGGTTGCAGGGGTGGGTCCCTGCATGCATAAGAGGGCTTTCACGTTTATTTTCACAGGTTGTCCCTTGTAATTTGTGGGGGCAGGACATTGGGTGTAAGTCCCTTTTTTCCTCATGACATTATTCTTTACATAGTGAAAATTTTCTAACTTACAGGTTGTCCCTTTTGATCGGCGGGGGCAGGACATTGGGTATTAGTCCCTCTTGTCCTCATTCACGTACACGTTGTCCCTTGCTTAGGGTAGGGGCAGGACGTTGGGTACTAGTCCCTTCTGTCCACATTGACTTTACTCCTTACATGGAGATGTTACATTTGTACGTTTTCTCATTTTTTCTTCATAAGAGGAGGAGGATGGGTATTATTGTTTATCCGTCTTTCTCTAGTCTTCGGTTCCTTTCCCTCTAGTGATGCGTGTTTCCCGCCATCCCTGGGTCTGGGCTCTAGATTCATCTTGATTAGTTATATTCCCCATGCGATGTTGTTTTTCCCTATTTACTGTTGCTGTAATGTTATGTTTATAGCTAAATGCTGTTTTTATCTTTTATTCTTTGTTTATGTTACATCATTCTTCTGTTCATTAGGGAAGAGGTATGTAGTATCCTGATGTTATGGATTGCCTCTCCCATGTTTCCCTGTCCCTGGCTGCTCAGCCTGTATGAGCGTTCTGAATGGAATGTTTGGTGTGTGGGCTATGAGTGGAATGCTTGGGTGACTGAATGAGGGATGACAGTTGATGGATGGGGCTGAGCAGCTAGCAGGCTGCTCCCGGTGGGGCTGCTGTAGCATTATACCTGGATTTGTTCTACCTGTTTACCTGCCTACCTGTTACCTGAATAAACCTACACTGACTTCATCACTCCAGCGTGGTTCCCCTTTACTACAAAGTACAATACAGCTGGAAACATGAGTCATCACATAAAGAAAACATTAACAAATAAACATCAATAGTACATCTCAAATGTCAGCGCAATGAGTGAGTGGATAGGCGTAGAGACAAAAGGAATCATTTGCAAATAGATTTATGCAAATTCAGAATATCATACTAACCAATCTCGCAAGGTTTCTAGAAATCAGAAAAGCTACCCTCTGGCCATGAGAGTAAAAAAGGCACCTCAAGAAGCGTTGAGGAGCAAAGTCAAAGAGTCAGGATCAGCAGAACAACAGCCAGCCCATAGAATTAGGACACAGCAACACAGCTCTCTCCTCTCTCAAAGTAAGGAAAACGTGCTCTAACCCCCTCCCACTTACCACTACTAGTTATGCTCCAAATTCACTAAAGGTCCAACCCTCATTGTGTCATCTCACATGGTTTTATGCTTTTTCATTGGTCAAAACGGGGTGTTCTGTCACACCACTCTCTCAATGTGCCTAACTTCATAGTGTCCCATTGTTCTAACTTCGCACACTGTAATCACTTCCAACGGAGGAAACTCTAGTATCTGGCTTCCGTGTTTTGTTTGTCTCTACATCTCACTCATGTATCATTTTGAAATACAAATGTCCTCATGCTCCGCTCGGCAAGGAAGCTTAATTTCTTTTTATCTCTTTCCTCTCTGCGCAACCTTGGCCATCATCAGGAACTTGCGAAGGACACATCACATTTTCTTTTCTCCCTTCTACATTTCTAATATGCCATGTTAATTTTAAAAGACTCTCGGGCCTTTTCTGCAGGGCAGTAAGTACGCTTCCAAAGAAAACAAATACAAGTGTTATTTATCATTTTATAAAACTCCACTATTAAATACTCTTTTAAATGCCTTCATTTGCTTTCTTTTCTATGCGCTGCTTATTATTTACGAGTTGTTAGTGAAAAATAAACCCTCGACTTTTTCATGTGCATTTGCGGCCTACTCTAACACTCCCAGCATGTGCTTGCGCAATTTTCATTTTACCCCTTTTAGTTTTGTACGGTTAGTTTTCCACAACATTTGGTTAATGAGTCACACGTTGAGGAGTTCAATCCGAGCAGGTTTTATTTCGCGAAAACCCTGCTCCATCAATCCCTCCTTTGATGGCGACTTAAGCCATCATAAAAACAACCCAAAAATCTGATTGTCATCATTTATATTATTTAGAAAACAGTAGTTCTCTTTTGTTTCAACATAACTCCATCTATATCCTTTATTATCTCATAATAATTTCCTCTTCTGTCTGCCAATTCTATTTCTTCTCTCTTTCTTTTTCTTGCTCTTCCTTTAGTATCCAGTGTTTGTTTCTTGCATTTGCAACACCTATATATTAACCCCTTCCGTGCTCATGACGAGCTCAGCTCGTCATGCTGCGCGGTAGCGCTGTGCGCATGACGAGCTGAGCTCGTCACGACCCCACCCGCGATCGGAATGTCCAGCATACGAGCGGAATTCCGATCGCGGTCAAGGGGTTAACACCAGCATTAGTATCCCTGTAGATACAGCCACTATAGGTGTTAGCATTTTCCCTAGCAAGCTATTACCAAAGGTAGAAAACCAATTACCCACTGAGGAGAAACTCTTACCAAGTGTCTTCCAAGCACCATCAACCTTCAATTCAGTTAAATCTTCCCATAAATGTGTAATATTTTTAATATATCCCTCCAGGTTCCTACTTTTGTCAGGAATATAAGTACAACACTGTTGAATTTTCAACATGCTACAAACTCCGCCCTCTTTTGCCAATAATACATCTAGAGCAAGTCTATTCTGCAAGACCATAGATCTCATACCAACCATTTCCCTTATCAATCATTAAGAACCCACCAGCAGTGTCTGTTGATAATCGATCAACCACTGTGGACAATTTTCTAATTTTGTGTGAATTTATAATTAACCCAACTGAAGGTACAAATGCTCCAAAACTATCACCTACAATCTCTGCAGCACTAATTCCCCTTTTATTTTGTGTTAGTTCACCCTTCTTTTCATTGATTCCATAACTCTTATCTAAGTGATAGACTTTAGGAATCACTATCCCCATATAACAACACCCATACCAATGTGCAGGCAACCTATAGTAGGCATTTTTTACACACACATAATATATTCCAGGGAAAACAGGATCCGTACAACCTCTTATTCCCCAACCTCCCGTAATTAGGGAAACATGATCACATTCACTGGAACCAATGAAATAATTGTTAAAATCAGTTTTTAGTCTAAGTAAGCAAAGCTTTCCCCTATAATGCCAATGCAGAGTCATTGCAGCATAAGTCTCACCCTTTTTATAATCACCTTCTCTAAAAGCCCAAGGAGGTACTCTGGACTTTTGCTCAGCAGCTTTTTCTTTAAAATTCTGTCTTCTATCTTCTATCAAATTTATAAACTAAATCTTCTCCTGACGCAAACTACAGGTTAAATTATTACGATGTGCATATACAATATCTATTGTTTTAGTCGCATGAAAGAATTCACCCATGTATTCCACATTTTTCGCACTATTTACCCTGTTCATATTCTTTCTAATTGGCACTTAAGAAAACACTAAATCATAATTCAAGTAGTAGTACTGCAAATTTCCCTTTTCATAGAACAGACTTGTTAATACACTACACGAAACTCCATAAGTTAAAGGCAGGTGATGATAGGTCACCCCCTCAGACGAAGGTAATTGCATGCACACATAACAATTTCTCGCATCCATAGTCTCAACATATTCATACAATAGTTATGTAAAAACATTTAATGAAAAATCATTAATGGAGTTATCCTGGTGATATATATTATCACCTGTTATTTTCTCAACATTAGTTTGTGGTTCCTCTTTAAGATTTCCAACATCTACCTTTTCACTCAGCATACTATTAGTAATATTATTTTTAGTAGGGTACATAAAATATGGTACAACAACAATCAGTGTTAACCAAACAAACATTAGTAGTAAAACACAAGCAAACATTAATACATCTACGTTTAAATCTTTGGTTTTGATATCCAGTCTCTTGAAAATGTGCTTTTGCCATTTTCAATTTAAATCCCAAAATTTAAACTAGAACTAAAAACAAAAAAAACCTAAAAAAATAAAAATAAAAACTAAAGAATAGTGTATAATGTATCCAAGCACTTCTTAAACCTTCTTGTTTCACCCCTCTCTCTCTTTTTAAAAAAAATCTTCCCAGCCTTTGATTCAATTCCAGCTTAATTTCTGCACTCTTCTGAGTAATCTTTTCAATTCGCTACACCCTAATTTTTACACAGTTCATTTAGGGTGGCTCATAACAGTTCTTGTGACTTTACTCTGCAACAGTCCTTTCTCCACACTGCTCTGTGTGTTCAACTGCTTCTGCCACCACATATGTCCATTCAGGTGCTGTGTACTTCTTGTTCAGAACTCTTGCCCTTTTTGTTCTTTGAACTGTATCTTCTTCAGAGTTACTTTGCTCTGTTTGGCTCAATACCTCAATTATTGTGTGTGGAACTTTTTCCTTCAGAGTGTATATCAGTCTTTTCACTCCTTTTGGCCATATATCTCCTTTTCTTGCCTTTTTCGCTTGTACAGTTTCACCAGATTCAAGACTCTGTTCACAGCAGAGTCTGCCGGCGTCTCGACACTTAGCCCTCTGCAAAGGTGAATTCTAATCAAACTTGATTGATTTTAACAACTTTAGCAATTTAAGCAATTTTAACCTGACATCTTTTAACATCTTTTAACTTGAGAGCACCCACCTCACTAAACACACATAGGATCCTCGTGTTCCCTGCTCCGGTCCGCCGCGGTTGTCGTGCCGTTTGCGCGGAGGGCAGAGAGCACACTCCCACATTCCCACTTCCGGTCGGGCACTTCCGGCGGGGGACGGGCGGGCAGGTAGCACTCTAGCTGTGCTGCTAGGCTGCCTACTTAATCGGATGCAGGTGCGGATGCGCAGCGGACAGGAGCAGAGTCTGCCAGCATCTTGACACTTAGCCCTCTGCGAAGGTGAATTCTAATCAAACTTGATTGATTTTGACAACTTTAGCAATTTTAGCAACTTAAGCAATTTTAACCTGACATCTTTTAACATCTTTTAACTTGAGAGCACCCACCTCACTAAACACACATAGGATCCTCGTGTTCCCTGCTCCTGTCCGCCGCGGCTGTCGTGCCGTTTGCGTGGAGGGCAGAGAGACACTCCCACGTTCCCACTTCCGGTCGGGCACTTCTGGCAGGGGACGGGCGGGCAGGTAGTGCTCTAGCTGTGCTGCTAGGCTGCCTACTTAATCGGATGCAGGTGCGGACGCACAGCGGACAGGAGCAGAGTCTGCCGGTGTCTCAACACTTAGCCCTCTGCAAAGGCGAATTCTAATCAAACTTGATTGATTTTATCAACTTTAGCAATTTTAGCAACTTAATCAATTTTAACCTGACATCTTTTAACATCTTTTAACTTAAGAGCACCCACCTCACTAAATACACATAGGATCCTCGTGTTCCCTGCTCCGGTCCGCTGCGGCTGTCGTGCCGTTTGCGCGGAGGGCAGAGAGAACACTCCCACGTTCCCACTTCCGGTCGGGCACTTCCGGCGGGGGACGGGCGGGCAGGTAGTGCTCTAGCTGTGCTGCTAGGCTGCCTACTTAATCGGATGCAGGTGCGGACGCACAGCGGACAGGAGCAGAGTCTGCCGGCGTCTCGACACTTAGCCCTCTGCAAAGGTGAATTCTAATCAAACTTGATTGATTTTATCAATTTTAGCAACTTAAGCAATTTTAACCTGACATCTTTTAACATCTTTTAACTTAAGAGCACCCACCTCACTAAACACACATAGGATCCTCGTGTTCCCTGCTCTGGTCCGCCGCGGCTGTCATGCTGTTTGCGCGGAGGGCAGAGAGCACACTCCCACATTCCCACTTCCGGTCGGGCACTTCCGGCGGGGGACGGGCGGGCAGGTAGCGCTCTAGCTGTGCTGCTAGGCTGCCTATTTAATCGGATGCAGGTGCAGACGTGCAGCGAACACACGCAGCAGGCATGCCGCTGGCGCGCCAAAGGCGCGCCTAAGGCAAGCCCGTCTGCACCCATCCGCGTCCGGCCGGGGCCAGGGGCCACGAACCCTGCCTCTCAAAAGAAAGACACCCGGGGGGCTATAAGATATAGCACGCAAGATTTGAAAGAGTTGAGACCAGCTCCCAGCCCATTATGTAGGCACTCAATCATGCCGCAACACCTGATAGGCAATAAGATCATATGCACCCACTGCAAATGGTCAGTGAGGGAAGAAAGTGACCACCCAAAGGGGCTCCTAACGGATACAAAGGAAAAAGCAAGATGGAAAATGGGACTAATAAACTGTAGGTCCATCCCAGCACATAAAATTGAGATTAGGGGCTTAATTGAGGAAGAACAAGCGGATGTCTTATTCGTAACTGAGACATGGCTCAAACAATTGTCTACACCAGACCTCATAATGGCCCTTCCATCAGGAGACAATATAAACAGACACGACAGAGTGGGAAAAACCGGTGGAGGAATAGCCATCATATATAAAGACACACACAGCTGTACTATTACACTGAAACCTCTCTTGAATTGTGACACTATGCTGTTCAGCATTAGGCTATCACCCACCCAAACCTTCTCAGGGATACTCATTTATCGACAACCAGGACTCTGCAATACCTTCCTGGAAAACATTCCAGACCTCATAGCAGAGAGTATCATTTCCAAAAGTGCAACAACCATTTTAGGTGATTTTAACCTCCACCTAGAGAAACAGAACGACCCTACCACCCATAGATTTATTCAAGACATGGACACCATGCAGTTGAGCCAGTTGGTGCAGGCAGCAACTCATGAAAAAGGGCACATTTTAGACGCTATATTCACCAATGACCCGAAATTAAAAACAGCCTCCCCTACACCAGTGCCCTGGTCAGACTACTTTTATATCCCCCTATCGCTGACCAACACGCACCCTCAAAAAACAGGACACTCTGCGCCCAAATTAGGTAGGAAATGGACAAGAACCATCCCAGAAAAACTGAAAGAATCCCTAAAGAGACAGACCCCGGAAATGACTGGGGAGGTAGAGATGGCAGATTTAAGCTGGGACGAATGGCTCACGAAAGCGTCAGAGCAATGTGGCAAAAAAGAGAGGACTGGAACAAACCAGATACAAAGGAAACCAACTTGGTTCAACAGGCATTTGGCTTCTTTAAAAAGAGCCTGCAAAAAAACCGAAAGGACCTGGCGGAAATCATATGATAGCACCTTAAAAGGACAATACAAGAAAGAGATTAGACACTACCATAATGAAATTAAGACTGCCCAACCCAGATATTTCCAGGAAAAAGTAAAGTCAGCCACTAACTCCTTCAGAACATTTTAAGGTGGTTAAGTCCCTCACATCAATAGAACCGGATGCCTCTCCACAATCCTCCTCTAAGGAGAGATGCAACGAACTGACAGCCTTCTTTAAAAATAAGATCGAAAACATCTACAACTCCATGATTGGGAGTGGTTATAGTCTAGACCCTCAAGGCAATAAGGCAGCTATGGAGTATACAGCGAGACCCACACTACAGGCACTTCCAGCAATAATCAAGGACATTATGACTAAGATCCTACAAGGCATCAAATCAGGGTCCCCTCTAGATCCAATTCCCCCCCACATTCTGTTACAGGGGGGAGACACTATCCTGACAACTGCCACTGAGCTACTCACTCTATCCCTCAGACAAGGGAAAGTGCCGAAATCCTGGAAACATGCCATAGTCCGTCCTTTGCTCAAAAAGCCACATTTAGACCCAAAAGACTTGGGGAATTTTCACCCCGTATCACTCCTACCCATCTTAGGAAAGATGGCTGAAAAACATGTTAGTCCCACACTGTCTCAGTTCTTAGAAGAAAATGAGATACTACACCAGACCCAAATGGGTTTGAGACCAGCACACAGCTCTGAATCTGCCTTACTGCTTGTCACAGAAAAACTGAAGGGAATCATTGATCAAGGGGGTGCTGCTGCCATCCTGCTGCTCGACTTGAGTGCAGCCTTCAACACGGTGGATCACCAAACACTCACTCTTAGGCTAGAGAGAGCAGGGATCCAAGACCACGCGTTAAGGTGGATAGTGTCATTCCTGAAGGACAGGTCCTTCCAAACCACAGAATGCAGACATTTCTCGGACAGCTTTTAGGTCATGTGTGGGGTGCCACAGGGCTCCTCCCTCAGCCCCACGTTGTTCAACCTGTGCATGCAACCTCTGGCCGAGATTGTCCAGGAATTTGGGTTGACAATCGTAACATACGCAGACGACACTCAATTGGTAGTCTCAGTAACAGGGGACCCCGACTCCAAATACAACCTAGTGTTGCCCTGCATGGAAAAGGTTGCCAGCTGGATGACAAGCAGCAGGCTAAAACTAAACAGGGAAAAAACAGAACTCATGTTCCTTGGTAACAAGTTGCCACCTCAAATCACCATGAATTGGCCAAAAGAACTAGGACACCCACCGGCGCATAAGAATTCCATAAAGAGCTTAGGAGTGTGGCTGGACCACAACCTCACCATGGAGATTCAAGCCAGGAGGCTAGCAGCCACCTGCATCTGAATCTTGCGGATGCTCCGAAAAATTATGGACCTCATTCCTGAGGAGGCCCAGAAAACTGTGATACAGGCTTTGGTGGTCTCGCTCCTTGACTACGGGAACTCTCTCTTCTTGGGGTCACCCAAATACGTGTTGAATAGATTACAGGTGGTGCAAAATGCGGCAGCCAGACTACTCAGAAACATACCAAGACATGAATCAGCGGAAGAGGCTCTGAAAACACTCCACTGGTTGCCAGTGCAGTCTAGGATCAAGTTCAAAGCACTGTGCATAGCACACAGGGCCCTAAACCAAAAAGGGCCAACTTTACTAAGGGCCCTGATCACGCCCTACACACCAGAAAGAGCCCTAAGATCCTCTTCAGATCGCCAGGCCAAAACCGCTAAGATTAGGCGATCCAGATGGGGAGGAAAATCCTTCACGCATCTAGCACCAAAACTGTGGAACTCCATACCCACAGAACTAAGACTCCTTACAGATGAGATGGCCTTCAGGAAAAAACTGAAGACTTGGCTATTCCTAGGCTGAATCACTGGACCATGCTCTCTCCTGCTCCGTAGCGTTAGGAAGCCCCTGGGCAGCTATGCGCTCTACAAAACTCACAAACATAAACATAAACATAAACAACTTCTTTTGTTTGCCTCTTTTTTTGTTTGCACTTCATCTTGAATCAAATTTTCTCCATCATTGACATTAACAACAGTCTTACGAGACCCAGTAGCTGGCGCCAACTTTATTCGACTTTGTTCATGTTCAGGCTCTCCTTGACTCTCAACCTGTTTTTGTTCTTCTTCTTCATTCATTTCTGGTCTTTCAAGTGGACTTGGGACTCTTCTTGTGTGACTTGCTTGTATCCAATTCGGTAAGCCACCACACTTCACTGCTGTCGTTGTCACCAGTATCACTTGGTATGGCCCATGCCAACGTGGTTCCAAACACGACTTTCTCACATGTTTCTTCACCAGAACCCACTCTCCTGGACTTAGGTCATGTGCTTGTTCTTGCTGTGTTGTGGTTGCAACTTCTCCAACCTGATGAGACACAGAACGCACCACATCAGCCAATCCTTTGCAATGATCGAGCACTAGATCATCAGTTATATTCATCAATTGATTTGCTGGAACTATTGGCTGCCTCATTGCTCTCCCCATAATCACTTCATGGGGTGATAATCCAGTCTTTTTATCAGGAATACTTCTCAGACTCATCAAAACTAAAGGTAAAGCATCTGGCCATTTCGGTGCTGTAAACGCACATACTTTCGACAGTCTTGACTTAATAGTGCCATTAATTTGCTCAACCACACCTGAGGCTTCAGGTCGATGGGCACAATGTAGTTTTTGCTCAATTTGCAATGCTGCACAAATCATCCGAATTATTTAATTATTAAAATGAGTTCCTCTATCTGTTTCTAAAGAGACTGGAAATCCAAACCTTGGTATGATCTCTCTTAGTAGCAATTTAGCAACTGTTAGACTATCATTTCTTCTTGTTGGATAAGCTTCTGCCCAACGAGAGAACAGACAATCCACAACCAACACGTATTTCAGACCATTACATGGAGGCAACTCTATGAAATCTGCTTGCAGTCGGGTAAATGGTCCTGCTGCTTTTCCAGTTCGTCCCCAACTGACAACCGTCTTTCTTCCTGCATTTTGCTGCTGGCAAGTTATACTCCTCTGGCAAAGACGTTCTGCAATAACCCTGAACTTTGGGTTAAACCAAGATTGTTTGAAAAGCCTGATCATTGCATCTCTCCCTACATGTGTTAAGCCATGATACATCCTTGCCATCTGTGATAGCAGGCTGTCTGGCATTATTGGTCTCCTGCTTGTATGCACCCACGCTTCATCTTCAGCACTTCGTGTACAACCTGCTTTGATCCATGTTTCCTTTTCCTCTTCACTAGCTTCTTCCTGCAACTGTCTAACCTCTTCCCATGTCTCCATAGAAGAGAACATTAGATGACAATTTGTATCAGATTTTTGCATTTCTTTGTTTATCGAGTTTGAATTTTTAGCACAAAATCGTGCAACTTGATCCGCGTAGCTGTTGCCATTCGCCACATAATCGTTTCCAGATTTATGTGCCGAACACTTTACCACAGCAATCTCTTTGGGTAATTGTAATGCAACTAGCAAATCCTTCACGTTATTACTGTTCCGGATTGGTGAACCCGATGATGTCAAAAATCCATGTTGCATCCACAATTGTCCAAAGTCATGCACCACCCCAAAACCATATTGACTATCAGTAAATATGGTTATTTTCAGATTTTTTGCCAATTATACATGCTCTGGTCAAAGCCACCAGTTCAGAAATTTGTGCGCAATTTATTCCTTTCAAGCATGAAGCTTCGAGAACCATGGCCACTGTACAAACTGCATAGGAAGCACGAAGAGTGCCCTTTTCATCTCTCAAGCAAGATCCATCCACAAACATCAGACAATCAGATTCAGGCAATGGTGTGTCTTTTATGTCTGGCCTTAGTTTTGTACACAATTCAGTCACATCCAGACAATCATGATCTGCTTCATCTACCACTTCCTCACAACTTGGACTCGGTAGCAATGTAGCTGGATTCAAATTTGTACATCTTGTCACAGTCACATTCTCTGCTCCCGGTATCACTCCCTCATACCTTGTCAATCGACTACTTGTAAGATGCTGTATTCGAGTTCGTGTCAGCAATATCTCAACAGAATGTGGCACAAACACTCTCAATGGATGTCCTATCACAATCGATTCACTCTGCTCCAAACTGACACAAGTAGCAGCTACTGCTTTCAAACAGCCTGGTAATGCTGCAGCCACTGAATCCAAGGTAGCAGAAAAATATGCCACTGGACGGCGTGCCATTCCATGCGTTTGTGTTAGGACTGAAAGTGCACAACCATCTTTTTCACAATAGAATAGTGCAAAGTCCTTACTGTAGTCTGGCATTCCTAATGCAGGTGCTCGACAAAGGCTGTCTCGCAACTCTACATATGCCCTCATACATTATTCATCCAATTCGATTGGATCGAGCACATCCTTATGTGTCAATCTCTGTAATGGCTTGGCTGTCAGTGAAAAACTACTGATCCATTGTTTGCAGTATCCAACCATACCCAAGAACATTCAAACTTCTTTCTGTGTTCTGGGAGGACCCATCTGCAAGATCACAGTTATTCGATCTTGTGATACTTTCCTGAATCCTTTTTCAATTTTATGTCCCAAATATTGAACCTCTTTTTGACAAAATTGCAATTTAGCAGGTGACAATTTATGTCCACCTACTGCCAAATGGTTCAGTAGAGCAATAGTATCTGTCACACATGCTTCTCTCGTCTTCGATGCAACAAGTAAATCATTAATATATTGCACCAGTACTGAGTCTTCTGGCATTACCAATGACTCCAAACACTTTTTCAAAATCTGATTGAAAATTGAGGAACTCTCTGTATACCCTTGAGGAACTCGGCACCATGCCAAGACACGGTCTTCGAACCGGAATGCAAAAAGATATTGGCTATCCAGATGCTGCAAGGGTATCGAGAAAAATGGTTGGCACAAATCAATCACAGTGAACCACTCTGCCTCACAAGGAATTTGATAAAGAATCACTGCTGGGTTTGGCACTATTGGACAACAAGGTATCACAATCTTATTAATTTTCCTCAGGTCCTGAACTATCCTATATGTCCCGCTCGGTTTCTTAATCCCCATAATAGGTGAATTACAAGGACTCCCTAGTATTTCTCTCAAAATGCCTTGTTCAATCATTTGTTCAATTACAGGTGTCACTCCTGCAATGGTCTCAGGACTCATTTTATACTGTGGTGTTTTTGGAAATTCTGCACCTTGTGTGACTGAAATCTGAATAGGATCAACACCCTTCATCAATCCAATGTCTTTCCCTGAAAAATCCCACACATCCGTCATCACTGTGTCTCTCAATTCAACCGGCAAATCCTTCGTTGTAAATAAAGGATACAAATCATTTACTTCTGTCCCTTGCCTTGCCAACATTATTTTGAATGCAACATCTTCATCTGGTGTTTGAAATGCAATACCATCTGGTGTACAATAGATGGTGCAATTCATCTTACATAAGAAATCCCTACCTAACAGATTTACTGGACTTGTATCACACACCACGAAACGATGCAAGTCTCTAAAGTCTCCAATGTGTACCTTCATTGGTTTTGTCACTGGAGTTTTAATCAACTGATTTGAAACGCCTACAACTTGGATAGTATCTCCTGAGAGGGGTAGGTTTGGGATTTCCACAGTTCTCATGGTGGAACGGGTAGCACCAGTGTCTACAAGGAATGTAAAAACATTACCTTCAACTTCTCCATCCACAAAAGGACCACACTGATCTACCTCTAAGGATGCGCCAAGCACGCACTCCTCCTCCCCACTCAGGCACCGTCATTGAGATGTATCTGAACCACTCTCCTGGCACTGCAACCAGTATTGTGAAGCCATTTGTACATTTTGATTATTACCAATCTGCTCTCCCGTATGAAAACCCACATTTGCACTGTATCTTTGTACTTGAGCATTCACATCATTTAGCATTGGGGCTTGAGGTATTTGTACCTGTGTAACTATCTGTTGCTGCTGCTGTTGATGTTGATTCCTGTTCACGTCATTCTGCATTTGTTCATTAAAATTCTGATTCATTCCATTATTTTCTAGGAAAACCTTACACTCGTGTTTCCAGTGTCCAAACAAGGAAATTTCTTCTTCATCTCCTCTTTGTTACCTCTACCCCTACGTCTTCCTTGAGTAGGAACACCTCCATTCATCACGACACCTCCCATGTTAGAAATCTGACCATTCTGAATATTCTGATTCTGACCTTTTCCTTGAAAACCTGTTTGAGAATAATCCACAAAATGACCACCTTTCTGTGCTGCTTTCATTTGTGCCCACATTAATTTCTCTTTCAACTTCTTGTGTCTCGATTCAATATCATCACTACAATATTTTGCATACTGTAGTATCTCAGCTACACTTTTATTCTGCCAACAAATCAAATGCTGTTGAATCATGTTACTAATTTCCGGTTTCAGACCAAACACAAACTTGTATACAAAATGTCCCATATCTTTGTCAGTTATGCTTTCAAAACCACCGTACTGTTTGAACACCTGCAAAAGCCTCTCATAATAAGCATATACTGATTCTTTCGTCTCCTGAGTCGTTCTATCAATTTTAACCCAATCTGTCTCTTTTGGTGAAATCTTTCCCTTCAAATAAGTAATCACTCGATTATATTTTTTCATCACTTCATCTGACGGGGCTCCAGTCTTTGCATCTCTAGGATATTCCTCCTTTGGCCAATCTATTGCAATTTTACACTCAGTCCATAAATCAGCTGGAACCACAATATCAAACAACCCATCCAAATCTTTCAGTAAATTTTTTGAAACTTATACTAATCTCTCTTATTTTTTATACCATTCGACTGGTTTTTCTCTCAATCTGGGAAACTCATTTGTAAAAGACAGTATATCCTGTCTTGACCATGGAACGTGAACATATCCACCTCCTGGTACTTCTCTCATGGAATATATAATTTCAGTCGTTATTGTCCCTGTCCCTGTCTCCCTCACAGGATACATAGATGATGCTCCTTTAATTGCAAGCATTTCCTCTTTCTTTTTAGCCCATCTGCCTTTCCATCATTCCAATTCACCCCATTGTTTCAATGTATTAATCAACTCTTTGATCTGCAACCGTTTACCAGAAGCATTCAAGCTCTCCAAATCTTTATCACTAAAATCCAATCTATCTGTCTTTTGCAAAGCCTTTGCTTTCTCAATGTCAACTCCATAAGTTTGTGAAACTTCAGCAAACCTCTCATGAAGATTCTTAGCTCTCATCGTAATATTTTTACACAAGAACAACAACTCTTCTTCCTGATCTTTGCTCAGTCTCTCCGGACTAATTGTACCCAGAATCATTTCCTACAAATCTGCTTTTAAACTGCTTACATCCATGCTCGTATTCACTTTATGGGACACCATCCCTCTAATCCATTCATTTAACTCTTCTGGTGATGGTCCTACTGAACCCCTTGAAGTAGGCACCACTTCTCTCACATTCCGTACCAGTCTTCTGGGTTCTGTCAGTACATTTGGCTTTCAGGTTTCCACTGGTCTCTCTGTAATATCAATCAATGTTCCTGTCTCACTTATTTCAGCACTACTATTAACCTTATCATTATTAACAGGTACTGTCAAAGCATGCACTTTTGAAATATTTTGACCCTTACTATACAATGGAACTATGGGACCACTCGTCACTGGAACTGATAAAGCTTCTGCATTCAAATTTAAATGAGTAATCCTTTGTGTCAAATCATCTTTTGCTTTATTCATTACATTTGTATTTCTCAATTGCGAAGACTAAGGAGCCTCAACTTGAATCAATGGAGCATTTGGAGTAGTTCTTTCCTGCTCTTCCTGATATGGTGGAGGTCTGTTTAATAACATTTCATCTAACAATTCGTCATCAATCTCATTTGGATCTGGTTCTGTACATTCTACATTTTTATTTTTCTCCTTACATTTACCCCCATTCTGATCCTCTACTACAACAACCGTATATAGACCTTCACCTTCTGCAATCACATCTCTCCTCCATCTTTTCATTTGAGCATCCCATTTTGCCTCTGAATATCTACTCACAGTATTCATATATTTATTAGGAGATCTGTCTCTGTCTCTCTTATATGCCTCATGCTCCCATTCCTCAAGCGCTTCGTACTGCATAGGTCTAGAATTTGGTCTCAATTGATTCATTTGATATCTCAGGTTCTCTAATATCCTCACATTAAAAGTACCATGTTCTGGAAATGCCATATTCCTGTCTCCTTCCGTATACTTCACCCAATTCTCCAACCATGTACACGTATGATATCCTCGTTCTAGTGACATAGAAGAAGCGGGCGTACCATCAGGTGGCACAGGAATTCCCTCTCTTATAGGTATAGGCTCATCTTTTCTAAATAAAGTTCTCATCATTTTCAATAACTTTATTCTAATTTCTTCTACTACTAAGGGAAAAAGAAAACTCTTCTGTATTTCTACACACGCTATTCGTTCACGCTGCCCAATACCCGCGCGGCTCACACCAACCAATCACAACACAACACCCTTTTGTGACGACTCACACTAGCTGACCAATGCCACTACTCTGTGACATCAGTATAACTCCTACTACTGACCCTCACTTTACAAAATATTTCGGCAGTAGATTACAAACCTTTTTCAAAAGAAAACAAAATTAGAAACAACACAAAACAAACCTGCTTTGTCTGCCCCACTAATAAAGAGATAGATTCAATCAAACAAAGAAATCTTTCACTACTAGCATAATATCGACCAGCGTTACTCCACTCTCAATCAAGTGAAAATTCTCGGGACTTCTTCAGCTGCACTTTCTAAAGGTACCCAAATAAATCTCCACTGTACTAACTTCAAAGTTCCCTATGCAATATGAACAACCTCTTTCGTTGCTTAATATCACACCAGCAGACAACGCAATACTTAGTGTATGCCACACTAAACCTTGCCCATTAGGCTAATATCATCCCGGGATCTTAGGCCACTCCCGTGCCCGTCTTTTCTTAAGGTCAATGACGGACCACTACATATAACAATAGTACGATATGTTAATAACCAAAATCATTAATTCTAACCTATTAATTTGCCAAATTAATTAATTACAACCATCAGGTCTGCTACCAAAAACGGACTCAATTCAATAACCCTACAGTCCCTAATACGCTGAGTGAGTTTAAACCAAACTTACCATTTTGCTCATCCTAATTATCCTTTCTTGCCGATTAATCTTTTATAGTTAATCAGGGTTTGGCAAATAATATTTCAGAATTTCTAAAATATCATCATAAGAATAATTATTTCATATAAACCAATGACACTAATAATGACAAAACTCTTTTGAAATTTAGAAATGCTTTATCCAAATAAATATAATTGCTCATCAAGTACAATACAGCTCAAAACATGAGTCATCACATAAAGAAAACATTAGCAAATAAACATCAATAGTACATCTCAGATGTCAGCGCAATGAGAGAGTGGATAGACGTAGAGACAAAAGGAAACATTTGCAAATAGATTTATGCAAATTCAGAATATCATACTAACCAATCTTGCAAGGTTTCTAGAAATCAGGAAAGCTACCCTCTGGGCATGAGAGTTAGCTAGGCACCTCAAGAGGTGTTGAGGAGCAAAGTCAAAGAGTCAGGATCAGCAGAACAACAACCAGCCCATAGAATTAAGAAACAGCAACACAGCTCTCTCCTCTCTCAAAGTAAGGAAAACGTGCTCTAACCCCCACCCACTTACCACTACTAGTTATACTCTAAATTCACTAAAGGTCCAACCCTCATTGTGTCATCTCACATGGTTTTATGCTTTTTCATTGGTCAAAATAGGGGGTGTTCAGTCACACCACTCTCTCAATGTGCCTAACTTCATAGTGTCCCATTGTTCTAACTTCGCACACTGTAATCACTTCCAATGGAGGAAACTCTAGTATCTGGCGCCCGTGTTTTGTTCGTCTCTCCATCTCACTCATGTATCATTTTGAAATGCAAATGTCCTCATGCTCCGCTCGGCAAGGAAGCTTCATTTATTTTTATCTCTTTCCTCTCTGCGCAACCTTGGCCATCATCAGGAACTTGCGAAGGACACATCACATTTTCTTTTCTCCCTTCTATATTTCTAATATGCCATGTTCATTTTAAAAGACTCTTGGGCCTTTTCTGCAGGGCAGTAAGTAAGCTTCTAAAGAAAACAAATACAAGTGTTATTTATCATTTTATAAAACTCCACTATTAAATACTCTTTTAAATGCCTTCATTTGCTTTCTTTTCTACGCGCTGCTTATTATTTTCTAGTTGTTATTGAAAAATAAACCCTCGACTTTTCCATGTGCATTTGCGGCCTACTCTAACACCCCCAGCACGCGCTTTCGCAATTTTCATTTTGCTCCTTTTAGTTATGCAGGGTTAGTTTTCCACAACATTTGGTTAATGAGTCACACGTTGAGGAGTTCAATCCGAGCAGGTTTTATTTCGCGAAAACCCTGCTCCATCACCTCATTTCCGGTCCCTTTTTTAGTTTTGCCTTCCTTTTCCAGGTGAGGCATGCACGACGAAAGTATTTTGCAAATGTGCTGTTACTACACAACTTGAAATCACGTTTCGGCCTTAAAGTAAGCTTTCATTAACGCTTTCAGGAGAAGGAGGCATGTCTACCTTAATGCTAGAAAAGTTTTGTTAAATGTTTATATTGACTGTTTTCTGATAAGATTACCTCCTTTGTGTCTACTATTGGTGCGAATCATAAAACATTTTGCACCCCTAATTTGAGGGGTGCAAAATGCAGTTTGTAATTGTAGTTTGTTGGAATTTTAAAGTTGTGCAATGCACTACAAATTGGCAAACTCTACCACTGTGCCAGAATTAAAGCATTTGCGCGTTTAGTGTCAGGATATAATTTTTGATGTTTCTAGGTTGACGTCCACCCTCGAAAAGTTGGTGATCACCCAAAAACTCATGTTTGTAGATATTCCCAATTCCCTTGTAGGCAGTTCTGACCCTTGAAATGCAAGTGAACTTGCCTGATAAAAGGCTGAAATGTATGAATTCCAAGGTGGAGAGCGTGAGAAAACCGCTATGCTTAATTCCGGTTTCAGGTAAAAGGATTCTGTAGTGGGAATACATAGTTTTTGCATGGAGGAAAAGACATACATGTGCAAATGCACATTTGCATTACATTAACACATGCTAAACATTCCAACTGGTTGATATTCCACATGTGGAGGTTTAGTCACTGGTGTACTCGAAGAAACCTAGGATTCCCTTGTACCCGAGGGATCATTTAGGAATTCCTGAATCATGTATTTTATGTGTTTTGTGAGGTGGGACCTGCTGTGCTTTCTTTTTCTCCCCTTGAAGATATCTGCTGACAGGCAGTAGATGGTTTGTATCTAACTTAATTACCTAAAAGCTATAACATTATTTTAAACCCCTGGAGAATAGTTGGTTCTGGTGCTCTTTTCATCTCCTGGTAGACTACAGTCGAAGGACCAAAGGGAAACACAGGCAACCAGGTGCGGCTCCTGGAGGGAGTGCTGCGGGGCAGGGGAGGGGCAGGGTAGGGGGTAGTAAACTCCGGCTTACGGCCGAACTGAGTTAAGTACATAAAAAAAAAAAAAACGAATTACATTGCGCGCGCTGCATCGCAATCAGCGATGCAGTGCGCGCAATGTAATTTGTTTTTCCATAAATATGGGTTTAATTTTATTTGTTCAATGCCTGAAATTTCTGAAAAACTGACAATTCTCCTGACCCTCCTTCAAAGACGAACTTGTCATTGGGGATGGCAAATCCCTGGGTCTCTAGTGTAGGGATGACAAATGTGTCAGCTTGTATTCAAAAGACACAGCACAGACATGTTTTAAGAAATGATAGTAAAACAGCTGGTTTGGGCGGGCCAATGTTGGGAAGAAAACAGAGAAAAATATTGATGTCACATTGGGTTGCTTCAAATAATAATGGTACGCTAAACACATACTATCCGACACCTATAAATGTCTAAGGTTGCAATGCCCATTAGGAAAACCCCTGCACAAAGAAAGTGGAAGGCAGAATTGGTACTCACTCTTTTCGAGGAAGAATGGGCTAGTATATTCTACAGGTCTCGCACTTCTGCAATCAGTGTCTGGCAAAGAGGCCATATTTAAACTACACATTTCTGGTACTATGCTCCATCCCGCATCAACAAGTAGAACCCTACAAAATCAATCATCAGGTTGCTGAAGAAAGTGGGGAGAAGCGGGTGCCCTGACTCACTTGCTGAGACAAGGCCACGAACAAAAACAATGCTAGCAGGTAGCCCTAATTAATCTAAACATGATTTTTTGCCATAGACATTCCCCAATTCCCTGTGTGCATTGTTCTTGGTCTCCCCATCAAACACACACTCTGCGGCCTGGGAAGAGTAGAGCAATAACCATTGCTCTCAGGGCAATAAGCAAGTGATCACTGCCCTATTGGGAACCTAGGCAGACCCAGAATATGATGCCTGGTTACATAGACTGTGGGAGCTTCTGGGCATGGAACACTTTTTTCCACCCTAGAATGCAAAGAGACCCTGGGGCATATTTATCATTATTGTTACATCGTACTTGCACCACTCAAGGGGGTGCAAGGGCGACACAACGACAAAGTCAAATTTATCAAGCTATGCAAGGCCACCTTATGAAAATGCTACTGAGGATTGTTTTTTTGCAGGAAGGTGCCCCGTCCTGCACAAAAACAATCATACCTACAATGCAGGCACTCTTATACCAAGGTACAAGGGTGATTGCGGTGGCGCTAAGCAGCAGTTTGTGTGCCAGCACAGGAAGAAAGCAGAAATGTGCCGTATAATGTTAAATACAGTGTAATTCTGCCCTCTTCCTTTTACGCTGCATAGTGCAGCAAGGTGGCTTGTTGAGTTGTGTTGTGTGAATTCTTGATAAATTTGCCCATCAATTTGAGAACATATGGGGTCCATGTATCTCCTTTTCAGTCCTGGAATTCAGAGAGCTTACCTGCCTCCAAATACCTGAGGATTCTATGTCTCACACATATCACCCTCAATAGATAGGAGACTTGAAGCAAACCACATCTACCTATACTTGCTGTGGCCCAAGAAATTCTGTCCATTATACTAAGTTGATCCTGAAGTGAAACACAGCTGAGTGTACTATACAATTACGTATTGCATGATGCTCTGGAATAGGGGGGGATTTCATAGGTTGACACTATGATTATGACGTCTTTATGCTTCATTATTTCATCAATTTTACGCTCTCCTGCTCTGTGTCCCATAGGCTGTTGGTAGGTGTAGGTGTAAAATATAACCTCTATCAAAAAAGCTCATGTTCTGTCTATCTGTGTCATTGTGACTGCATGGGAAGGGCCTTTGCATTCTCCTCTAGCAAAGGAATTGTCAGATCTGAATAAAAAGGACATTTTCTCGTGCAACTTTGGGCGGCCTCTTTGATATTTCAGCTGCCATCCCTTCTCTCCAGAACTGCCGTGAAAACCATAGCCGTCTAGGACAAAAATAAACTTTCAATGACTCGTTGTAGTGTGCTAGCTATGGTATTACAGGAGATGGACTGCCACTTTGAAGGTCTATCTCCAGGAAAAACATAAGTGGCAACAGGTCTACAGTACCTAAAGAGAATGCGTTTTCAAGGTAAACACTGCCTTTATGTTAAATGTTGCTAGAGAATGATAGATAGATACACGTGTATGCATGGAAATCTATGACAGTTGTAGATTTCTCGTTGGGATTTGGTGAATCCCAAACATTCTTCAAATGTTATAGATGTAGTGAAAACGTATGCCTCTGAAGTCGGGCGATTTCGGAGTACTTCGCATTTGGCAAAGAAATGCGAAGTTTGCAGGCTTCACTCAATGCACTTTCTTACTTTACTGCTATGTCGTAGGTAAGTAGTTCCAGTAGTCTTGGTTAGGTTACAGATGATAAGTTTATTGATCTTAGATGTTCAGATAGGTTTTCCAGTATAGATGTAATAAAGCCCCACCCGGAGCAGCTTCTCTGCTGCTCAGCCTTGGATCCAACTGACAGTCCCACTCACAGCATACCACACATTCCAATGACATCACCATCCACACTAACATTCTACTCACACTGGCTGAACAGCAGAGGCAGAGAAACAGGGAAGATGGAAGGTAAAAACCTTAGATATAACACACCTTCCCTCTTTATAAAATGAACAAAGAGAAAGCAAATATAAATAGTAACATAACAGTAACATCACAGTAATACCGAAGAAACTTGCCAGAAGAAGAATTGCAATTGCACATAAGTTATGAAAAACATGCTAAAATAAGCAAGTAGAAAAGTGATGTTAAAAGGAAGCAATAAAGGAAAAGGAAAATACAAAATGTGAACAGTATTGCAATGAGTAAAACACGAAAATAGAGTAAAGGAAAACGAAAACTAGAAAAGACACACATCTCCTTCCTTAGCAGAGCAAAAAATTGAAGCAAGAAGTTTCAAAAGGAAGGAAATTGTAAAAAGAACGGAAAAGCAAATGGAGAAAAAACATGCATGAACAAGAAAGGGGTGTACCACGAAAATTAACAAAGAAATAGTGCACCAATGTAACCACCACAACCACCAACTGGCCAGACTGGCGAGGAGGATGGAAACACTGAACACAGCAACAGGAAGAAGGAAAACGACACGAACAAATGTAAGCAATAGGTGACCAGCACCCAAAACAGAAAGCAAACAAAGGTGAATTACAAAAGCAGGAAGAGAAAACACCCAACCTTAATGCAAGAAAAGAGTGACATACAGCCAACAAGAAAGAGAATACGGAGTGACAGACACCCAAGCAGAAAGCAATAAAAAGTAAATAACGGGTGGCTGCACCCTACCAGACATAAAGCAACGGGTGAAAATCACCGAAACAGAAAGCAATCATAAGTAAATAACAGGTGACTAACACCCTACCAGAAATCAAGCAAAGGGTGAAAACACAAAATAGTGAATCCCCAAGCAGTAAATGCAAGGAAAATGCGATCTGGGTGAGGTGCACCACACATAAATCAAAAGTACAGTCACGCCTCAAGTTAGACCACGCATGAAAGTGAAAGGAAAATGCGATCTGGGAGAGCTGCACCACACATAAAGCAAAAGTACAGTCAGACCTCAAGTTAGACCACACAAGAAAGTGCAAGGAAAATGAGATCTGGGAGAGCTGCACCGCATATAAAGCAAAAGTACAGTCACACCTCAAGTTAGACCACGCAAGAAAGTGCAAGGAAAATGCGATCTGGGAAAGCTGCACCACACATAAGGCAAAAGTACAGTCACACCTCAAGTTAGACCACATATGAAAGTGCAAGGAAAATGCGATCTGGGAAAGCTGCACCACACATAAGGCAAAAGTACAGTCACACCTCAAGTTAGACCACATATGAAAACTTGCGCACAATATAACAAATGCACTGTAAGTAAAAATCATGTAAAAATAAGAGAAACAAGGAAAAGTTGCTCCACATCAAGATGCAGACAGAACACGTATGAAAACCTGTATGCCAAGCAAGAAAGAAGCATTAATAACACAGTAGCATGTATATAGTAATATGAAAAAATACATCCAAGAATAAATCAATACAGGTAAATAAGTAATATGCAAGACATCAGAAAAAATGGCAGTAAAATAAGATGAGCATCAACACTGCGTCAGTAGCGATGAGAGAAATGGCAGGAATAGATAGAAAGAAAATGCAAGAGCAAAAAGAAGGAGAAACTGCATAATTAAAAACGTCATAAATATGGTAGCCACAATGAGACGGTAAAACAGGTTGCAGATGTGTACAGTGTAACTTGAAGGTAAGCATTTAAAGGTGAAGAAAAGAGAAAACTGCAAAGCGTCTCAAATCTGAAGGCGGTGAGGTGGAAGATCGTAAAAATAATGTCCACAAAATACCTCACACAAAAGTGGCTCAGACGACGTGAAATAGTAACAGCAGGAAGAATCCGGAATGAAACAGGAAAATATCCTGCAATGCCTCACATAGTCATAGTCATGTAGACTAAATAGCGTCTCTAAATAAGAAAGGCTGAGGGGCATGCAAAAAGAAGTAAGTGTGCCCAAAACACGTAACTGATCATCCGGCTCCACGAAGGTGCACACAAGCATCGCTGGGAGAGTTCAGGCTGGCGTAAGATAAAAATACCAATCAAGATGGTGGCACGCCGTGATGGCGCACGCCGGATGGCTCTAAGCACGTCGATGTAAGAAAACGTGTATGAGCAGCTGGGAATCCATCGTTCCAAAGATAGCAGAGAGACGTCATGAAGATAAGGCAGGTCTCTTACGAGATAGAGAGCGCGCAGGTCAGCAGAAGAATCCTCGCGGACGGCGCACGTTACTAACAGTAAGTGTGCGTGCGCTGAGCCAGTAAATTCAAAAACCAAATGTCGACACCAGACTTGTAATTTGGTAAATAAAGAAGTAATACAAATCCGCCCTGGCCAGAAAATAATGCGGGCCCCTCTCTCTCGCTCCCAAACCAGTGGCAGAATATGAATCCACATGCATGAGAAAAGTGCAGAAGCGAAAAGTTCCACAAGTAACAGAAATGCCAGATCCATGGCAGGAGCACAGGGTCAATATCGGCACAAAGGTAAAGCCGAAATTCATGTGCAGCACCAAGTTCAAGTCATAAATCATGTGAGGTACAAGGCGCACAGCACAAAAAATAAGTATCTCATCCCATAGAATTCACTGCAGTAGATGCTGTAAAACACGGCTGCACTACAGTAAAAGGTTTGCTCCTTAAGTTGTAGTAGATGTGGAAGTAGTAAGAAAGCATACACTTGACAAGTGGCAGCAGGATGTCAATGGCAGCAGGATACCTGTAGCAGGAAAAACAGGCCCAGTCAGAGGCAGGCAGCAGTTATCAGGGAGGAAGAAGCAGGTAGCAGGAAACATATGCCCTGTCAATGGGTTCTTAGATGTAGTGCCAATCTTTGTAGATGCCGGGTCCACACAATGGTAGACATTTTAAAGCAGCAGGGTGTCAGGGCAGTAGGAAGCATGGCAGCAGGTAACAAACACCCTGTCAGAAGCAGGCAGCAGGAATCAGGCAGAAAGAACATGTAGCAATGGACTGTCCGGTGAATCTGGACACTGGTGGGGCGGGAGGGCGTAAGATCCTTAGGTAAGTTCTTTTTTAAGTAAAATCTTGTATAAAAGTACCTTTTCAAGCTTGAAGTAAGTCCTCATGCGTAGTTTTGAATCCAACTCGTCGCCAATTTATGTTATGTCGTAGGTAAGTAGTTCCAGTAGTCTTGGTTAGGTTACAGATGATAAGTTTATTGATCTTATATGTTCAGATAGGTTTTCCAGTATAGATGTAATAAAGCCCCACCAGGAGCAGCTTCTCTGCTGCTCAGCCTTGGATCCAACTGACAGTCCCACTCACAGCATACCACACATTCCAATGACATCACCATCCACACTAACATTCTACTCACACTGGCTGAACAGCAGAGGCAGAGAAACAGGGAAGATGGAAGGTAAAAACCTTAGATATAACATTTACCCATCCTATTCCCTGCAGATGGCAGTCCTACTTCACGGCAATCAAAGAGGGCGGCTGCAGGTTAAATGAGGTATATGGTCTTTTGTTCAAGGTCTTAGTAACAGTTTCGCAATCACTCCGACTGACCACCTCTCTATCATTGCGCTCCGTATCCCTAATGATAAAGAGGTGTAATTCAAGCCAGTGCAACCCCTGCATCTCAGATAGGACCCCAGCCTTTTAGGAGCCCCTCAGCCCTTGATGGAGGCCCCAATTCAACCCAAGGACAAGAATAGTGGTGAGATATGGGAGACTCAGGCGCCCCTCTTCACATTCTGCGGGGGGAGCATTATTTTTATTTACGCCACTACAGTTATATTGGGTATCCCCAAATATACGACACAAAGTCCCACTTCAAGCTGCAGAGAATTGTGATTACAGGCTATCCGTCAGTGCTGCCTAAAGCTTGAATGTCCCAATTTTATTTTAACCTTTTTAACTATTACTAAAGATTGAATGCCGCTTATTGACAACACTTACCAGCAACTCCTCTTTGCCTCCTGCTCTTGTCCGCCGCGGCGTTAGTGCCGATTGTGCGGAGAGCAGAAGGCACGACCCTCCACTTCTGCTCTAGGCACTTCCTGGCGGACAGACAGCATTCTAGCTGTTTTTCCCTGCCTATTTAAACCCATGCTTGTGCGGGCGCGCAGCGGACAGTGGCAGAGTCTGCTCGCCCCTCGCCTGCTCTAACCCCTCTCTAACGCCTCGCTACCAAAACACGCTCTACAGGTTTTTAATGTTTTTGTAACCTTTTTAACTATTACTAAAGACTGAATGCTGCTTATTGACAACACTTACCAGCAACTCCTCTTTGCCTCCTGTCGTGTAGTTCCTATAGTACCCCTGTAGGACCTGCGCGTTTGGATAACATATACTGTGGGCTTGGTGTTAGACTGACTCTGTGCACCCCCACCGCATATGTTAGCCTGATTTGCATTAGCTAGTTCACAGTGCCACTAGAATCTCCTCTTATCGGGGAGAGATTAGTTTCTGGCAACATTAGATCATGACAACCCAAATTCCTCAGAATCGTGGAAACAATGTACTACCCTTCGCTCAGTCACTCGTGCTTACTTATTCGGTTTGTCTCAGAGAGTTACACAGAATAACCAGTCTGGGCGTTTCAATAAGTATTTATTGAACAGTTGTTATTCTAGTGTAAAATATATGTGCTGCAGCAACCAGCAGACAATAGCAGAGATATATTATCAGCAGTACGATAAAAGCAAAGGGATAGAACAGTTCTACCATATTGCAATAATCATGAATACATACATGAGTATAAAAAGCATTATGAAAAGTGTGCGTACTCCTACGATGCCTAACTAGATGCACCTGAGTGTACCTAGCATATGTGTATGTCTAAAAGCCTAAGAGCCAAGAATCCTTCTAGGATTTAGTCGAACCCCCATACCTGAATATAGAGAGTGTGGGACCCCGTCCTGGTCTCGAGTTGGACACCCCGCAAGGGCTGTGTTAGACCGCTGTCAGCTGGAGTGACTGCATGCAGGAGCCTCAGCGTCTCTGGTCAGTGTGTCAGCATGGAAGTCTCGGTTCCCTCTGTCTTACCGGGGTAAGATGTGGTGTATTTATACGCTGAAGACTCTGGTTGCTTCGTATGGTTTGTATTGGCCCTTGTTAGACTTGAGGAAGACGTCAGGGGTGAATTTTGTACATACATATTATGCAGGTGGTGTATTCCTAGAGAGCCATGCATAAGTGATGAGTACATTGTGGGCCTGTGTTTGGGAAAAACCCTGCTGTATTCAAAACCACAGGATAGATAACGTTCAGCCCTCAGAGCTCGTTGTGTACTAGCGAGGACCAATGTAGGTGAAAGATCATGCCTATATAAGGAATCATGACTATAATAGGACATGTACAGTTATGACCGTAATAGGGCATATGCGGCTTTGACCATAATAGGGGAAGTACGAATATGACCGTATTAGGGTAAATACGAATACGTCCATTTTAGGGCATGTATGAACAGGTCTACATTAGGGCCTCTATACGGGACATCGCCTGCTCTAACCCCTCTCTAACGCCTCGCTACCAAAACACGCTCTACAGGTTTTTAATTTGTTTGTAACCTTTTTAAGTATTACTAAAGACTGAATGCTGCTTATTGACAACACTTACCAGCAACTCCTCTTTGCCTCCTGCTCCGGTCCGCCGCGGCGTTAGTGCCGATTGTGCGGAGAGCAGAAGGCACGCACCTCCACTTCCGGTCTAGGCACTTCCGGGCGGGCAGGCAGCATTCTAGCTGTTTTTCCCTGCCTTTTTAAACCCATGCTCATGTGGGCGCGCCTAAGGCAAGCCCGTCTGCGCCCGTCCGCATCCGGCCGGGGCCAGGGGCCAGAGACCCTGATCTTTCTCCACCAGCCCCCTTAGTCTACACCTCACTGGCCCTCCACAGTTTAAGGCTCAAAGCTAACGTTTTGTGTCAGATTTCCTCCCCACAGGCTCACCCAGTCCCATGTGCATGCAGTCAGCTTGAATGGCCGCCTTGTCACCCTCAGGCGATCCCAGCCTTTCCTTACCAGGAGGCGGCCTCCCAGCCTAAGGCGAAGGACTTAACTCATCCTCCCCCCTCTTAAACTACTTAGGTGCTTCAACCTAAACTGTCGCTCCCTTTCTAAAAATCAGTCTCACTTATTTAATTTTATCTGTGACAGGGACCCTGACATTATTTTTTTAACTGAAACATGTCTTCATGAGGGCTCCTCACCGGACATCATCTCTGCCCTCCCTGCCAATTTTTCTCTTACAGGGATTAACAGACCTCACAGAGTAGGTGCCGGCATCACCATTATTTACAAAATGGACTATAGATGCAATATTAAAGACCTTCAAATCCCTAATTGTGAGGCGCTTCACTTTTCCCTATCGGTTTCACTGAAATTTACTCTCTCTGGGGCCCTCATTTATCGCCCTCCGGGTTCGTCAAGTATCTGGTGCGCAAGTTTACCAGATTATTTGGCGCCTCTCATTTTACAGGCTGCAAATTTTACTTTGCTTTGCTTGGCGATATCAATTTACACCTTGAGGATCCTGAAGATAAGCTATCGGTAGCCCTTATAGAGGACATGAGATCTCTTAATCTTCCTCTTTTAAATTCTGCAGCCACCCACATTGCGGGCCATCTTTTGGACCCTATATTCTCCAACCTTTCACTCCTCTCTGCTGAACTTCCGGTCCAACTTAGTTGGACCGACCATTTTGCAGTACCTTTCAATATTACAGTCCCTTTCTCTCCGGCCAATTGGTCGTCCCGACAAACTCATAACAGGCACAGGGCTAAATTGGATATGAGGGAATAAAACAAACTCCTTCTTCATACCCTTCCTGTTCTATCTTCCAGACCGGATAGTGGCCAAATCACTGTACTCCATTGGCTCAAAAGTTCCACGGCTTCAATTTTGCCTCGATCTTCTAAATTACAGGGCAGAGTGTGCCCCCCGGCACCCTGGTTTAATGACAGCCTCCGCTTAGAAAAAAAGGCTTGTAAAGCTTTGGAAAGGGTCTGGAGGAAGCACTATGCACCTGTGGCTAAGGCTGCTTATGTGTCAGCCTTGAAAAAATATCATGCCTCCTGTAAAGCTGCACGGGCAGCTTTTTATACTGAAGTAATCTCTAATGCTCACAACTGTCAAAAAACCTTGTTTAAAGTAGTCAAGGATTTGTCTGCAGCTTGTTCATTTATACCGCCCCCTTCCCTTTCCCATCAACAGTGTAACGAACCTGCCTTTTTTTTTCTAAACAAAGTCGAGACAATTCATCGACAATTAGAAGCTGATGCTTCTATGCTTACGACTCCTTTTCCGGATGTTCAACCACCCGGTCCATCAGTTCCTCATCTTGGGGATGGTCAGCATACAGTGAAGTCGGACACATCCTTGAGAATTAACGTGTGGCCTTTTTTGGACCTTGAACGATTGCAAACCTTACTGGCTATCATTAAGTCCGGTTCCCCGCTCGACCCCTTTCCACCATCTAAATTTAGCCTACTTGAGGAGGCAGCCCTCAGGGTAGTGTTGGACCTCCTGAATTCCTCCTTTGCCACAGGGGAGGTACCTCAGAAGTGGAAGAATGCTGTGATGCTCCCTTTGCTTAAGAAGAAGGACCTTGACCCTCAGTGCTGGTCCAACTTCAGGTCAATTTCACTTCTTTCTGTTTTTTCCAAAATATTGGAAAAACATGTTATTTCTCACCTCTCCTCCTTCGTGACCACTTCCAACATGCTGCACCCTTCCCAGTCTGGGTTTAGGGTTGGTTTTAGCACCGACTCCGCCCTACTCAGAGTCACTGAGTTTCTGAGGCAAGAACTTGACTCTGGTGTGACAGCCCCCCTTGTTCTTTTAGATTTAAGTGCGGCCTTCGATACGGTCTCACACTCTATTCTCTTGGATAGACTGGCGGCTTTAGGCATTGCCGACACTGCTTTGAAATGGTTGTCCTCCTTTCTGAAGGATCAAACTTTTCAGGTCTTTTCAGGGAACAACTCTTCTACTACTCTAACACAGACCTCGTGGGTTCCGCAGGGGTCCATTTTGAGCCTCCTGTTGTTTAACATCTACCTATGCCCCTTGATGGATGTGATTGAAGAATTTGGTCTCACCATATTCTCGTATGATTCTCTGATTATTTTTTCACTATCTGATGCTCGAAACAAACACCCTTCCCCTCTCAGGCAAGGTTTGGCTAATGTTGCACTCTGGATGAACAGAAATGCCCTCAAACTCAACGGCGATAAAACCGAGGTCCTGATCCTGGGAAATAACCCTGATCTCTGGGGAGTCAGCCATTGGCCTGCCATATTGGGCCCTTTGCCCACTCCGGTGGATAAAGTTGAGAATCTCGGTTTCATGATCGATAAAAATCTCTCCCTGACACCACAGGTCTCTAAGCTTACTGCCTCCTGTTTTTCCATTCTGAAATGGCTTAAGACAATACGCTGGCTGATCCCCCTAAGTTCACAGAGGACAGTACTGCCAGCTCTGGGCACTTTCAGATTGGATTATGGGAATGTTCTGTATCTGGGTGCTGGCAAAGCCTTGATTCGCCGCTTTCAGATCATCCAAAACGCGGCTGCCCGCCTTCTCTTTCGGCTGCCGAGATTTTCGTCCATCTCTCCCTTTCTGCAGAGACTGGACTGGCTGAGAGTTGACAAACAGATTAAGTTGAAGGCTTTGTGTTATATGTTTTGCACTAGACACAGTCGTGCTCCCTCTTACATCCAAGCCCTGGTGTCTCCATATGTCCCCACCCGTGCACTGAGATCAGCCAACCTTGCTCTGTTTTCGGTGCCCTGGTTTCTCAGAGCTCATCTTAAGGGGCGCTCCTTTTCCGTGTTGGGACCGAAACTCTGGAACTCTCTGCCGCTCGCCCTCAGATCCTGTAACTCATTGCACCCCCCACCCCAAGGCAATACTTGCCCCATGAACCACAAACCCCGATGCCTTAGGTGGGTGCCTTGATGCCCACATGGAGTACCCACAACACAGAAGGTAGAGGGCCATGAGGGGAGCCCCAGGGCCCCAATGGTCCCTCTGGTTCCCCTGCATGCGATCATTCTGGGTGCAACAGGAGCCGGCTTTGCTCCCTTCGAATGGAGCAGCTTATTTTCTCTGTTCCCACCAGCCAGAAGCAATCTCATTTTCTTGCCAGCAAGACTGTGGGCAGGGAAAAAAATGAGTGCTCCAACCTGGCTGTAGCATTTTTGCAGCATTTTGAGCACACATGTTTTTTCCTACCTGTGCTCATGTGAAGAAGGAAACAGTGTCCCAGGGGTGGGCTCACTGGGACACAATAGAGCCAGTCTCATCGGATGAGGGCACCGGTGCCTTGGAGAGGCTTGGGGAATTAAATATTGACCCCAAGGGATGGGGTCCTCTGTGAGGCTTTGGGGATGCAGGGTTCATGCCTCCTCCCTTTTCAGCAATTTTGCTCTCAGGAGATGGGGTTCCTGGGGCCTTTGGAGGCTTGGAAATAAGGGCTGCACGCTCCATCCCCTTTCTTTTACCCTAAACGTGTTCTGGGATGCCCCTTTTTCTCATCCCCGCTTGACGGATCACGCCGAAACCTTCCAGGAAAGAGCTGAGGTTTATGAGACTTTTTTTGGGGAAAGTTTTGTGAAAATTCATTAAACAGCGCAAAAGTTATAAGCAAATGAAAAATGCTTTTCCTATGGAAACGAGGTCCTAATTATAAGTACCCAGTAGTAGTATGGTGTATATATATATATATATATATATATATATATATATATATATATATATATATATATATATATATATATATATATATATATATATATATATATATATATTGGAAAACGTTGTGCCCATGCACAAGAGGGCACTCGAGACCAGCGCTGATGGTGGCACATCTTTATTCAAGTAGAACCGCTGTCATCAAGAGGGAAGTACAGCACAGTGGCAGTGTTTAAAATACGACGCGTTTCGGGAATGGCTCCCTTCTTCCTGGTACAACACCGCAGCTTGCAGTCCAACACACCTGCATCCATTTGACCTAACACGCCTTCCAATGGGCCAATCCGCTGTGAGGTCAGTCCCAACTGAATTCTGGGACTTGCAGTGTGTCACAATGTCTATGGCCACAATCTCTATCTGCGAGTCTTAATGCATTCAACCCTGGATGGGCCCCTCTGCATGTAGCGGCTCAAAATCAACCCCCACGCTGCTCCAGAAGACTCCGCAAATGCGAAGCGTCACGGCCCCCTTTCCAATCATCGGGGTGGTGCTGCTCTCCGCGGCTGGGCGGCCGCGTAAAATTTTGGAAAACGTTGTGCCCATGCACAAGAGCGCACTCGAGACCAGCGCTGATGGTGGCACATCTTTATTCAAGTAGAACCGCTGTCATCAAGAGGGTAAGTACAGCACAGTGGCAGTGTTTAAAATACGACGCGTTTCGGGAATGGCTCCCTTCTTCCTGGTACAACACCGCAGCTTGCAGTCCAACACACCTGCATCCATTTGACCTAACACGCCCTCCAATGGGCCAATCCGCTGTGAGGTCAGTCCCAACTGAATTCTGGGACTTGCAGTGTGTCACAATGTCTATGGCCACAATCTCTATCTGCGAGTCTTAATGCATTCAACCCTGGATGGGCCCCTCTGCATGTAGCGGCTCAAAATCAACCCCCACGCTGCTCCAGAAGACTCCGCAAATGCGAAGCCTCACGGCCCCCTTTCCAATCATCGGGGTGGTGCTGCTCTCCGCGGCTGGGCGGCCGCGTTAAATTTTGGAAAACGTTGTGCCCATGCACACGAGCGTACTCGAGACCAGCGCTGATGGTGGCACATCTTTATTCAAGTAGAACCGCTGTCATCAAGAGGGTAAGTATAGCACAGTGGCAGTGTTTAAAATACGACGCGTTTCGGGAATGGCTCCCTTCTTCCTGGTACAACACCGCAGCTTGCAGTCCAACACACCTGCATCCATTTGACCTAACACGCCCTCCAATGGGCCAATCCGCTGTGAGGTCAGTCCCAACTGAATTCTGGGACTTGCAGTGTGTCACAATGTCTATGGCCACAATCTCTATCTGCGAGTCTTAATGCATTCAACCCTGGATGGGCCCCTCTGCATGTAGCGGCTCAAAATCAACCCCCACGCTGCTCCAGAAGACTCCGCAAATGCGAGCGTCACGGCCCCTTTCCAATCATCGGGGTGGTGCTGCTCTCCGCGGCTGGGCGGCCGCGTAGAATCTTGGAAAACGTTGTGCCCATGCACAAGAGCGCACTCGAGACCAGCGCTGATGGTGGCACATCTTTATTCAAGTAGAACCGCTGTCATCAAGAGGGTAAGTACAGCACAGTGGCAGTGTTTAAAATACGACGCGTTTCGGGAATGGCTCCCTTCTTCCTGGTACAACACCGCAGCTTGCAGTCCAACACACCTGCATCCATTTGACCTAACACGCCCTCCAATGGGCCAATCCGCTGTGAGGTCAGTCCCAACTGAATTCTGGGACTTGCAGTGTGTCACAATGTCTATGGCCACAATCTCTATCTGCGAGTCTTAATGCATTCAACCCTGGATGGGCCCCTCTGCATGTAGCGGCTCAAAATCAACCCCCACGCTGCTCCAGAAGACTCCGCAAATGCGAAGCCTCACGGCCCCCTTTCCAATCATCGGGGTGGTGCTGCTCTCCGCGGCAGGGCGGGCGCGTAAAATTTTGGAAAACGTTGTGCCCATGCACACGAGCGCACTCGAGACCAGCGCTGATGGTGGCACATCTTTATTCAAGTAGAACCGCTGTCATCAAGAGGGTAAGTATAGCACAGTGGCAGTGTTTAAAATACGACGCGTTTCGGGAATGGCTCCCTTCTTCCTGGTACAACACCGCAGCTTGCAGTCCAACACACCTGCATCCATTTGACCTAACACGCCTTCCAATGGGCCAATCCGCTGTGAGGTCAGTCCCAACTGAATTCTGGGACTTGCAGTGTGTCACAATGTCTATCGCCACAATCTCTATCTGCGAGTCTTAATGCATTCAACCCTGGATGGGCCCCTCTGCATGTAGCGGCTCAAAATCAACCCCCACGCTGCTCCAGAAGACTCCGCAAATGCGAAGCCTCACGGCCCCCTTTCCAATCATCGGGGTGGTGCTGCTCTCCGCGGCTGGGCGGCCGCGTAAAATTTTGGAAAACGTGGTGCCCATGCACAAGAGCGCACTTGAGACCAGCGCTGATGGTGGCACATCTTTATTCAAGTAGAACCGCTGTCATCAAGAGGGTAAGTACAGCACAGTGGCAGTGTTTAAAATACGACGCGTTTCGGGAATGGCTCCCTTCTTCCTGGTACAACACCGCAGCTTGCAGTCCAACACACCTGCATCCATTTGACCTAACACGCCCTCCAATGGGCCAATCCGCTGTGAGGTCAGTCCCAACTGAATTCTGGGACTTGCAGTGTGTCACAATGTCTATGGCCACAATCTCTATCTGCGAGTCTTAATACATTCAACCCTGGATGGTCCCCTCTGCATGTAGCGGCTCAAAATCAACCCCCACACTGCTCCAGAAGACTCCGCAAATGCAAAGCCTCACGGCCCCCTTTCCAATCATCGGGGTGGTGCTGCTCTCCGTGGCTGGGCGGCCGTGTAAAATTTTGCGAAACGTTGTGCCCATGCACAAGAGCGCACTCGAGACCAGCGCTGATGGTGGCACATCTTTATTCAAGTAGAACCGCTGTCATCAAAAGGGTAAGTACAGCACAGTGGCAGTGTTTAAAATACGACGCGTTTCGGGAATGGCTCCCTTCTTCCTGGTACAACACCGCAGCTTGCAGTCCAACACACCTGCATCCATTTGACCTAACACGCCCTCCAGTGGGCCAATCCGCTGTGAGGTCAGTCCCAACTGAATTCTGGGACTTGCAGTGTGTCACAATGTCTATGGCCACAATCTCTATCTGCGAGTCTTAATGCATTCAACCCTGGATGGGCCCCTCTGCATGTAGCGGCTCAAAATCAACCCCCACGCTGCTCCAGAAGACTCCGCAAATGCGAAGCCTCACGGCCCCCTTTCCAATAATCGGGGTGGTGCTGCTCTCCGCGGCTGGGCGGGCGCGTAAAATTTTGGAAAACGTTGTGACCTTGCTCAAGAGCGCACTCGAGACCAGCGCTGATGGTGGCACATCTTTATTCAAGTAGAACCGCTGTCATCAAGAGGGTAAGTACAGCACAGTGGCAGTGTTTAAAATACGACGCGTTTCGGGAATGGCTCCCTTCTTCCTGGTACAACACCGCAGCTTGCAGTCCAACACACCTGCATCCATTTGACCTAACACGCCTTCCAATGGGCCAATCCGCTGTGAGGTCAGTCCCAACTGAATTCTGGGACTTGCAGTGTGTCACAATGTCTATGGCCACAATCTCTATCTGCGAGTCTTAATGCATTCAACCCTGGATGGGCCCCTCTGCATGTAGCGGCTCAAAATCAACACCCACGCTGCTCCAGAAGACTCCGCAAATGCGAAGCCTCACGGCCCCCTTTCCAATCATCGGGGTGGTGCTGCTCTCCGCGGCTGGGCGGCCATCAGCGCTGGTCTCAAGTGCGCTCTTGTGCATGGGCACAACGTTTTCCAAAATATATATATATATATATATATATATACATATATATTACCTACTGGCGGTCGCCAGTAGGTAGTTATAGTTAGGACCTAGTTTCCATAGGAAAAGCGTTTTTTGTTTTCCCAATAACTTTGGCGCCGTTTGACGAATCTTCGCGAAGTTTTTAAAACTAGTGGGGCGCACCGGTCAGCTCCTGTCTTGAACGTTTTAGGGTGATTCGTCAAGCTGGGGCCGAGAAAAAAGGGGGGTCCCAAAACGCGTTTTCCCCATGTAATTTTCCATAGGAAACTTTAGACAAAGCTACAGCCCGAACTGCTGAACGGAATTACACCAAATTTGGCAAAAAGGTAGGTCTTGGTTCAGAAAGAGCCCTTTTTGTTAAATGGTGTAAATCCATTCAGTAGTTGCTGAGAAATTAAAGAAAGAAAAAGTTTCGATATCTATGGCCGCGGTGGATTCGCGAACCCTCCCGACCACGAGCTTCATTCTAATTGGCTGCCAACACTCCAAACCAGGAAGTGTTGGCAGCCATCTTGTGACTCGGTAACCGAGTCACAAGAAATCACAAAATAAAACGTGAAAAACAAGAAAAGGGGGCAGGGTAGAAACACCCTGACCCCCTAGGCCTGCTCAGGGGGTCCCACAGGGACCCCCAAGTCCAAAAAAAGCATTTTTTTTTTAAAAACAGCAGAATTTGCGCTGGGTGCGCGAATCCTGCCGATAAAATTTAAAAAAAACAAAGTGCGGGCTCCCGCGCTTCGTTGTATTTAAGCCCCCGGGTGGACCAGGTCCCAGGGGCATGAGTAATTATGTTGCGGGGGCCAGCAGGGGCCCCGCAGCCCCGGGGACCGCCACCTCCCCGGGGCTTCATTTATTATTTGCGGGGGCACGGAGCTCCCCTGCAGCCCCGGGGACCACCACCTCCCCGGGTCTTTCTCTTTTAAAAAAAAAAAAAACATGTGTGGGGGCTCGAGCCCCCACACGCCCGAGGACCACCACCTCCCCAGGGCTTTGCACATTAAATGTGGGGGCACGCGGCCCCCGCAGCCCTGGGGACCGCCACCTCCCCGGGGCTTTCTCTTTTTAAAAACAAACATGTGTGGGGGGGCTCCCCCACATGCCCCGGGGACCACCACCTCCCCGGGGCACTCTGTATTTAAATTTGGGGGTCCGTTACAGACCCCCGAGCCCCGGGGACCACCACCTCACCGGGGCTTTGAAACTGAAGGGAGGGGCCCTTGATGGCCCTGGGGACCGCCACCCCCCAGGGCCGGCTCCTGCAGTGTCCCGGGGGTGCTGTTTGCTATGGCAGGGCGGGAGCCGTGCAGCTCCCGCCCTGTCATAGCAAACACTGGTTTGGATTTTGCAAGCGAGAGCAGGGAAACCTGCTCTCGCTTCAAAATCCAAAGCAGACTGCTTTTCCACAAGGGAGCTGCATGTCAGCAGCTCCCCGTGTGGAAAGCAATGCCGGCTCCCGCAGGAGGCGGGGAGCCGGCGGGACCGTGGGGGCATTGGGGCTCCCCCCACGGTCCCCATCACAGAGGCCAGGCCCCGGGGATGGGGTCCCCGGGGCCAAAAGTTGCCTGGGAGGGGCGCCACGCGGGCCCCCTCCCCTGTAATAATAATTTTTTTTTTAAAAAAGGAAAGGCCAGCCCCGGGGGATGGGGTCTCCGGGGCCAATAGAGGCCTCAGGAGGGAGGCCATGCAGCCCCCTCCTTAAAAAAGACAACATTTAAAAAAATAAATTGTGTCTATGCCCCGGGGGATGGGGTCCCCGGGGCAGAAATGGGCCTCTGGAGGGGGCCCCCTTCCCGTTTTTTTGTTTTTTAAAGTACAAAAACGGGTCATGCCCTGGGGGATGGAGTCCCCAGGGCCCAAAATATTGTAATAAAAGGGGGGCCACACAGACCCCCTTCGACAAAAATAAAATTGAAAAAAGCCGGCATTGCGCCGGAGGCCCCGACCCCTCCCTGCAGCACTCAGCAAACGCGTCCCCTGGCACGTTGTAAGTTGGGGAATTAATTCCCCTTGAATACTGGGGGCCAACTAGCCCACCAGGTACCTTCAGTATGCGCCACAGGGCTGCGTTGCAGAGAGGTGGTCTGAGGCCACGCCCCTTTTTACACCACTCTGCAACGCAGCTCTGTGGCGCTTACTGGAGGTACCTGGTGGGCTAGTTGGCCCCCAGGGACCCTCAGGATTCAAGGGGACTTAATAGGGACGTTATAGATAAAAATTAGCATTTAAAAAACCTTCGAAATTCGCTGAAAAAACCATAGGTTTCAGGCATGTTATAGTTAGAAATTAACATTTAAAAAACCTTAGAAATACACTGACCAAACCATAGGTTTCAGGGACGTTATAGTAGTTGGACATTTCACTCGTACAAAACCAGAGAAATTCCACCGTTATAGTTAGTTCAGCTAACTATAACTCGCGCCCCCGCAATGCACTGCTGATGACGTCACTTATTACATCATTCATGACATGGTCAGTGACATCACTGATGACATCTCAAATGACATCACTGATGACATCATCCAGTGACTGTGTGTTTCTATAAAGTTTAAATATGTTTTATATATATGCCAAGGTGTATTGAAGAATGAGTGGGTGTATAAGTGTCTGGATGGAGGATTTAGTAGGTGCGTGAGTGACTGTATAAGTGAGTGATTAAATGTGTCTTACTGAATGCATGGGTTAGTGACTAAACTGTGTGAATGTCTGTATCAGTCTGTCTGTTGTTGTGTAAGCTGCTGCATGGGTTGGTCAGTAGCTACATGAGTGTCTATATGGGTTAACGATTGGTTGCCTGAGTATTTGTATGGGTGCCTGAGTGTGTGTGTGGGTGGGTGGGAGGTGTGTGACTCTGTGCATAGATGTGTGAGTGGTTGATTCACTGGGTGTATGGGTTCAAGAGTGCATGTGGAAACAGCTGTATGGGTGGGTGAGTGTGTGTATGGGTGTGTGCACTCGGAACGTAAGGATCACTTTGTGGATAATATATATATATATATATATATATATATATATTCACACCACAAGTTTCAGGAACGTTGTAGTTAGTTGGACATTTCACTCGTACAAAACCAGAGAAATTCGGCCGTTATACTTAGTTGAGCTAACTATAACTCACACCCCCGCAATGCACTGCTGATGACATCACATATTAACTACCCGGGTCCAGTGGCCTTTCGGGTTACCCCATTGTTGTATAACTCTGACATCACATATTACATCACTCATCAAATGCTAATTTCTAGCTATAACCTCCCTGAAACCTATGGTTTTTTCAGTGAATTTCTAAGGTTTTTTAAATGCTAATTACTAACTATAACGTCCCTGAAACCTATGGTTTTTTCAGTGAATGTCTAAGGTTTTTCAAATGCTAATTTCTAACTATAACATAGTAGTCGCCTTTGCAGAGTGGTGCAGAAAGGGGGCTGGGCCTCCGGCCAGCACTCAGGAATTCCGCTGCATAGGACTTACAGGAGGTACCAGGAGGGCTTATTGGCCCCCAAAGTCCCTCAGGAGTAAAGTGGACTTCATCCCCCAACCCGTAGTGTGCCAGGAGGCGTGTTTGCAGAGTGGTGGAGAAAGAGGGGGCGTTGCCTCCGAAGACCTCTTAGCAATACCACTGTGTGGGACTTACTGGAGGTCCAACTACCCCTCCTATTGCCTCCTGTTAGTCCCACACAGCAGCATTGGTAAGTTCTCAAAGCAGGCCATGCCCCCTATGCCCACCAGTCTGCAAACGCGCTCCCTGGCACGCTCTTGGATGGGGATTAAAGTCCCCTTTTCTGCTGGGGGTCGTTAGGGGCGGATTAGCCTACCTGATACCTCCAGTAAGCCCCATATAGTGGGATTGCTGAGAAGTGGACACCGGCCACACCCCCTTTCTCCACCACTCTGCAAACGCGCCTCCTGGCGCGCTCTTAGTTGGGGGATGAAGTCCCCTTGCCTTCTAAGGGCCCCTACGGGCCAACAAGCCCTCCTGTTACCTCTAGCAAGCCCCACACATCTGGATTGCTGAGAGTGGTCCGAAGCCACGCCCCCTTTTTACACCACTCTGCAAACGCGCCTCCTGGCGCACTGCTGCTCGGGGAATGAAGTCCACTTCAGTCCTGAGGTCCTCAAGACACAAGAGGACATCATCGCCCCACCAGCAGTGCACCAAGAGGCGCTTTTCCAGAGTGGTGCAAAAAGGGGCGTGGCCTCCTACCACCTCTCAGCAATCCCACTGTGTGGGGCTTACTGAAGGTACCTGGTGGCCTAGTTGGCCCCTAAGGACCCTCATCAGTGAAGGGGACTTCATCCCCAACCCAGCTTGCAGAGTGGTGCAGGGAGGGGGCGGGGCCTCCCACAAGTTGCCGGTTTGGTTTTTGTTTCCCCCCCCTTCTTTTAGGAAGGGGGCTGTGTGGCCCCCTTCCCTTAATATTTTTTGGGCCCTGGGGGCCCCATCCCCCAGGGCCTGACCCATTTTTAATTAATTTATTTTTTTTAATCGGGAAGGGGCCTTGCTGCCTCCTCCTGTGTCCGATTTCGGCCCGGGGAACCCATCCCCCGGGGCATGACCACTTTTATTTATTTTTAAAAAAATGTAAAATTAAAAGAGGGGGGCCGCGCGGCCCCCCTCCGGAGGCCATTTTTGGCCCCGGGGACGCCATCCCCTGGGGCTTTGCCTCTTTTTTTTTTTAATATTAAGGAGGGGGGCCACGTGGCCCCCCTTCCGGGCCATTTTCTGCCCCGGGGACCCCATCTCCTGGGGCATGGCCTTTGTGTTCGGGACCGCAGGGGAGCCCCAATGCCCCCACGGTCCCTGCCTGCTCCCCGCCTCCTGCAGGAGCCAGCATTGCTTTTGGACAAAGGGAGCTGCCAACATGCAGCTCCCTTTGCCCAAAAGCAATTATGCTTTGCTTCGTGGAAGCGAGAGCAGGTTTCCTGCTCTCGCTTCCACGAAGCAAAGCAGTGTTTGCATTGACAGGGCGGGATTCGTGCTCCCGCCTTGTCATAGCAAACTGCAATGTCCCGGGGGTGGGCACCCCGGGATATTGCTGGAGCCAGCCCTGGGGGGTGGCGGTCCCCAGGGCCACGAAGGGCTCTTGGAGGGGGGCCGCGCGGCCCCCTCCCAACTGATTAAAAGCCCCAGGAGGTGGTGGTCCCCGGGGGTCCGCTACGGACCCCCGCATTTTATTTGCTCAAACCCCCAGGAGGTGGTGGTCCCAGGGGCAGAGTGGGGGAGGGGCAGATGCCCTCCCCACATTACTTTTATTATTGTACAGCCCCGGGGAGATGGCGGTCCCCGGGGCTTGGGGGGCCCTCAATGCCCCCCACCCATATTATACTAATGCCCCAGGGAGGTGGCAGTCCCTGAGGCAGTGTAGGGGGGCAGGGGCCCCCCTTGCCGAATTTTTACAAGCCCCAGGGAGGTGGCAGTCCCCGGGTCTGCGGGGGGCCGCGTGCTCCCGCATAATATTAATCATGCCCGGGGAGGTGGTGGGCCGCGGGGGCCCGCATATATTTTCCTTATTACCCCCGGGGCCTGGCCCACCCGGGGGCTTATTAAAATGATACAAACTGATTTTGGTAACCAGGAGAAAAGATACTAAATGGGTGCACTACTCTTGTCACCGCAAAGTACACAGAACAATTGTAACAAATTATCGGTGCTCCAACGGCAGAAAAGATTGGTTACCAATTCAATCTTATCATTCCCCTCATCCGAAGGGAAACAAAATTCATTAAAGACTACCGTGAGCACACTTAGAGTAAACTTGATAGTCCGTAATATATTGAAAAAGTCCAAAGGCTCTTAGTCCAACATCATGGTATTTATTCAAATCTTCCAATTCTCAAAATGAAGCCGGGTATAGTTCTCTAGACACGAGCTGTGTCTAGACAACTATACCCGGCTTCATTTTGAGAATTGGAAGATTTGAATAAATACCATGATGTTGGACTAAGAGCCTTTGGACTTTTTCCAGTATATTACGGACTATCAAGTTTACTCTAAGTGTGCTCACGGTAGTCTTTAATGAAGCTTATTAAAACGAAGCACGGGACACCGTGTTTCATTTAAAAAAAAAAAAAAAATTCAGCTGGATTCACGCACCGTACGCAAATCCCGCCGAATGTTTTTTTTTTTTTTAAAAATGCTTTTTTTGGCCGTGGGGGCCCCTGTGGGACCCTTTGAGCAGGCCTAGGGGGTCAGGCTGTTTCTACCCTGCCCCCTTATCTTGTTTTTTCACCTTTTTTCTTGTGACTCGGTTCTACAGAGTCACAAGATGGCTGCCAATACTTCTTGGTTTGAAGTGTGGGCAGCTAATCAGAGACAAGCTCGTGATCGGGAGGGTTCGCGGATCCACCGCGGTCACCAGATATATAATGTTTTGTATTTTTGAATTTCTCAGGAACCACTGAACGGATTTACACCATTTAAAGCAAAGAGTGCACTCTGGACAAAGAGCTACCTCTCTGCCAAATTTGGTGTAATTCCGTTTAGCAGTTCGGGCTGTAGCCTTGACAAAAGTTTCCTATGGAAATGAACTTAGAGAAACAGGTAAGATAGTTAGGGTGGGTATGAAGGTGTGTGGAGGACAGAGCCAGGTGCAAGATGGAGTCAGGGCAAACACTCCTCCCAACCAGCACAAACAGACCACAATGAACCATGCTTACCTGATAGTGAGTGGACATCTACTGATAAAATGGCTGTCACTGTGGACTGGTGTCTGGACAACTACACCCTGCTGGGAGTTGAGGACAAATAGGCTCCACTTATCATTGTCAGACAACTGGTAAGTACATTCACACTCACTGTCAGGGAAGCTGAGTTACATGTAGGCTTTTGATGCTGGCTGGGAAGGTGTGTGTGGGACAAGGCCTGATGTGACTTGTAGCCATTGAAAATACTCATCCTCACACCCAGCCATGCTAACTCCTCTGGGCATATGCTTGCCTCACAGTGAGGGGAAGTGTACGGGCAAGGTGGCTGACACTGCTACATGGTGTTAATCTTGAAACCAACTCCCATCAAGGCCCTGTGCACAAAACCTCATACAACTGTGTCTGCCATCTTGTTAGTATACTTCCATTCACTGTCAGGTAGCCATTGCCACAGATGAGCTGGTTGTGCTGGTTGGGAGGAGGAGTATTTGCCCTGACTACATCTATCATCAGGCACTGGCCTCCACACACCTTCCTACATAGGCTAAATAGCTTACCTGGGACTCTGCTTACCTGACAGTGAGTGGCAATGTGCTGCCAAGATGGCAGACACGGCTGCAATGGTATCTCGAGTAGAAGGCCTTGATCGGTGTTGCAGTCAAGTCAAACAACAGGCACCAGTGTCAGATATCCGGCTGGGACATTTTGCTCCATAGTGAGGTAAGCATAGTACATGCTGGGCTGTTTGAGTTGGGTGGGAAGGTGTAGGTAGGACAGGGCCTTATGCAAATTGTAGCCATTGCAAAGACTTCTCCTCCCATCAAGACTAGGTAACTCCTCTTGGCCTAAACAACACTCACAGTGAGGGGAAGTGGACTAGCAAGATGTCTGACACTGTTGCATGTTGTTTGGAGCATAGGTCCCTGATGGGAGTTGAATTCAAGTCCAACACCATGCCCCAGTACCAGCCACCTTGCCAGTACACTTACCCGCACTGTGAGGTAAATATAGGCACAGAGGAGTGAGCAGGTCTGGGTGGGAGGAGGTGCATTGGCAATGGCTACAACTCCCATCAGGCCTTGTCATACACACACACTTCCCACCCAGCCCAACTAGCCTACCAGGAACTCTGCTTACTTGACAGTGAGTGGCAATGTTCTGACAAGATGTTTGACAATGTGGACTGGTGTTCGGACCACAAGGCCCTGTTGGGATTTGTTAAAAAATCAGACACCAGGCACAAGTGTCACACATCTTGATAAACCATTCCCAATTACTGTCAGGAAAACCTTCTGCCATGTGGTCTGTTTTCTCTGGGTGGGTAGAGTGTGTGAAGGTCAGAGTCTGGTGTGAGTTGGACTAATGGTAAACACTACTACACCCACCACGAACAACCACTTCAACTGGGTCGATGCCTACCTGACAGTGAATGGAAGTGCAACAGCAAGATCGCTGACACTGGTGAATGCTGTTTTGGGCACAAGGCCTTTGTTGGGATTTGGATTCAGGTTCAACACCATGCACCAGTGTCAGCATCCTTGCCAGAACACTTACCATCACTGCCAGTTAGCCATAGTCTCGGAGGACTAGGCTGGGCTCGTGGGAGGAGGAGTATTTCTAAAGCCTACAACTCACATCAGGCACTGGACAACATACACCTTCACTATCATCACAAACAGACTAACAGGAACTAAACGTACACACAGTGATTTTGAATTTACTAGCAGGATGCATGACACTGGGCACTGGTATCTGACTTTTCAACAAATACCAACAGTAACTTGTGCTCAAAACACCAGGCACCAGTGTCAGCCACCTTTGTCAGTACAAATCCACTCACTCGCATGAAAGCATAGTTCCAGGGGTGCAGTATTTGCATGTAGGAAAGAGTGTGCGTAGTACAGGGCCTGATGGGATGTCTGGCATTGCAAACACTCATCCGCACAAACAGCCATACACGACCACTAAGAACCAAGATTACCTGACAGTGGGTGGACATCCAACTATAAAATGGCAGGGACTGGAGCATGCTGTGTGGTGCACGAGGCCATAATGAAAGTTGTCTCCAAGTCAGACACCAGTTCCCAGTACCAGACAGCCGACAGTGACATTCTGACACACTGTGAGGTGAGCTTATGTCCTGTTGGCCTGTTAGCACTGGGCAGGAATGTGTATGTAGGTCTGGCCCTGATGGGACTTGGAAGGGTGCAGAGACAGAATATCGAGTAAAAAATATAGAGTTGCACAAATATCGAGTCATTAATATCGTGGTTCAGAAATATCGACAGCAAGAATATCGTGGTCAAGAATATCGACTTAAGGTAAGTAATATCGATCTTAAAAATATCGAAGTGTTTAATATCGTTTGCGAAAATATGGTTGTTAAAAATATCGTTTTTTTATTAATGTTATGTATCTTAGTATATTTAATATGTATGTGATGTATGTTTTTTTGTATAAGAATTGTTTGTATTTTTAACATATGTGTTACATTTTTAGTAGTTATTAATTTTTTTTAATTTGAATTATGCGTTTTTAGTTCCGTAGCGGGTTGTGGGTTTATAGGAGAATAGGGTGGGAAGTAATTTAATTATATTAAATTTATTGATTATTTTTTATTTATTAATATTTGTTTAGTTGAGATGTTATAGTGTTAAATGTGTAAAGTGATTTATTATTAATTAATTAATAATTGGTTAATTAATTTTAATTAATTGGTAATTAATTATGGTAATTGTGTAATTCATTGTGTGTGTTGTGGTGTTTATAGGAGTAAAGGGTGGGAAGTAATTTGCATTTAATTAATTAATATATAGTTGTTAATTAATGTTAATTATTTGATATTTATTTTGGGTAATTGTTATTTTTGTGTGTGTTGTTTTTACTTTTGAAGGGGTAAAGGGTGGGTATTAAATACATTTTAATTACTTTATTATTAGTTGTTAATAGTTTATAAAATTAAAAATAAGTTTTTATTGGGTTTTTATTATTTTATAGTTTAATTTAGGTGTGTGTTGTGGATATTATAGTGTTAAAGTGTGTGTAGTCAATTAATGTTTTTTTTAATTAATATTTGTTTAATTGATTATTAATTATGTTAATCATGGAAGAAAATTTAACTAAAAATTTTGAAGTGTTTTGTTATTGGTGTGGTGTTATACGATAGGAAATAAAATAAATACATTTATATATCAATTAATTGTATTGTTTGTAAATATTTTCTAGTTTAAAAGAATTATTTTTTATAAATTTAGTTATCTTATTTTATATATTATTTGTAGGTTTTTGTTATATGTAATTAATATTATAATATGTTTTCTTTTTATATATTATATTTGATTTTTCATTTTTAAAATATTGTTTATTTATTTGTATGATTTGTTTTAATTTTTAATATGTTTAATTTTGGTTTCAACTGTTTGAGTGTGTATAGTAATTTTTGTCTCTCCGCTATCCAACACTTTCCCTAATGTTGCACTCACTGGAGTGGGAATAGTAATTTTTACCTCTCTGCTATCCAGCACTTTCCTTACCGTTGCACTCAAAGGAGTTGGAATAGTAATTTTTACCCATCCTCTATCTAACACTTTCCCTACTGTTGCACTCGTCGGAGTGGGAATACAAATTTTTACCCCTCTGCTATCCAGCACTTTCCTTACCGTTGCACTCAAAGGAGTTGGAATAGTAATTTTTACCCATCCTCTATCTAACACTTTCCCTACTGTTGCACTCGTCGGAGTGGGAATACAAAATTTTACCCCTCTGCTATCCAACAGTTATCCTACTGTTGCATTCAGTGGAGTGGGAATAGTAATTTTTACCCATCCGCTATCCAACACTTTCTCTACTGTTGCACTCTTTGGAGTGGGAATAGTAATTCTTGCCCCATTGCTATCCAACACTTTCCCTACTGTTGCTCTCAGTGGAGTGGGAATAGTAAATTTTACCCTTTGCTATCCAACACTTTCCCTACTGTTGCACTCACTGGAGTGGGAATAGTAATTTGTACCCCTCCGCTATCCAGCACTTTCCCTACTGTTGCACTCACTGGAGTGGGAATAGTAATTTTTACCCCTCCGCTAACCAACACTTATCCTATTGTTGCACTCACTGGAGTGGGTATAGTAATTTGTTCCCCTCCGCTATCCAACACTTTCCCTACTGTTGCACTCACCGGAGAGGGAATAGTAATTTTTACCCCTCCGCTATCCAACACTTTCCCTACTGTTGCATTCTTTGGAGTGGGAATAGTAATTTTTCCCCTCCGCTGTCAAACACTTTCCCTACTGTTGCTCTCGCCGGAGTGGGAATAGTAATTTTTACCCCAGCGCTATCTAACACTTTCCCTACTGTTGCACGAACTGGAGTTGGAATAGTAAATCTAATTCCTCCGCTATCCAACCCTTACGCTACTTTTGCACTCAGTGGAGTGGGAATAGGTATTTTTACCCCTTTGCTATCCAACACTTTCCCTACTGTTGCACTGATTGTATTGTGAAATTTAAGTTTAAATATTTTTTAATAGTTCAATGTTTTAATTTATTATATATTTTAGTTTTTTAATATTTTAAATCATTAATATATATTGCTATTTTGTATATCATTTTAAACTTTTAACCTAAATTAAAAATAAAAGTTTATTAATTGTTTTAGAGTAAATATATATGTATAAATTATTATGTTTGTTTATTTTTTTATTTACATTTTTGTTATATTTTATTAAAATGTATATTAAATTTATTTTATTTTGTTAACATTATATTTAATATATTATTTTATTTTATATTTATATAAAAGTCGATATTTTATACATCTATATTTTTACATCGATTTTTTTAGTCTATATTTTTGTACTCACCTGTTTAAGTATAGGAGTCAATATTTTTGTTGTCTATATTGTTTACTCAATATTTTTTACATCAATGTTTTCTCAGTGAACCACTTGGCAGAAGAGCAAACACTCCTACACACACAGCACAATCACTTCATCGTGGGTCATGTCTATCTCACAGTGTGTTCATGTGTACTAGCAAGATGGCAGAGACTGGGGACTGATGTCTGAACCTATCACAACTACCACATATGCCTATGTGCTACAAACACCAGCCAACATAGAAAAATATCTTTCTAATACACTTCCAAACATTGTCTGGACAACGCACTTCCTGGTGGCCTGGTGGGGCTGGGTGGGAGGAGGGGTGTAAGGTTTACAAATAGAAAACAAGCACTCAAACATCAGTTTATCATAGTTCTTTGCCACAAAATGGCAGAAGGCTGAGTATGTGAAATCATTTGACCATGGAATCAATGTACAAAGGACATTATCTGTCTAGCCACAAAGTTAAACAGTCACACGATTTTGCTACTCACAGCCATTCACATATGTAGAATGAGAAGATAACAAGAGGCACCTCACACACTTAATTCCCACAACTTTCTGGCTAACTTAACAGAATGTGAGTGTGTAGGCAGCCACACCAATGTGACTGGTAAAGACATGCACTAAGACCAGAAGACAGGCACAAAAAAGTACCCACATAGGTTGAGAAAGTATATGTATCTCACTGTGAAAGTAAAGATGTGGACAACCTAAATACACCTGTGTCATTCACAGGGTGTCAGGAACCAGTCAATGTCTTTAGACTTGTAATGTAAACTAAACACAACAGGCCCATTAATGCACATATCTGGACATGTCCAGCAATCCCCCTCTTGTCCCAATACGATAGTCATTCAAAAAAATAGGCCTTCATCATGGATGAAGGAGTCCAATCTATCTACAGTAACTCATCATGAGCTTCAGTAACCTATGTAATGTGTATGATTTGAGGGGTAGTGGACATTCACAGCAGTCATTGTGTTATGTTTGTACCTACAGGGCCAGCTCAGGACACCCCTGAAACCCTCCAGGACAGCCAGGCCCAGACTTTGGTCGACCAGGAGTCCTCTGGCGTTGCTGACTCTCATCATTTTTTGGATGACGAAGATAGACCAGGCCCTTCTGGTATGGGTCACCCCACAGCACCAGTGGCGGCAACATCTGGATCCTCTGTGACCACTCCCACCTCAGCTGAGCTGCCAACACCCAGCTGACCCCTACCTGCATGGACACAGCAGCCCAGGACAACATCAACAGCACAGCGACACGGGGCACTCTTGAGTTGCCCAACAACAACTCCAATGCCAACGATGAAGGAGGCTTCGTGTCGACTGTGCCAGCACCAACTGGTCCTGCTCGGGTGGGTAGGGGTGGTGGGAGGGGCCGTGGGGACCGGCACCATCATGCAGCTGGTGCTGCTGATGCGGAGACCCAAAACCTCACCAGAATCCTCCATGCATATGAGGATTCACAAGGAGATATGGGCCAGGTCATAGGGATCCTCAGGACCATGCAACAGCAGCAGGCAGCCCAAAACGAAAAAATGGATAGGTTCATGGGCAAAATGGATGAACAGACTGCAGTGTACAGGGACCTGCCTCCGCCAGATTGCCACCAACATGTCCACACCTCCCTGTGTGCCTACCACATCCAGTGCAACAACATCTGTACCAGTCACATGGAGTGATGTGGACTCTGGCGTAGAGCACCCAGCACCATCGCTGCCTGCACCTGAGGGTCCCCCGGAAAAATGTAAAGTCGGTCGTCCAAAGAAGAAACAGTGAGAGACAGATGGCTACGCATCACTGTGAGAAAGTGCTCTCTTTCTGCATGGTAAGCCCCCACTTTTTGCTGAATTGCTGATGTTCTTTGACTGAGTGTGCCCTGGGCTCCTGCTAATCAGGTGCCCAGGGCCCATGTTCCTTCCCTGAAACTGCATTGAAGCCTAAACCCAATTGGCATCTCTGGCCACATGTCAGCCCCTGGTAAATGGTACCACAGGTACCCAGGGCACTGTGACCAGAGAAGGCCTCTAAGGGCTGCAGCACTTATTGTTCCACCCTTAGAGGCCCTGTACCCTGACACTCACACACTGCCTTTGCAGGCTGCGTGTCTTGGTGCAGAACAAAATGAAGAGTCGACATGACACACATCCCTGTGTGCCATGCCCACAAACCACTGCCCTGGCATACATCAGTCACCCCTCTAGCTGGGTGCCCTATGCCAGTGGTGAGGGTACAGGTGCATGAGCCTCTGTACTCCTACAGTGCCCAAGTCCATTCCTGGGCACTGTAAGTTCAGTGCTGCCATTAAGAGTATATGGTGCTGGGAGTTTGTCATTACGAACTCCACAGCACCATGATGGCTACACTGAAGACTGGGAAGTTTGGTATCAAACTTCTCAGCACATTAAACCCACACTGATGCCAGTGTGGGATTTAATGTAAAATGCACAACAGAGGGCATCTTAGAGATGCCCCTGAAACTCGACCAACTTCTAGTGACCTGACTGAGTGGCTGCTTAGGCTGCCACCAACAGACATGTTTCTGGACCCCTGGGTCGAAAGCCTGCTGCTCTCGGGGCCTGAAACAATGCACATCCTGGGATGAGGTGCCAAGCCTCCTCCCCCAGGATGGGCAGGGTTCACGAAGGAGAAGCTTCAAAGGCATGCCGCCTTTGTGAGCCTCTCCAGACCATTTGTTGCTTTCAGCAACTGGTCCCCACTGGTTCTACCCCCACTTTGGGCGGGAGAACCGGCGGGAAAAACAAGTGAGGAAGGGAGGTGTGCCCACCTCTGCCAACTCCACCCCTCAGGTGGGGGAGGCGAGGTGAAGCACAACCTCGAGTCCCCGCCATCTTGAGGATGGGGGACCCAGCCAACCAGGGACAGGCTCCTTCCCCCTCCCACTGGAGAGTGGCAGAATAGGGGGTGTACCCACCCCAGGGAAGGGACCCATTGGTCCCTGCCCTTTACCTACCTGTAACGCCCCTAAATCTAGTATTTAGGGGGCACCCTGAACCTTACTTCCTCAGATCCAGCAACAACAAGAAAAGAAGATAAGAAGAAGGACCGAAGAGCCGTGCAGAGCTAACAAGAGGACGACGCCCACTGACTTGGCCCCAGCCCTACAGGCTTGTCTCCCCTCGAACCTGCTCCTGCAAAATCCCGGTGTGTCCTGCAGCCAGCAACCTCAAAAACCCCGGATTTCCTGCTGGCCTTCCTTTCAAAGACTGAATCTCCTGTGAACACCGGACTTGTTCAAACTGCAGCTTCTGGCTCCGGCCGGACACCGCGAATCCAGCCCACTCTGCACCCGTCGAACCCGGCCCGAGCTCGAGTGGAAAAACACCACGAGGAGGTCACCCCGGCGATCCTGACCCCAAATCCGGCGTCTCCTGACCTGCCTCAAGCCTCCAATCGATGCCTGCAGCCTCAATCCAGAGGATCCCCTCTACCGCGACCAGAGCGGGTAAGACTTTCCGACGCTCCAAGGCACCCCTGCACCCGACGCCCCACGGCCTTGTGTGCCCAAACCAACGGTGCCTAACCAACCCAAGACATCCCAACTTACCCCTCGAAGTGGTGGTCGCACCCAGAAGATCCTCGTCCCCGAGCCTGCAGTGTTTCTTCTAACCGGAGGCGCTCCATTGAAAACAACAGGGCACCCGAACTCAAAACAGCACCCTGCACCCGGCCGCCCTAGTGCCGCTGAGGGTGCACCTTTGGTGCTAATTTGGTTCCCTATTTGCCCTGACCTAAACCCTAGGAGCTTTGCTCCCACAACCCAGTGGTCTGCTTGCCAGCAGCCACCAACCGGAGACCCCCTATCCTCCATAGGATAACATTGGGCCTCAACACTCTGCACCCGGCCACCCTAGTGCCGCTGAGGGTGAAACAAAAGTGCATCACTGACCCTGGGGGACACCTGAGTCTAACCCCAGAACCTCAACTCCCACAGTCGTTTACTTACCTGCAAACCGATAACCTGTTTTTCCTCCATAGGATAACATTGACAATTTTTCTTCCAAAAAACTACTAAGTGTGGAGTTTTGAAAACTAAAGATATTCTTTAGAAATCGTACAAATAACCAAAACGTGTTTTCTCACCTGTTTGCAGGAAATGTCCCAGTGCTGAATCCAGGCATCCAGCACTGAGTTAGAAAAAGTAACGTAAAAGTAACTTACCTGCAATTTACTGAAAAAGCCTATTCATTCCAATGTACTGTATTTGCTAAGTGTTGCATACTACTGCTCCCCTGTAAATCAAACAAAGTACAATTTCCATTGCATTTTCAAACCGTTCGACATTCAGTAACTTATTACTGTAAAGTATTTTATGCTTACCTGTGCCAGGCTTGCTTGGTTCTAAAATAAAACAACAATATATTTTTATACAAAAACAATTGGTCTAGAGTTCAGTTCTTGAGTGTGTGAATTCATTTGCTGACTGAGTGTGTACATCAAATGCTTAACACTGCCCTCTGATACTGCCTTACTGCTCGACCAAGCTACCACAAGTAGAGAGTAAGGTTCTATCTAACTTTAACCTCTGCCTACCTTTGGAGTCACCTGGACCCTATACACACTATACCTCATTTTGGTGTAGTATATATAGAGCCAGTTTCTTACATTAGTGGATCAGCGGTGGGATATACAACTTGCATTTGTTGGACTACTTGGTTACCACCTGATCACACGACAGAACTCTTAAATTGCCTTTAGAATTCTGATTTTTTCAAATTGGCATTTTTACCAAACTACTAAAAGTCTTGTTAGGGCCTTGCTTAAGTCCCTTTAGAATTTTAGAAAATAAAAAGTCACTGTAGTCAAGGGTAGAGGGGTTAGAACTTTTTTTGTTAGAATGTCTCAAAAACAGAACCCAGCTACTAGTGAAGATAATAATGACATACAGGACATGGTTGAGGAGCTTGACCTCACCCCTTACCTTCACTTGTCTTTCAAGGAAGTAAGGTCCTTATGTAAACTTAAAAATATACCAATGGGCCCTCACCCAACCAAACAAAAGCTCCAGGAGCTGTTGGCTGAGTATTCAAAGGCCCACCCCTCTCAAAATGGTGATGACCAGTCAGAGGGAGAAGGAGGTGAGGAGGATGGAGATAGGTACCGACCTCCACCACTTCCTAGGGAAGAAAGGGACCCTGTACCCTTAATTCCAAGAGTTAACCTCTGGGGACCTAGAGGCCACACAGGTGGCTCAGGTTCTGGTGGGGACATTGAGGACAGCCTCAATGAGGAGGACAGCCTTTTAGCAAGGCTGACCAAAAGACTGGATCTGGAGACCAGACTTCTGGCTCTAGAGAGAGAGAGAAAGGAGATGGGTTTAGCACCCATCAATGGTGGCAGCAATCTTAATAAGGATAAAGAGAAATCTTATGATCCTAAAATCCCCAAAGGGATTGTCCCTAAATTTGAGGAGGGTGATGACATCACTAAATGGTTCACAGCCTTTGAGAGGGCTTGTGACATGAGAAAGGTGAAGAAACCTCTCTGGGGGGCACGCCTGTGGGAACTGTTCTCTGGTAACTGCAGAGACAGGCTCCTGACCCTTTCTGGGCCAGATGCTGGGTCCTATGACCTCATGAAGAGAACTCTGATTGAGGGATTTGGACTCACCACTGAGGAGTACAGAATTAGATTCAGGGGGGCTCACAAAACCCAAAACAAGTCCTGGATTGATTTTGTAGACTACTCAGTAAAGACACTGGATGGTTGGTTAACTGGACACAATGTGCATGACTTTACTGGACTTTACAATCTGTTTATGAAGGAACATATTTTAAGTAATTGCACGAATGAAAAGTTACATCAGCATTTGGTAGACCTAGGTCTAATTTCTCCCCAAGAATTGGGAAAGAAGGCAGACCACTGGTTCAAGACTAGGGTGACTAAGACAACCACTGGGGGTGACCAAAAGAAAGGGGTTACAAAACCTCCCCAGGGGAAAGATGGTGAGAATCCCCTAGATAAAAAGTCTGAGTCTTCTAAAGGGCCCCAAAAACCTGCACAGGGGGGTGGGTCCCAAAATACTCCCTATACTCTACAGCCCTATAGGGGGAAGAACTTTGATCCTGCAAAGGCCTGGTGTAACAACTGTAAGAAGTTGGGACACTTAACTGGAGACAAGGCTTGCCCTAGCAAGAAGGCCCCTAGTCCTACAGCTACAGCTACTCCTGGTGTAGTCAGTCTCCAGATGGAATCAGCAGTGTGCCCAGAGCAAATCAGGTTGCACACTGAAGCAGTTCTAGTTTCAGAGGGGGAAGTTGAGTTTGCCACTGTAGCTGTGTGGCCACCCAACTTAAAGAAATACTTAAAATACCCTTGGGTTAATGGAACTAGGATAGAGGCTCTGAGGGATACAGGTGCCAGTGTCACTATGGTGAGAGACACACTGGTTTATCCTGAGCAATATTTGATTAGGCGTATTTACCCAGTCACCAATGCTGACAGTGTTACCACTAACCATGCCATGGCTATGGTGACATTAGACTGGGGGGGGTACTGGCCTGAAACAGGTAGTGGTCTCTCCAAAGCTACCAGCTGTATGTCTGCTTTGCAATGACCTGGAAACCTCAGCCTGGGCTGAGGTTGAACTAAAAACCCATGCAGCAATGCTGGATATCCCTGAATTGGTGTGTGTAAAAACAAGAGCACAGAGCAAAAGGCAGGGTGAAAAAGTGTTGGAGCCTGAAAGTATGGCCCAACCTACCAAGAGAAAAGGCAAGAAGACTGGGGAACCAGCTTCTGTTCAGCAAAAGGATCAGGACCCCTCTCCTCAGGGAGAGGACTTGGACACCCCAGAGGGAACTGAGCCTATGGAGCTTGACCCTTACCAGGTTGAACTCTTGGGCCCAGGGGGACCCTCTAGGGAAGAGCTGTGCCAGGGGCAGCAAGACTGTCCCACTCTTGAAAGCCTGAGGCAGCAAGCTGTTTCAGAAGCAAAGGGAGATGTCAGTGGTACCCACAGAGTTTATTGGGAAGAGGGATTACTGTACACTGAGGCAAGAGACCCCAATCCTGGAACCACCAGGAGAGTGGTAGTGCCCCAGAGGTACAGGGAGTTCCTCCTAACTTTAGCTCATGACATCCCCTAGCTGGACATCTGGGCCAAACCAAGACTTGGGAAAGGCTAGTTAGCCACTTTTTCTGGCCCCAGATGCACCAAAAGGTGAAGGAGTTTGTCAGCTCCTGTGTTACCTGTCAAGCCAGTGGCAAGACAGGTGGCCACCCAAAGGCCCCCCTGATACCACTGCCTGTGGTGGGGGTTCCCTTTGAAAGGGTAGGTGTGGATATAGTGGGTCCACTTGAACCTCCCACAGCCTAGGGAACAAATTCATACTAGTGGTCGTGGATCATGCCACTAGGTATCCTGAAGCAATTCCCCTTAGGACTACTACAGCTCCTGCAGTAGCCAAGACCCTCATTGGTGTCTTCACCAGGGTACGGTTTCCTAAGGAGGTGGTTTCAGACAGAGGTTCTAACTTTATGTCTGCTTACCTGAAACACATGTAGAAAGAGTGTGGAGTGCAGTACAAGTTTACTACACCCTATCACCCACAAACCAATGGCCTTGTTGAGAGATTTAACAAGACATTGAAAGGCATGATTATGGGGCTCCCTGAGAAACTCAAAAGGAGATGGGATGTCCTCTTACCATGTCTGCTTTTCGCTTACAGAGAAGTGCCACAGAAGGGAGTAGATTTTTCCCCCTTTGAACTTCTGTTTGGCCATCCTGTGAGGGGACCACTCTGTCTTGTAAAAGAGGGTTGGGAGAAGCCTCTCCAAGAACCCAAACAAGATATTGTGGACTATGTGCTTGGCCTAAGGTCCAGAATGGCTGAGTACATGGAGAAGGCATCCAAGAATCTTGAGGCCAGCCAGGAGCTTCAGAAGCACTGGTATGACCAAAAAGCTGCACTGGTTGAATTTCAACCTGGGCAACAGTTGTGGGTTTTGGAGCCAGTGGCACCAAGGGCACTCCGGACAGATGGAGTGGCCCTTACCCTATCCTAGAGAAAAAGAGTGAGGTCACCTACTTAGTTGACCTGGGCACAAGCAGGACACCCAAAAGGGTTATCCATGTAAACCGCCTAAAGCTCTACAATGACAGGGCTGACATCACCATGCTGATGGTGACTGATGAGGAACAGGAAGCAGAGAGTGAACCTCTCCTGACCTCCTCTCATACAGCCCAAAAGATGGGCCAGTAGATGGAGTTGTCTTTTCAAACACCCTCTCTGCCCAACAGCAGACTGACTGCAAGCAAGTCTTGCAACAGTATGCTAAGCTCTTTTCCTTGTCCCCTGGTCTGACAAACTGGTGTACACATGATGTGGACACTGGTGACAGTGCACTTGTCAAAAACAAGATCTATCGACAGTCAGACCAAGTCAAGGAAAGCATCAGAGCTGAAGTCAGCAAGATGCTGGAGTTAGGGGTTATTGAACCCTCTGAGAGCCCCTGGCCTAGCCCAGTGGTTTTGGTCCCCAAACCTCACCCACAGGATGGAAAGAGAGAAATGAGGTTTTGTGTGGATTACAGAGGGCTCAACTCTGTCACCAGGAAATATGCTCACCCTATCCCAAGAGCAGATGAGTTGATAGATAAGTTGGGTGCAGCCAAATTCTTAAGTACCTTTGACTTAACTGCAGGGTACTGGCAGATTGGCATGGCCCCAGGAGCAAAAGAGAAAACAGCATTCTCCACACCTGATGGGCACTATCAGTTCACTGTTATGCCCTTTGGTTTAAAGAATGCCCCTGCCACCTTCCAGAGGTTGGTGAATCAAGTCCTTGCTGGGTTGGAGTCCTTTAGTGCAGCTTATGTTGATGATATTGCTGTCTTTAGTTCCACCTGGCAGGATCACCTGATCCACCTTGGGAAGGTTTTAAAAGCCCTGCAAACTGCAGGTCTAACTATCAAGGCATCCAAATGCCAGATAGGGCAGGGCACTGTGGTGTACTTGGGCTACCTTGTTGGTGGAGGCTAGGTACAGCCCTTACAGCCCAAGATCCAGGCCATCCTGGACTGGGCAGCTCCAACAACCCAGACCCAAGTCAGGGCATTCCTTGGCTTGACTGGGTACAACAGGAGGTTTGTGAAGGGATATGGGTCCATTGTGACTCCCCTCACAGAACTCTCCTCCAAGAAAATGCCCAAGAAGGTTAACTGGACAGTTAGTTGCCAAAAGGCTTTTGACACCCTGAAAGAAGCAATGTGCTCAGCACCAATTCTGAAGGCTCCAGATTATGCCAAGCAGTTCATAGTGCAGACTGATGCCTCTGAGCTAGGGATAGGAGCGGTCCTATCCCAGACCAATGATGAAGGCCAAGACCAACCTGTTGCTTTTATAAGCAGAAGGCTTCTCCCCAGGGAGCAGCGTTGGAGTACCATTGAGAGGGAGGCCTTTGCTGTGGTTTGGTCCCTGAAGAAGTTGAGACCATACTTGTTTGGTACTCACTTCCTAGTTCAAACTGATCACAGACCTCTCAGATGGCTAATGCAAATGACAGGGGAAAATCCTAAACTGTTGAGGTGGTCCATCTCCCTACAGGGAATGGACTTTGAAGTGGAACACAGACCTGGGACTGCCCATGCCAATGCAGATGGCCTCTCCAGGTTCTTCCACTTAGACAATGAAGTCTCTCTAGGGAAAGGTTAGTCTCATCATCTTTCGTTTGGGGGGGGGGGTTGTGTGAGAAAGTATCCTCTTTCTGCATGGTATGCCCCCACTTTTTTCAGAATTGCTGATGTTCTTTGACTGAGTGTGCCCTGGGCTCCTGCTAATCAGGTGCCCAGGGCCTATGTTCCTTCCCTGAAACTGCATTGAAGCCTAAACCCAATTGGCATCTCTGGCCACATGTCAGCCCCTGGTAAATGGTACCACAGGTACCCAGGGCACTGTGACCAGAGAAGGCCTCTAAGGGCTGCAGCACTTATTGTGCCACCCTTAGAGGCCCTGTACCCTGACACTCACACACTGCCTTTGCAGGCTGCGTGTCTTGGTGCAGAACAAAATGAAGAGTCAACATGACACACATCCCTGTGTGCCATGCCCACAAACCACTACCCTGGTATACATCAGTCACCCCTCTAGCTTGGTGCCCTATGCCAGTGGTGAGGGTACAGGTGCATGAGCCCTGTACCCCTACAGTGCCCAAGTCCATTCCTGGGCACTGTAAGTGCAGTGCTGCCATTAAGAGTATATGGTGCTGGGAGTTTGTCATTACGAACTCCACAGCACCTGAAGACTGGGAAGTTTGGTATCAAACTTCTCAGCACATCAAACCCACACTGATGCCAGTGTGGGATTTAATATAAAATGCACAACAGAGGGCATCTTAGAGATGCCCCCTGAAACTCGACCAACTTCTAGTGACCTGACTGAGTGGCTGCTTAGGCTGCCACCATCAGACATGTTTCTGGACCCCTGGGTCGAGAGCCTGCTGCTCTCGGGGGCCTGAAACAATGCACATCCTGGAATGAGGTGCCAAGCCTCCTCCCCCAGGATGGGCTGGGTTCACGAAGGAAAAGCTTCAAAGGCATGCCGCCTTTGTGAGCCTCTCCAGACCATTTGCTGCTTTCAGCAACTGGTCCCCACTGGTTCTACCCCCCACTTTGGGCGGGAGAACCGGCGGGAAAAACAAGTGAGGAAGTGAGGTGTGCCCACCTCTGCCAACTCCACCCCTCAGGTGGGGGAGGCGAGGTGAAGCACAACCTCGAGTCCCCGCCATCTTGAGGATGGGGGGACCCAGCCAACCAGGGACAGGCTCCTGCCCCCCTCCCACTGGAGAGTGGCAGAATAGGGGGTGTACCCACCCCAGGGAAGGGACCCATTGGTCCCTGCCCTTTATCTACCTGTAACGCCCCTAAATCTAGTATTTAGGGGGCACCCTGAACCTTACTTCCTCAGATCCAGCAACAACAAGAAAAGAAGATAAGAAGAAGGACCGAAGAGCCGTGCAGAGCTAACAAGAGGACGACGCCCACTGACTTGGCACCAGCCCTACAGGCCTGTCTCCCCTCGAACCTGCTCCTGCGAAATCCCGGTGTGTCCTGCAGCCAGCAACCTCAAAAACCCCGGAGGACCTGCCTGCCTTCCCTTCAAAGACTGAATCTCCCGTGAACACCGGACTTGTTCAAACTGCAGCTTCTGGCTCCGGCCGGACACCACGAATCCAACCCACTCTGCACCCGCCGAACCCGGCCCGAGCTCGAGTGGAAAAACACCACGAGGAGGTCACCCCGGCGATCCTGACCTGAAATCTGGCGACTCCTGACCTGCCTCAAGCCTCCAATCGACGCCTGCAGCCTCAATCCAGAGGATCCCCTCTACCGCGACCAGAGCGGGTAAGACTTTCCGACGTCCCAAGGCACCCCTGCACCCGACGCCCCACGGCCTTGTGTGCCCAAACTAACAGTGCCTAACCAACCCAAGACATCCCAACTTACCCCTCAAAGTGGTGGTCGCACCCAGAAGATTCTCGTCCCGAGCCTGCAGTGTTTCTTCTAACGGGAGGCACTCCATTGAAAACAACAGGGCAACCGACCTCAAAACAGCACCCTGCACCCGGTCGCCCTAGTGCCGCTGAGGGTGCACCTTTGGTGCTAATTTGGTTCCCTATTTGCCCTGACCTAAACCCTAGGAGCTTTCCTCCCACAACCCAGTGGCCTGCTTGCCAGCAGCCACCAACCAGAGACCCCCTATCCTCCATAGGATAACATTGGGCCTCAACACTCTTCACCCGTCCGCCCTAGTGCCGCTGAGGGTGAAACAAAAGTGCATCACTGACCCTGGGGGACCCCTGAGTCTAACCCCAGAACCTTAACTCCCACAGTCATTTACTTACCTGCAAACCGATAACCTGTTTTTCCTCCATAGGATAACATGGACAATTTTTCTTCCAAAAACGACTGTGTGGAGTTTTGAAAACTAAAGATATTCTTTAAAAATCGTACAAATAACCAAAACGTGTTTTCTCACCTGTTTGCAGGAAATGTCCCAGTGCTGAATCCAGGCATCCAGCACTGAGTTAGAAAAAGTAACGTTAAAGTAACTTACCTGCAATTTACTGACAAAGCCTATTCATTTCAATGTACTGCTCCAAAAAGTTTCCAAAAGTGGAGTTTTGAAATCAGAAAATATTCTTTAAAAATCGCACAAATAACAAAAACGCATTTACTCACCTGTTTTCAGGAAATGTCCCAGTGCTGAATCCAGGCATCCAGCACTGAGTTAGAAAAAGTAACGTAAAAGTAACTTACCTGCAATTTACTGAAAAAGACTATTCATTCCAATGTACTGTATTTGCTAAGTGTTGCATACTACTGCTCCCCTGTAAATCAAACAAAGTACAATTTCCATTGCATTTTCAAACCGTTCGACATTCAGTAACTTATTACTGTAAAGTATTTTATGCTTACCTATGCCAGGCTTGCTTGGTTCTAAAATAAAACAACAATATATTTTTATACAAAACCAATTGGTCTAGAGTTCAGTTCTTGAGTGTGTGAATTCATTTGCTGACTGAGTGTGTACATCAAATGCTTAACACTGTCCTCTGATACTGCCTTACTGCTCGACCAAGCTACCACAAGTAGAGAGTAAGGTTCTATCTAACTTTAACCTCTGCCTACCTTTGGAGTCACCTGGACCCTATACACACTATACCTCATTTTGGTGTAGTATATATAGAGCCAGTTTCTTACAGGAAGTGACTACCTGTTCCTGATATCCACCATTGTGTGCCAAGCATCCACTTTGTTGACTATTACTGAACTCTCCCACATTGGCTGGAGGGTCTAAATTGGACTATGGACTCAAATAACTGTGGATCTACTTTGGAATAGCTCAACTACAAATACTACCAACTTCTATCTGCACTTTCTTAAAATGTTTTTTGATTGAGTACACCACCATGATGTGGACTGATTTCATCACATTATGCACTTAAATAAAAATCACTCTGCACCAAAAAGGTGGTCATGTTGTTACTTTAATTAACAAATGCAATAATAGAAATGATGTTGAAAAACTCAAAGAAGAAAGTGTCTACAACATTGGTAACACATCACTGAAGAAGTACATTACTGGCTTGTGAGTATATGTACCTTGTCACAGCATGATAGGTAGACACAACCAGGTCATGACACAACACGTAGGACATGTTACAAATGCAATGCAAGTCTATTCCTTAGTATACTAGCACCATTTGCAAGCACAATAAACAAACATTGTTAGCAAACCAGTTCATCAGGGAGCATGTTTAGTTTCAAAATAAACTTTGGATGTGTGGAAACAGACAAGGCACAACTCATTGTGTAGCACAGGTTTATTCTCCTCATACAACCTGGCACATTAACACAATTTCAAAGGACATCACACAGTAAGAAAATGCTCTACAGTGAAGAAAAATGTCCATCAGTCCAAAAGGAAGTGCGTGCCAGGGATTTACAAAACAGTCCAATGTTGGATTAGGTCACAGAATCAGGGCCTGGTGAGGTCACAACTTGCATGGTTGACACGGCAAAGCACCCTGGTAAGGAGAAACATAGAAAAGAGTTAGGCTAACAGGCCTAAGCCTGTTCAATTTAGCAAACAATGTCATCTGAAGCACAAGATTTTCAGTGTGGACACTAGCTAGGATTCACGGTAACACTGTACATCTCAACTTTTCCATCTCACAAAAACTTATCATACAACTAACATCATGGCAATTTTCATACAGTCACAAGCATAAACACATTGGGCACCAGCAACACAACAACAAACACTTGGGGCTAGTCCCCTACTTTCATTGCATACCTACACTCATGTAAAAAAGTTCTGGATGAGCTGTTGTCTCAAATCCATGCCATCATCATCATCCCCACTGTCGTCATGTCCCAGTCCAGACTCCCCCCTCGCTGGTGGCTACTGGTCTCCATCGTCCTGTATAAGTGGTATTTCCCTCCATATAGCCAGGTTGTGGTGCATGCACAAGCGGTGATAATGTTGCACACCTTCAATGGTGCATATTGTAGGGCTCCTCCCATCCGATCTTGTCTTCAGGAGGCCAAAAGTCCGCTCAATGACTCGCCGGCTCCTACCATGTGCCTCATTACACCGCATTTCGACAGGAGTGAGTGGGTTACGGAGTGGTGTCAGTAACCAAGGTTGGTTGGGGTACCTAGAGTCTCCTACATTGAAAACAGAAAATAGATTCAGTTGTTGGTTGACAGAGCATTATCTGACATACAATCTACACACAACACAGCACACACATGCCACATCACCTACCAACAAGCCAGGCATGGTCAGGTTGTAGCTGAGACATCAAACGGGGGATGGCGCTGTTCCTCATGATGTACGCGTCATGTGCAGATCCAGGGAAACGTGCACAGACGTGGGAGATGCACATGTCAGCCAAACATACCACCTGGACATTAATCGAGTGGTAATGTTTGCGGTTGCGATACACAACCTCCGGTGCCTGTGGTGGGACCAGTGCAAAGTGGGTGCCATCAATGGAGCCAATTATATGGGGTATCTGTCCCAATGCATAGAATTCCCACTTGATGTCTGCCAATTCTCCAGGTGTTGGGAACTTAATGTATTGGCCCAGGTAACGCAGCAATGCCCCCAAAACATCTTGCAGAACACGGCTGAACATGGTTTGTGACATTCCACCAGATGTTGCCACTGTGTATTGTAATGAACCGGTGGCAAAGAAATGTAAAGCTGCCATAACCTTCACGTTGGGCGTCAGTGCAGTTGGATATGGACAACCAGGCTGCAGATGAGGTGACAACTGCGCAGTCAACTGTTCAATGATTGGCCTTGTGAACCGGTTCTTCCTGATAGTGTCACATTCTTCCATGGTTGCCAGGTCTGGAAAGGGCCTGTGGACTGCAGGTCGTCTGCGATACCTATGTGTAGAGTGTAAACACAGTTGGTGTCAGGTCACAATGTACAAAGCAACATGCTTAGAGACAAACAGAACAGGAAATGTGAACACAACTGAAGCTACAGATCATTTCAAATACAGATTTCTATTGAAAAGTATGACCTTAGATACATCTCACAGCATCAGTACCCTACCCAGACATGTTACCAAGGTATGGTGACACAGCAATTAGAGTGGTGTAGTGTACAAATCACTAGTTTCTGACATAATAAATGTGAGCAATCCTTTCATACTCAAATGTTCCTCAGAAAAAATATGGTACTTTAATGTGTCAGTGAACAATTACATGTGCAATAGGTAGACAGAATAGGAACATGTAATGCAAGAGACGTGTTACACCTGATATACACACCATCTCACATACTCAATCATGCCCACTACTGGCACAGGGTGGACACTGTCATGTAGTTATGTCTAAATTACACATACAATCCCATACACAGACTATGTTCAATGTTGATGATGCTAAAATATGTAATAACACCATACACTGCAGTTTTGGGCACACAGACGGACTAGTAATTCACATTTCACAAACAAGCTGAAGATGCAGAATGATTTCACTGTCTGCTCATCCAATGGTAAAAGCTTTAGCCATTACTTACACAACAGACATCTACTGTCTGAAATGACAACAATTGCACAATGGGTCATACAGTACACAAATGCAGTGACAATGTAAGAATGCACATGTACATCCACCCAAAAATAATGGGCACTGTGACCAATACTATGCGGATAAATGGATTTCTCTCTTGACATGCTTGTATTTGCCAATAAAACAGTGTGTCATGGGCCCCTCAAGGTTAGCTACTCATGGGAGTGCATCTTATCCATTTAAAGGTCATTTTTATCATTTAAAAAGCGCATCCACATATGTAATGTACAAAAATACATCAATCACAGCAGTGTGTGCTCTGACGACCAATTATTCAAAGGACGCGGTAGACGCTTCCGAAACGATTCAGTCACAGCCATTGGTTGTTATGGAGAAAGACGCGGGTGAGTATTCAAAGTGCGCAGTAGCCGCATCCAGAACAATTCGGTCACAGCCATTGGTTGTTATGGAGAAAGACGCAGGTCGCTGGAAAAATGTGAGCGTATGTCAATCAGATTCTTGGAACGAGGCTATAAAAGATCTGATATAGCCAATGCCTGTAAAAAAGCACCAATTTGAGCTGTAAGTTAATACTTGCACCGAGTGGATCAGAAGACAAGTCCGACAACACTCAGATTAGGTTTATTACAACATACAGTGCTACCTCACATGAGATCAGAAAAAGTTTTGTAAAGCATTGGGATATTTTGCTAACAGAGGCCACACTAGTGGATGCACTGAGAGACTATCCAAGCATCATTTATAGGAAAGGGAATTCCTTAAGAGATAGGTTATGCAACAGTAAAATAACTGAGACCAGATCCAATGTAAGCTCCATACAGGGTTTTTATACTTGCATGTCATGCCACGCATGTAAGTTTAGTGTCAATGGAAAGAAAATATACCTCCTATCACCAACACTTTTAGAGTGATTGAAAAACATTTTTCATGTCTATCGGATTTTTGTGTGTATGTACTGACCTGTCTATGTCAGAAAGCATGTGTAGGCAGTATAATGTTTCTAGCCAAAAAACGTATTTTGGAGCACATGCGTGCAATCCAGAATAAAGATAAACAATATATGGTAGCTCGTCATTTTGAGGAACTACATAAAAGCAATGGAAATTTGCTTCGCTTCTTGGGAGCAAGATGGCGTCTGACTAACAGACCCGTCCATACCTCTCCTTACTTTCTCAGCGGCACACCGGTTTGCTAGAGGGGACACATGCAGCCCTTGTTAGAGTTTTGACCAAATGCTGGAGAAAAAGCAGCGACTGCCGTTACTGGCCGAGCTCGAGCAAAAAGCATGACGTGGTGCTAATTACCGTAATGCTCCCGATACCGCTAAGGGAGTTCCGGCGGATCTGCTGCGGATTTGATCGAGCAAAGCTTCTTATTCAGATGGCAGATAGAGGGGCAAGAGGATCAAAAACGAAGACCTCAGCTGAGGCGACCACAGGAACACTCCCAGCCGGCACTTCTAGGGCGGCCGTGCACAAAGAACATCGCCGAGAGAGTATTGCAGAGAGGAGGGGCAGGAAGAGAGCCGAGGACTCGATCAGCTCAGAAGCAAAACCTGCTCAGCATACCGCTCGCGGGAATAACACCATTGCACTCGGCAAGAGACAGCCAGTAATTTCTGAATTATTCCCACTCTCTCATATGAAAGGCATGAAAAATTAAGGATTTTAGAACTGCTACTCCCGTGCCAATTGTTGTAGCTGCGCCTGAGGCAGAGGAGCTGCATTCTACTAAAGAGCAAAGTGAAAACGGGGGCAAGGATCATGTAATCAATGCAAGTTGGCCCTCAGAAGGAGTAGTGGGTGAGCCACAAGCAGGGCAACTCCTGGTAAAACCCGCAACTAGTGAGAACCCCCACCTTTTGGGCAGGGATGACCCCCTTCACTTGGAGATAGGTAAAGCAAGTATCGCTCTGCCAGACTGTAGTGCCCTGGGAGCTGTGAAACCGTTAACCCCTCCTGAACCTATAGGAGGTGAAGAGAAACTCTTTTCCTTAACCGATGAATCCGACTCCTCAATGCCAGAATTAGGATCCTCGTCTCCCACACTCTCATGTTCAACCAGCAGCAGTTCCTTGGATGAATCCGTTCTCCAACCCACACGAAAGAGCCAGTCTGGGGGAGGAAAAGGAAATAGGAAAGCTAAGAGCCAGACAAAGAAGAAGACCGCAGCCGGCAAGAATACGAGTTTACGACAGGAAGGCTCACCCTCTAAGGCCTCTCCCAGGCTGAGATGAGATTACTCTTCAATCCAACTATTAGATCATCAAGGAGGGAGAGTGGAAGAGTTAATCCCAGGGGAGCCACCTCAACTAAACGAAAATATAGCAGGACCTGCACCCAGCGGTGTGAACGAACCCTCGCCTTCTGTCATCTTGGCCACTATTAAGCAGATGCAAGAGGAGGTTAGGAACGATAACCGTCGGGCTCTCCAAGCAGCAAAAAAACTGCAAGGTGCTGTTAGAGAGGTAAATAAAACTTGCTATGAGATCTCAGAGAGAATGACGATGGTGGAGGCACGCACTAAGACTCTTGAAGCAGAGATGGCAGAGTTGAAAACCGTGCGTTTATCCCAAGATCTTATGTTCACTGACATGATGTGGTAACTCGAAGGGCAGGAGACTAGGCAGAGGAAAAATAACTTGAGACTGCTGGGAATTCCGGAAGGAGTTGAAGGAGGGCACTCCAGAGGCTACATAGTGAAACTACTGAAGGGTGCCTTTCCAGAACTTACAGACTGGAAGTGGGAAAAAGAAATCCACAGGGCGCCCCGATTTCCAATAACCCTTAAGAAACAACAAGCGGGGAATACAACATATCCCCGGGCGGTCTTAGTGTACTTCGGAAATTTTTTATTAAGACAGAGTATCTAGTATCTGGCTCGTCCGAATTCCAACAGAGAGTTTGAGGGCGTCTCCTTCTTTGCTCGCCCAACTTCGCCCACACTACTATAGAGCGGATGTGGCACCTGAGACAAATGATTTCCCCTTTTCAGAAACTAGGTGCCGAAATACACCTTCAAAATCCAACACATTTTTAGATGAGCTTCGTGGCGGGTCCTGATACAAGAGCTTAATCTAGGAACAATAAACTAGACAGGGCATGGGATAAAAGAGAGCGACTCACGAGTTTGGCGGAGAAGGGGGGAAAGGGGAAAAAAGGTACGATAAGGGGGGGAAATGGGTTAAACAATGCATAAAGAGTGCCTAACAAAAAAAATTAGAAGAATTGGTGGCGGCGAGGGGGGAGAAAAAAAAGGAAAGGGGGAAAGGAAAAAAATATATAATATAAGTTACTCTCATTGATAGATGGGTGTCATGAAGCATTGAATATGCAGACTGGGGAGGAGGGAGAGGCGGTTAGGTAGCTTAGATGTCGTCACACAGGCTAGGCCTGGTTGCTCATTGGTTGGGAGAGGGTCAGGGGGTATGGGGTGGGCCACAGAGGGAGAGGGGTGGTGCAATCATCTTTGTTGGATGTATGGTCAGGGGTGGGTGGTGGGGGTTAGGTTGGGGTGGGTGGGAGAGGGCACCCCACATCCTCAGGAGGAAATCTTTAAGAATGGGAAGATTGATCAAGATGGAGAACAAGCTTCGGCCTGTTGTATGTTGCTATTATAATGTAAAAGTTAAGAGTCAAGGGAATTTTGTTTATAAAGTAAGATAATGGGTGATAATCAGAAGATTTGTATCACCTCCATTAACATCTGCGGCTTGAATGATCCCAAAAAAAGAGCTAGAGTCTCAATAGGACTACAGGTTTTGAAAGCAGATGTTGTGTGTCTTCAAGAAACACACATCGAAGTGTCACAAAGGAATGTTTTAGATACTTTGGGCTATAGACTCATAGGTGGGATCTCACAAGGGGTACGCATTGGGGGAGTCGCTATTTTGGCCCGAGGTAGCTGGTTAAAATTTGCTCAAATGGGGGTTTAATACACAGGGTCGCTGGGTTACTGCAGTTTGTCATACTCCCAGTGGAGATAAATTTATGCTGTGCTCGATATACAGCAGTATACACGATGACCCCTCTGCTAGTAACCAGATATCCTGTGAGTTGACTCATCGGCCCCTTCCTATAGTTTTTTGTGGGTATTTTAACATCAATCTCCCTAGTAACTGGGATTTAGGGGAGAGGATGTAGTCTTACGGCTAGAGCGGTCGACTTTGAAGCGGGGGAACCGGGTTCGAGTCTCGCCAACGACGCTCAACATCCTGTGATTCTGGGCAAATCACTTAATCTCCCCGTGCCTAACAAAAAATGAATGTGTCCATCTGTAACGAATCTGGTGCTCATGTAAAGCGCTCTGATACCCGATTTCTTGGGTCTAGTTCGCGCTATATAAAACTCTAAAAAAAATATATATATATATATAGGAGGTCAACCAAAATATGCTGGTCGAAAACCCAAAGTTCATCAAGCATTAGAAGGAGTGTGTAAGGACCATGGCCTTATTGATGTCTGGGGCAGAATGAATCCAACGGAGCATGGTTATACCTACTTCTCCACCCCACATGCCACACGTGACCGTCTGGACAATTCTTTTGTTTCAAATAAATTTATCACAACTTGTAGAATAGAACTGTAACCACGGTTTCTATTGGATCATAACCCACTGGTTTTAGAAATCCGAGGTATGGGGGGGGGAAATATACAGCACGTGCCGTTTTGAACGTGCTCTGCTCACCAATGAAGAATATCGTACGTACATCAGGGAGTGGATTCCAATATTCTTTAAAGAGAATAGTGGGAGCACATTGGCGAGCATGGTTTGGGATACATTCAAAGCCTGCCTACGGGAGGAGACACTTAGGTTCTCATTGAATCGGGGGAAGAGAGAGAGACAAATAATTTTAGACAAACAAGGTAGTTTAGAGGCGGCGGAGGAAAATTTAAGAGTCCTGCAACAAGGAGGGGATATAGAAGAAGCCCAAATTGGGGTAATAATAGCTAGGGCAGCAATAGAGACAATTTTTATAAATAGGGCAGCTGAAAAGTATATGGCTTGGAAAGAAAGAACCTACGAATGTAGTGAGCAAGTTGAGCACCATCTGGCAGTTAGGGCAAGGCAGAAGAGCACGAGTAGTAAGGTAAGGGAAGTTCGGGATCCTATTTATTGGTTAGTCTCGATCAGAGACGCTTTCAAAACATATTACCAAGCTTTATATACTGAAGACACCAGTGAGAGACCGAAGCAAATCGCAGAATTCTGCAGAAAGACCTCTGCCAATAAGCTGAGAGGGAGTCCCGAGAAGGAGATTTATTATCGGAATAGATCTACCTTGCAATTTCTAATCTACCCTCTCGCAAAGCGGCAGGAGGCGAGACACTTCCCGCACAATTCTATAAAATATTTGTGCCACAATTGAAAGATCAGCTGACCGCATTATTCAATCAAATATTTCGTGCCCCCCCCCCCGGGCTCATGGTCCATAGCTAAAATCGCAGTATTTTAAAAAAGAACAAGCCGTCAACAGAGCTTGGTTCATATCGTCCAATTACCTTGATAAATGGAGACTCTAAAATATATTCTAAAGTATTAGCCGCACGATTCGCCCAGTTTATTTTGAAGTTGGTAGTGAATCAACAACATGGGTTTATTGAGGGGGGAACACTACAGATCATATCAGGAGGGTCATCACGCTTTTTGATGCAGTACAAGTGTCAGGAGACCCTATGGCCTTGATTTTATTAGATGCCGAAAAGGCATTTGACAGGGTCACCTGGCACTATCTCTGGCAGCTAATGCAAATAAGGGGTATAGGTCCAAGGTTCATCCAGGGAATTAAAGCTCTATATTATAAACCAGTAGCAAATATTTGCATCTCAAGGGGTATGTCAGGGCCAGTGATTATCACCCATGGTACCCGACAGGGATGCCCATGCTCCCCACTCCTGTTTGTGCTGTATATCGATCCGTTTCTTAAAAAAATAGCCCAAAACACCACAATCTCCCCAATAATATTGCAGGGGTATGAAAGTAAAATTTTAGCTTATGCAGATGACATTGCAGTAGTGACTCCCAATCCGGAGAGTGCCCTTAAAGCAATTGAGGAGGAAGCCTCTCTCTTTGGAAGCATTTCTGGCTTCTCATTGAATAAGAAAATAAACCAAATCGTCATTAGTGAGAAGATTTTATTGGTAGATAAATGTGTAGTTGATACCACTGTGTATTTGGGCGTGTGTATTTTGGCTGACGTGGGTAAAATCGCAAGGCACAATCTAGAGCCCTTGCTAACAAAGACTAGCAAAGATCTATCAAGGCTGAATAATCTGCATCTCACATTGATCTGTCGTTGCAACCTTATAAAAATGATTTTTTACCCCAAATTGTTATATTTTTTTTAGATCTTTTCCTTGGGAGTTTTCGAATGAATGGTTAAAAGCTTTCGATAGTATTTTTACAAGATTTTTATGGGCCTATTCTAAACCCAGAAGAGCGCTGAGGTATTTATCACTGCCAAAAGAGAGAGGTGGGTGGGCTCTCCCTAATCTTAAATTATACTATTGGGCCACTGTTGGAAAACGAGGCAGTATCTGTGAGGCCTGCACAAATAACGTCACATTTGTCCTTCACTGGGAACCAAACACCCTAGTGCAGCGCCTGACTCTCAGAGGGTAGCGTTGCAGAGCAGTCTAAGGCTTACTCAAGGGAGGTGGTGTGGGCTAGTAATCGCCATTACAGGTGTGCAGAAATAACACTCAATAATTGATTGTCCAGTCTGTACTTTGCTTTATAAAAGTAAGAGTACATTTATTAAACACACACACTACTTAATACTATGCAACAATTTACAAATATACATAAGCTGTTGGAATTACTTTGTGACATTGCATAACATTTCCACCCCTCCCAAATGGGGGTGGGGTCTAGTACCACCACTCCCATGTATGCACATAATCTTGCCCCCTAATGCAGTGGGTTGAACATAACCTGGAGCGAGGGCCCTGCGCACTGGCACCATCCCAGTGGCGACCCACCCCATTATCTCAACGAGCATTAAAAATAGTTACACCTGCCCTGGTGACACATATCCCTGACTGAGCATCTCATATTGTCCATACAGTATGCACCTCTACATCTTCGGGGCTAACAGTCTGGGTTGTTCTTCACCTAATGCAGCAGCAAGAATACATGTTTGGGCATCACTTTAAATGAGGTACTTATCATAGAGGATAACATTTAGAATGCACTGCAATCACAGCCTCTAAAAGGCATCACAGGTAAAATCACAGGATTACACAAATACAGCCAGACACCCTAGCAGGAATGTCCAGCAACATAACCCCACTTTGCTTATGACGCCACCTTAAACAGGTACTTCACATTACACATGTACTTCACATTACACATGTACTTCACACTACACATGTGACTTCCAGTCCCTCTGAAAAGAAATAACACAAGTAAATGCATTTGTGGTGCAATAACACCTCTTCACCTCCAGGGGATGCCCTTCTCCAGACATCCCCAACTCAGCTCTTCACACCTTGAGGCAGTCCCTAGAGCACCCCCAGCTGCAGAACAAAAGTTCCAGCCTTGGGGATGCTGATGACGCCTTGCTGAACCCTTGAGGGGTTATTCTTTGTAAGTCCCCCAGAGACTTAGGGAGGGACGTTCCATTTTTGGGCTGGGGGAGACTGCGTTGCTCCTGCAGCTCCCCCTTCCCCTAGGCACTCCTTCTGCAGTGACCCCGTCCTCCTGGGGCCACCACAGGTCAAGAAGAAGCAGATTTCCCCTGCAGGCCGGTCCGGGCCTGCAAGGCATTATGGGGCGCTTCTCCTTTCTCTCGCATATTATAGTAGCGGCTCCCCCGCTGCTTCGGGGAGAGCCGCGATCGTGTCGCCGGCGGCTTTGCCGAATCTTCAGCCCTTGATGGGGGGCCCGGTCCCACCCAGACCCCCAGGGGACGTCGCGCAGCTCGGGGAGCCCACCCCTGGCTGCTCCTGCCGCGGTGAATGTTCTTGGCGGCCCAGGGAGTCCACCCCCGGCCGCTCTTCATCTCGCTGGGGCTGAGTCCCACCCGGGCCCCCGCATTGCCACTTGGTTGGAGGGCAGCCCAGGGAGCCCACCCCCGGCTGCCCCCGCCGGCTCCCCGACCGGCCAGCACCCTCGCGTGCTGCTGTGGGACCGGCCCTTCCTTTCTGGTCTGCCCGCTCCGGCGGGCAGACCCGCAGGTTACCGCTGTTTGGGTGGGGCCGCGTGGGAGTGCGATGGCACTCCCCCCTTCTCCTTCCTCCACTCGGGGCCCGGAGATGGGGTCCCGGGCCCCAGAGCTCACCTTCACAGGGAGCGCGATGGCGCTCCCCGACTTTGACTTCGCTTTTGCTCTCCTCGGGGGCCAGGGTGGGCTCCTGGCACCCCCTTCACCATTTTCACGGGGAGCACGACGGCACTCCCCGACTTCGGCGGGGCCCAGAGTTGGGGTCCCGGGCCCCAGAGTCTTCTTCGCGGGGGGCGCAACGGCGCTCCCCGCCTCCTCACACGGGGACCCGGAGGTGGGATCCCGGGCCCCTCCCCCAATCTTCACAGGGAGCGCGACGGCGCTCCCCGGTTTAATTTTTGGCAAGGCCAGGGTGGGCTCCTAGCAGCCTGCAGGGGGCACCTTCACGGGGTGCACGACGGCGCACCCCGACTTCACTTCTTCTGGGGGCAGCCACCGGGACCTGACCCACCCCGGGGGCATCTTTGAGACCGGCGGCGGAGCCCACGCGCTTCGTCGTCGGTCGGCCAGAGGTCAAAGGTCACCTACCTTCTGGGGGCATATTTCAGACCCCAGGGGTCCGATCTTCATAATTCTGGCCTCTTCTTGCTCCTAGTGGCACTCCCCAGCCACTGGGAGCACTCTCCTTAGCCCTCCTTGTCTCAAAGAGGGTGCATGCAGCAGGGAGCTGTCTTCACTGGCTCCCTGCACCAGCCTTTCACCTGGCTCTCTGCCTGGACTCCTCTCCTGGCGCTATTCAGGATCCTGGGACAGTCAGGGGATTCCTCCTTCCAACTGCCCATGGCACCAGGCTCCAGCACCCTCTGCCTCAGCAGACCACACCCCAGAGAGCTCCTCTTCCTGTGCAGACTCTTCTAAAAGACTTGGGGAGAGGGCTGGCAGGAAGTCTCTGCTGGCCCTATCACACAGTGACACATCACTTCTCTGCCCCTGCTCCCTCCTTCCTCCTTCCTGCCCAGGCCTCTGGGTTTGTTCAAAATGGCGTCGTCCAGGGGTCTCATGCCACATGGTCTCTGAGAGCCCCTTCCCCCCTGGCGCCTTCTCTCCAGAGCAGCTTGGTGCCTGGCACCAGGTGACAGCTGCTGATGGATGAACCTGTAGCTCCACCCATCTTCTCTTCTTGGAGTGGAGGCCTTCGCCCTTGGAATGCTTGTTGTGCAGGGCTGGCTGGAGGAAGGTCATTAAGCTCTGGTTATGAGCTGACTCAGAGAAATATACTATTTCTGGATGACCCATTAGCAGTACAAATAGGACTTTGGACTCTGCAGAATACTTCTTCTCACATAGGTTACAGTGGACTTTGGTGCGTGTCTGGAATCTGTAGGCCCTAGGAAAGTAAAACTAGCCCATGTGCTCCCCATCCTAATAGGAGAATACTGGAATAAAAAACAGTAAAGCACACTGACTTTCCCTCAAATGTTTCCTCCAATTGTAGAAAGCCTATTCCCTGTCACCACCTAATTCTGCATAAGTCCTGCCACACCATTCACTTTGTAGCTGCTCCGGGGCTGCGCACGCCAGAAATCTGTCCTGTGCAGCCCTTACACTTGTGCACACGCATGTACGCACGTGTTTGCATGTAACCAGCCCAGTGCCCCTTACTCTGGCTGCAGCGCAGCGGCCTACTCGCGCCAGAGGGACACCGGTAAAATACACATGCAGTCCCTTTCATCATGAGTTCACTGTGGGTGAGTCCCAACTTATGAGGCTCTCCCACAGTAAAAGCTCAACCAATAGGTGTTCAAAAAGCGAAAAATCCGGGCGGCTCAGATGGTCAGAACCACCATCTAACAGCCACTATCTTGCAATATAGCCGCATTATACTGACGGAACCATTAGCGAATGATCCCCCACAATATACCCCTAATATATTCAAACTGCAAATTGGAAAGAAGGCCTGGGGGTGTTTTTGGAGACAAATAGAACTGAATTATTAAAAGAAAGTACGGTTCAAATGCCTCCTGGGGTTTTTTTAAAGCTTGGATAGCTCTTTGGAAATTGCTGGGCTTAGGTAGACTGAACAGCTACACTCCTATCCAGAATAACCTGAGTCTGTCAGAAATTTTTAGAGACGGGTATATACAAAACTGGGTATGGTAGGTGTAGATAGACTTAGTGCCTTTTTTCTCTTACAGGCTTTGTTACATTTGATGAATTGAAGGTGGAGTTTGGCATCAATAATAAGGAGTTTTTTTAAATACCTTCAAATTAGGGACTATCTTCAGCGTAAGGCGGGCGGGCCCATTGGTTTTGGAAAAAAAGAAGTGATTGAAGTCTTAATAGCACAGAATCATGTTCGCATTGGGGTAATGTATCATTTACTAATGAATGAGGTGAAGGATGACCTTGATAAAATCTATCTCAAATGGCAAGAGAAAATTGGGTTGTCAAAGCCGAATTCACAAAAGCACGTTGTTGATCCCAAATTGTTTTAATGTCAGCTAATTTACAGGTGCAGTTTTTTAAGACTTGTTTTATGTTATATTATACACCCGCTAGAATTGCGAAATGGGGCACGGGTCAGGGAATGAAATGTCCTCGGTGCACTACTCCCTGTGCCGATGTAGCCCACATGTTTGCTACTTGCTCCTCTTTAAGTTTCGTTAAGAATGAGATTCCCAAAAATTTATATAGTAAATTAAATATTGAAGTGTTATTGACACCAAAACTAATTTTATTAGGGGTACTTGATGTGGAAAATACGCAGGAAATAGAATTTTTCCTTGCCATTGCAATGGCGATATTAAGATTGGCTATTGCTTCGGAATAGTTAGACCCGCAACCCCCTTTGTTTCAACAGTGTTTGGCACGTCTGTTAGCAGTTTCCAATTTAGAGATTGCGGTATATGCAACGAAAGGCTGTAAAGCAAGGAAAAAAGGGCAGCTAATTTGGGCTCCTCTATCTAGATGGGGAAACTAATATGACATATAATTTGGCCGTACAGCGAGTGGGAAACTTAGTAATCCCTGGCTTTCTAGCACATTGCACCTTTAAACTGGTTGATGTATGTATGGTATATTGGTAGTGATAGGTTAAACAGATATATCTTGACTCTTAGAATGAATTGATGAAATTTGTCAGCTTTTATAATTATTTTGTATATTTATTATCATATTTATGGATATGAATTATATTGTTCTTCCGATGTTTTCTCTTTTGAGGGTGTGGGGGTGGGTGAAGGAGGTTATGTATCGAATGAAAATGTATAATAAAGATATTTAAAAAATAAAAAAATAAATTTGCTTCGCTTTTATGTGGTAGACTCTGTCCCTCAGACCAGGGGATAGGACTCGGATATTGCGCCAGTTGGAATCGAGATACATACTTGAGCTTGACACAAAAGCACCACAGGGTCTGAATTCCGATGAGGAATTAGCTTGTTTTTTTTGAGAATAGATTTATCTGCAATATGTTCTTTGTAGGGGTATGTGGCTGTACCCTAAGTATTCCACATGTACATATATACATAATTATTTATGCACCTAGACTTCTGAAAACATTTTTGGTTTTAACTTTTTCTTCACAGCACTGACAGTTTTTAATATTTGGCCTCTTTGTATCTTTTGCACTATATAGGTCCAGCTGAGGAGCATTACCTATAGAAAGAAAAGCATGATAACAAGAAATCAAACCTGGACCATATAAAATATTAGTTGGAAAGTGCAAAGTACCAGACAACAGATATGGTGCTTTCTATTTTACACAATTTGAGTTATTATATAAATTATGTGGTAGTGTGCAAATCCAGGCTTAATATTGCAGTAGAGGATACTCATGTTAATAAGTGAATGTCAGCCCACTGGGGGGTTATACTATGAGGGAACGATTATTTTCATTGTTTATCAATTTTGATTATAATTACTGTAATTTTTTTATTTGAATTTATTATAATCAAACTGACCTTATTTTAAGATCAATTTGGTGATGTGTCAGTATCAGATGTTTGTTCCATCATATTAATTATTATGTGCCATTCATGCATAGTATAATGACGGATATGCTGGGTAACCTCTGTTGAGAAATATGCCCACTGGGGCAGAATTGAACACATAATTTATGAGGAAACTGAGGTTTATTTTATTTTATATGAAATGTATTAATGTTTATTGTTTTATGGCTCATATCCTTAAATGTCATGCAATAGTTACTGAGAAACTATGATTGATTTGCATTGTAGGTAAATTCATATAAAAATCTTCCCAATTGGAATTCAATGCACACAACACTTTAGCCCTAAAGAATAAGGGGATGCAAAAACATAAGAAGAAGTTTCTGGTTTATGTCTTTTAAAAGTCCATTCATGATGAACTAAGGATGTTATTGTGTTAATATTATGTATAATTCTAGACCAATCTGTAATACATAACCAAAGTTATCGCATGGGCTTGTATTTTGCTTTTTATCATTGTTGTTGTGCACATTATAAGATGGCCGCCGAATAAGTAGTCAGCAAAACTATGCGGAAGTCCTCTTTTCATGTTGTTTAACTCACAATTGTATTTAATTCAGGCCGTAAAATGTCTTCTTTTACCCGTGAGCAAGGTGTGCAGATGCCGAAACATGTTTGGTTTGTCCGGCTATGACAATAAATGACTCTGGAATTCGCATTTGACGTGTCTGTAATTTATCTTGGAGGGAGTGTGTACCTCGTAGCGTGTTGGTGAAAAAGTATTTGATACAGGATTTCCTCATACCGTGGTGCGCACCATGGCTGCTCGATCCTGGCACTTATGAGGATGGTGGTGTGTGTATATATATATATATATATATATATATATATATCAACAAAAAGAGTTGCCTCCAAATGACGAAGCCACACACGGCGTGCTTTTTCACCCTTTAATCCGAGGATTACAATCAGCCTGGCACTCCGAGCACAAATGTCAAAGCCAGACGCGTTTCGGGCATATCACCGCCCTTGTTCACTGGCGTGCAGGGAAACAACAGCAAAAGCGAACCACCTGCGCATGATTTGAATATCCCGCCCCAATGGGCATATGCGCTATTGCATTCTGGTGTACGTAGTCCGCTTTAAAAATAAAACCCAAATGAGTGGCGTCATGTCCCCAAATGTTTATCTTACCCAAGTGGGTATGCGCAGAGCAGCCAGGCATGAAATCCTTAACACCATCCTCAGATCGAGCACGCCGTTCCTGCAGTGTCTCTTTATTCTTGGCACTGCAGACCATCTCAATTAGCAGTGGGGCTCCATCGCGGCTAAGGCTGGCCGCTATACTACCAACAAAAAGAGTTGCCTCCAAATGACGAAGCAACACACAGCGTGCTTTTTCACCCTTTAATCCGAGGATTACAATCAGCCTGGCACTCCGAGCACAAATGTCAAAGCCAGACGCGTTTCAGGCATATCACCTCCCTTGTTCACTGGCATGCAGGGAAACAACAGCAAAAGCGAACCACCTGCGCATGATTTAAATATCCCGCCCCAATGGGCGTATGCGCGATTGCTGATTGTAATCCTCGGATTAAAGGGTGAAAAAGCACGCCGTGTGTGGCTTCGTCATTTGGAGGCAACTCTTTTTGTTGGTATATATATATATGATATATATAGATACACCAATACCAGTAAGTACATACCAACTCACTGATTCATAGGTCTACACACACATCCAGTCACTGAGCTAACTGTAACTTACACCCCCGCAGTGCACTGCTTATGACCTCACATATTACATCACTCATGACATGGTCATTGAAATCACTGATAACATCACTGATAACATCTCAAATGACATCACTGATGACTTTACTGATGACATAATTATAATTCCAGATTTGTAAAGCACAACTTATCACCCCTAAGGGTATCCAGGCACTGGGGGCCATCTGGAAGATTAAGTGAGCTATTGCCCAGAGTCATATGATGCTGAGTTAAACTGCCGCCAGTGCCGGGATTGAACCGCGAGCCCCGTGCTTTGGAGTCAGCCGCTCTGGCCGCTACACCACACCCCTCCCCCAGGGCCACTGATACACCCATTCAGACCCCCATACAACCTCTTATACCCTCACTCACACACAACCATTCACATACCCATTCACAGACCCATACCAGTACTCACATACCCACTAACTTCTCCATAGAGGCACTCACACACACACATACTCACTCACTCGTACAGCCACTCACACAACCATTCACTCACCCATACAGCCACCCATACAACCAGTCACTCACCTGTACAGCCACTCACATAGCCACACACTCACCCATACATTTACTCACACACCCACTTATTTACCTACACAGTCACTCACACACCAACTCACTCACCCATACAGCCTCTCAACACAACCTCTCACTCACACATACAAGCACTCACATACTCACTCACTCACCCAAATAACCACTTACATACCCATTCATACATCCATACAAGCACTCACACATCCGCACAGCCATTCACACAGACACTTACTCTCCAATACAGCCACTCACACACCAACTAACTTAATCAAACACCCACTCAAACACCCACTCATTCACCCATACAGCCACTTACACACCGAGTCACTCACTCATACAGCCATTCAGACACCCACTCACTCACCCATACAGTCACCACACACCCAGTTACCCACCCATGGAGCCATTCACACCACCACTCACTCACCCTTACAGCCACTGACATTCCCACCCACTCACCAATACAGCCACTCATACAGCATCTCACTCACCCACACACCTACTCACACACCCTCTTATACACCCACACAATCACTTACCCATACACACAAGGAGCAAGTCACACAGCCACTTACATAATATATGTAAGAAGTAGTATCACTCAGTAGTAGTGCTCCTAGTATACTAATTTAAATTTTGTAGCAGGTTAGTATATATGTTTAACACTCATCAGCTCTTAAAAACACTTCTAACTGTGATGTCATCAGTGATGTCACTGACCATGTCATGAGTGAGGTAATATGTAAGGTCAGCAGCAGTGCATTGTGGGGGTGTAAATTATAGCTGGCTCAGGTAACTATAACCGCTGAATTTCACTGGTTTTATATATATATATATATATTCACTGAAAAAACCATAGGTTTCAGACACGTTATAGTTAGGAATTAGCATTTAAAAAACCTTTGAAATTCACTGAAAAAACCATATATTTCAGGCACGTTATAGTTAGAAATTAGCATTTAAAAACCTTAGAAATTCACTGAAAAAACCATAAGGTTTTAGGGACAGTTATAGTTAGTTGGACATTGCACTCGTACAAAACCCGTGAAATTCCCCCGTTATAGTTAGTTCAGGTAACTATAACTCGCGCCCCCGCGATGCACTGCTGATGACGTCACATATTACATCACTCATGACATGGTCAGTGACATCACTGATGACATCACTGATGACATCACTGATGACATCTCAAATGACATCACTGATGACATCATCCAGTGACTGTGTGTTTCTGTAAAGTTTAAATATTTTTAATATATATAGGGAAAGGCGTATTGAAGAATGAGTGGGTGTATAAGTGTCTGTATGGATGATTTAGTAGGTGCGTGACTAACTCGATAAGTGAGTGAATTCTTACTGAATGCGTGGGTTAGTGACTAAACTGGGTGAATGTCTGTATCCGTCTGTCTGTTGCTGTGTAAGTGGTGCATGGGTTTGTGAATAGCTACATGAGTGTCTATATGAGTTATTGATTGGTTGTCTGAGTATCTGTATGGGTGCCTGAGTGTTTGTGTGGGTGGGGTGTGTGCGAATCTGTGCATAGATGTGTGAGTGGGTGATTCACTGGGTGGATGGTTTCAAGAGTGCATCTGTGATAGACTGTATGGGTGGGTAAGTGTGTGTAAGAGTGTGTTAGTGAGTGAATGTATGTCCCAGTGGTACATGTGTGAGTAACTACATATGTGAAAGGCAGTATATATGTGTGTTGGAGTATATAAATAGCTATAAGCGAGAGTGTGTGATTGTGAGAGTGACTGTATGGATGAGTGTGTGCTTGTATCATTTATTGTATAAGAGCGTAAGAATGTGCTAGTATTTGTATGAGTAAGTGAGCTGGTGTGTGTATAACTGTATAGGTGAGTAAATGGCAGTGTGTTTAATTATTTGCATGACTGACTAGGTGTGTGAGTACCTCTATGGATGAGTGGCGGTGTTTGAGTGTCTATATAGGAGTATGAGTGCATATGATAGTCCTGTACTGAGTGACCATAAGTATGAGTGACTGTACGGGTGAGTGAGTGGATTTGTGTGTGTAGACCTAAGAATCAGTGAGTGGGTATGTAGTTATTGGTGTTGGAGTGTCTATGGTTTTGAGAATGGCAGTCTGTAATTTAGAGTGGGTGTATCAAAGGTTATATCAGGGTGTGAGGAGATGCATTAAATTCTCACATGGATGATGTCATCAGTGATGTCATTTGAGATGTCATCAGTGATGTCATCAGTGATGTCACTGACCATGTCATGAGTGATGTAATATGTGACGTCATCAGCAGTGCATTGCGGGGCGCGAGTTATAGTTACCTGAACTAACTATAACGGGGGAATTTCACGGGTTTTGTACGAGTGCAATGTCCAACTAACTATAACTGTCCCTAAAACCTTATGGTTTTTTCAGTGAATTTCTAAGGTTTTTTAAATGCTAATTTCTAACTATAACGTGCCTGAAACCTATGGTTTTTTCAGTGAATTTCAAAGGTTTTTTAAATGCTAATTCCTAACTATAACGTGTCTGAAACCTATGGTTTTTTCAGTGAATTTCAAAGGTTTTTTTAAATGCTAATTCCTAACTATAACGTGTCTGAAACCTATGGTTTTTTCAGTGAATTTCAAAGGTTTTGTAAATGACAATTTTTAAATGTATTAATTGTTATATTTATTTTTTTGATACTGATTTACAACATTTTTTTAATCTATTTATTTTTAGATATTTTATTTTTTAAATTACATTGTAATTACATTATACATTACATTACAAAATATACTTTCTCAGAATGAATTACTTTAGTTTAAATACTTTGCAAATAGGCAATAGACTTTTAAGTACAGTAGTTACAGTTGTTGCAATGGGCAACACAATTTCAAAAACAAAGCAACATTGAGCTCAATCTGAATTTCTAGTTAAATGCAATTAGTTACTTTATGGATTACTTTTCTAACCACAGGACTGGATCCTAGATTCAGTCCTGGGACATCTCCTGTAAACAGTTGAGTAAAAGCGTTTTGGTCACAGTAGTGATTTTTAAGGAATATTATTGTATTTTAAAAGTTGACACTTAGAAACTTTTTCATATAGAATCACCAATGTTATCCTATGGGAGGAAATTCACTTAGCAGGTAAGTAGTGCTATCGTTACTTTTTCTTACTCAGTGGTGGATCCTGGAACCAGCACTGGTGCATCTCCTGTAAACAATTGAAAGAATGCGTTTAAGTCACACATGCGATTTTTAAGGAATATTTGTAGTTTGTGAAAATCGACACTTTGAAACTTTTCTGCTGAAAACCAGACAATGGATTCCTATGGAAGGAAATTCAAGTTACTGGTAAGTACGGTTAGAATTACTTTTCAGGGTCAGTGCTGGGCTAAAAGATGCAGCACTGGGTTCTCTCCTGATAACAGGTGAGTAAATCGGAATTCGTATTTCGTCTGATTTTAGAGGAATATTTGTATGTTTCAAAAATCGACACTTAGAAACTTTTTCAGCAAAAAGCAGGCAATGATATCCTATGGAAGGAAATTCAAGTTACTGGTAAGTACGGTTAAAATTACTTTTCAGGATCAGTACTGGGCTGAAAGATGCAGCACTGAGGTCTCTCCTGATAACAGGTGAGTAAATCGGAATTCGTATTTCGGCTGATTTTAGAGGAATATTATAAAGTTCCAAAACTCCACACTTAGAAGAATTTCCAAGTGAAACCAGTCAATGTTAGCCTATGGAAGGAAATTCAAGTTACTGGTAAGTACGGTTAAAATTACTTTTCAGGACCAGTACTGGGCTGAAAGATGCAGCAATGAGGTCTCTCCTGATAACAGGTGAGTAAATCGAAATTCGTATTTCGGCTGATTTTAGAGGAATATTTGTATGTTTCAAAAATCGACACAGAAACTTTTTCAGCAAAAAGCAGGCAATGATATCCTATGGAAGGAAATTCAAGTTACTGGTAAGTACGGTTAGAATTACTTTTCAGGATCAGTACTGGGCTCAAAGATGCAGCACTGAGGTCTCTCCTGATAACAGGTGAGTAAATCGGAATTCGTAGTTCGGCTGATTTTAGAGGAATATTTGCACAATGGTGAAGGAAGGGGTGGGGCCTAAGGTGACATGTCTGTAAACACGCCCTGTGGCGCGTTTTAAGTTGGACAATTAATTCCTCCTCAATCCCGAGGGTCCCTAGGGGCCAACTAGCCCACCAGGTACCTCCAGTATGCGCCAGGGGGCTGCGTTGCAGAGAGGTGTTCAGAGGCCACGCCCCTTTTTACAACACTCTGCAACGCAGCTCCGTGGCGCTTACTGGAGGTACCTGGTGGGCTAGTTGGCCCCTAGGGACCCTCAGGATTGAAAAGTAATTTATTCCCCATCTTAAAACGCGCCACGGGGCCTGTTTGCACACATGTCACCTGAAGCCCCGCCCTCCCTTCACCACTGTGCAAACACGCCCCGTGGCACGTTTTAAGTTGGGGGATTAAGTCCCCTTGAATCCTGAGGGTCCCTGGAGTCCAACTAGCCCACCATATACCTCCAAAAGCGCCACAGAGCTGCGTTGCAGAGAGGTGTAAAAGGGGCGTGGCCTCTGTACACGTCTCTGCAACGCAGCCCCCTGGTGCATACTGGAGGTTCCTGGTGGGCTAGTTGGCCCCCAGGGACCCCCAGTATTCAAGGGGAATTCGTTCCCCCTCTGCAAACGCGCCAGGGGGCGCGTTTGCAGAGTACTGCAGGGAGGGGGGCGGGGCCTCCGGCACGATGCCGGTCGTTTTTTTTTTTTCTGTTTTTTTAATGGGAGGGGGCTGCGTGGCCCCCTTCCCTTGCCCACTTTTGGCCCCGGGGACCCCATCCCCGGGGCCTGAGCATTTTTTTTTTAAATTAAAAAAAAAAAACGGGAAGAGGGCCGCGTGGCCCCCTTCCCTGGGCCTGTATTGGCCCCGGGGACCCCATCCCCGGGGCATGGCCTCGATTTTTTTATTTGGAGGGGGCTGCGTGGCCCCCTCCTCAGGCCATTTAAGGCCCCGGGGACCCCATCCCCGGGGCCGGCCTTGCACTTTTTTTTATTTTTTTAAATTTGGGGAGGGGGGCTGCGTGGACCCCCTCCCTGGCCACTTATGGCCCCGGGGACCCCATCCCCCGGGGCCTGGCCTCTGGTTGGGGACTGTGGGGGGGTCCCCAATCCCCCCACAGTCCCAGCAGGCTCCCCTCCTCCTGCGCGAGCCGGCATTGCTTTTCCACTTGGGGAGCAGCTAACATGCTGCTCCCCATGTGGAAAGCAATCAGCTTTGGATATTGGAAGCGAGAGCAGGTTTCCTGCTCTCTCTTCCAATATCCAAAGCAAGTTTGCAATGACAGGACGGGAGCCGCGAGGCTCCCGTCCTGTCATTGCAAACAGCAGTGTCCCGGGGTAGGCACCCCGGGACACTGCAGGAGCCAGCCCTGGGGGTGGCGGTCCCCAGGGCCATCACTGGCTTCCAGGGAGGGGGCCGCGCGGCCCCCTCCCCACATTTTCAAAGCCCCGGGAGGTGGTGGTCCCGGGGCTTCGAGGGTCCAAAACGGACCCCCATTTTTAATTTTTTAGTGCCCCGGGGAGGTGGCGGTCCCTGGGGCGTGTGGGGGGGCTGGTGCCCCCCCACACAGGTTAAAAAAATATAACACAGAAGCCCCGGGGAGGTGGCGGTCCTCGGGGCAGCGGGAGGGCAAAGAGCCCTCCCGCACCATTTTTGTTAAAGCCCCGGGGGGTGGCGGTCCCCGGGCTTGGGGGCCCTTAGAGGCCCCCCATACATAAATTTAACCCCCCCACCATGCCCCCGGGACTTGGCCCACCCGGGGGCAAGTAACATCGAAGCGCGGAGACCGCGCTCGATTTTTCTTTTCGGCAGGATCCGCGCACCCTGAGCGCATCCTGCCGATTTAAAAAAAAAAAAATGCTTTTTTTTGCCCAGGGGGTCCTTGTGGGACCCCCTGAGCAGGCCTAGGGGGTTAGGGTGTTTCTACCCTGCCCCCTTTGTGCGCTTTGCGCACTTGTTTCTGTCCCTCGGTTCTACCGAGGGACAAAATGGCTGCCAACACTTCCTGAATCGGAATGTTGACAGCCAGCTGACAGCCAATTAGCATGCAGCTCGTGATCGGGAGGGTACGTGGACCCTACTCGGCCATAGATATATATGTGACTTTACTTGTGAATTTCTCAGGAACTACTGAACGGATTTACACCATTTAAGCAAAAGGCACCAGTCTGAACCAAGGGCTACCTCTTTGCCAAATTTGGTGTAATTCCGTTCAGCAGTTCGGGCTGTAGCTGCGACTAAAGGTTCCTATGGAAAAATGAATGGGGAAAACGCGCTTTGGGACCCCCTTTTTCTCGGCCCCCGCTTGACGAATCAACCCGAGACTTTCAGGGTAGGAGCGGAGCGCCCCAACAAGTTGGAAACTTTCGCGAAGATTCGTCAACCGGCGCCAACGTTATTTCAAATAGAATGTCGCGGATTTCCTATGGATAATAGGTCCTAACTATAACTATCTACTGGCGACCGCCAGTAGATAATATATATATATATATATATATATATATATATATATATATATATATATATATATATGTTTTCTTAAAATGTTTTAAATTGACTGACTTTGTAAGGATGTGTGTACACAAGCACAGTGTGATGTGCGGTAGTCTAAGGCCAGAAAAAGAGTTCAGTGTGGAGTCTGAATCCAGTTCCATATCTGTACCCTGTGTTATCTCCCCTTGCACCATGAGCTGTTCCGTATTGGAGTTGCTGGGAGTCACCGTCGCTGCTACTCCATTCAATTTATCCTGTTGCAATTGAGCTTTGGTTGGAAAATTCCTGTGTTCAGGTCTGTCCTGGGATCAGGTGCAGCAAGACACAGGGTCCTTCTGTTGCCAAATGTTCTTCCCAGTATACTGTAGTTGTGTTTCACTCCAATCCCATACACCCTGAGGGTGGATGAAAAATTTAGAACCAGTGTCTGTGACACTCTGGCATTAGCTTGGAAGAGCACTGAATAATTAATGCCCATCTGCGAAGTTGTTTTTTAACCCCCAGGAAGGCACCCTTTGTTTTTGCACTACCATCGTAAAGTTCGGCAAAACATTACTCCAGTTCTCCTTTCTTGCATGTTTGTGGCAGAATTTTGCCAATACTGGTTGAGGCAGAGCTCCCGAAAAAGGGGCCTAGCCAAGATCCTATGAGCGCGCACCAGGGCAAAGAAGGGGGAGAGGTCCTCTGAAGCCACTGAAGTTTTGATCCAATATTCCAAAAAAAGCAATTATGTTTGTGCCCTCCACATGTTCAGGTTGCCCAATCACACAGATATTATTTCTACGGTTTCACCCTTCAGCATCTTTGGCTTTATACTCTAATGTCTGGACTCATTTCTCTAGGTCCAACATCTGCCCCTTCAGGTCTCCTGTGATTGGCATGATTTCAGCTAGAGGCCTCTCAGTAACTGTGATGCTTTCCACCATCTTACGCTGATCATCATGCAATTTACTAATGTTCAGACTGTGGTCCTGGGCCTTTCTAGTGTCTCAATTGGCCAGAGGTATAGAGTCCAATGTGACTACCGGAGAGTCGGTTGTATCATGTGAGAAACAAGGGGTACTGTCCACTGCATCATTAAGTACATGGGTTTTTGATTGTTTGCTAGTCTCCACATCCTTCCATTTGGAGTGTCGAACCATGATCCACTGAGGCAGTATCCTTTGTTCGTACTGAGCAAGGGGCCAAACCCACTCTCCCGGTCACCTCTTAACAGGATTATGTGTGTCTCTTGGTGATAGCACACCATTGTTAGTGTGTCTGGCGAGTGCTTCCAACTCACCCAAGTCACTCCCCGTGTTATTTAAGCTTTAAGGATCATGCTATAACTTCTCCCCATGTAGACATGGGCACGAGTGCATTGAATGTTGTATTTTATAAAACACTCTATGGTTTTTCATGATCTTTTAAAGATGTGTCTGTTGGCAAAAGAAAAGTACATGATGCCTGTGCAGGTCAAGCTGATTTCAGAAAACTATTGTCGAGACCGTGGAGTATTGCACTAATGAGCATCAGGTTTTCTAAAATCAAAATATCGCAGCTGCTTTTTGCAAAAAGCCTGGCCAGAAAATATCCAGGTTTTAATTCCAAGGCATTAAACAATTTATGAATCAATTTACCATTTGCACAACATCACCAAAATTCTGAACTTTTCCATCCCATATGTTCGCATTTTAGAACGATCTGTTACAATAAACCTAACCCTATGCATCAGGGCTCATTGCACCCTTAGTATGTCACTGAGTAGTTGAGTAATTTTCTTCTGAATTCAAATGAAAAAGACAAACTCACTTACGAACAACACTTTGTGACAGAGGCTAAAGAATCAAAGAGATGATTTATCACCTTGAAATATCATCATCGTCTCATATCACCTAGATAGTGCTGTGTGCACTGCCTATGTGCTAGCGTAGGGATTATTTAGACTGATTTATGATGGACACCGTCCAAAAATTGGTGGATGTCCTGCCTGCCATTTTTAGGTTATATACTTTGTACAGAGAGTGCATACATTGAATACAATCTAATAGGTTGGATGTGGCATCTGCCAGTTTTTGGCAGATGTCCAGCATCCACCAAACTCCACATAATCCCTTTAGTTAGACACTGTCTACAAAAACAAGATTGCAGTATTTGGGCAATTGGGTGATTTCACAAACGTGGTTTGTGTTATACATGTTGTGAAAAGTTAAACCCATTAGCAATTCAGAGGCTATGGAAAATTGGGTCTTGATGTGCCGTGCTGAATATGGAAAACATACTGAAAGCTATTACGTTCATTGGATGATGTCATCAGTGATGTAATTTGAGATGCCAGCAGTCAAATCATTGAACGTGTCATGAGTGATGTAATGTGAGGTCTTAAGCAGTGCATAGTGAGGGCGCAAGTTATAGTTAGCTTGCTGAAGTATAACTGGCAAATGTTAGTATTTTTTTATGGTTTAAAATGCAGACTAACCTCTTTTTTCCTGTACCTACCTATAATGGCACTTTAACCTTTATTTTTTTCTAGACAGTTCAGTTTTATTTTTCTCATTGTCATGCCAAATTGTGATGTCTCTATAACGTTTGATTTTTTTGCCAGGTAAAGTATTATCTTATTAGGATACTTAAGTATAACGTCCTTGTTATGTTTAGTTTTTCCAATAAAGTTTCAGTAGTGTCTTGTAAATTCTTAACGTAATAGCATCATTTGTTTTGGGCCTCCCATAAAACCAATGAAAGGGTCCTCCAGAGTCCCACGTGGTACATGTAAAACTTTTTTTTTAAAGTTGTGTTTGGTATGTAAGAGTGATTTTGATTCAACTTTGAGCCTAAAACCTTCTTCATAGGAAAAACTAATGAGGATGCCTTGTGTTTCTGTGTGAAGTTTCGATGTTTCTGTGTGTGACAGTACTGTTGTACCTAAATATGCTATGGCAGTACCTATGACAGAAAGGAAAGACATTTGATTGGTTGAAATAAGTATCTTCCTACATTTACAGGAAGTTACTACACATTCAACTTTATTTGGGATTTGCACCTGGGTGTGTCCACATTCAAAGCTGTGCCCTGGCTCTTTAATTCCTTAACTGAGGAAAAGTCATCTGGTGAGCAAAGACTTGAGAAGCTGGAAGAAGAGCAGGAGGAGCTAACAAGGCCACGTCAGAGTCCAGTGACAGTTTTTTTTTCAATCCCTCCAGGAGAGAAGAAGGTATCTGCCAAGATAGTGATGTGCAACCTCTGCCAGGTGGAGTTTAGCAGGAGTACGGAAGTACTCATTTGGATTTTTTGGAAGGAGAAAAAACGTAACAGCATGGCATTGCAAACATCTAGCTTCTGCGGACCCTCCCTACGAGCAGGAAACACTGTACCATCTGAAGTACTGTAGACGTTGACTGATGTCAATCCTTCATACCAGCATGGCAATCTACTGCAGCAAGTCCTCCACAATTGTTTTTGTGGGGGACAAAGTGCCTTTAGTTGGTTTTTTTTTATCTTCAAGCTTAGATGCCATCTTTTTTAAGTTGAATCCCCAAAATATTTAAAAGAAAACTCCAAGAAAAAAAAGATTAAAACCAGAACCACCTTAATTGGTTAAAAATAGAAAAAATGTATGTTGTTTGTTATGTCTGTCTGTTATGTCTGTCTGTTTGTTACTAAATCGTTAAAGTCTGCTATAACCTTCTATAGATAACAATAAAGAGTAAGTCTACTGTTATAAGTGTAAGCAAAATACAAAGACATAACAGTAGAGTTGCACTTTAATAATTAGAGTAGCATGTTAAAGCAAACTATTAATGTATAAGAGCATTCTGCTATATGATAACAGAATGATCTTATGCATCTGTATAGTCTATTATGATAAGATATACTGGCCATAAAAGGCTCGCTCTAGAATAATTAGCCCAAGTGAAAAATTAGGACATGTGCGGTTGGTTTCCCACAACGATTGGCTGTCCGCAAAGGGTTTGGAAATAGGTGAAAGCTGTGTGAAGTAAGGGTTTGACTACCTAGGTGGCTTGAGTGTCTACAGGGAGTGGCATCTCTGTGGGGGATTGTGCATAGGGAAAATACAATGCACAGCAGCATCCTTGCCCACCTATTGGTTCCCCACAAGTGGTCTGTATTTCCACAAAGGGTTCAGACCAGAGCTGTGGGTGTTCTTAACAGGAGTTTGGCCACCTAAGGGGGCTTGGATGTTCAGAGGGAGTGAGCTCTCCTTGAGAGCTTGTGCACAGAGTGAAGACTGTGCACAGCAGGGGCTTGACCACCTGTATGTGGTTGGATGAGCACAATGGGCTGGTTGTCCGCTAAGAATTCAAAACAAGGCAAAACCCATGCATGGTACGAGTTTGACCTCTTAAGGAGACTTGAGTGTTTTGAAGAAGTGGACTCACTGTGAGGGCTTGTACATAAGGTGAAGACCATACACAGCAGGGCCTTGCCTACCAGTGTGAAGTTGGCTGCCCACAAGGGTTGGCTTCCTGCAAAAGGTTCTGATAATGACAAAAGCCAGGCATAGTAGGTATTTGGCTACCTTAGGGGGTTTGAGTGTTTGGAGGAAGTGAGCTCTCCTTGAGGGATTAGGTAGAGGGCAAAGACCATGTGCAGTAGGGGCTTACCCACCTTTGTGCAGTTGCTTGCCCACAGGGAGTTATCTGTCCACAAAGGGTTTAGAACAGGGTGAAAGCCATGCATAGTTGGGGTCCAGCCACTTAATGAGGCATGAGTGTCTAGAGGCAGTGGCTCTCCTCTAGGACGAATTGCACTCAGGGTGAAAACTGCGTGCAGGCTTCCCCAACTAAGTACCATTCATTGGGTGTCTGAAAAGTGTGAGCTCTCTGTAAGGGCTTGTGCAAAGGGCATGCACCATGTATTGCAGGGGCTTGCTTACCCATGTGCCGTTGGTTTCCCACAAGTGGCTGGCTGCCAGCAATGGTTTGGAACAGGGCAAAAGGTGTGTGTAGTATGTTGTTGACTACCTAAGGGGACTTTAGTGTCTAGTGGAAGTGAGCTGTCCGTAAGAGATTGGGCATAGAGTGAAAACCATGTGCACAGGTGCTTGTTTACATGTCTGTAGTTGGTTGCCCACAGAGGGTTGGCTGTCCACCAAAGATTCAGAACATGATGAAAGCCGTGCATATCAGAGGTGAGACCACCTAAAGGAACTAAGGTGTCTGAAAGGAGTTTGCTCTCTGTGAGTGGTTATGCATAGGGCAAAGACCATGTGAAGTTAGTTGTCCACTAGGGGTTTGGACATTTAAGAGGGCTTGGGTGTATCAACTGAGTGGTCTCTTCATGTGGGGTTGTGTATGGGGGCAAAGACCATCCACAGCAGGGACTTGCTCCTCCGGTGTATGGTTGGTTGGAAACAGAGGGTTGGCTGCCTGTATAGGGTCTGGAACAAGGCAAAATTGTGCATAGTATGGGATTGGCCACCTAAGGTAGTGAGTGAGCTGCACATAGGGGTTGTGCATAGGTTGAAGACTGTGCACAGTAGGGGCTTGCCCACCTGGGTGCAGTTGTTTGCCCACAGAGAGTTAGCTCTCTGCAAATGGTTTATAACAGGGTAAAAGCCATGTGTAGTAGCAGTTCAGCCACCTTTGATGGCTTGAGTGTCTAGAGGGAGTGGGTCTTCATGACTGGTTGTGCACAGGGCATGGTTGCCCACAAGGAGTTGGGTTTAAACCAGAGCAAAAGCTGTGCATATTAGAGCTTGCCCACCTAATGACAGCTGAGTGTCTGGAGGAAGTGATCTCTCTGTGTCTGGTTAATTGCTCAAATAGATGAGCTATCCACAAACGGTTCAATACAGTGTGAAGGCTGTGCATAGAAGAAGCTTGGCTGCTTAAGGAGGCTTTATAGTCTGGAGGGAGTGGGTTCTCTATGACTGCTTGTACACAGGGCAAATACCGTGCACAGCAGGGGTTGCCCACCTATGCTCAGTTGGTTACCCACAAGAGGTTGGCTACCCATGAAGGTTTTGGTACAGAACAAAGGCTGTGTGTAGTAGGCACTTTGTTTTCTTGGTGGAATCTGCTCTCCATGATGGATTATGCATAAGAGTGATAAAACACAAAATCTGAACTTCCCTCTCTTAGTGAAATTATGAAATATATTCCCCATTTGCCGTACCGACCTTTGTTAGTCAACTTAAAGAGGTATAATGGAGCTAGCATCAGAAATACATCTCAAATTCTGTGAAGCTAATGTGACTTCATAATGAAAACAAGAATCAATAAATTCAACTATAAAGGTTTATTTCAGTACAATAATCCAACCAGTATAAATGCAAATCAGAAATAAATTCAACAGGTATAACACTACGGTCTAGAGATCAAAGTGTGCCAGTAAATTAAGTTGAGATACAAAATAGTAACAGCCACAATGCAGAGAAACCTAATTGATGCGGTGGTGTCCATAAAGAAACTTTCCCTTTCTTATCTAAGCATGTGTTTGGGTTCAGTGGAAGAAATTATTTTCTCTCCCAACTTAACAGAAGGATTGGCAGAGGGTGTTACAGCATGTGTTCACCTTGTTCTCCTTAATGCCTATGCTGTACGTACCTGGCCATATTCATAATGGAGATATCACAAATAGTCGAAGGTAAACAGAGGCTTCCCATCAGGCAGGTTTGGTTAAACTTAAATTATGTGTGGTCTAGACGGTGCTTAAGCACCATCACTTGGGGGAGGGCTCGGAGGGGACCATGCCCCAGGCCCGAGCTTTTTAAGGCCAGCGCTCCACCTGAAAATATATTTATAGACTCTGATGCAAGCCACCCTGTAAAGTGATGATGAGGAACCTAACCACTTTCATACCACTATATGCTGGAGCTGCTATGTTTTGTCTTTCCCTACAGAGTATATTTTTTATATTTGGAAGCAAGTGCTGTGCCACTTGGCTGAAATGGAAAAAGTACCAAGTACCCCCTCATATGAATTTTTTTTAACCAGACCATCAAAAACTGCAGGCAGGTCTCAGGGACTCACCTCTGTCCTCAAGACGACCCTCATTGACAGTCTAGGGTCTCTAAAGAGGTCATTGCCTTGGATTTGATTTGACTGTTGTCACGTTGCTGAAATGAATGTGCCAAGCTGATGCATGCAATTTCTGTTCTTGGGAGCCACTTTCAATTTTAAATGAGGCTCTTTGGTTTGAAAAATGACTCTGCTACCTTTTGCCACTGCCACTTTTTAGGATGTGCATGAGATCTTTCTTGGTCTGGAGGACATTAGTATTGCATCGAAGATTGCCATTGTTTGCTTTAGTTAGAGTTGAGGGGGCAACTAATGCACTTCTAGAAAGTGCTACCAGCTTTCAAATGAGTGTTTTAGGCTCTCAAACAAAAATATCTGACCTTTAGAAAAGCAGGTTAGCAGAGCTCTGGAAAATTTATCAATACTGGGAGCCTCTAAATGTCCACCCATAAGGAAGGCTTTACCTAGGAATCAGGTGGTATTACAGAAGAAATGGGTAGAAGTGTGAGAGCTTCATGGCACCTTTAGCAACCAGAAAGCAATGTAAACTTGAAAATGAGACCCCAGAGTGTCAGGTGGTCTTAAAAATTCTGGAAGAGGCTTTGTGTTCAGAACCTGTGAATAAAGACAGTGACTACTAGGAGATTATTTTATTTTCCATTGCATAGCATTAAGGGGCCGATTCCGATTCCGGCCGGAAATCTCTCCAACCGAGCCGGACCCGGAGAGATTTCCGACTGAATCGGACTCTGGCAGTCCGACCGAACGAGTACGATGCGCACGCATGCCATCGGACTCGAGTCGGTCGGACTCCCATTGAAGTCAATGGGAGCCTGTCGTACAACGCGTACGCGGGCTCCCATTGACTCAATGGGTGCGAGGCGGACAAGGGCGCCCCCTACAGCGTGTACGCATCCATGCGCATCGCGGCGTACATGCACAGGTAGGGGGACCCATGGGTCCCCCTGTGTGCGACTCGCGCGCCTACGCGTACAGGGGGTCCGACGTGGACCCCAAAGTCCGGCTCCGACAGCTTTTTCGAGCCGGACGGGCGCGAGTCGGTCGGACTGCTCACGGCGCGCATCGTACTTACCCAGCCGGGATACGTCTCCATAGCGCGGTGCGAGTCGTGTCCATGCGAGTCGGTCGGAGCGTGTTGAAGCCGCATTCGAGTCGGTCGGAGATTTCGCGGGTGCCTGCATCGTACTCGCTCGGCCGGACCCGCGTACGATTCGGTCGGGAAACAGGGCTCCGAATCGGATCCGGTAAATCCGAATCCGATTCGGAGCACTACCGGCCGAGATCGGAATCGGCCCCTAAATGTTTAATGTTTTCGCCAAAGTGTTGAAAAATAGAACATATAGTGGAAAACATGAGAGCGTAAATGTGAGGAACAAATATATAAAGATGAACAGAAAAGTCAGTTGAACTATGGAGGAGGTATTTGGGAAGACAGTGGAAGGTGTGCAAAATAGGAGCAGAATATACAAGGGAGGGATTTTCAATGGTTAAGGGCCTGTAATAAAAATGAACAAAGTTGAGACTGAGAGTAGGGTAGGAAAGGAGAAACAAGCTGCAGATGAGAAAAGGATCAGGGTTATGGCAAGTGGAGTAGACAAAGATAACAGGAAGATCGATAAGGAGTGGCATGGCCATGTATAATTTTGAACGCAATGAAGATAAAGCAGAAAAGAAGTAGTTAAGAAAAGCCACATCATAGATAGATTAATGAAATGGTGGATAGAGAAGTTAAAGATAGAGTGCAGAGGAACCAGGGAGTTAGCAAGGAGTTTGAAAAATAGTTAATGGTGAGTAAATACAAACACAGAGATGGGGATCTAAGTAGGATGAAGAATGAATGAAGGCATTGTAAAGCTAGAATTAATAGACACTGGAAATGGCAATTATATGAGATGAAAAGATAGCGAGGGTCAAAGATAATGTCTAGATTACAAGCAAATATGTAATGAATCTTGAGGAAATGGAAAACATATTGCAGGAGGGGAAGAATGGGGGAGGAAGCAGGAAAACTACAATCTCAGGTTGAGTGGAGTATAGATAGGGAGAATTTGAAGACATCCAGGCCAAGCAGTGGATCTTTGAATAGTGTTGTACTCATTCTTCAGTAACAGCTTTGTAAAACAATACAAACAATACAAACTTACTCTAGATGGTGGCAGAAAGTTTGGAACTGAGCAATCACACACAATAAAATAAGGGAGAGCTACAAGTAGACACACCACTAAAACTCAAAAGATGCTAGCACCACATGGTTGATATATGAACTTTGACATTAATTTAGTTCTTAGAAAACTATAATGTTCCGTGAACTACTAGAGCTATAATCACTGATCCTGATTAGTGTTGGCATTTGTCATCAGTCGGTGGCAACTACCAGTTTATCAATTTAGGAATGTATTTAAGCTGCTATGTGGGTTTGCCTTTTGGCTATGCTTTAAAGAGACTTTGTTTTGGTTAGAGATAGTAGCTCAAGTTATGCTTAAAACCCAGTAACCTACCGCCCCTAACAGAAATGAATTCGGAATCAGGAAAACTATGTGGTAATGGCTGACAGTGTGAAACTAGAAAGTCTCAAGTCGATGTGCTTCTATTGCCTCCACACTTGAGGTGCTCTTAGCGGAGGTTATTGGACACCATTCAGAGGAACACTAGTGACTTCAAATGGTTCACTATGGTTTAAGTGAAAGGGGTGTCCATTGACCCTGTGAGGTGGATTGATAGCACTTAGTTGGCACCTACCATGTGTCACAAATTTCTGGTCATGACCAACTTGCTCCATAGTGTGGATGCCCTTGGTGTGGGTGGCACACACTGAGATTTTTGGCAACCACTAGAGAGCCAGTACTTAAAGCAAACCAGGGCCACAAATGAGTCGTGCATACATCCTTCCACTCAAATTAGTATGTCAAGCACTGATCAATGTGGCTCTGCTTGGCTAGTGTACACAGGAATATGCATGGAGGATGGACTCAGTTTTACATAAGAGGGAGGTATTTAACCAACAGAATAGCATATTTTTAAAAATTACAATAGGACACCTCTGTCGGAGCCCAAAGTCACCATGGTAGATTAAAGAGCCTGATGATTATTGTAACGAACATTGCTGCGAAGTAACCGGGGTAATTTCTTCACAAGATGGGGGAATGTTGGGAAAAGATAAATAATTTTAAATTATTTAAACATTTTCAGAATCTAACGTAGGGCAATACATTGCAATGGTCCAGATTTCAGCTTGCAATCAGTAAGCATATATTGATTGTCACTCAAATCAGGATCCGGATGTATAGGGACCAATGCTCAAAGGCAGTTTGGAGGATATAAAGTGGTGGTTCCAGTACTCTTTTACATACTCTTACATGCCTTTGTGAATTTTCTCCAAAACATCTAAATTGGGAATCAATTAGGAACATTCAGGGATCATTCATAAACAATTAGTACAAACAGAAAAGACTCTGCCCTCTTTGCACTTTTACTGATAGAGTATGTATATCCGTGCTGAGACATTCTTTTGTGAATCGCCCAGAAATATATTGTACCACCTTCATCCCTTCACTGCCTAACAAGTGCAAAAACATTACCAATAGGAAAGGAGCGTTTCCCCTTCTTTCAATGTTATCAATCAATTATTGAATTTCTCAAAGAAAGTCCAGTCCACAGGACATTTTTTCAGTTCCAAAGAATTTTTGTTCCAAATTTATTAAAGAAAGAACATCATATAATGTCATTCATTCAATTTCATCAAATCTTTTCAGACAATTTCATCAAATATTTTCAGCCTACGCGTTTCGTCCTAACCCGGACTTTATCAGGCCTGAAAAAAAGAAAATATATACACCAATCAATTCCATACAATGTGATTCATTATTTTGTTATACATTATACTGATACAAAAGCACTACTCACAAAAATCAATTCAAACCAACAATACTACATAAAACTTTTAGATGCCTGCCTATCTCCATTCTAACAAACATACACCCAGGACGGGATTTCAATTAGTCCAATTGTCATTAATAATACACTTTCTCTAAATTTACTCCCAACACCCATTTCCATGTTCCAACTTCCTCTTCCAAGTGATAACGCCCAATTACTATCCTGTTTGTGCCCCAGTAATTTTATAGGTTAGCTTACGCTACCTGCTAGCCGCGCTCATCCCTTATTTTTGGAGAATTTCTGACTCTTCCTTAATGAGCAGTGAACAATAGTTAATAAGGGCTCATAATAATGCAAAGTAAGAGAACAGGGATGTCCCTGGTATTTAGGAGAGAAACGATGAGGCAATGGACGTTTTTCTTAGGTAAATAACCTGGGTATTTGAATGTCATCATCATGTCGAATGCGCAAGAATGTAAAAATGAGGTTAACAATGTCTATGAATATGAAGAGAGTATTTTGATCATTTTAAGATTTACTAATGAAGTGTATTATTAATGACAATTGGACTAATTGAAATCCCGGCCTGGGTGTATGTTTGTTAGAATGGAGATAGGCAGGCATCTAAAAGTTTTATGTAGTATTGTTGGTTTGAATTGATTTTTGTGAGTAGTGCTTTTGTATCAGTATAATGTATAACGTAATAATGAAATCTAAACAACAAAAGAGTGTATCCCCTAAATAAGAGAGCAGGGAAAAAGAATCAGAATTTGATTCTATAAAAAGCCCTCACTCACCAACCTGGTTGATGACATGCTTCATCATAGGGCCCCACCCGGAAGGTCGAATACCTCCCAGGTGTGCTTCAACGCCAGAGTTACTGCGGAGCTGGTAAAAAAAAAAATTTGTGACGTGATAGTGAAAGTGAATGTTAAAAAATGCCTTGGTTGTAACCAATAACTTTATTCGCCGGTCAACCAGGCACGGATAAAAACAAAGTAAGTGGTGAAAAAGCTGAAATAGTATGCTCAGCTGAATCACACTACTAGTGAATGGTCAACATGTTTCTGCCACTATCAAGCAAGTAGCTGGGCATTCGTCAGGACCAGGGTGCATGGACCCCGGTAGTATGAGCGCGCTAAGGCTCACCCAACCGTGAGTCAAATGTGAAAAAGGAGGAGCAGGGTGTGTAATTACGACCTGCTGTCAAATGGGAATCCAACCTTGTTTTCAGAGGACCCCGCCTATATACACTGGGTGGAAAATCATCACACCATGGGTCTCGGGAGGGGGGTGGTGGCTAGTAGGCACACCGCCAGCAAAGCCAAGCACCCGCTTGGTACCTGCACAACCCTCTTATCACCGGACCATGGACCCCGGTGGTATGAGCGCGCTAAGGCTCACCCAACCGTGAGTCAAATGTGAAAAAGGAGGAGCAGGGTGTGTAATTACGACCTGCTGTCAAATGGGAATCCAACCTTGTTTTCACCGGACCACGCCTATATACACTGGGTGGAAAATCATCACACCATGGGTCTCGGGAGGGTGGTGGCTAGTAGGCACACCGCCAGCAAAGCCAAGCACCGCTGGTACCTGCACAACCCTCTTATCACCGGACCCCGGTGATAAGAGGGTTGTGCAGGTACCAAGCGGGTGCTTGGCTTTGCTGGCGGTGTGCCTACTAGCCACCACCCCCTCCCGAGACCCATGGTGTGATGATTTTCCACCCAGTGTATATAGGCGGGGTCCTCTGAAAACAAGGTTGGATTCCCATTTGACAGCAGGTCGAATTACACACCCTGCTCCTCCTTTTCACATTTGACTCACGGTTGGGTGAGCCTTAGCACGCTCATACCACCGGGGTCCATGCACCCTGGGCCTGACGAATGCCCAGCTACTTGCTTGATAGTGGCAGAAACATGTTGACCATTCACTAGTAGTGTGATTCAGCTGAGCATACTATTTCAGCTTTTTCACCACTTACTTTGTTTTTATCCGTGCCTGGTTGACCGGCGAATAAAGTTATTGGTTACAACCAAGGCATTTTTTAACATTCACTTTCACTATCACGTCACAAATTTTTTTTTTTACCAGCTCTGCAGTAACTCTGGCATTGAAGCACACCTGGGAGGTATTCGACCTTCCGGGTGGGGCCCTATGATGAAGCATGTCATCAACCAGGTTGGTGAGTGAGGGCTTTTTATAGAATCAAATTCTGATTCTTTTTCCCTGCTCTCTTATTTATGGGATACACTCTTTTGTTGTTTAGATTACTGACTTCGGGGGCTAAGAGTGTTTTATACCCGCTCTTTTCCTCTCTCTCTTGTTGTTTAATTAACATAATAATGAATCACATTGTATGGAATTGATTGGTGTATATATTTTCTTTTTTTTAGCCCTGATAAAGTCCGGGTTAGGACGAAACGTGTAGGCTGAAAATATTTGATGAAATTGTCTGAAAAGATTTGATGAAATTGAATGAATGACATTATATGATGTTCTTTCTTTGATAAATTTGGAACAAAAATTCTTTGGAACTGAAACCATGGCCTGTGGACTGGACTTTCTTTGAGAAATTCAATAATTGATTGATAACATTGAAAGAAGGGGAAACGCTCCTTTCCTATTAGTATTGTTTTATTGAGGATTGTGGCCTGTGAGCGGTGGGCCACGGGGAGTTGAGCGTTGCTATTTGAATTGAGAACAATATTGTCCAAGAACAACGACTTGTGCGCACAAGTGTCAAGCCCTCACCGTCCTGGGTTCAGTGAAGAAGTGCAAAAACATTTACACTGATTGAACAGAGTATCAGAGACATTTTATATCGGCCTGGAGAAATGTGATACAAATATCAGCGAAACATTGTCCCTACATGGGTGAAATCTAAGTGATTGTTTCTAAAACGGAAACTGAACCCTATTAAAAAAGACAATTCTACCCGACTGTTGTGCTCAATATTTTCCCGACTGACCAGGCTACCAATACACCCACAGGCAGATTTGTACAGTCTCACAGGCCAAGTGTGATTGTCATGTACAATATAAGGGATAACGTACCCTCTGCCGTACATTATTAGGATATTTCAAATCACCGAGATGTTTCATAACCACGTAGAGGAATGAGGCCAAGACTTGCAATATCCTTATCAAGTACACCAGGCGTTACTTTATCCATATAATACACGGTCACACCATCACCTTTCACACAAACTACTAAAAACCTTGGGGCGTAGAAATTTCATATGAAAGAGCAAGCATGTTTGCAAAGATGAAGAATAAAAATAAAACCTATAGTGCAAAATTAAATACATCAAAAGTTTGTTAGATATTTGTTGCAAACAGATATTAGAAACGGTTCAATACAAGCTAGTTTAAAAAAAAAAAGCTGCAGTAGCTCAGAACATGTAGATGCCTTTCACCTCGGCAGCTGGTTCTGTCAGCAGGCATTGTGATGTCCGAACTCGACTTGGTGCGTCACAAGTCGCTGATTATAAAGACTTTAGCGACTGCTGTTTTTACAGGGATTACAGAATCCCATGTATTATAAAATAATTAATAAGCAAAGTTAATACTATTATGCTGTTAATAGATTTGCAAAATGCTATTCATTGTAGTGATTTTAAAAGATTGGTTTTAAAAGTTATTTGGGACAGATTATTAAAAATCATGCCTGCCTGTGTCATTCCAGGCTCACATATGCGAGCTCTCCCATGCAAGCAGCAACGCCTGCAACCGCTTTACTGGATATTTTTTTTTTAACTCGATAGAAATTCATTTTGGAGCCCATTCACTTAATTTGTGGATTGTAAACATTTCTCACAGTAACCATTCAGCACAGCAGTACATTGGTTAATTTGTGAAATTAGATCAGCTTCCTGATATGTTTGTGCTAATAGCTATTAGGCCTATGATATCTTAGTTACCTTCCGTGATTATAGGAACATTTTGCAATGCGCCGAGTCTCTCACACATGCCATTTATTTTGCCATTTGTACTGACGCTCATGCCAATAATAACAAACTAATCACTTTGGGGAAAACGTGTCAGCTTTTATTGAATGGCTAGCGGTTTCAGAGCACATCCATCAATTTATAACTCCGCTAATGCTGGCAATAACATTCAAGGCATTGACGTGAAGTTACACCCTGTAGATGCAGTTAGCATAATTAGTCCCAGGTCATCCCATAAGGAGAAGAACGCCATTCACGAACATGCCCTGAAACACACGGGCATTACTTCCCACTGATACAGGGTCTCTTCTGATGGGTTCAGAGTGTCCTTTCATGTGGTGCAAAGATTAGTTCTTGTGTTCACCCAGAGCTCCTGTTTAGAGGAACAATTTATCATGCATCATGTGAGTTTTTTTTAAAGTCTAAGATCAGTTAAATGCTGTTAACAGAACAGGAATATATTGTCACGATTTCATTATGTCACAGACGTCACCTATACTTTATATTAGAACATTGGAATGTCGACAGCGCCATTGTGCTCCATTGAAGACAACAAAACGAAAAAAGGCTCATAATTAGTTCTCCCGGTTTTATGGTATTTATTTTTGAACATTTCCTTCTCTATTTATCCATATTTATTTTTGTCAACTTTATCTGTATTTATCCATATTTATTATAGGTTTTCTGAAAAAAAAATACTGAAACTGGTATATTTCCACAATTATTTAACCAATAAATATGTAGTCATGCTTGAATGCCTGCCAGGTTTCAGTGATATGAACACCTACAGAAGATAAATCAATGCACTTATATGAATATATGCACATTTCCGTATCAGCCTTTGCATATCTACTGCTGTTTAAGCCTTTTTACTAAAATTCTTTTTTTTTAAACTTTTTACCTATCAATCCACACAGTTATTGGCCAGTCAGTCATGGCAAAATGTATTTAGAATCACTCAAAAAGCACCCAATTTCTGTTTTTATCCACATTTAAAAATAAATACAGACAAGAAAATAAATGTTTTTCTGTCTGTATTTAACTGTAAAAATCAGTAAAAACGGAAAACAGGCAGCCTCACTTATGATGGCTCGTTTAAGCCTTCTTCTCAAACATTCCAATGTTTATTTTTCTGTTTTTCCCTTTTTGATTAAGAACATTTGACCCTTAGTTGGTGGAAACTTCTAATAGCCTTATACCTCTTCTGCCTCGAGTTATACCTGTTGTTAAAGGCCCCCACCCTCGTTATAGGCCCTCGCCTGTTGCCCTGGCCTATAAAGTGGGTTCAGGGCCTTCAACAATATATAGCCCTCAGCAGCGGGCTATAAAGCCAGAATATAGAACAACTTAGTAACTCAAGAAAAGTCTCTCATTCTTACCTTCCCGACTCTTGCAACGGAAACTTTTCTCACATCCTGGATTACAACGCAATGCATACATAACTGTGTAAATACTTTTGTCACTCCAAGATGTCCCACCACATGGTGAACAGAAAACAGTAACTCTCAGTTATGCTCAAACACAAAGCAAAAGCTGTCCTAAGTGCTCTGACTTTGTACATTCTCGGCATAGGTGATGAAAGTAATGATCAAAAGATTCACAAAGTTCAAACATGGGTTTTATTCATACAGGTGGATTCCCAAACAGCCATGTCCAACTTCCCTCAGCTTCACTCCCCAACATTCTATAACGCACTCCCTGGGGTTTTAAAAAAGAACCAATGTCCCAATCACACAGGGAGGACGGAATATACCATTGGACATAACCTGGACAAAAGTCAAATTTGAACGTATATACAACTAGAGTGGGAGATTATAACAATAGGTTTGACCATTGTTGTCTAATTCTTACATGAGATGGACAAAAAAACAGAAAATTGGTGCAAAGTTTCATGTATAAACATAGTAGAATGACAATGTTTTTATACTTATTTTGTATTTTATACTTATTGTATTCTTATTATTTTTATGACCTTTTTCTCAAATATAGCTATGCCACAGCTGTATCATTAAGGGCTGGGATAGGTTGCTAAGGCAATGAACCTGTGTGCTGTGCAGTGAATCTATCTCATTACAGACACATGGACTGGTTGTCAAGCAACAGAATACATGTATCACTGCAGACTGGGTCACTGGGTCTCCTTCAAGGTGGTAAATCAATGGCCATGACTCAGTGCCAACAGTACAGATGGTTTTAAAGGCATTCCTGAAAGAATTAAATGCCAAAGACTACCAAAGTCTTTGAATGACAACATCTAAGAGGTCTCGGGATTGGATTTATTGTCACTGACAATTGCAGTAACATTGTCAAAGCCATGGCAGATAGAGGACACTTCAGAATGCTCTGTATACCCGAGTGTATTAACCTGATTGTGCAGGTCTTCATCAAAAAGGTAGGAAAACATTTTAGCCTTTCCTTTTAGGGTTGGAAATGCTTGAAGCTTTTTCAGCATGCAGTGGTGGCTGGTAGGGGACAGGGGCAGGGAAGGTGGGGTTGGGTGGTAGGAAATACTTAAAAAAAAAAAGTAAAACTTACCTGCTGGTCGCTGTTGCCAGCCACCGCCTCTTCTCGCAGGAACAGGAAGCACCCAGGCTTCCAGACTCCCCTAGCCAATCACAGCACTGCTGATAGAAGCGTTGTGATTGGTCTGATCACCGTCGTTCAGCACTCAGACAGGGCCTGGGGGCATGGGCATGTTCTCCACCCAGGCTGTAATGCATACTGGGTGGAGAACATGGTAAGTGCGCATGACTGTTAGACCGGCCTGAGATGGCCGGCCAAACAGTCATGCGCAATTTAGGTGCAGCAGTAGCCACTCCTCCCCCCTCTGGTTCAAGGTGCCCAGCCCCGCCCCGCCCTAACCTGGCTGCAACTCGAATACTAAAAATAAAATGATAATAACTTCTGTTATTAGCGCCTTAGCGGAGGAGTCGCCACTGTTAGTGTGTTAATAAAAGGGAAGAAGATGCTATGGCCAGAGCTATGTCAATAGATTTTGACAAATGGGGATAATACAGTGCTTGATCAATATGCTTATGCCCTTTGAGTCAGTAGGAAGATTGTACCGTTTATGGACTTGCTACAAACCTCTTTGTGTGAGGTACAAAAAACATACACCACTGTTAATGAAAAGGCAGCTGGTTTGACGAACAGCTTACTCCTTTTTCTGGATACAAATAACTAACTCTGGGCGTTAAAATCCGCTCCGCTCACGGAGTTTGCGGATTTTCGGCAACTCCGCGTTCCGCGTAGAACGCGGAGTTACCGAAAACTCCGTGATCCGCGGCGTAGCAGAGTTGTTTCCTTGTTCGCGCTTTCAAAATGCGTTTTCGCGCGCGCGGTAGCGACTAACCGGGATCCCTGCGTTCGCCGACGAGTTTTCCTATCCGTTCGCGTGCGCCACGAGATTTTGGTAGCCGGCCGCACGATCCCGCGAGAGTGTGCGATCGCGAACACTTCATTCGGACGTGCCATCGGACATCCGGCGGAAGTTTGGTGAAGCTCGCGATGCCAAACACGCAAAATTTGCAATCTGGAGAATAATATCTCTCGAGCAGCATAAAACCTTCTCGAAAATGATGATTTCGATGAAAAAAACTCCTCAGATTAACATTTGGCTGTACTTTTTGTGCAAGGAGTCCTTTTTCTTTTTACTTTTTTTTGGGAGAGGAAGGAAGTGCCCCAGAGTCTCCAACTTCCTGTTCCTGTCCAGCAGGCTCCTCCCAGTGCTTTGTCCATGTCCTGTTCACTTTTCATTTGGATTTGGAGCTGGAAGGATCACTCTTTGTGTCTGCTGTATCATATATCATTGGATTTGAGGACTTTTGGATTTGAGGACTTTGGATTTGAGATTTTACAAGTAAGTTGGTGTTGTTTGTTTGATTGGGGCAATGCAGTTGCTGCAACTACATTTTTTGTACTTTTCATCATTTTAAAAAAAATGTATTGTGGGTAGCCAGTAGGCCCAGAGCTACTCATGGTGGGTGCATGAAACAACTGTTTCTGTGGTGTCTGTTGAAGTTAGACATCATTTAGGGCATGGATGGCATTGGATTGAATTGCAAAATGTGTATTTTGTGGGGTATTTCACTTTTTTGGTGTGTGTTAAATAAATGCCTTTGTTGTGTGTGTGTGTGTGTGTGTGTGTGTGGGGTGTGGTTGTTGTGTAACTTGCACACCTTGTTTAGCCCTGTGGATTTTCGTTTTTGCATTTTATTGCATTAAAGCTGTGTTGTTTAGCATGCCTCCTTTGCCTGGCCATTATCGGCCTGTTTCAGTTCATTGTTTTCCAGGCCTCCTGCTTGTTGTGACTGTGAGTGACCATGTGGCTGGTGGCCAACCATTTTGTGGTGGTAGTTTAGTAGTGTGCTGCTTTTGCCATATAGGGCTAGGCCTGCATGTCTTTCCTTTGTTCCTCTTGGCCTCGGCTTCATGTTGTTGTGGGCCTGGCATGTGGCTGGTGGCCATTTTGAAGCCAAGCAGTGTGTTTTTGCCATAGGCCTGCATTGTCTGTCTTCCCTTTCTTGTTGTTGTGGGCCCGGCCATGTGGCTGGTGGCCATTTTGAAGCCAGGCAGTGTGCTTTTGCCACAGGCCTGCATTGTCTGTCTTCCCTTTCTAGTTGTTGTGGGCCTGGCCATGTGACTGGTGGCCATTTTGAAGCCAGGCAGTGTGCTTTTGCCATAGGCCTGCATTTTCTGTCTTCCCTTTCTTATTGCTGTGGGTAGGCTGGCCATGTGACTGGCGGCCATTTTGTGGAGCCAGCCAGTGTGCTTTTGCCATAGGCCTGCAAGCTTGTGGCCTAGTCTGCCAAAAGGTCTTTCAGCCAGTAGGCCCAGAGGTACTCATGGGTGCATGTAACAACTGTTTCTGTGGTGTCTGTTGAATTTAAACATCATTTAGAGCATGGATGGCATTGGATTGAATTGCAAATGTGTTTTTTTTGGGGTATTTCACTTTTTTGGTGTGTGTTAAATAAATGCCTTTGTTGGATGTGTGTGTGTGGTGTGGTTGTTGTGTAACTTGCAAACCTTGTTTAGCCCTGTGGATTTTCGTTTTTGCATTTTTGTATTAAAGCTGTGTTTAGCATGCCTCCTTTGCCTGGCCACTATAGGCCTGCTTGAGTTCATTGTTTTCCAGGCCTCCTGCTTGTTGTGACTGTGAGTGACCATGTGGCTGGTGGCCACTGGCCACCCCTTTGTGGTGGTAGTTTAGTAGTGTGCTGCTTTTGCCATATAGGCCTGCATGTCTTTCCTTTGTTCCTCTTGGCTTACTGCTTCCATCCCCTTTGCCAGCTGCAGCTCCCTGAATGACGTGATGCGCAAATTAATGCCAAACAGGTTCCACTTCCATTACATTTGTATTTTTGTTTTTGTTCTTCTTCTTTCCTATCCTTCCTGAGTGTACACAGTATACCATGAAAGCCCTTGTTGTAAAAATGTCTACAATGTTATGGTTTTATTTATAACTTAAACTGAGTTAATAAAATGTAATAATATAACACTAACAAGTGTGACCACCACACACTAAGTTATATATTATATTTGTTTGTTTGTACTAGTAGTAATTGAACCACAACAACAAATGCAGCATTTCACTGATGTTCTTCTGGCTTCTTTGCTTTTAGGTGCACAAAAGACTGAGGAGGAGGTGTCATCATCACCCGTTGTACTGCCAGACAGAATTCCTGCTGCGCACGACGTCACGTGACGTGTGACCACAGACATCTCTGCAACTTGTGCACCTGCGTCCTGCTGACATCGGAAGAAGATGGCCCCAAAGAAAGGTACCAGGTCCTCCAGTACCAAGAAAGTTGCCAGCGAGAAGAAGGAACAGAAGAAGGAAGTGGCACTGCCACTTACCAAGACTGGTGTGCCGCCCCAGTTGTTTTTTGGGAAACAATAAATTACGCCTGCATCAGCGGTGTCCGGGGACCAAGCTAGGAGCAGCACCTCCGCATCAGCGGCCCCACCCCACCAACCTAGGCCCAAGCCCATGAGTGTCGCAGAGGTAGCCAGTCTACTTGCGCAAACGCCAACGAGCAGTGATGTTGAAATATCATTATCGCAAAGTAGTACCCAATCAACGCAGGCGGAAACTCAGCAGATAAGTGGGCAACAACAGCCAGAACAGCAGCCGGAACAGCAGCCGGAACAGCAGCCGCAACAGCAGCCGCAACAACAGCCGCAACAACAGCCCACAATAGTAGTTGTTCCTCCCGAAGTAGGGGCAGTTCAGGAAATCGAGCTTCCTACAGAGAAAGAAGAGCAAGCCACTCTTTCAGAAGATCAATTGTCTTCCAGATCCCCAGCAAGGAAAAGGAGGGTTAGTCCATCAACTTCTTCTTCAAGCCCCCTTCTGATGATCTAGATACCACTTGGAACCCACCAGCTCAGTCTGAGAGTGCAGGCACGCCACGCGACAAGGCTAAGGAAAAGGAAGGTTCCAGAAAGCCTTAGAGTTATGGAGGAAGATGTAGAAGAGGAGGATGATGACGAGCCAGTCATCATGAACATCACTCCCGCCCCAGTGGAGATGGAGACCGACATTATTATTACCCCATCCCAAATTGCTGTGAGGGATGTGGCACGGATACCACCAACACAGGTAACACCAACACCACCTCCAGCTTCCATATTTGCATTTGCAAAGGCCCGGCAGGGACCTACATCCAGCACAACCACCACCTCAGTAGGTAGTGGTACTGACTACAGAGTCAAATTCCAGGCACACCCTCCAGTTCATCCGGCATTGCAACAAGTGGCACCTCCAGCAGCGCAAGAAAGTTCACCTCCCCAGTTTGGGACTTCTTTTCGGTTAGCAGTAAGGAGGAGAACGTTGCTATATGCTCAATTTGTCGACATAGGTGTTAGTCGGGGTAAGCTTGGTACAAACTATGGTACCGGAGGCCAAACAACCCATCTGAAAAAACACCACATTATCCAGCTGGGAGGCGCACCTACTTAGCACACAAAAAGGTAAAACTGCACCCATTGCTGTTGGTAGGGATGAAGAAGTAGAAGAAGATATGATCGCGGTGGAAGCTGAACAAGAGGGAGACATTTTCTCTGGTACACAAAGTAGCCCTGTCTCCAGCAGTGTAGTGGTACCTCCCACATCCTCAGCAACATCTCAGTGGCACCGTAGTAAGAGTCAGGCTGAGAGTGAGACACCAAGGCAACAGAGTACCGCAATGAAAAAAAGTGCGTCGTTGAGCCTAACTGGGTTCAAGAAGTCACCTGCATCAGCTGCACCAGAAAGGAAAAAACATCCAGCCTACCATTGTCAGCATGCTTAGGTCGGAGGGGCAGTACGAACGCAACCACCCAACGGCACGTTTGTACAATGCGATGCTGGCTAAAATGTTAGCGCTGGACCTTCTCCCTTTTTCTTTTGTGGAAGGGGTGGGTTTCTTTGAATTTGTGACAGCCATCTGCCCAAAATGGAAGGTTCCCAGCTGGTCCTATTTCGCCAGAGTTGCTGTTCCAGCACTACATCACGATGTGCTGGAATTGCTTGGACAAGCTTTCCAGCACAGTGCTGTTCACAACATCCACCTGACAACAGACATGTGGACCAGTTGCCAAGCCACTGATTACATGTGCATCACTGCATACTGGATCTCTGTTGTGGGGGTTAGGTGTTGTTGACACTGCTGAGATTTGTAATGCTACTCGTAAACATGCAACTGTAGCCATGTTCGCCATGGAGAAATCTCATACTGCTGCAAACATTTTGGAAGAGTTTAATAGCAAGGTCTTTGAATGGCTGCGCCCAAGAGGGCTTAACAGTGGTTTTGTTGCCACGGATAATGGCAGTAATATAGTTAAGGCCATGCAGGATGGTGGCTATTTCAGGGTCCTGTGTTTGGCGCACTGCATTAACATTATTGTTCAAGACTTTCTGAAAAAGAAGCCAGAGTCAGCAACTTACTGACCACCTGCAGAAGAATATGCACACATTTCAGCCATTCTTTTAAAGCCCGGAAGCAGCTGAGGATCATTCAACGTGAGCATAGAATGCCAGTCAAAGCACTCATCCAGGAGGTGCCAACACGTTGGAACTCAACTTATTACATGCTTGATCGTCTGTTTGATCAGTACAGACCAATCAATGAGTATGTCATGCAAAGAATAAGGGATGCGACTGTGAAAGGCATGACCCTACAGATGGACCAATGGGGCCTAGATAAAAGCCTGACAGAGATGCTACTTCCTTTCGAGCTCTTCACACGTGAAGTCAGCAAGGAGGACTGTACTATGGGCCAAGCTATCCCATTGTTGCACATGCTAGAGCAACAGCTGAAGGAGGTGTCTGAAACGTACCCAGGTGTGGAGGAAAAAAATGAAGCATATGAGTTAGTAGAGAGCTTATCCCGTCTCTTAGCTGAAAATACAAGGGTGCAAACTCGCATTGTTTCAGAAAAACATTACATTTGTGAAACAATTCTGGATCCACGGTATAAATCGGCACTGAACACTAAGACATTAATTCCTTTTTCAGAAGTGGATGTTGCCCAGTACAAAACTTGGATAGCTGAGGCAGCCAGTGACTTGGAAAATGAACGGCTGGTAATTAAAGGCCCGCTACTCAAACCCACAACAAGTACTGCAGCAGGGCACCCGGCGTCAACTTCAACATCAGAGCCTGAGGGCAGTGCGTTTGGCTCCGAGCGGTCACCAACACTATCGACAACAGCAAGAACCGGATCTTCAGCCCCAGTAAAATCGGCACAGGATTGGTATTTACAGCAAGAGCTTGCTAGGTCCAGTGCTGATGCAAAGACAAAAGAGGCCCAGCAAAGTGGAGCACCCCTGAACATTGAGCGGATGGTCCAGGCCTATCTGGATGACCCAACAGAGGTCTACATTGATCAAAGCCCATTGCTGTATTGGTATGGGAAAAGGGGCCAATGGCCAGTGCTCAGCAGGCTGGTGATAAACTATCTGGCTTGCCCTGCACAAGTGTCTCTTCTGAGGGTGTTTTCAGTGCTGCTGGTGCCATTGTAACAGTGAAAAGGACCAGTCTCTCGCCCAAAAACATGGAGAGGTTAACCATGATCAAAATGAATCAGCACTTTATACCACCGAATTACAAAATACGTGAATCAACGCAGGAAGTTGAGGACAGCGACTTAGGTGACGGAAGTAGTGTTTTAGATGATTACCTACTTCCGGTTGAACCACCAGAGTTTGAGGACGAGGTATACTTCCCTGACAACTAGGCTTTGAACTTCTTACTTTCTTTCTTCCTTATTTACTTTTATTTGTGTGTGTCTCTGTCTTTCTGGTTCGAAACTTCGAATCACAACCAATCCATCACCACCGTCTTCTACTCTTTCTTTTTATTGTCATATTGGAGTTGCAGCTGTGTGCATTTAACTTAAGTCTTCTCCTCCGAGTCCTGCTCCTCCATCCTCCTGACTCGCCCTAAATCCATTTCCCTCAAGCCAGATGATGATTGGATGGAGAATAGTACAAGAAAATGTTTCCTCGTCAAGTCCCTCCAAAAGAAGTGGAACATGATGACTACTATAGCTATCCTCCTTTCCGAGCCAAGAGAGACTGCCCCTTAACTTAAGATGAGAAGGAACAGGTAATGATGGCATTCATTGGACGCTGAGTCTGAGTGATTGGTGTTTGTGTTGTTGTTGTTTGTTGTGCATGAAGTGAATTCATTGTGTACTATTATTTAATCTACACACTAAAAGTGACTCAAGTCAATGTTTCCCTTCTTGTTGTTTAATAACAAAATTGTACTTCTACTGCAGGCCGATCCATTGCATTTTTGAATCTGGAATCTGGACTCACTCGGTACACTGCAGACTGAGTTGGACAACACCATGATGATGACCATAGTGACATAATATCTTCGCAGTCAGTCAGTAGGATCGGAGATGATTGATGGAATAACTCAGGGCGTATCATGAGTGGCATAAAAGGTAAACAAGTCAACAACAACCACAGCAGACCTACATGTCTGTTTAGTGGTGGAGTCGAGTCACGAGTGTAGTAGTGGTGGTATGACTGACAGCTGTGCATGCCATTGATTAAGTTACTTACTTTGGAAAATGCTATGTTGCTGTATATGTGACATGTGTGCTCTGTCTGGCTCAGTCAAAATCTAAGCTAGGTGGAGGTTGGGTGGGCGCCATGGGCCTGCTCTGTCCTGTTGCTGTTGTAGGTTAATGCTGGAAACAGACAACAGAGTAGACATGATTTAGCCATGCCGCTCTGAAAGTGTTTGCACTCCTCCGTAATTTATGCTTTTTTTTTCTCCTTGATTTTTAGGTCGAGCCTAGAGTAGCGCGCATGCGCTGCTCTGTGAGACTTTATGTAAGGGGCTTCCAAAAGCTGACCACACGCTCGTGCACAATGGCCTTTTCCGCCATGTGTTTTCAATTATCGCGCCCGGCGGCTGTGCGGGTAACCGCAAGCAATAGGCCATGGTGCACGCTCTCATGCGCGCACCGCTCGCGGGCTTCTTTCACTTTTTTACCGTTTTTCATGGAGTCCGCTGCTTCTCATGATGTTTGTCCCAGTGGAATTGTATTATTACTCTATGGTGCTTGCTAGATGCAGTTCACCTTTGTGTGTAATTTGTTCTTCGTGGCTGTGTTTTTATGTATTCTTTTGAGTACATCAAATGCTATCCGAGTACAGAAATCTTTTCAGCTCTGAACAGATTGTGCTGGCTATAGCTTTTTCGACAAACAAAGGTAATTTTTTCCGACTGATTATGTTACAGCACATTAGTGTAAGCGAGACTGAACAATAGGTTGGGGCTTTATTGAACTTGCGGTACTTGCGATAGTGAAAAATAATCCTACTGCAATGCACCAGCTGCTGCTTGCTCGATGAACTACTTGCATTTCGATTCTTTTGAGCAGCACATGCATAGAACAACTCATTTTAAATCCGTATTATTTGTTAGGTTAAAAGTAGATTCTGTCCGGTTCTGCTTTCGTCAGTTCGCTAGAATGGTGATATCTGATGCTGTGCTGAAGGACTAGACTGTCCGATTGACTTCCATTTTTAATCTCTTTCCCAAGAAAAACAGATTCTGATCTGAACAAATTGCCTTGCCCTCCATGTCTAATCATTCTAGGAAAACCTTAGTTTGTTCTTGAAGTTAAACTCTGGCTGGGCTTGTTAACTCGAGCCTACTAGATAGCACATGGGCTGTCTGTTTTGCACACCTAAGCACACCTCCAAACTAGACCTAAAACGTTTGCAGAGGTGGAGAGTACCGCCATGCTGTGTGTATGTAAAGTACCATATTGTGTGTTGTTTGAGATTTTATATATCATGCGTATAGCGTCACTGTTATCACTGCAAAAGTCCTTTCGCCTGCCATGATAGAAGGTTGTCTCTGTGGCTGAAGTGGATAATACACAGCTTCTGTTAGTCTTCTGGGATGATATCTGTGTTGACTTTGTTGTGTTGGTTCCTGACAAATGTGGCAGGTGATCAGTGGTTTGTTTCTAAACCAAGTGTGCAGCGCTGATGACCACAGAGGGTGATTGGGGGAGGCTTCTGCCATCTTAGCATCGGTATGGTTCCTCTGTCTACGTATTTTGCGGGTCTTGGTGAGGGTTGAAATGATAACATTGCCTTCTCTTGAAGGTCAGAGGGCTTGACCTCCCGACCTTTGACCCTGCATTTAAGACCTCTGCAGCAGAGTTCAAATGGCGGATTGTCACAGCTGTCTTTGGAGAACCGATCGAAATTCTTACTATAAAGGGTTTTGTGTGAAATTAGTTCATCACTGTATTGAAGGCAGCCCTGGAAAACCTACCTTTCAATCACCTGCTTCAGGATCCTTCACCTGAGAGGTTTTAAATCTCCCGTGGTTAACTCAGCCTTGCATTATTCCAGGGCCAATACAATGCTCATTTGGATTGAATGACTCAATCCTTTACTATTTCTGTGATTGTTTTTCCTCGTCTGGGGAGTAATAAACATGAATTGCATAAAAATAAATGGAAACATTTTTTTAATATATATTTATATTTATATATATATATATATACGCACATCCCTTATGTTTATATAATGTGTAATTCTAGTTCAACTGTACTTTCCTTTGAAAAGGCATTTTTCAATTTGCTTATACTTTTTGACCACTGTGGACGAATTTGCACCAGATTTGTTAGTTGCTTGGCATAGTCGGCTAATGTACGACATGGGCATTTTTAATGGATCCATGTGGGGGAAAAAACAGTTAAGTGGGGATGGGGTGAAAAAAGATGTACAGTTTAGTCTTCCATAGGAAATTTTGCTTGTACTTACAGGCTGGAACATATTTACACTGGACGTTTGAAGTATAAGCGTTCTAAAACGGCTGCAGGTGGGCTTTTAAAAAGCTAACACTTGTCTATATCTTTGCTGTTTGGGATCCACGGACTCTCTGCGGCCTTGCAAATAAAACAAGCATTGGCATAGCCAATAGGTCTCGCCTTTGGGAACTTATAAGTGTTTAGCCATGCAACAGTTGATGTTGTTGCACCAAGGAAATTGTGCTGCATAACTAAATACTTATAAGGTCCCAAAGGTGAGACCTATTGGCTATGCCAATGCTTGTTAAATATCCCTTTGGTTTTTCCATCTACACTTACAGGCTGGCCTTTACCCTGTGCTAAACAGAGAAAAACAACTCACACTCACCTACCAATCCGCATCCGCCAGGCAGGCAGTGGCACCCAAGATTGACAGACACAGCATCCATGGAAGGGAGGACCAAGAGGAATGCCGAGATGCAGCTCCCCAATTTGACCAGGATAACATACAGTAACACTTTAGCATCAACATTCATCATCTTTTAAATAATTTGATTAATTTTTTCTCTTCAATCATTACGACTGTGTGTTGTTGTTGTTTGCTCTCTGCTTATAATTGATCCCTACAGCTATTTTTAAATTTTCTTTGCTAGCTTTAAAAAGTAAGCCCGGTACCACAGAAGTAAAAATGTATGTAATTTGAGGTCTCTCTGAGGGCAAACAGACATGGCACATTGCATAATAATTAATAATATACTGCTGCCCTGTACTGTCTACTAGTCTAGTTGGTAAGTACTACTTATCATTAACCATCAAGTCATCATCATCATGCATGCATTTCCTTTTTCTCCCTTAACAGATTTATGGATATGATGGTCGTCTGCCAAGATTGTGTTTTGTTGTTTGTCCATGCGTAGTGTTTGTCTTTGTCAAACCTTTCCCCAAACCCCCTTCCCAACCATTCATCAAACCCTAACCCTCTTCCCCCGGGCTGTGTGATTTATATTGAGGTGTGACTAAATTTAATGTACACCAATAATTGATCACACGCTTGCTGGGACGGATGTGGTGAAAGCAACACTAATTCAATTTCAAGGCAGGGCGAGGATCTTCTTCTGCTTGCCCACCCATGCTCAGTATATTTGCAAGTCAATTTTTTTTCCAAAGGAACCTAATCCATCATAATTAATTGACGGCATCAATTGGATTCATAATCCTCCTACACAGCACTAAAGGTTACGCTTGTGTTGAGTGACTCGACACAACTACAGTTTGTAACTTGTTGTACTAGGCTATCCCCGCCACCATTATGTTTTATTTTACTTTAGCATTGCTAATCAGCATTAATATTATTGTTTGGCAGTCTTCTTGTGTACTGTACTGTACTTCGTTCTACTACTCCTCCCAGAGTCTCTCTCAGGCGACTGACTGTCTGATTTTCTTTTTTTGCAAATGCTACTGCCAGTGTCTACTACTACCACCACAACCATGGCATCTTGGGAAACCAAACCATCATCGCCATGCAGCCATCGCTGTGTCTAAGTTAAACATCAATCACAGGTAAGAGAAGAAGTTTGGGGGAGGTATAATTAATAATATTAATTATTTAATTCACACACCCCTTGAGTCCTCCTGTTGCAGAATGCATAGACTAGGAGGAGAGACTGACAGTACTAAATGGGCAAATCACTCAGTGAGGGGTACCGCATCTATCTGTTTGTGTGTTACAAAATCAGCAGATTATTTTTAAATCAAACACTGGCTGTGGCCCTCCAGCAGCAAGGAAACTGTGTGACGTAAAACAGTAACCCCCCCACAAAACATTAACATCGTATGTAAAGTTTAAGTATAAATATAATTTAATCCCCTAACAAAAATAAACTATGTAAAAAATCCCACAACACCTGACCCACCCCTCTCCCTAACCCCAACCAGTGTCCAACAAGAAAAAGTCCAACCAATGTCCGGTGAATAAATAAAACCCCAACGCCCAATTCCCACCCACCAAAAAAAGGAATAAAAAAGGGGAAATCCAACAGGGTCTTTAGTTTCTTATCGGATTCGGCGGGCTCTCAGTTGCTTGTCCACCAGGATCTTTACCCACTCCTTTAGGTGCTCCTCTAGACGTGCCATTCGGAGGAGCATTTGGCGCTTGAATGCCCTACAATTGCATCCACAGGGGGGGCAGCAGTGTTGGATGTAGTGCGGCGGCGGGTGGCTGCCTGACCGTGGCGCCGAACCACTGGAGGGGCCTGAGCCTGGCTGGGGCCCGGGGCATTGGAGGAGGCTACAGCTTCTGCCTCCTCCTCCTCCGCCAGAACCACCAGCCACCGGTATTCGTTTTGTATGGCCTCCAGCTTCCGGCGCCAGGCCATGGCTGCCAACTCCTTCCTGTCAGGTTTAGATTTTCCTTTGGAAGGAGTAGCTATATCAAGAAGAAAAAAAAGACTATTGTAACAATATACTCTTAGCAAAACAGTAAGACAAATTAATTCTACACATAGTCGCACAGTAGCACTACCAAGCACAGTACATAACATTTGTGGTATGTATCTATCCTCCCATTTCCTCAGCCTCTAACATTTGTGGGAGTTTCAGGCATTATACTAGCACTATGGACTCGAGTACACAGTACACCAGTCTTCTTCTTCTCTCTTGTTTAGCGAAATTACGTAACCTTGTTGTAGCCGGCATGCCAGCTCAGTCAGCTTGCGCCCAAGACAAACATACTCGTGAGGCAGACTCACGTTAGTTTTATTTACTACTGTCTGCAGGTGGGGAAGCTGAGTGACTACACAATCATCGTATTTTTCTATTACGGGTGGCACTGGCCATACTCTGTTACATCAAGGGCAACTGCTCAATTTCACTTTCACCCTGCCCTGACTACTACAAAAAGGCAGATGATATCTGATCCAAATGATCATTGCTTATATATGCGACGACATGAGGTACTTTGTTTTGATTGATTGTGTAAACAATAAACATGCAGCCGATAGGCCACCCATGGCAGGCTGACACAGTCGAAAATAAATTAACATAGGTAGGGAGTGGGCCTCGGAGTCGGAGGGAGGCGCTTGATAACAACATACATACACAATATATATGCTGTGCTTGCAATCTACTGTGAGTCAAGGGTATATTCTGAAAATACAACTTCTATTCTCCTTGGCTTTGCTACTCTGGCGCGGTTTCTTTTACATTCTCTTCAAACTAAGACTCTTCATCCAGTGACAGTCTCCATCTATGCTATCTATGATGAATACCATCCAGGCATCCATCCATTCAAAGTAAACATGTCTATCATTCTTCTTAATCTCTCAACAAACCTTAGTTTGTTTCACCAACAACAAACATTTATTCTTTTTTTTCAACCCACCACCCATGCGTCCTTCCTTCCTTGCTTGCCTTGGCTTTGAGTTTGACCCATGAAACACCCCGGAGGATTCTTGCTATCCACCCATACAGTTTCACCCACCCAGGCAGGCATCTTTTCTTTCACCTTCCACCCATCCTTCAACCACCCATGCATCTGATTCCTATCAGCCACCTATGCATGCATCCCGCGTATCCTTCTCTGCCAGTCATAAATATTACATCTCGCCCGTCCTTCCTCCTTGGCTTCCACCCTTCTTTCCCTTTCGTTCAACCCATCCATCAAGGTCATCTGATCTGACTCTTAGTCTTCTCCATAAAACTTTCACAGCTGAGTTGAAGTCAGATAGAAGAGGCCATTAGTTACTCAACTCCCGCCGCTAATGCTATTGCTAATGCTAAGTAAAGGGTGTCTTCTTCAACCGTTGTTCACAACAACTTAGTCTCTCTCAACAGTACAGTGTACACCCTTGCAGCAAGTGTAATGTCAATAAGTAAGGAATATAACTTACCACCGCCCGCCACTGCTGCTGGCTCACCCCCTGCAGCTGCCGCATCTTCTGCTCCCTCCTTACTGGGCGCGTCGCCTTCGCCGCTGGCCCCGGCACTGGTGGTCGGTACGCCTAGAAAAAACATTACACATTTTTTAGATGCCATATACACCTCCCCTATTTATTCTTTTTCACTAGCAAGATTGAAAAAAAGTTCATACATACATATACAACATACATCACTAGTACAAATCGGGTACTAGAGTAGACTAGTAGTAGTATGTCCTATCCTATCAAAAATAGTAAAATATCTGGTTGGGCATTTTGTTGGTGGGAATTGTCGAAAAGCCTCAAGAAAGATTAAGAAGACTAGAAGAGGACAACCCAAAGGACTGGACTCAGTGGCTACAGCTATTGGTGAATCTGAGTTTTAAAACCTTTTAAATAAACAGTGGCCAACTGGGCAAGCTTAGCTACAGACAGACTAATAGTAGTAGTACAGAGAGTCATAGCAGAGGCAGTTAGAGGCAGGGATAACAAGAATTTAGAAACAGATAGTCTAGATCGAAGAAGAATTGGTAAAAAATAGAATTAGGAAACGGAAATAATAGTTCGGAAAAAATAAGGTGCAGTAAAAGTTAGGGAAGTATAATTATTAATATTAACAACAGGAGGACTTACTGGGGCCAGCAGCAGAGCCCTCGGTAGAGGAGCGGTCCTGGCCGGCATCTTCTGAAGCTGCTCCTGCCGACTCCAACGACCCCGTCTTCTTGCCCCTGGGTGCTACTGATCATGAAAGATATAAGAAAGAAAGAGACAAACATTGATGATTGGTGTGAAACAAATAAAAAAAATTAAAAAAACGCTCAAAAAAACATTTCTGGAAACAACAATTGCAATAAAATTGACCTATCTAATCTGGTCGACTAGTAGTATCGCGGGATTCGTGGACTGTCTAGTTATTATTTATGAACACTAATCCAGTGTTCCATTCTGATTCCAGAATACTAACTAAGCCTAAGTACCACCTTACCTAGCCCACCTATTCCAGATGGGCCAATTGTTCACTAAGTCTGCATTTCCATTTATTTTAGTCCTCAAAAATGCATAGATGGAGGACACATGCATAAATCTTTGCATACACCAAATTGTTGGTTGGTTGCTGCTGATGTTCTGCTAGTGCTAAGCCTATTGCCACTCACTAAACAAACTACAAAAGGTTCTACTAAGGACTGGGGTAAGCAGCACTCAGCAGCACGTGACGTAACAGAGGATGTGTCACGCAGACCGCTAAAAGATTAACAACTAATACTAATAAGTAACTAAACCTATCAATCCACCACTATCTCTTAGTGACAGGAGGACAAAGGAAGGACTAGAGTCTCTCTAGCATTACCTAACTTAAGTTCTCTAAAGTAAACTCTTACATAATCAGCCCAAGCAAGAGCAAAGTTGCAAACAAGTAAGATTAGTAGCGCGCCGAGCACCTGTGGCATTACAATCACAGAAGACTTTTAAATGTAATTTACCTGCAATGTAAGCAGCAGCATTCTTGCTATTCGGAAAAAAATTATATTCGCAATATATAACACAGAGCAGAAGAACACAAAGTAGTAATATTAAATAGCTACTCACCATGCCCCGGGACCTCAACTCCTAGCAGGTCCAGCAGGTCCTACTCCCACCAGGATATCAGGACCACTAGTGCGTAAGCTGGTTATGGGTGCGCCGGACCCCAGAGCAGCGAAACACTGCCCGGCGCACCCTTCCCCACCGCTGGTGACGCTCCCGGAGCCCGTACCTGGACCCAGGCATGCCGCCTGCTGCCAGGGTTAAGGGGAGGTGGCGCTGCACAAAAAAAACAAGTGCGGCCACCTCCGCCTCTCCAAATAAGTTCCGTGCCTGCACCCCTTTTGGGCGCCGCCTTCCGCAAGGAAGGCGGTCGCGGCACTGGCTGCTGCTACGATCCTTGCCCTTGGCCTTTGCCATGGTTCTGGTACTCGGGGGGCGGAAAAGAAAAGGTAGGAATTAAAAAAGTAAGTAAAAGAAATGAAAAAAGCAAGTAATAGAAAAAGAGTGAAAAAGTAGTGAAAAACACACAAAAAGTAGAAAAAAAACTCAAAATATAGAATCAGGAAAATAGAGAGATAGATAATAAATAAAAAAGATCAAAACATTTTTCCAGAAACAAAGGATTGAAAAGATAGAGGGAGGATAGAAAAGCAGGCCCAGAACCATAGCAAAAAAGTGAAAAACAAGATGGCCGCGCCCATTGCGACCGCATGGGCAAGTTTGCGCGATATTTCCCCCCCGAGCACGCAAAAAGCGGCGCGAACACACAATACGCGTTCCCGAACTGGAAATACGCATCGCGAACGGGCGGGAAGCACGCAATACGCGTTCCGGAACAGGAAATACGCATCGCGAACGGGCGGGACAAGTAAAAAACAAGATGGCCGTGCCCATTGGTGACCGCATGGGCAAGTTCAAGAGATATTTCCCCCCGAGCACGCAAACAGCGTCCGGAACACGCAATACGCGTTCCCGAACAGGAAAAACACATCGCGAACGGGCGGAACAAGCAACTCCGCGTGCTCGCAGAATTCTGCGTAGCTCGCTGAGTTTTTTTACCACTTCGCGGAACTCAGCGTCGCGCAACTACGCGAACTTCGCCCAGGGTTACAAATAACAGACTACACTGAGCTATCGAGTCCTCCACTATACTACATCATTGGCAAAGACATGGGCTGTCAACTTTCATTTTTTTTATCAGTGCTGGAAGTCTCCATTTCTAAGAATTGTATCACCAAGAAAGTAACTGACCTTGAAGTTGAAAGATTGCAACTCCAAGAGCAAAGAATAACTGAAGTGCTGACTCAACCCATCTCTGGAGAGAATGCCAGTGACTCAAGCATCATGTCACCACAGCAACACCTGCCGCTGGTAAAATAATCACCATTACAAGTCACACCCTCTGCTACAAAACCATCACAAGCAGCATCACTAGAAACATCCTCCGTGCTGGCTTAGTTTTGAAGTTCGAGGACTTACATCAAGCACACATAAGTAGAAAACCAAGGAGCAGCAGATGTCAACAATTAAAATAGTTAAAATGTCACTGGAGTACTCAGATACATAAACAAGATTTTAAATGCATCAAGACCCATTAATCCTTTAGCATGAGAAAGAGGAACAGTTTCTATAAATCAGTGGGCTGGCTATGTAGCATGTCTTGTAGCAAGTGTATTCTCTAAGTGGTTTTCTCCGCTGCTGGTGCAGTTGTCAATGCAAGAGGACTAATACTTCTTCATAAAATATGAAGAGACTCACAGCAATCAAAATGAATAGGCATTTCAATGCGAAGAATTATCAAGTTCCACAAGACACAGTGGATAAGGGTAATTTCCCAGACATCACAACTGTGGTGAATGATCATCCTTCAAAGAAAGTCCCTGAATTTGAAGTTGAACTGCATGCACGTGACTAAAAAGGGACACTAAAAACACAGCATGGCTCCTGTAAAAAAGAAAATGTGCATAACTCATTTGCATTATACTTGGTGTGCCCAGAGCTGTAATTAAAAAAATGCGCAAGAGACAGACATAGCCATTTTGGCCTGGTGCCTGAGGGCGGCAAAGACAATTAATGCAACCTAATGGCCAACCACAGACTTTGCAATGTACAACAGCCTTTAAGTTTGTAATGGATGCTGCTATTTTTAAAGAACATTCATTCATACAGCAAGATTTATGTAAAGAAACAAATCAGCTAATCACACCACCCACAACAAATTCAACCATCTCCCTAAACCCTGAAAAAGCCAAAACTACCCATACTCCATCTCATACCAGCCACACCACTTTCAACAGACCCAATCCTTTCCTAAACAGTAACAAACAACAAAACTGCTTCTTCCCCAACTCATCCCACCCCAACACCTGTAACAGATCGACTCCCCCCTAAAAAATACCCCTCTAATTTTACTATACTGCTCCTCAGTTGTTGTTGGCCCTTTGGCAGGGTCTCCATGCCCATCAGCATGTTATGGATGCTGAACTTGGTGGCTGTGGGGGAGGAGGGGTTGCAACTGGCTGTGGGAATGGTGTGGCTCGACTGCTCATGAATACTGAGGTGTTCACCAGCTAGATCAGTGACTTTTGGAGCTGCTATCTCCTCCTCTTCCTCCAGGTAACACAGCTGACAGAAGGCAGCTGCAATTGACTATACTTTTTTGAGGCACAGCAAAGTGCCTATATCCTGCCCTGCCTTTTGCTCTGGGTCAGTCTGAGGAGAGAGGAAAAAGATATGAAATGTAGTATCTCTCTAATCACGTTTGTGCAGTAATGTTAGAAGTTCTCTACATAGAGGCAGTGAAATTAAGTGACTCTGCATTCTGGGATTTTTTATGCATAATTACTATTACGACTTGCCATCAATTAATCCACCACCAAGTGAAGAAGGCATTTTTAATTATTGCTCAAATGGTTGTAAAAAGTTTAGAAAATAATTCTTAAAGTGATACCATTAATGTTTGTTTTAAAACTGACCAAACTGGAAAGCTACACTACCACAGAAAAATGTGGCACATTAATTTATCAGTCACAGTATTTTTGATCCTTGATGCAACATAATTAATTGAGTTCCCTCCAAACCCACACCATCCCTGCCTAATTTATTATCTGTACATGAAATATTGTTCCTGGTTTAGGGAACTTTGCCTTAATAAAATGCACTTATTTAGTAATGCCACTGGAGCAACAGCATTGTTATACGGTTCCCACTAAAAAAAGATAGTACTGCATACTAGGACGGCAGAACTTCAGAATGTAGGAGCTGAGTCCTTCTAAACTATCAGAGACTGTCAGCCCAATTCCTACCTAGCTCACAGTGCCTCACTAAATCCCTAACCTTCCTAGGGTGGCAGGTGAATTTGGAAACCTTGAACAGGACACTCTGATCACCAACGGAATCATGGAGATAGATCTTACCTCTTTTGTTGTTTACTTATGCATGCCCATGGTGAACAAAAGAAAGATACAAATAAAGTTTTCAATACATTTATTGAAACAAACGTAGTCTTGCATAGAAAGAATGAGCTGTGCTTATTAGGCAGATAAAACAAAGCAATGTAACTAGCAAGATGAACATAGTGAAAAGAACAAATAGTCCATCCATGGGACTCTGATTTCTATATATTTCTACCTATCACTACCCCTACTCTGAGAGCACAGTGGGTGTACCCTCTGTATGATCTCTTAGGTTAGCCTGAGCCTCCATACCTGGATAACTTGGTCAGGGAATCGGCCTGAAGTGGGAGCAGCAATCAACAAAGCGGCATTGTGAACACATCCTTTGTTCCAGTGACTGGAGTGCCCCTCTGCCCCATGAAGGAAAGTGTATCATTTATATAAAAACCACTGTGTTACAGGTACTGCTCTGATGCAGTGATGTGTCTAGATGCTAGAAGCTGTTTCCGAATGGGCAAGCAAGCACTGGGATATCTAAAGTGGGCTCAAGAAGCCTCACAACAGCATAACTGTACATATATAAAAAGGTAATACGGAAAGAATGTTAAATTATTATTTCAAGAAATTGTTTTTTGATTGCGGGGGTGAAAACCGTTCTCAGGTGGCAACCATATTCCTTGTTAGGGTGAACCACAAAGTCACTAAATTAACCTGTGCTTAACCATCTGGTAGCTTGGCACAAAAGCAGTCAGGCTTACCTTAGAGGTACTGTACTAAGTATTTGTGCAGCACACAAATAGTAATAAAGTAAAAACACAACACAAGATATATCCCACACCAATTTAGAAAAATAGAGTAAAATGTAATTAACAATATGAGTCCAAAATGACAAAAATCCAATCAGTAGACCCTGAGATATTGCAATCTTTAAGGTTTAAGAAAAATTAGCACCAAAAAGCAGAAAGCGCTAACTGTGGGTATCTAGCTGCGCCAGACTGGGACAAAGTCCCAAGTTCAGGCCGACCACAATGGAATGTGAGCTGGATAAAGGGATGAGGTTAGTCCTTTGAAAAAATTACCTTCTCAAAGTTCGGCGTGCAGAGTTCAAACTTCAGGATTTCACAGGAGAAGCTTAACTGATGCTAGCCAAGGGCCTAGGACCTGGGGAGGCACCTCAGGGGGACCAGAAACTCTTTCCATCAGAGGACAGCAGGCTCAGAAAGGCCCAGTTGCAGGTCCAGGCAGATCTGGTTGCAGGTCCAGGCAGGGCCAGTTGCAGCAGGTCAGCTGGACAGTTGCAAGGAGGCTTCTAGAGCTTGTTTTGTCCTTGTACCTTGAAACAGGTTCAGCCTTCCTTCTCATAGAGCAGGGCACGCCTCAAGCAGCAGGGTAGTCCTCAGGGGAACAAGGTAGGCCTGAAGCAGCAGGGTAGTTCTCTGGTAGCAGCAGGATAGTCCTCTGGTAACAGCAGGGCAGGGCAGTCCTCTGAAGAACAAGCCGGCAAGCCTTGGGCAGCAGGACAGATATCAGGGGAACAAGGCAGTCCTTTTTTTTGCAATGTCCATAGATCCAGGAGTGGCTCAGGAGGTCCAATATTCATACCTGGTGCCACCCTCTGAAGTGGGGAAACTTCTAGTCCAACCCCACATATGGCTAGTATCAAGTTCCTTTAAGAGTGTGCTGAATGCAGTCCATTAAAATGTAAGTGGTGCAGGGTACTGTCTGGGTCCAATATGCATTCCTGATTGGTGGAGGGCAAATAACAGGCTCAAGCAGCTGGAAACTCTTAGAAAACCCTAAAATTTAAGGGCATCAAAATGCCAACTTTCTAAAAGTGTCATTTTCAAAATTGTAATCTATAATCTGACTTTGCAATTAAAGAGGGTTTAACTTACAATTATTTGAGTCCAACAATGATATTTCTACATGCTCACAATCAAAAGTTAGCATTTATTAAATGAAATACAGTAAGCCAATGTAATCCTATGGGAGAGGTATGCCTTACAGTAGTGAAAAACAAATGTAGGAGTTTTTCACTAGCAGGTTGTGTAAAACTTAGAAACATGTATCCTTCTTTTTAAATACAATGCACCCCACCCTATGGGTTGTTTAGGGCCTACTATAGGGGTGGTTTATATTTATTAAAAAGGAACATTTCAGCCTGGCAAAAGGTTTCTTTTGGCAGTTCGAATAGGCCATTTAAAACTGCACTACAAGCTGCCAGGCCAGGCCTAGAACATGTTTTAAAAGCTACGTTTATTGGGTGGCACAATGAGTGCTGCTGCCTACTGGTAGCATTTCATTTACAGGCCCTGGATACTTGTGGTACCAAATACAAGGGACTTACAAGTAAATTAAATGTACCAATCAGGTGTAAGCCAATTGTACCATGTTTTAGGGGGAAAGCACAAGCAGTTTAGCATTGGTTAGCAGTGACAAAGTACACAGAGTCCTAAAAGCCAACAAAAACATGTTTTGAAAACAGGTTTGGAAGCAAGCAGTTTGGGGGTGACCTTGCGGATAGGGCCAAGTCCAACAATTATTAACAAAAGTTTCTACTAGTATATATCAATATTCTACATGGTCATAAATCTAAATGCAAAGTAGGGGAAAGTAGTATTTTCACTGAGAAAAGGGCACCTTTTCAGCTCAAAATATCTTTTGTGCTGTAAAGAAGGCCTGCGCGGAGCTTGCGGAGCCTCCCTACACGGAATTCCACAGAGTCACCAATTCCACGGAGGTTCCACCGGTGGGCAGCCTATATTTTTTGGCCACCCAGCACGGTGGCACATGCCTCTCCCGCATTCCCCATCCACCATATCTGTGCACTGCAACTCCACCGCATGTCTTCCTCACAGTTTGAGTGCTGCACGGTCATTTTTAAATGGTGTGACGAATGTCATAAACATGCAATTAATTATGCTGTGAATCTCCCTTTTCTTACAGGTTGACCTTCTAGATTGACAGGTACCACACTTAGGGTGCTGTATGTGGTCTATCACTTTTGCGACATTTGACCACCATTGATAGTGTAGATAGAATTTGCTACCGGTCCTGAAGAATTGCCATCTACATGACAGTTAGGCAAGAAACATGTTGACCTTAGAGCGTGGTACCCTGTAACACTACTGCAGGGATGCGCCACACTTAGTTTTAATCAGGATAGGGGCCATACTCATTAAAATAGTTCTGATTGGACCTCTATTTCCTGTTTTAGCCTCACTTCCCTTTACATCTACACTCACTAGGCCCCTCACACTCACTGCACCTTACGGCAAGGAATAAAAGATCTCCGCCAAAGAGCCCCTTCGAGGGTGCCCGTCGGGTATTGCAGCGCCGGCCCGATGAGGAGCAGACCCAATGATGAAGCATGACACCTAGCTGGCTGGGTGTGTGAGGGCCTTTATTACAAAAAGAAGAATTCCCCTCCTCTATCTAGATAGTAAGTGAGCGGTTGCTCTCTTATGCAACCTGTATTATTCAGTCAGGAACTGCATACCCTTCTGTATAGAACTCCTGCTCTGACGCATGCACAATCACGTACTCCCAGCAGATCAGCACACGCCTCTTACAGTTTTCCTCAGCTCTGGTTCTGTTGTAGCTGTGCTGCTTCCTGCTCTTTCTGAGAGCTGCCCTCACCACCCCCCCCCAGTTCACCACTGCACGCAGAGCTCACCAACTTCTCTGCAGCTTCCCTGCAGCTACAGCTGATGTGAACAGCTGGTTCTACACAGCCCAGCAGAGTTTAGCATTGGGGTGAGCGGTGACCGCACTGCTAAACTCTGCTCTATCGGCGGTGGGCGGAGTTTTGCAGAACTCCCCGTTCCAAGCGGAGCACGAAGGAGGCAAAACTCCAGGAACTCCATCGGCAGAGCGGAGTTTGGCACCTTCCCTTACGGTAAAGTAAATACTATGCACCACTTTATGTTGCTTTGTATCACTTTATGCTGGTGCAGGACCCTAGTAAATTTGGGCAAATGTTCCCCCTCACCACCATCATACATTTTGCTAGCATCACACTAAACCTATCCAAACAGTGAAAAAAATGCACCGCAAGGACATTGAGACTGTGCGGTGACAGAGGAGTCATGGGGAGCCTCACTACAACTCCTATTTTTCCTCTTTCTTCTCTTTTCCTGCTGATCAACCTAAATCTAGCCATAGCTAGTGCCTTTCTGGGTGATCCCACTCTTACCTTTTAATATATGTATATATTTTAAATGCCAGTACTTTGTATAACATGACATCCCCTCCTGGCACCGACACTTCTGTGACACTCTAGTTTGTGGAGCAGCCCTTGCCATCGGACTATTGTACTTTCTGATGTCTACTAGAAACCATAGAATAAGCATCTATGCCCACCAGGGTTGCTGCTTATCTGTCGGCCATGACTGTACAGCTAGGCACTCCCACAGCTGACAGCAGAAACCACATTTGCAGCACAAGAGTGGACGCTACCCTCATTTCACCTCCTTTTTCGAGGCTGTGTCAGGAAGTAGGGCTGGAGTCATGGCTTACAGTTTAAAACTAGGCGAGCATGCGGGAGTGATACTCTAAACCTGCTCGCTCTGAGACCATCTCAAGGAAGGAATGGTTCTCCATCCTGGCAGAGTGCTGGCACTATCTGGAGTGAGGCTTCATATGCTTGATGAATTCACTATGCGAGAGCATCCCCCAATGAGGAATTACATCCCCCAGCGGGTCATGACCTCACACATAAATTCGCCAGTCATCTTGAATATCTCTGTATAATTTCCCTGGCAGCCCACCGCATCTTTGCTGGGCAATCATCATACTATATATCACCTAGTTTGGGGACAACAGAAAGATCAGCCCTGCACACTCCACCCACTAGGCCTGTTTCCCTCTGGCCTGATACGTTTAAACAATAGTATTAGAGTGTGGGGAGAATCGCTATATTACACACAACCAACAATTCAATTCATATGTCCTGAGATTACATTTATTCATCTATTATTCAAGCGTAAATATCTCTGTACACACAATACTTTGGATCAATATTCAATATAAATCATATGTCAATGACGTCAAATCACAAACCTAATCACAAACTCCATTTGACCCTTTAGATTATATTTAAGATTGAAGTTCATTGTTAAAAAATAAGCAACACATGAACAGCCAACAAGTGTTTTGCAGTCCCAACACTGCTTCTTCAGGGCTGTAAAACAACAAATTTGACGATTTAAATAGAGTACAACATTTTGTTTTAGTTAATACAACAGCACATTCAACTGGCAAACACCATGATTATGTTTCAGAACAAAAAATATCCACAAACTATATATAAGATCGAAGATTAATGTCTTACAACATTGTTTAACAAAGCACCATTTTTGAGTACACGTAATTGATATAAATCTAAAGAAAGTAATTTTAAAGAGAATTGAAAATGGAAAATGAGATGGAAGAAATAGAGGGCAATTTGTAAAGTGAAAGTCAACGACATTTTAGCTTACCTAAAAAAGTAATTAATTTACACAATGGTTCTATACACTCATAAGAAAAGATTTGATGGCTGGCTTTGCTAAGCAGCATGAGCTTAATGATGAGAATTGCCAACTCACCAACGACAAGTCATCACAAAAAAGAAAAAGTAAGCTCCGAATTACTTGAAGTTCCTAAATCACCTAACTCTAAACTCTTCAATTCCTTTTTACCTATTCATTCAATTCCTCATCACCCAACAATGTGTCACTTCAAATTTTCTTAGAGCACTCTACAAATTCAAATGCCAACATCCAGGTTAATTTCACATGAAAAATTTTCTCAATACATCATCCTTTACTTCTACAACCACAAAAAAACAAAATGTTGTGTAATGTAATTTATAAAGCGCAATTTCATGCCCGAGGGCGTCTTGGCGCTATAGAGGGCAGATATAGATGCAGAGCTGTTAGAAACAAGATTTTCTTGCAGATGATCGGGTGCCTCCTAGTCCTGTGAAAAAAGGCAGGTCTTCAAGGCCTTTCTAAAGGCGAGTAAGGAGGGGGCAACCATTAGTGTCAGTGGTAGGCTATTCCAGAGCACAGCTGTGGTATTGAAAAAGCTCTTACTTCCCCAGGTATTCCTCCTAAATGGGGGACAGTCAGATCCATAGCAGAGCCTGAACGAAGAGTCCTCCCTGGGACATACCATTTGAGCTTCTCCTTGAAACGGACTGGTCCAAGTCCGTGCAGTGATTTATAGGCCAGACACGGGGCCTTGAACCTGCAGCGTTGACTGACTGGTAGCCAGTGGAGTTTCCTGATGGCTCCTCTAGCAGATTCATATTTTGGAATTTTGAAAAGGAAGCGTGCAGCTGCATTCTACAGAGTCTGAAGCCTCTTCAGGGGGCCTGATGCAAGGTAGAGATAGAGGCTGTTGCAGTAGTCGATCCTGGAAAGTACCAGTACAATGGTCACAGTTTTCAAAAGCTCAGGAGGTAGGAATTTTTCAATCTTTTTTACAAGCCTCAGAGAGCAAAATGAGGCGGATGTAATTTTGTTCACTTGGTCTCTGAGCTTCAGCTTGTTATCTAACAGAAAGCCAAGATTTTTGCTTTGTTTGTGGGTGATGGAATGGGCCCAACTCAGGCAGCCACCATGCCGGCGTCCAAAATGAGGGGTATTGCAAAAAATGATGACCTCCGTCTTTGTTGCATTCAGTTTAAGACAATTGTTGTCCATCCAATTATTCACATTGCTCATGCAGGTCCTAAAGGCAAAGCCAGCATTAATTTTGGATTTTGCTAGTGACACCACAATTTGAGTGTCGTCAGTATATGATGCTAAGGAGAAGCCCGAATTTTTGATAAGTGTCGTCATTGGCATGACATAAAGATTGAACATTGTTGGGCTCAGAGCCGAGCCCTGGGGGACTCCACATGGCAGGGAGAAAGGCTTAGATGTGAAGTTACCCAATGCCACATTTTGTTGTCTATTGGTCAGAAAGGATTGAAGGAGATCTAGTGCTGTAGCCTCGATCCCCAGACTCCGCATACAGTCAACCAGAATCTCATGGTTGATCGTATCAAATGCTGCGGAGAGATCCAGCAAGATCTAAGCTGCCATCCCTGCATTATCCAGTGTTCCTCGGATATCTTCAGTAGCTACCACCAGGGCAGATTCTGAACTCCGTTTTTTCCTGAACCCGTGCTGTGTGTCGTCCAAAAGAGAGTTTTCCTCTATATACTCTGAGAGTTGTTTGTTCAGGGTTATAGAATCCTCATACACTACAAAGCCACGTCATCCAGAAAGGAAAGCATGTTTACAATTAGCTCAATTACCTGATTTCCAATATCTTGATCCACCACGAGATACAGGATGCAAACTAGATTTGCAAGAGCTCACAGCTTATATAGTAATGTCTAAGAGTTGGCGTCTAATATCACTTCCTGTTTACCTCCCCTAACTGATTTTTTTAAAATAACCAATTAGCATTCACCATTTGGCACTTGTGCTGTAAATCAACCCTTTACACACTAAGGGCTGGATTACCATCTTGGCAGATCGGATACTTCATCATAAACATGACTTATATGCCGTATGCCATATTACAAGTTCCATAGGATATTATGGAATTGTAATTTGGCGGACGGGATATCCTCCAAGATCATAATCAGGCCCATAGTTATCAAACCTTCAAATTGAGTTAGACAATTACGGTTGTGCATATTGAGTCAATTACCCAAATCATTTTCGAGATGGAAGAAAAAGAAGACATGTAAATACAGCTTAATGCAGAAAAAAAAAATATGTTATATTGGGAAGTGTAGTCCCAAACCTAGGTCCTATCCCTTACAGTGTTACTTCCTTATTGCCCTACTTCATGTTCAAGGTTCAGTTGAAATGGCATCAGAGTTGTGGATATGTACTTCAATCTCATCAGCTGAAACAACCTTCCAAAGTCATCTGAAACAATATGCTCCCTTAACGACTCATTTCAAAGTCTCAAAATTTAAGTACACAAATAAATAGTGCGAAATTCATAGGGGTGGGCAGAAAACTCCGCTCTGCTGGTGGTGAACCCCGACTTTTGCCACTCCACACTCCACTTGGAGCGAGGAGTTCAGCAAAATCTCTGCCAACTGCCACATGACGGAGTTTACCAGCCCACACCCCTTTACAACGAGGACATAAACTCACCTAGAGAAAGAGAACAGAAATATCAGCTTCAACTATAGCACCTAGAGCAATACATAGAGTGTGAGTTGAATGTTAAACAAAATTAGAACCTCACAGTATTTCGCACTTTAATCGCATATTTATCCTGTGCAATAATTAGGAATGCCCGTGCGGCTGGTGAAATTCTAATTTTTTTAATTTTTTATTGCTCAATCCAGAACAAATAGCAGTCAACATACATTAAATACATGATTTTAACACAGGGTACTTGTAGCTTGAAAAAGCTCACTCTAAACAAACAATACAATTTATAGTTGGCCTTCCACTATATAATAACAAAAACTTCCTGCCAATACACTTATTTCATATGCTCTACCATAGGCCCCCATATCTGAGCCCCTAATTTCTGTCGTCTTGCTGATTTCACTGAATAGAGACTGTACTCCAAATTAAAGATATTATAAAACTTAGCCCGCCACATCTCAAATGATGGGGCTAGTTGCTGCAGCCACACTGACGCCACACATAATCGTGCTACCGCCACGGCCATAAATATCAAATATCTATATGGATACCCGGGTTGTCCCTGCTGAAAAATATCCCCAACTCCGGTTAACATAACATCCATAGTTATATGTATATCCACCCCTGTGATCTCAGACAGAAATCTCTCAATCTGCCCTCTCCATGGCAATAAGTGAGTTCAAGCATAGAATATATGCGTAATATCAGCCTCATCCATTGCACATCTAAAGCACTTCCCATCATTACCTCCCCCCCATTTCATCATCCTAGCTGGTGTATGATACAAGTTAAATATTGACTTGTAGTGCTGGGCTTTCAGATTGGCTGACAACAAGATCTTACCCGCAACATAGGTCGATTGTTGAACATATTCCCCCTCTTGACCTAACCTTGCACTCCATTTACCATCTTGTACTTCAAGATCATCCGGCTGCATTTCCATAATTAAATCATACAGAACCCCTATTCTACTGAAACTTTTCTTGTCAGCCAAAGTCCTTGCATCAATGCACCCGAATGACACTATGGCACTACACCCTTTCAGGCATGTTTTCTCGTGTGGTTCTTGCCCTTGCTAGTGTGACTAATTCACGTATAGGTGCACAGTGTAATGCCATATTACAAGCGCCTCCAACAGCTGCTGGGGGTTCTAGGCTCAGAATGTCATCTTCATCGAACCACCGCAATCTCAGAAGTGGTACAATTATGTTTGTGTATGTGCGGGAGCTGGGAATACATTCCAAATGTGATCCTAGCAGTGCTTCATCACCCCTCCAAGCGTCATGGCTGGCTCCTGAGTACAGGTGAATTCTTCCTGTACCAGTCTTCTTAGGTGGAGAGAACGTCACACCGCATGCATCAAGTAAAAGTAAAGGTGTTATTATTGGATATTTGTTTGGCTCATCATCCACTCAATAATTGACATGCTTAATAATATGCAAGTCAATGAATAATTCAAAGTCAAAACATGATCAAAATGCGTAATGTACAGATTCTCAGAATTTTTTTGTTAAAATGTTGAATTCTTTATTCATCATTTTTCATTGTAAAATTCTTCTTTTTATTTTTTGCTGTAGCCAATGCGTTTCATCCAAACGGAATTCTTCAGGGCTCCAAACACACAATGTTTACAAGTTTAAAATCCAGACATAAACAAATAATACTAACATAAATGTACACCACACTAAAACTACAAGACATCACACATGCATTAGACTGTCTGCTAATTAATAATAAAACAACAAAAAACACATCATTTTTAGGTCTTTAAACAACATTTCACAGTGTATTACTTTGTGATTATTACTTTGTGCAACATGACATATAAACTGGAGGCCTATAGACATAAAAATGTACTCCATTAGTTACACACTAGACCCTGTCCTAATTCTAAAGTACAATTTATTGCCAGTTTCCGGGTAAAGACTCAGGGGACATTATAGACCAGTTGGATGACAATATAACATGTGATCAGGTGCCCAATGAATTACATATTGTTAATCTATCCTCTAAGAATCTGACTGCACATGAGATGTTTGTCCTACGCAAAGGTTTACGTTTTTGTCCTACTGCAAGGTGTAAATTTATTGATGTTCATATAGATCTCTTCAAATTTATACGAAAACTAAAATTAAAAAAACATTTCAGTGAACATCCCTATAAGTCTTGCGTGACATCTTGTACTCAGAATATCTCCACCTTCTCAATTACTGACATTGATGATATACATTTAATAGCTTCTCTGGATGAATTGGATGATGTTGGAGATCTGATACAGGTGGCAAGAGAACTCAATGTGCAGGAAGACATGACCATTGATAGTGGCTTGTGATTTCCATCTAAATACATGCCCCGAGTGTTTAAGACACAGTCTTTGATGAATTTTATTGTAAAGTAACATAAGATCTATATAAGATTGAAGCTCAACATTGTAACGGGAGTAAATGCAGGCACAGTTACAATATGACTAAAAAGGGTGGCTCCTCCGCTATGGCGGAGGAGCGTCACCCCACTGCTTTTAAGCAGTGCACTGCAAAATAAAGGAAACATAAAATGATAATAACTTTGGGTATCAACTGAGAAACTCTACTCAGTGAAGCTGAAGCAAGGTGGATATGCTGCCTGGGGTCAGTTACCACAGGTTTAAATGCTAACAATTAATTCCATCATTTCCTATGAAAATAACTATGGTTCGATGGTTTATACATATGGAATTATTGTAAAAACACTGGTTCTTCATTTGCACAGGCAGTTTTGTCCAAGTGGGTTGTTTATTTGCAGCATCCATTTACTCTTGTTCTTTTTGTTTTTTTGTAGTTGTTATGATTTGGGGTTTTCTCCTTAAGCTACACTTATTCCTATTTTATTGTAGTAACTGGATAGTCAGTGGTTAGGATATTTTAATCAATGATTGATCAATGGGAAGTGTGGCCAATTTGACTATGGTTCCAGAATCTGACACTGTTTAGACACAACACCAGAATTCTTTGTTTTGGAGTACTGGCTTTGGTAGAAGAACAATGTTCCTTTACTCAAATAGCATTTTGTTCTTTGAGCACTGAGGTAGCCTCATTGATGTGACTGGGCGATTTTCAAATGCGTTTGTATTTATTAAGTGGGTGCTGAGACAAAAACAATTCCAATATTGATGGAGTTTCTCAGGTGTGGAGGGCAAAGACGGCTGGTCCTCTAAGCTTGTGCACCACAGTGTGTAGAACATAATCATAATCCACTGCAGTAATAAGTGCAAATCTGTTGTGCCTCAGCCTCTTCTCTGTAAATCGCAGAGATGTTATCGTGACAAACACCAAGAGATAAACAAGCGCCATTAAGTCCTGGCCTTGTCCACAAGCTCACAGAGTTACTACCTGTCCCCAAAGAGCAGCAGACCTGCACTGGGAGGGGCTAGAGGCCCCACACAGGTCTCCTGTGCATTGTTCAGAGTCCAGAGATGTGTAGGACTGGAATAAAAAACTACAATAAGTGCACTCAAGTACTGTGAGAATTGCGTTTTTGGAGCACCGGCCAGTGAACCCTAAAACCAGTTTTAAGGCGCTTCAGGACTGGAGGTTTCAGCACCTATTAGTGCACAGGGCTCAAAGCTTGAGTGGCCCAGTACACCCCAGTCTCCTACCACCCAACAGGGGTGCACGAAAAGTCTGTTCCTTGTTAGTATTACTAACCAGGAGTTCTGGCTATGTCACTGCTCCCGACATCATTGGACCTAAAGCATGTTTTTACTCGCAGGTAGTTTGACCACCGACTGTACCTGTCAAGACTCTTCCGTGGCTTTTAGAGACAAGTAACGAAATCTAAATCTCTTAACTTTCTCCCTAGGCCACAATGCTTTCCAGGTCAACAGAAACTGGTTACACTACTTTAGTTTGCTATCTGAATTGGAGTTGTATCCCTGTCCTTGTCTCTGATTACCCAAACAAGCACTCTTGATCCATGCTCCTTTTATCAGAGGCAAGCTTGACTCTCAAGTGGCAAGAGGTCTGGCATTTGAAAGGTGTGGGCATATTTTTGGCCAAGATCAGTTGTCCCCAGACTTACTGGGCCTCAATGGTGGCAATGACGGACATCACAATATCAAGCCCCTTTTCCTGCTATCAATGACAACTCCTGTCTGCGGATGCCATTTTGTATGTTTACAACCAATTAGAAAAATATATGCATGTCAAGAGCACCCAGCTGTGCACAGTAGGACAAAGACAGCTGTCTCAACGGGTTGGGTAGGCAGGAGGATGTATTTACTCCAGGCTTTATGCACTTATGTCGACATGACCTTATTCGCCACACAGCGAAAACTCCTTGTCAATCTCAAGGGTAGCAAGTGCTATAAAAATGCAATTACAATACAGCAATCATGCCACACACTCAACCTTTCTCTCATGCACACTGCAGACCCAATGAAGCAGGCACACAGAGACCTGCAGCTCCATTGTATATTTTTTTTAATCGCAGGCAAAACTTCATTTTGTTGTTGGAGCCCTCCTTTTCCCATAGCATCTGGTCAATGACTTTTTTTTCGCCGTTTATTGCCAGTGGGTGCCCTTTAGTGGCCATGAGCTGAGGAGCATTCTGGCAGTTGCTTACAGAGGCCTAATGTGGCATTTGTAAGAGTGGTGATCTACGATGAAAAGACACTCCACGATGCACCTGACCTTCAAAGGGCCGAAGAAGTGGGCTATGGGCAGAGTAGAGCCAGTGACTGAAGTAGATCTGTTTCACCTTAAGTACGAAGACAAGGAAAGACCACTAGTGGGTCAGGGTGGTCCTTTTCCCACCATCACATCACGCTGCATGCTTGCATGCAGAGGTGCAAGCAGCAGTAGTTTACCTTTCACTGTGGCGAGAAAGCAGACATGGGAAGACTACATTTCCCAGACTGCTGGAGGTGGAGTCAGTCAGCTTGGCAGGGTCCATGTATGTGAGAGCGAGGCTGGAATTTGGCAATCCCAGAAATCCCTGGCTGAAGTGCGGTGGTAACTGGGCTGTGACTGGAGACTGGAGGAGAATGCTGTAAAATCAATGACAGAATGGCAGAATGCTGCTGGAGGTGGAGATCCCTGCTGGCAAGTGGGCGCTCATTGAGAGCTATTAAAAAAAATCTGGCCTGGATGGCTGACTACTGCGCGAACAACTATGTCCAGGTAAGAGCCGGTGCGGCCGGGGTATGTGGGCGCAGCGGGGCCATTGCTGGCTTGCTGCCCACTAGCAGAGTTGGTGAATTGACCATGTCGACCAACTCCCTGACTGCTGGGGAGAGGTTTGCTCTGGGATACCTTCAGGTCGACATAAATGTACCTAATTTTACTGCCGATGGCCTGCTGTGAGATACATGACCAGCAAAATCAGGAGTGGGCGGTACTCTGCAGAATTTTATGCCACTCCGTGGAATTGCGCGGAGTAAAAGCCCGTGAGTTCCGTCCACCCCTAGTATTACATCAATCGATTACCATCATCTAAAATATCAGTAAGAAAGACTATTTGTTACAGAAATAATACAAGTATGAGTTCATTTTCTTTATCAGTAATCTGAATGTTGGAATTACAAGAGTACTCTTTTTAGAAATATTGTGGATTCATTGTGCCAGTTGTGAATTGACTATCCAATGCCGGAAAGGTCTATGTGAATGTACTCTATGCCATAAAAAAGGTTTTAAGAACTGGTCTAAATAAAAGTCACCTTGTTTTTCGTGAGCGTAGATATATTTAAAACCATGGTAGAGATCTCGTGAATGAAATGGCAACAGAAAGTAGCACCACAGGAACATCTTAACTGATTTCACTTTTTGGGTAAGGGGTCAGTTCCCACTCATTTAACTCTTTCAGGGTCCATTTGGATAACTTGATCTGAAATTAGGAACCCCATTAGTGAAACAAAATATATTTTTTTAAACTCATCTCTCCAATAACTATTTCCTTAACCTCATAAAGATGTCCTTCACATGTTCCTGGTGTTCTTTGAAGGTGCTGGAAAACACCAAGGTTTCATCCAGATAAATGACTTGTTTGAAGGAAAGTAGAGCCCCCTCAAAAATCATGTTTGAGTACTGAATGGCCCACCCTCCTGTGCCCAACTTCCACTAGACCTTGTCCAAAGTCTTCATTGTTGTCACTGAGTGCTCTTCCCCATGGAGAAGTGAGGCTTATGATTGCATTAATGGTGTGAATGCTGCAAATTGATTCCAAGTAAATGTGAAATTTCCTGTGTCCTTCCAACATATGTGCTCCTTGTAAACCTGACATGCACTTTTGCCATTTCTCTGCCTAAGCCAAAATAGCCTTTCTGCCAGTGTCCTGTGTCACCTGACTGCTGAATGGCTCCCCTGTGGCGATATGTGGATTGCTCCTAGACAGTGGACAAAGGGTTTGGGTGTGGAGATGTGTTTTTCCTATGCCCAGCCCCTTCACGAGCTTCAAAGGAGGACTATCCTGTCACTGGCAGATATAACTCACACCTAGGCCTGCATTCCTTTGTTTTCCTAGTCAGCTTGGCTCCAAAACCAGTGGAAGGGAGGAGCTGTCCCACAACTGGTTTGGAGTGACTGCAAGGGAGAGTTTGTCCATTTCCATAGCTAGACCTCTGGGTGGGCACAAGGAGCAAGACCAAAAGAGGTAGGATTCTTCCATGTTGCATTTAGGTAGAGAGGGACACTGTGGGATAGTTTATCACACAACAAAAAGTAAAAGTGGGTAGGTGCACTCATGGGAACTTTTACCCCATTAATTAGGGAGTAACCAGGAGTTTCCCTCACATACAGTCTGACACTAGTCATAAATGTGGCAACCCCAGTACCCTCCTCAGAACACTTCCGGACCTGTGAAGGTCACAAGGACTGCACTGGTGTCTAAATCCTGAAGGAAGACTGGTTCTGCTTGTCTTGAAGCCAGGACCTCAGAAGTAACTTCAAGGGTCAGTTGACTGATCTCCTATTTGAGTTACAAGGACACAACAACTTTCCAGAGGTCTCTCTTTCTGCAACTGCTCAGCTGACCAGTTCCAACTGGACCTGTCATGGACCCTGCTGCTACCCTCTGTTAGAGTGTGCTTTAACCCCAAAGTGATATCCACCATGTCGTGAACCCTTGGCTGGTGGTACAGTGTACTCCTCCTCTCCAAACTGCACAATCTGGAAGTTAGAAACTTTTTGCTAACTTTTCCTCCCAAAAAGTGGTGGGAGACCGAGTCCACCACTGATCCAAAGCCATCGACATCGAATCACCTCTTGGATTCAACTTGCTGGTTTGCTCCGCTGAAGGAGATCTTACTAGAAAGGTTTCTAAGTCGAGAACATAGAGGACTTTATCAGAAGCGACTCATTGATGTTGAGTCCTTCCAGAATTCGGACTTGCCTATTTGGAGCTTTCCTGCCTTTGATGATGACTGCACCGGGACCTTGCTGTTTAGCCACATGCTTCCGCCAAGCCCTGCATTGGATTCAGCTTGCAGCTTGCCCCACTGCCGACTTGCCGATAACCACTTTTCCTCCAGAAAAACTTCTAAGGTATAAGGTAAACTTTCCACCAGAATAAACCTGTTCCCTGTATGTGACCTGTGCTCCATTGCAGTTGGCCTTAACTTTTGACTTTGACCTGGTCTAGCGCGACCAGATCATCTTGGTTGGTGCTTTGTGCTTTTTGGTACTATTTTTAATCCAATGTTTACAAACTCATATCTTTGGTTCTACTGATTGTATTTTTGTCATTTTTGTGTCATTTCATTCATTAAAATATTCTCTATTTTTGTAAATTGATTTTAGATTATTCTTGTGTTGTGTGTTCACTTTTTTACTGTTCGAGTACTTCAGAAATGCTTTACACATTGCCTCTAGGTTAAGCCTGACTGCTTTTGTGTCAAGCTACCGGAGGGCTAAGCACAGATTTATTTAGTGACTTTTGTGGTACACCCTAACAAGGACTATGGTTATTATTTAAGGTGTGTTCTCTCCCCCCATCAACTAATACTCCAATCTTTGACAGTAGCCATAACAGAGATGAAGGCCTGCTAGTGTCAACAGACCACCATGTATGTGATCACTTTTAAATAAACATTTTTGTAAAAAAGAAAATGTAGCTCATTTTCCTTATAGGAAACTGTGCTCCTTTTAAAAAAAAAGCTTTTTATGAAAGCTTGTTTGAGGGTTGGATCAACCTACTCCTCAACAAACATTCTTTTTTGCATTCACAAAGGGTCCCAAAGGAACCTGTTCCCTTTTGCGAATGGGTTACCACCCCAACATGGAGTCTGTACCTTATCAGTGTTTTGTGGCTGGATTCAGTTGCAAACATTGATACATCTCATACCTATTCAGTATTTGGAAGGGAACTCTACATCATGCCACTTCTAAGTAGGGAATCAGTATTGGTTTGTATTCACATTTTGGGCATTGGTAAAGGTTTACTGAGGATTAAAATGTGAATGTTATATAGGAGAAACCTGTTTGTGACTGTAAAATAGATCTGTACATCTGGCTCCTAAGAAGGTGTGTTTAATTTTTTTTTGCAGCCTTTACATTTTATCTATAGTTATGTATGCAACCAGTGCTGGACTCGAAAGCAAAATCAGTCCTGGCCAAAATGTTTAAACAAGCTCTCACACTGCAAGAGGTCACAACTAAAATGGGAGTATACATGGGTCATTGAAGTCCATCCTGCATTGAAACCAGCCCCCTTATCAGCAGCCTATTGGGCAATTGTCAGAGTGCAAGAATGGCCTGTATAGCCCTGTATGCAACATTTCATTTATTTTGAGACTATTTTAAATTATGTTTTGCTGGTTTTACATGTAACAGCTATATTATGTTCTAGGGAGGATTGCACTATGTAGAAATGTTAAAAATGCTAGGCTGCTGGATGCTACTCAAAATGACTATGTAACACTCAGGGGGATATGAACAATAGAAGTGGCGGAGTCAGGCGTTAGCCGTCATGGCTTAACGCCTCACTCCACCACTTCTGAAACGCAAGGCTGCACTATATTTACAACGCTATTGTGCAGCCTTGTGTTATCCCCTGCGATGGCGCTACACTTAGTAGTGTAGGGCCAACGCAGCCACCCTTGCACCACAGTGCAAGGGTGTCTGCGTGCAGGGGAGGATTGTTTATGTGTAGGAAGGTGTCCCTTCCTGCACATAAACAGTCCTGAAATGCCATTTTGTCACTTTCATGTGTGCTGCTTAATGCAGCACACATGTAAGTCACAAAATGGCTTTTTTGTTTTTCAGATTGTTTATGTACAGGAAGAGGGACCTTCCTGTACAAAAACATTCCATGTCATTTTGCTTTTTCCATTTGTGCTGCACAAGGCAGCACACATGGAAAAAGTAAAAACGAGGAGAAATAATGCATTTCTCCTCGTTTTGCCAACTTAAGACCAGGTTTTTCCTGGTCTTAATTTTGGCGCTGCCTCCTATGTATGCTGCCCTTGTACATAGGTGGCAGCGTCAAAATCAATGGGTGTTGCGGTGGAACGCCCACCGCAACACCCACTGCCCACCCCTTTCACGCTAACCATAGTGTGAAAGGGGCCCTTATTTACAAGGCAGCATTAAGTGGCTTAACGCTGCCTTGTAAATAAGGTTAAGCCCCTATCACCACCACAACGTCGATAAAAGTGACGTTGTGGTGGCGATAGGGTCTTGTACATATGCCCCTCAGTGTTCTAGGTTTATTGCTTAATGTCCCTGAATATCTCTAAAATATTTCAGAATAAATGTCACTTATGTCAGACTGATATTCAGACATGGTATACAGGGTGAAGCTCTCCTTCCTTCTTTCCCTCTCCCCAAATACCGTTAGCTTCTTTAGATATCAGTTTCAGCCTCTGATATCATGAGGCGTCAGGGTCTGCTGCCCAAGGACAGCTGCAATCTATTGTGTTCGGAAGGGCTGGCGAAGCTAGGGAGTGTTGCATGTGCTTTCGAAGTGAATGGTGAAATGATGTATCACTTTCTTCACTACTATTCTTGCCAGATAATATATGCAACATATATGTAAGCATAATATAGTGCTTTCCGCTATGATCATTTTCGAGACACATCTTGATGTCTAATATTGTCTAATAATGTCTAATGTGTAAGATTTATATAACGGAATTGGGTAAGAAATTGGCAGGCAAACCAATAGGCACCTCCTTCTTTGCCCATGGTGACTACCTGAGCCTGCACTCCTTATGGCCTTGCCTCCTCCTGCACCAGGTAGTACCTGGCACTTGACTCGCAAAACGGAGGCGGAGAACCCACAGGGGACATATACATTTAGGGGCCAATTACCATGTTGGTCGGAATGTTTCCGAGAACGAGTCGGTCGGACGGTCTTTCCGACCGACATCATAATGAGGGCCTTAATTTCTTCTGAACGTTTTACACCCCAACGCACCAGGCTGCATAACACATGAGAATTTGAACCTGCCTTCTCCCTATGTACAGGTTCCACAAATGTGCAACTGATGTTATGCAAACCTGCTATGGACTGTAATTCTGAAAGTTTTGCCTTTAATGTGTTTATTTTACATATATTGGGCCCAATTATGAGTTGCACGGTACAAGGGTATAACAATTATCCGCTTCACATAGGAGTTATTGGCAACGAAAGATCGAATAACTATACAGGCCTGGAATTATCATATCTTTTTCGGCCTGTGGGTTCTTCATTCCTTGGACAATTCCACTCCTATTCACCGCCTGTTTTGGACAAGTAATAGATGGGAGAGGGGAGGCCTCTGCAGGTCAGGGGGCGGTTAATGGGGTGGGATGGGCGTTAGAAAAGAAGGCAGGTTGTGGGCCGGCATGGGGAAGCATTGCATGCTCCCCCATGCAATAGGAGAGGTTTAGGTGTGGAACAGGCAGCCCCTGCCTAAACCACATGGGATTATTTAAAGTCAGGTATTCCTATTATTGCTTGGATTTTGTGAGAATCTGTATTTTTAGTGAATTCATTCATTTATTCTAATTTGAAAAATGAACAATGGTGATTGTTGATGGAATGGTAGCAATGGTAAACAGACACCGAAGACAGTAAAATTGACCTTCATGATATCACCAAATTGAGCTTTTGATGCAATACGCCATTTACTCAAGAATGCCTTTTTTTGTAGGTGAGGTGAAAATACAAATGAACATATATCACAGAAGGCCTCTAGAGCTTTGCCATTGAATATCCCATGGGTTGAAAGATATATGTATCTGAAATTATAAAGCACTGATCTAACATGCCCACCTTGTCAAATATTTAAGTAAAAAATGCATTTACCCTGTTTCATTGGAATCTCAGCAATTGTGGCTGCATGACTCCTTTTTAGACATTGCCCTAAATTAGGATTGAGATGTATACCGTACTGGTTCCTTCCATCTCCCACGAATTAATGACAGAAAACACGTTCTCTCTTATTTGAGTAAACAAGGGTCATATTTTTTATTTATCTTTTTATTATGACAGAGCATTAAAACACGCATTACATTACAGTTATTAAAAACACGACCAAAGATTATTACAGTGAGTCATTGCTGAACCTTCATTTGCTATCTTCTGGCCCAGACACTGTTGGCCATCTCCTAATCTTGTACCACATTCAATCGGCCCCTGGATTAATCAAAGGTTGTATTGTCTCTCCCACAGGGGCCGTGCAAGGATTCCCTCTATACACATTCCATTTGCCCCATATCTTTCCCCATTTTCTTGGGCACCCTCTGTTCATATAGACAGACTTTTCTGCCACCATACACCAGTCCATATCCCTCTTCCAGTCCTGAAGCGTTGGTGGGATATCTGCCCCCCAGTGACGAGCTATGTTACGTTTTGCTAACATTAGACCTAGGGTAGTCTAGGTTTGATCCGCTCGTCCCAGATTCGTATCTTCCCTCACATTTAGGAGGCACCATTTGGGCGAGAGTGTTAGCTCTTCTCCAACTATTCTAGGCATACACGATACTACTGTCTCCCAGTAGTCATGGATTTTTGGACATGTCCACAGTATGTGGTAGAACAAACCCTCTTCACCACAACTTCTGTTACAGGTTGTGTTCGCCTTTTTACCCATTTTAACTAGCGTAACACAGGAGATGTAGGCTCTGTGTAGGATTTTGAGCTGGACCAGTCTGAAGCGGGCCCTAATGGCTACTTCTCTTGGAGAGGCCAGAACTTTGGGCCAGTCTTCGTCTTGTAGGTCTGTGATGTAACGTCCCCAACTGTCCCTAAGGGATATAAGAGTGTCAGGTAAGTTGTTAATGAGTTTTTGGTATGTGAGCGAAATCGACTTCGTGTTAAGTGCTCTTCAATCAATCAATCAATCAGGGGTTTATAGAGCGTTTTACTCACCCGTGAGGGTCTCAAGGCGCTGGGGGGGGGGGGCAGCTCCGGATCAGTCGAAGAGCCATGTCTTGAGGTCCTTCCTGAAGGTGTGCAATGTTGGCGAGTGTCTGATGTTCACGGGGGGCTCGTTCCAGGTCTTGGCTGCAATGTAGGAGAAAGCTCTCCCGCCCGTTCTGTTTCTGCGGATGCGGGGGACCTCTGTCAGGGCAAGGTCGGCGGAGCGGAGGCTTCTCCTGGGTACGTGGAAGGATACTCTCTCGTTGAGGTATTTGGGTCCGATGTCGTAGAGGGATTTGTAGGCGTGGGTGAGGAGTTTGAACGTGACCCTTTTCTTGACGGGGAGCCAGTGGAGGTCTCGCAGGTGTTGGGTCATGTGTTCCTGACGCGGAGTTCCGAGGACGAGTCTGGCTGCGGCGTTCTGGATGGTCTGAAGTCTACGTAGTAGGGTTTTGTTGATTCCGGCGTACAAGGCGTTGCCGTAGTCCAGTCTGCTGGGTGACGGTCTTTCTGCAGTCGGGGGGGAATCCACTTGAAGGTTTTGCGGAGGATGCGTAGGCAGTTGAAGCTGGTGGAGGCGACGGCGTTGATCTGTCGGTTCATGGAGAGGGAGGAGTCGAGGATGATGCCGAGGTTGCGTGCGTGGTCAGTAGGAGTGGGTGGATTTTCAAGGGCGGAGGGCCACCAGGTGTTGTCCCAGGCGGAGTTGCAGGATCCGAGGATGAGGACCTCTGTCTTCTTGAGCTTCAAGCAGCTGTCTTTCATCCAGGCTGCCACGTTCTTCATTCCTTCCTGGAAGCAGAGTCTGGTGTCTTCGGGATTCTTCGTGAGTGAGAGGATGAGCTGGGTGTCGTCGGTGTAGGATACAATGCTGAGCCCCTGCTGTCTGACGATGGCGGCGAGGGGGGCCATGTAGATGTTGAAGAGCGTGGGGCTTAGTGATGAGCCTTGGGGCACTCCGCAGTTGATGTTGGTGGGTTCGGAGAGGAAGGGAGGGAGTCTGATCCTCTGGGTTCTGCCGGAGAGGAAGGATCTGATCCAGTCGAGGGCGGTTCCTTGTATTCCTGTGTCGTGAAGTCTGGCTGTAAGGGTGCGATGAGAAACGGTGTTGAAGGCTGTGGAGAGGTCTAGGAGGATGAGGGCCGTGGTGTGTCCCTGGTCGAGTAGCAGGTAGATGTCGTCTGTGGCGGCGAGGAGAGCGGTCTCGGTGCTGTGGTTGCTGCGGAATCCGGACTGGGAGGCGTCTAGGATGGAGTTCTCTTCAATGAAGGTGGTCAGCTGGGCGTTCACTAGTCACTCAGTGACTTTCACCGCGAAAGGGAGGAGAGAGATGGGCCGGTAGTTTTTCAGGTCCGTTGGGTCGGCCGTGGGTTTCTTCAGGAGTGGTTTTACCTCTGCTCTTTTCCAGTTGTCCGGGAAGATGCCGGACATGAGGGAGGCGTTGATGGTCCGTCCTAGTTCGGGTGCGATGGCGGCGCCGGCCCTGTGGAATATGTGCGGAGGGAAAGGGTCCGTAGGGGCTCCCGAGTGGGTCTTCTGCATGGTAGTTGTGGTGTGTTCGACGGTGGCAGGATTCCAGGTTGTGATGGTTGGCCTATCGGCAGCGTTGGGGAGGGAGGAGTTGTCAGGTGTGGGTTCGTTGAAGTTGTCGTAGAGGGCCTTGATCTTCAGGTGGAAGTATGAGCTGAGCTTGTCGCAGAGTTGCTGGGAGGGTGTGATGTCCGTGGCTTCGCTGGGGGGTTTTGTGAACTGCCGTATGAGGTTGAACAGTTCCCTGGCGTTGGTCGCGTTGGTCTGGACTTTGTCTCTAATGAAGGTCCGTTTGGTGTCCCTTATGCGCTGGTGATATTCCTTCAGGGCGCTCCTGTGGATGTTCCGCGCTTCTGTCGTTTTCTGGCTCCGCCAGGATTTCTCTAGGCGTCTGCAGGAGCGTCTGGCTTCCTGTAGCTCAGTGGTGAACCAGGCGGCCTTTAGCGGGCGTTGTTTGGCGGTTCAAGAAGCCTACATTCCAATGGCGACGATTCAGGTAGGTCTGACCCCCGGGGCACTGCTGTCTGTATGGCATGTCGGATCTGTAGATAACGGAAATACTCCGTTCGGGCCAGTTCGTGGGTTTTTGTAACTGTTTGAACGGTATAATATCTACCCCGTGTGCATGTCTCCCAGTCATGAGATTCCGATTAGGTCCCATTTGTCAAAGCCTTTTCTGGTTCCCATTGCACCCAGTAGTTGGGATTCCCATAGGGGCGTAGTTTTGGTGATCTTATTCTTCCATCCTAATTCGGACAGGTTTGAGTGCAATAGGCGAACTGTCAATGCCGTGGGGCCCTCCAGCGAGAGGTGCCGCGGCTCAGTATAAAGCGCTTTGAGATACCCTCTCGGCTGGAGAACCAGCCGATCCATCTTATAAGCAGGTTCGATAGTGGTTGGTGAACCCACTGATTTATAGTTACTAGTTGAGCTGCCCTGTAGTAAGTTTGGATGTGGGGCAATGCAATTCCTCCCTCGTACCAGCTACAGGTCAATTTACTAAGAGCGATCCGTGGGGGACCCCATCCCATAAAAGGGAATGGACAGTGCAATCTATTAAATTAAAGTATGAATCCGGAACCGGAAATGGTGTGTTTTGCAGTATGTATAAGAATTGCGGTAGCGCCATCATTTTAAACAGTGCCGCTCTACCCAAAAGGGAGAGGGGGAGGGCACGCCAGTGGTGGACATTGCTTTTGAGTCGTTCCCGGGGGCCGTGCAGATTGCGGGCCTGAAACCACAATGGGTCGGTAGTTACAAAAATGCCCAGATATCAGAATCCCTCCGTAGCTACTTGCGCCTAGCACTCCACTGGCGGAACAGGCCTTTGCCCGTAAAGGACAAACACCACCTATTTGGCCCATTTAATTGCGTATCCTGAGTATCTTCCGAACGTAGCAAAGATATTTAGTATTCTCGCGATAGAGGAACGGAGAGAGGCAACGTATAAGAGGATATCATCGGAATGCAATGATATCCTGTCCTCCCAGTCCTCTGTCCAGCGCAGCCCTCGTATTATTGGATCCCCACAGATCCAGCTTGCCACTGGCTCCAACATCAATGCAAAAATTAAGGGGGATAAAAGGCAACCCTACCTTGTGCCTCGTTGCAAGGGAAACACACACAATGTCTTCCCATTGACTACTACCTGTGCTAGGGGCTCTGTAAATAGGAGGCTGAGCCAAGACAGGAAGCGCGGTCCGAATCCCATTTGCTTGAGCACCGCGAACATATAGGGCCACTCGATAGTATCAAAAGCCATTCGCACATCAAGGGATAAGCCTGCGGCATCCTCTCCGATCCTGTGGGCACGTCCCAGCACCCCATGGAGGCGCGTACGGTTTAGGGCTGTACTGCGACCTGGAATAAATCCGGATTGAGCCGGATGGACCAAGGTGGGAAGCAGTGGGAGAAGCTGCAGGGCCAATAGCTTTGCTAGAATCTTTGCCTCAGCGTTAAGCAACGAGATAGGTCGATAGGATGTATATTGGTCCCTCGGCTTCCCCTCCTTATGTATTATCACTATGGTCCCCAGCCTCTGGTCCACCAGGAGCTTACAGAGTGTCCCGCTTTCATCAAACATGGCCAGTAAATGTGGTGCGGTTGTCTGTGCAGTAAGCTTATATAATTCTATTGGGATACCACTCGGACCTCGTGCTTTGCCTGAATTTAGGGCTCTAGTAGCTTGCATTATTTCATCTTCAGTAAGGTCGTCATCTAACGACTGCCATTCTTCGGTAGTCAGAGCCGGGAGTGAGATATCCGCCAGGAACTCGAGAGAGTCCTGTTCCGAATATTTCATCCCTGTGGAGTAGATCTCAGAGTAATGATCAGCGAAAGCCTTGGCAATCGCTAGGGGGTCTCTGAGGGTTTCTCCAGTGTTAGAGGAGATGGATGTGACCCATCGATTTGCTCTCTCACGCTGATCAAGCCAGGCCAGCAGTTTACCCGCTTTGTCACCAATTTCATACACGCGGTGTTGCGTTTCTTTAATTTTATTCCTGGCTTCTTCCATCACCCAGTCTCTATAGTCTTGTTGTTTAAGTTTTAGCGTATGCTGTAAGTTGTCATCGTTATTTCTTACCAGTTGAAGTTCAAGGTCTAGGATGTCTTGCTCAAGCTCAACTACTTTTGCTCACTTCTCCCGTTTGTGCCCTGAAATCAGCGAGAGGGCCTGACCACCACCTATTATGCTTCCCACAGTACCTGTGGTGATGAAACTGTATTGGTATTTTCTTGAAAGTAATGTTCAGTGGCTTCAGTTAGTTCTTTTCTTATTATTGGTACTTTAATATACCAGGGATTAACGGCTACCGGGCCTGAATGCCGCACATCTCCCAGCTTATACCTTGCCCATAGGGGGGAGTGATCCAAGATCCCTCTCACCAGGTGCTTCACATCTGTGAATTGGGGAAGGAGAGAGGGGAGGGATATTAAAAAGTCAATGCGCGACCGGCTCCCATGCGCCCCTGAGTGAAACGTATACTCTTGTGTATTGGGGTTGAGAGACCTCCAGATATCGATTAGGCCTAAAGCTAAGAGAAAATCTGGAAGCCATGTTTGAGTGGGGTTTGGGACCCTAGGTGGTAAACGGTCTAGAAACTCGCATCCTGCCATCTTAAAATCACCCCCCATATATAGGGGTCCCACTGGGAAGCCAAGCATTAGGGCTCCCAGATCTGTCAAAGTTGAGTCTTTTAAAGTTGGGGGGATGTATACCGACAGAATATTTATGACTTCTCTTGCCCAGGTCCCCGAGAGTGCCGCCTACATACCCAGTCTGTCCGACCATGTCTTTTCTATTATGAGAGGGAATCCTTTCTTGAGGAGAAACCCCGTGCCCCTTGATCCCGACGTGTATCCTGCATGTATTTTCATTTTGTAACCCCATCGATTTAGTGCATTACATCTGTTTCCCATGAGATGGGTTTCCTGTAATAGGACCACATCCGGGGAGTACTTTTTGATAAACTGGAGTACTATGACCCGTTTGACTTTACTCCCTAACCCGTTTACATTCCAGGTCATTAATTTAAATTCAGCGGGAGACTGTCCTGACATGTGGCGGCTGATATGTTTTTCGTTTTGGCCCTGCTTTGTGGCCCTTCCGGGTCTTTCCCCCATGAGTAACTGTCAAACTACTGGTGTTGATCGCAATGTGGTGGTCATATTGGTGGATATTTACTGCTTGTCTCTTTAAACATGTTCAGCAAAACTACAAGGAAAATCTGAACAACCCCCCTCCCTCACCCTCCCATACCACCCCGCATCCCTGCCTCGCCGCGCCCCAACTGCCCACTTCCCCAACTTAGCAGAGAGCCTGTCGACCCATCCCAACTTAATAAACATAGGGAACGTAGGCTTACCCTCCAACTCTTCCACCTCCACCCCTTCAGCCCTAAGATTATTCCCTCTGCAGATAGGATGGAGTTTGTATTTTCAACAGTTCGCAAAGGTGCAGAGACAGAATATCGACGTGGAAATATCGATTTGCATTAATATCGAGTCATGAATATTGATGGTGTAAAATATCGAGGTACGTTTTTTGGTAGTTAAAGATATCGAATTTTTTGTAATGCAAAAATATCGATTGCATAAATTTCGATGTCAAAAATATTGTTGTAAATAATATCGATGTTTTTTTATGTTAGTATTTTTTTTTCATTTAGTATTATTTATTATATGTTTTATAGATTAAAAAATATATGTTAAAAAGTTTGTTTTCTTTTTTATTAATTAAGTTTTAGGAGCGGGATGTTGGGTTTATATGGGATATGGGTGGGGAGTAATTTAAAAATTTAGGATTAAAATTTATACATTTTTTATATTTTGTCAAATGAGTGGGATTTTGGGTTTATAGGGGATAAGGGTGGGGAGTAATTTAAAAAAAAGTTGTAAAATTACCCTAGGTGGGTAGGCCGCCTCGTAGGCGGCCGGTCCCACTACCGCAACGATGGCGGTCGGATGAAAATCCGACCACCATGGTAATGACCCCCATAGTTTTATATGCTTATGGTGTTTAGAATTGTTGTTTTTTTACAGTATAGATTTAGCTATCATGTCTAAGTATTCAAGACCTTTGGTGTTTGCAAATAGTCTAATTTTATGTTGTAGATATTCATACATCATTTTAGTTTGTTTACTTAGTTTAGGACCAATTTTTGTTAGGGATTGCTCTAGTCTGAGCTCTTGATAGCTTTGTTCTTTTTTAATAGCTTCCATAAGTTTATTTAGGGTTGGTTGTCCTCTTCCAATTGTGGCTTGGAAGGCATTGTGCCATCCTTCGACTTCATTGTTTGTTTTTGCTTTTTGAGCTAAAGTACTGTCATATACTTTCCACCAAGGTATTTGGAATTTGGGTTGCCTACGGTGCCCTGACCTATGTAACATACCCACCCAAGTATCTTCGAAGTAACCTAGGAAGGGAGTTAGTTTAGTTTCATTTGTCTCATAGAAGGGGCTTTCAAGAAGTAGGTTGTAATGGTATGCTACTTCAGTTGTTGGTGCAAAGGCCAGGGCTATTCATTTTTTAATTTGGTAGGCGAAGTTGCTATTGGTGGCCTAGTCTATGCTTCAAGTAGATTTTTGTAGGTGCCTCCAGATACTCTGATTAAAGTGGTAGTAGCAACATTGTATTGCAGTGTGTGGGCATAATTTTAAAATTGATTGAATCATTGATTATTCAAAATCAATGATGATTTTTTGCGGAAAGTAGTTGTCGGTGTATTGTTTTACTACGTTTGGAGCTCTATGTATGTGGCGTTCTGTTTATTAGGGAGTAGTGCGTATATGAAGGGTATATTAGTACCTTCATATTCGCCGTGGATTGTGTATAATTGATAAAAAGGCTTGGGGCAAACTTTGAATGTGCCATCCATCATCCACGTTTCGCAGTTTTTAAGTTTTTGTAAGTTATTTGTTGCAAAGATGAGAATTTGTTTTTCATGACTTTTGTTATCATGGAGAAGGAATTTTTCATCTTTGTGAGTGATGGTATATTCAGGTAATATTTGTATTTCAGCAAAAGTTTGAGGGGTGGGTGGTGTTTGAGCTGTTGCTCTTTTAGGGGCTCATTATGATGGCGGGCGGACATCAGTCCGCCCGCCACCATAACGGTGATGGGACCGACCGCCAGACGTGCGGCGGTCCTACCGGCCCAATTAGGATGCGCCCGCCATACTGGCGAGCGCATCCTGGTCTTTCACCATTGTGGACGGTGCTGCTGGCTGAAGCACCGTCCACAATGGTAAAAGGGCATGCACAGCATTTCCCTGCACCACGTGGCAGGCACCACGCGGTGCCTGCCACTTGGTGCAGGGAACTGCAGGGGGGTACCATGGGTACCCCCCAAGTACACCCCCCCTGGGGGCCCACAACGGGCCCCCAAAGCCAATCCCCGCCAGCCTTTCCATAGCTGCATCACCGCCATGGAAAGGCCTTTAACCACCCGCATCATAATATGGCTGGCACCGCCACCATATTAGTGGCCCAGCTCCGCCCGGCCGGCAATCGTAACGATTGTAACCGTGGGCAATGAACTACGCTCCGCTAGCGGAGATTTGTTAACTGCGCATTACATTGAAAACACAGAATTCATGCAAAAATTCCGACTCCGTCACTTAGCGGAGTTAGCTACTGCACCCACAACTCTTTGATAAGACAACTTAACCTTTACATGCTAAAAAGCATATAACCAATTCACAAAAGTGAACTTTGGAAAATATTAGGCAATGAGAGAGGTGATGATTTTGGGGTCACCCCTAACCTAGGGGAGAACCAAGCAGATGCTTTGAACACAAAGAACATATCATGCTGAACGATTTGGTGGTGGTCCCATCCTCCTAGGACCACCCCAAGCAAAGTTATGGGCAAAAATACAATGCCAACCAAAGGCCCAGCAAAGCATTATGGGGCGAGATTCTAGAGTGCAGTGAATATTATAGTATTAGCTCTCTTCTGAGCTGGGAGAGCCTGCCCCTTGAGGAATGTTTTGATATTGGATGCTATAATATTCACTGCACTCTAGAATCTCGTTCCATAATGCTTTGCAGGGCCTTTGGTTGGAATTGTATTTTTGCCCATAACTGACTGTGCTTGGGGTGGTCCTAGAAGGATGGGACCACCACCGAATCGTTCAGCATGATGTGCTCTTGGTGTTCAAGGCATCTGCTTGGTTATCTCCCTAGGTTAGTGAGGACCCCAAATTCATCACCTCTCTCACTGCTTGCTTTATTTTCATTTTCACTTTTGTGAGATGACTATATGCATTTTAGCATGTAAAGATAGAGTTATTTGTTGTTTAACTAAATGTACTGTTTGCTATAATTTCGTTTTCATTTTTGTGAGATGACTGTATGCATTTTAGCATGTAAAGAAAGATATTTGTTGTTTTACTAAAGGTATGTGAGATTTCTGTTTTATTATTTGGGATGAGATGAAGGGAGTTTCACGAACACGGAATTCATGCAAAAACTTGGGAGTAAGCTATTGCACCCACAACCCTATGAAAAAACAATTTTACCTTTACATGCTAAAAAGCATATAACCAATTCACAAAAGTGAGCTTTGAAAAATATCAGGCAATGACAGACGTGATGATTTTGGGGTCCCCCCTAACCAAGGGGGAGGACCAAGCAGATGCCTTGAACACAAAGAGCATATCATGCTCAAGATTGTGGTGGTCCCATCCTCCTAGGACCACCCCGAGCAAAGTTATGAGCAAAAATACAATGCCAACCAAAGGCCCAGCAAAGCATTATGGAGCGAGATTCTAGAGTGCAGTGAATATTATAGTATTAGCTCTCAGCTGAGCGGGAGAGCCTGCCCCTTGAGGAATGTTTTGATATTGGATACTATAATATTCACTGCACTCTAGAATCTCGTCCCATAATGCTTTGAAGGGCCTTTGGTTGGGATTGTATTTTTGCCCATAACTGACTGTGTTTGGGGTGGTCATAGGAGGATGGGACCACCACCGAATCGTTCAGCATGATGTGCTCTTGGTGTTCAAGGCATCTGTTTGGTTCTCTCCCTAGGTTAGGGAGGACCCCAAAATCCTCACCTCTCTCACTGCTTGCTTTATTTTCATTTTCACTTTTGTGAGAAGACTATATGCATTTTAGCATGTAAAGATAGAGTTATTTGTTGTTTAACTAAAGGTACTGTTTGCTATATTTTCATTTTCGTGAGATGACTATATGCATTTTAGCATATAAAGATAGTTCTTTATTGGTTTACTAAAGGTATGTGAGACTTATGGTTTATTAGTTGAGATGAGGGGAGTTTCACATGGAATTCATGCAAAACAGTGGAGTAAGCTACTGCACCCACAACCCTATGATAAAACAATTTTACCTTTACATGCTAAAAAGCATATAACCAATTCACAAAAGTGAGCTTTGAAAAACATCAGGCAATGACAGAGGTGATGATTTTGGGGTCCCCCCTAACCTAGGGGGAGGACCAAGCAGATGCCTTTAACACAAAGAGCATTTCATGCTCAACGATTGTGGTGGTCCCATCCTCCTAAGACCACCCCGAGCAAAGTTATGGGCAAAAATACAATGCCAACCAAAGGCCCAGCAAAGCATTATGGAGCGAGATTCTAGAGTGCAGTGAATATTATAGTATTAGCTCTCAGCTGAGCCGGGAGAGCCTGCCCCTTGAGGAATGTTTTGATATTGGATACTATAATATTCACTGCACTCTAGAATCTCATCCCATAATGCTTTGCAGGGCCTTTGGTTGGGATTGTATTTTTGCCCATAACTGTGCTTGGGGTGGTCCTATGAGGATGGGACCACTACCGAATCGTTCAGCTTGATGTGCTCTTTGTGTTCAAGGCATCTGCTTGGTTCTCTCCCTAGGTTAGGGAGGACCCCAAAATCATCACCTCTCTCACTGCTTGCTGTATTTTCCTTGTCACTTTTGTGAAATGACTATAATATTATCAAAGGTATGTGAGGTTTCTGTTTTATTAATTGGCATGAGACGGAATGGAGTTGCGGAGTGGAGTTCATGGAGTTTTTGTTCAACTCTGCAGAATTCCGTGTAGTGGTACTCTGCCAACTACGCCCACCCTTAAACGATTGCCGATCGGCGGAAAAGCGGCAGACGAACTTTACGTCTGCCGCGATACCCACCGCCATCATAATATGGTGGGGGGTATTGCACGTTACGATGGCATAATGGTCGCCACCGCCAGCCCGGCAGTGGCGATCGTTACGACATCGTAATGAGCCCCTTAGTTTGGGAAATTAATCTTTTCAGAGTGGGCATTGATGGTAGTTGTCCCGTAACATGCTCAGGTACCCTACTTAACACATTTTTAAGTATTTGGGTACTTGTTTGTTGTGAGCTGGTACTTGCTTCTCTTATTGTCTCGAGAGCATCTCTAACTTCAATTTCAGTTACATTAGGGGAATGGGTATGTTCTTTGACATTTACTACATTGGTTTCTATTGTAGTGTCTCTACCATAACACGAGTTAGAGTAATATTTACTGCATTTCCAGTGTGTTTTGTTTCCACTCATTTTCTCTTGGGTATAAGTGTATCCCATGTAGCAGAGAAGTAGTTTCCGCTTTTGTGAAGTTATGAATTTTGCTCCCTCTGCCATTTTTTGGTTAATCTGTGAATATATGTATATATATTTATTAATTATACAATTTTTAACATTAAACATTTTGTATAATTAATATGTTTGAGAAAAACGTACATGTATTTTGATTTTATTTTCTTGATGGATTTTCTTTCGATTGTTGATGTTTATCCACTTGTTTTTTTTCTGTTGGTATAACCCCTTGGATGCGGGCGAAATTAAATTTCACACGTGCGCGAATCGGACGGCTCCCGGCCGGCCGTCCGACGCACACGCCACCCGTAGCGTCGGACGGCCGGGGGCCGTCCGACGCATCCAAAGGGTTAAAAGCAAAATGTTATTGTTATTATAGAGTTGCATTTCATTTTGATGATTTTTTTTCCATGATTTTGTTGTAGCTTGTAATTTGTAGAAGCTGGAAGAGAAAAATATTTGTTAATTATATTTTCTTTTTAATTTTTTTAAATTTTGTTGGTTAGTTTGTTGTGTTAGTTGGTTAATTTATATACTTACTAAGGGGGTCATTAGGATGGCGGGCGGAAGCACATCCGCGGTGCTGGCGGGGGCGGAAAATGCCCTTTTCCGCACTCCAGCAGCGGTCCTCCCGCCCGCCATATTACGATGGGCAAACATAGCCCATTTTCCGTCCGCTGCGTAGCCAGGAGAACCGCCAGATTTTTGCGCCCGCCACCGCGGCGGAGTGAGCCAATAGGACTCACCGCCGTGCGGAATGACCTTCCGTCCGCTGTACAAATCACGATGCCGCAAACAGCCCATCACACTGCAGCTGAGAATCCACCAACCCAGAGACGGCGGAAACACGACAGCGGAGCGCGAAACCAGACTCACGGTCCCCTCTACCCGGTCCGGACCGCAATGGATCCAACTCTTCAAGCCATTCCAGTGCTGTACCTCCTCCACTGCCAGCAAATAATGGACATTCGCGGACAACGCCGCAGGTACGCAATGACACAACTCCGCACACAACCACAACACACAACTCCTGTGCTGATATACGGTTCCTGTCCACATCAGACACTCTGGTGGGGACAGGAACACCTCCCAAGTGTACCCACACATGTCCCACCTGTCAGGAAATCACCCCTCCGCATCCGGGTCACCAATCAACCGCGAAATCACTGCAATGTCCCGGTCACGTCACCGCAGCGGTGAAGACGCTGGAAAACATGCGCAAAATGTAGTAGGCAGGGCCGGCGCCAGGCATGGGCAGTCCACAAAGATTCACAGGGCTCCACCTCCACCCTTCCCATACTACGCTTCCCACACCCATTTGTGGCACATGCTGTGTGCTCCCCCTGTGCCCCCCCTGCACAATTCATCTCCCAGGTGTAGCCAGACCTTGCACCTCACACACCAAAGGACCAGGCGCCTGTCTTGGAAGGTGGGGGTGAAGAGGAACACCCTGCACAGAAGCTCAGGGGCTGGACAACCCTCCTCCTCACACCTATATCCCACTCATGTGAAGCAAACTGAGTCTAACTATAAAATGAAGACTCACACTGCATAAGAACATCCACTGAACTGTCCACACTGCCTGTCAAGTCACTCACAAACACCCCACACTGACACACAGCCACATACACACACCATAGGTCAGCAGCAATGTAGGACAATCAATGGGCCAGCCAAAAGTGAAGTGGACAGTGCTGGAAAACCATGGAGCAAGGCACATAGCATCTGTACATCACATGCAAGAGAAGGAACATATCACAACACCCTTAGGTCATCAAATCAGACATGGGTGGCACAGTGAGTGAAATTAAACCAAACTGACCTCTGTGCAACAACTCAGGGACACATCAAGGCAAGCCATGCATAGTCACAGGAATGATAGGAAGTGTCTGAAGTCATACAGTGAACAGCCACACATCTGTCTCAACTGACTTGACATGTGCACATCATCAGTACAACACACATGGCCCATTGTCACACTCCTTGACTGTCAAACACAACTAGGACCTTCACACATACCCATTCTCTACCCACCTCATACCTGCAGCACTCAACACCTGTGAGAAGCACACATAAAGGCCAAAATGGTGTCCTGTGAGTTCAATGACAACCAAACACACTCCCTGTGGTGCACCCACAAACATCACACTAACACACAGGGATACCTGAACCAATGCAGACACCAAAACAATAGCCAAACACAAAGCTCACAAACAATATGCACAGAGGTACAACAAGCCCACACATGTGCAGGAAAACAGTGGAAAGGCAATGTGACCCTAGACAGAACAGGAATACACAACATTGTCACTCAGGACCAATGCACAGATACCATACCTCAACACAAACAAGAGGTGTATCATCAAAAATCTACCATGAACACCAACTGGGATCAATGGGACAATCAGCTAACACAGACACAGACACCTCACCACCCATGAAGTGGATAATGTGCCATATTGTACCAGAAGAATGCACATGCACAACCCTGAAAAGTGACAGGTCAAAAATAGGAGGACTAACCACCAATGTGCACTGAAAACAAGCCCAGCAACAAGAATCCCCTTGCTGCATGTGACAGACACACAAGTAATGCACACCACACCTGCAACACACATCTGAATGTATCACGCAGCAACAACTACTCACACACAATGTCATGCAAATAGAACATCACACACACATAGCATCAGTCAGTACAAAGAGCCAACACAGGCCAAACACTGCATACATCCACAACAAAAACACAACAGATGCACAGACCAATCCATCACAATGCAAACTCAGCTGCACATCAGGGGGATGCACAACAAGCAAGTACAAGGCAACATACACTGACAACACTGCATGCACACCAAGCAGTGTGTGCGCAACAACCAAATCAGTAGCACACACATCTGAGTGCCACACCATGAACTCCCACAGCACAAACATAACATCACACTCAGGAAGTGAGGCACTACCTCAGCAAACACACATACAGCTTAGCCATCACCCACAGATGCACAACTCAGGGACATCCAGGTGCAAACAACATGACCAGAGGACTGTGCTGCCCACACATCTGCACTGCACATGAGCAACCATGACAGCAAACAAGTACAAGGAAATAACTAGGCCTGGGCGGTAAATTCCGTTCCGCTCGCGGAATTTGCGGAATTTAGGTAATTTCGCGTTCCGCGGAGAACGCGAAATTGCCAAAAATTCCGCGATCCGCGGCTTCGCGGAATTTTTTGCTTGTTCGCGTTTTCAAAATGCGTGTTCGCGAGATATTTCTCCTCGAGCACGCAAACAGCGTTCGCGAACAGGACAAAAGCATCGCGAACGGGCAGAACAAGCAATTCCGCGTGTTCGCTGAACTTTTGCGTGCTCGCGGAGATTTTTTACCGTTTCGCGGAGCTTTGCGTAGCGCGACTACGCAAATTCCGCCCACCCCTGGAAATAACACATAACTAATTTGCAAACTGTCCTGAGTAGCACATTGGTCCTGGACACAGATCAGCCTCACACAGCATAGTGTCACACTATGAAGTGGTGGGGAGGCTCACACACTGGCAAGCCATGGGGTGGAAGACATGAGACTGAAGTGGTGTGTACTTCAGTAGTGGACAGGTGAGCAGTGTACAGTACACAAACACATAGAGGAGTCACTCACAATGTGTAGGCATCAGAAGCACATATGGGGGATGGCATGACTCCACATACCACATACCATATTAGAGACAAAAATGGGTCAAGTGACAGCAATGCATGAGAAAACTCACAAATATTGTCAGTGTGGCTGAGCAGTTATGTACAGTGTGCACAAACAGTAACAAGACACATGGCTGATCAACAAAACACAACACAGACTTGCCTGTCACACACTCTGCATACTCACAACTGGCAGCAACAACAAGTAGGTGTCCCCCAGGAGTGCAAGGACACAACAACACACTGCCCAACCTACAACTCCCACATGTGACCACAATCTGAAACACATGGCAGACTATTGAGACAAACAGGCACTCAGCTTCTGTGTCATACATGTGTGCAGTTGGCATTGCAGGGGCACACACACATCAACACTGACAACAAAACCACCCCTACACACTTCATGACCACACAAGTGCACACATTCAAATGTACCCATGTGACTAGGAAGACAGGCCATCACAAGATGACCATACATCAACACTGCTGCTCACACATCAAGAAAGATCACACAGATATGAAGGACCCTGGCCAGCCCACAAGTAATCCTGTTGATAGAATACACCTCTGTTCTGTAATTGCATCATAACATGACATGTGGACAATTTAGCAAACCTGACCATATGATGAGTATGATAATCGTAGATCATCACAAACACCATCATTGCACCCTCAAACCTCAGAAGAAAGAAGAACTAAAGTGCCCCTCCCCACTGCCAAACCCCAAAAAAGTAAAAGAAGCAATTGACAATGTGAAGGTGGCATACAGAGCATTTGTCACATGCAACCATACACATACCGAAAACACTTACATTTAGCAAGGACACTGACAAAGCAGACAACAGGAGTAACTGTCTTTATTACATATCACCAAGATAGGCATCAAAGGTAGACAACAGCAAGGCCAGTTGCCAGTCCATAGTTGAAAGTAGGTACATGTGTGCATGAGAACCTGCACAGGGAATGGGCATCCAAAGTTACAAACAGCAAGGCCAGTGGCCAGTCCATAGTTCAAAGGAGGGACATGTGAATATGAGAACCTGCACAGGGAATGGGCATCCAAAGTTACAAACAGCAAGGCCAGTGGCCAGTCCATAGTTCAAAGTAGGTACATGTGTGCATGAGAACCTGCACAGGGAATGTGTGACACCGTACACTGGCATGGGAATCACCACAGCTCTGAGGATACAGATGGGCAGTCCAGGCACCGCTGTGGGAGAGACGGCTTTGGGAGGGGACTTTGCCTCAGACTTGGCTGTCAGTAGAACTGGGAGGTGGCTGATTGTCGGGGACCGTTGGCGGACCAGACCTGGGAGAGGGAGGAGCAGCTGAGGTAGAGGCATCAGTGGCTTTGTGAGCCGGAGGGCTGCTTGGACCGGGTGGCATGGTGGCACGGCGAGGCGGAGAAATGCTGCGGTGAGACACAGTGTTTGAGGGAGAATGTGGAGGGCTGCCTTTCCACTTCTTGGGGTTTCGATACTGAAGAATTGTCTTGGTAGGAGTGTGAAGTGGGGCGGGCACAACAGCCTCACTCCCCACCAAAGGTGCTTCAGGTGCAGGTGGTGGCCCTCCCTCTGGTGAACTGCTGGGTCTGGTGGTACGCTTGGCCTGGCCTTGCCTTTTCCCCTCCATGCCCTGTTGACCAGGTGAACCCCCCACAGTGCCCTCCTGTCCCAGCTTCACAGGGGTGTGGGTGGTAGTTGAGGTTGTGGGTGAACCTGCCTTAGAGATCCTTTTCTGCAGATTCTTTGCAGGCACCAGCTTCACAGCAGGCACGGCAACTTTTTGCCTGTCTGTGGGAGCAGGTTTTGGGCGGAAGTGTCCTTGGATTGGACTGATTTGGATGCATGTGAGCCTGAGGCCTGCTTCTTGGCTTGATGCCCCTGAGTGTCACCCGAAGGGCTTTTGGCTTTGCGTTCCTGTGTGACTTCTTTTGTTTTTGGGGATGGTGTCTGCGTTCTGGCCCGCTTGGAGTGCTGCTGTGTTGTGCTTCGTGTGGAGTACTTTGAGCCTGAGGGCTGTGGTGTGTGGTTACTCTCGTCAGATGTGGCCACTGGCAGGGTGGTTGCCGAAGGGACTGGAGCTGGACCCTGAGCCTGTGCCAGCTGAATGACTGCCGTCACTGTGGAGGACAAAGACTGGACAGTCCTGTGTAGCCCACCCACGTCAGAATGAATGCCCTCCATGAAGGCAACTACCTGTGCCAACTTCTTGTCATGATCAAGGAAGGCATTCAGTAAAGTAGTCTGACCCACACACAGCTGGCACAAAAGCTCCACCGCCTCAACACTGAGGGCAGCAGGGGAGACAGGGGCAGGGGCAGCGGTGCCTGGGGGGAAGGACACTCTACCCTTCTGACTGCTGCGGGCACGGGCAGCACTAGTGGAACTAGCCGGGAGGGTGGGCACTGGACTATGTGGGGTGGAAGAAGAGGCAGATTTCCCACTCCCTGTGTCCGCCAACATCGAGGAGTCACCGCTATCGTCAGATGACGTTGAGGTTGGTGTTTCCGGGCGTGATTCTTCAAGGGCACTCCGGTCCCCCTCAGAGGCGCTGGTCACATCAGTGTCAGTGAGCTCATGTGTTGCCGTCGAGCAAGATGCCTCATCCCCGGTGTCCGTACCCTGTCCTTCTGTGCCCTCTGTAGATGCTGCAAGAGACAGAGACGTAGGTTCAGTTTAGTGCCATACTCACAAATATCATATGCAACCAAAGCAAACAACTTGAACATGATACCCCCATGTAGCACACCACCCTGTGCGGTCTGCATGTGCAAGCCTCATGCAAAAGTCAGAAGATGCATGGAAACATGCATAGTTGGCATCAGTGACCCATGTGACGTTCATACTCCCAAATAGTTGGCCCGTGCCTCCCAGTTACCCGACATCCTGAGTCCTGTAAGCATACCTACGTGCCTGTAGGTGAGATAGATGTACATCTCAACATGTTGTCACAGTCACATATGGAGTCACTTTAAGGGGACAACACAGATACTGACTCCAGGATGTCCTCATACCATGGCCATGAGCTACTGATGTCCACCATGTTGTGCTTTGAAGCGCAACAACCCTTGCTGTCGGCAGATGTGTAGTTCTCACAATTCCAAAGTCAGACACTGCACACATCGACGTAAGCACACTCCGATGAGGAACACAGCTGTTCACTCCCCGGTGATGTCTATGACACCCATAATGCAACAGATGGCATGAGGCCACATCTTATCTTGCAATGTCACGTGCCATTATTTTAAACACATGAGTAAGTACATGTAGCAAAAATGCATGTCAGCTCCACTCAACACAGAGGCCACTTACAAGCCATTGCATCACTCTGGAAACATCACAGAGCTCAACACTGGCGCAGGGTTGGGATACATGCAGTCACTCACACCCAAAGTCACCCTTCGCAGAATACTCACCCCCAACTTGCTGCTGATGGGCCCTCAAATGTCCATCCAGCTCTGGCTGTGTCACAGCCAAGATGCGGGCCATTAGTGGTGTCATGCTCCTGCGCAACAACCTTCCAGTCCGAGGAGTAGCCCCAGCGTCATCTCTGCCACGTTTTTGCTCATCCGGCAGATGTCATCCCACCTCTTGTGACAGTGTGTGTGCCGTCGGTTGCAGACACCCAGAGCCTGCACCTTGCGTGCAATGCCCCTCCATAAGGCCTTACGTTGGCGGACTTTGAGCTGCAGGCATGGGAGACAAGAAGAGGCAGTTTCAGGGACACTGGGCCATGTTCCACTGTGTCTCAGGACAGGTGCATGCAAACACTTAGCACAGCTGTACAGAAAGCTTGATCAGAGGCCATACAACAGGACACGTAGTACATTTGCATCAGATAATCGGATTGAAATGCATTTAGGTATGAGGGTGGACACAGGACCTGGCCATCTCACACACATGTAGAATGGCAGCACACAAAGCAATGTGAAGAAGGCCCTCATCTGTGATGCAGAATGTGAGGGAGCAAGACATACATCATGTTGCAAATCATGTTTTGGGGAAGACTCACTGTGTCCAACACTACACACCCCTCAATGTCCTTGGCCTGTGAGTGGCTCACTGTGTCGTGTATGTCACATCTAGGGACATGATCTTACATTCTCACAAGGTCTGTCTTTTGCAATCATCAGGCCTAAGATAGGTCATTGAGAAACAGGGGGGCAGACAACACATATATCTCACTCTGTCCATTTACTGATGGGTCTGTGTCAAATTGGGTAGTATCTGTGCAGGCCAGGGGGACTCACACTGAGGTTAAACCTGGCCCATCTGAACAATCACATGCATGTACAATATGAGAGGTCAAACAGTGCCTACACATGCAAGTCAGTACACATTATGAAATCAATGGAAGGAGGATGTTTCAGAAGTACATCACTCTGATGTGTCATAGGTGATTTTCCACCAAGAGTGTCACCCTCAGGCATTTCAATCTTGTGCATAATGCTCACATACCCATGGTGACGATATGAAAAGTGTACACACATCCTTCAGTACCCTCTGGACGAAACACATTTGCAATGTCCCAAATGAGCATGTGAAGAGCGAATGGACTCTGACATCCATTAGCACAGGCAATGTTTGTTCTGACTTCCACTTTCCAAACCAGCAGTGTCACTGTATGGCTGCAAAGACACTGCATGTCCCTCCCATCCTTCAATGCAGCCATGGATCTGTGGTAATAAGGCTACACACCCCATTGCCATGAAGTCAGCATGCCAGGCAGTGTATCACACAAACTTGCACTCACAGGCACATACTACATCAGAGCAACATATTGTGAGCACTCTTTACACTCTCCAAATTTCACTCTGAAACACTTACCGTTACATCAGGAGTACCATATAGCCTCCCGTAGTGTGTAAGCACCTCATCCACCAGGACCTCCAGCTCCTCTGTGGTGAAGGGACGGGCCCTGATGTTCTCAGCTCTCGCCATCACTGGGTCCAGGGATGAAGAATGGCAGGCAGCAGTGTCTGGATGCAGTGGAAATGTGTTCCTCTCTCACAGACATATATAGCCCCCTGGGGTTGTTTCAATGGTACTCAGCTGCTGCAATTGGTGTTCCAGGTCAGCTATTTTTCAAATGCAACCAATAACCGGCCCCGCGGTAGCGGAGCAAGTCTACCGCGATTTTCAAAAGTGCATTCCACTAGAGCGATTGCGGTTCCCATTGGCTGAATGGGCATGGGCAATGGCGGTGTCACACCGCGGGTCCCAGGCGGTCACTATCGCAATCGTACATCTTACAATTGTATCCAATGACCGGCCCCGCGGTAGCGGAGCACGCCTACCACGATTTTCAAAAGTGCATTCCACTAGAGCGATTGCGGTTCCATTGGCTGAATGGGCATGGCAATGGCGGTGTCACGCCGCGGGGCCCAGGCGGTCGCTACCGCGATTTGGCATCTTTACATTGGTGCCAATGACCGTGATTGCGGTGGCGGTGCACGCTTAGGGCACCTATGGACACATCATGCTGTAGCAATGGCAATGGGCAGTTCTCATTATTGAACACTCCACACTTACAATGAGTCATGCCACCAGATTGTTAAATTGAATGCTAGTGTGACATTCTACTCACTGATGTCTACACATGCCATGTCAGTGCACTGGAGTACATGCATTGGCATGTAGTCCCTCACATGTCACTGATGATGTTGTTGTGCATGTACACAGATCTGTTGTGTGATGGACTCTCAAATATGGAGACATGTCAATGTGTGAGATGGCCAAGCAACACACAGTAATGATGGACTGACTACTTGATGTGCCTACTTCACTGTGTAGATTGCTGAACTCATGTTGATACTTGATCTTTATGCACACACTGTACTCATTGTGTCGTTCATGTGTGCCCTGTCCAACTCACGCAAGAAGGTGTGGCAGGTACAGCAGCTACGTAGGAGACAGCGGTGTTAGTGTTTCAGACATGTGCTGTGTCAAGTACTCTCAGGGCTGGTGACACAAGATGTCGGAATGTCCCATTTCACATTCACATAGTCTGAATCTGTCTCGGGTGCACTCAGTTTGTACATACTGATCACGTGTACAACTACTTGGGGTCAAGTTGTCTCTGCTTGTGACTTGTGCTGTAAGCTGGTGTGTCAGGCCAGTCATCCTTGGCGCTGTGTCAGTCAAAATGTCAGATGTTGGACACATCTCATGGGTAAATTGAATTGACAAGTGTCCCCTTTTATCTCATGTAGGAGGCGACCAAATGTGCACCGGCCATTCACCTTGCTGGCGGACATGGAGGATGTGGACATCATCCGTAAGTTCCAGTTGGATCGGCAAAACCTCCAAGACCTATGTGCTCAGTTGGAGCCCCATCTGAGGCCTCGCAGTACATATCCAACTGCTGTGTCACCAACATGTAAGGTGATGGCGGCACTGCATTTCTTCGCAACTGGTTCGTTCCAGTACACGGTGGCCAGCGCAGGTGGGATGTCGCAGGCAATGTTCAGCATGGTGCTACGGGATGTCCTGTCCGCTATGATGGTATACAAGGACACTTACATCCATTTTCCACGGAGACAGGAATTGGCAGCTGTGAAGGCTGATTTCTATGACGTTACCCACATCCCTAATGTAGTTGGTGCCATTGACTGCACCCATGTTGGACTGGTTCTGCCACAGGCACAGGAGCACATCTACAGGAATAGGAAGCATTCCCATTCCATTAATGTACAGGTTGTATGCCAGGCAGATATGATCATCTCACATGTCTGTGCCAGATTCCCTGGCTCAGCCCACGACTCCTACATCCTGCGTAACAGCATCGTACCACAGATGATGGCAAATCTGCATCCTGACCGTGCGTGGCTTGTAGGTGAGTTAGCTGAGTCAAGTATTGTGCTGTATGTGTGACATGCTGTCCGCAGCTACAGTCATTTTACTAAATTGTTCTGTGTATCTGGCACCTAGGTGACTCTGCATATCCCAACCGGCCTTGGTTGCTGAGCCCACTGCGGAATCCCAGGACCCCGGTGAAGTCCGCTACAATGAGGCCCATGGGAGGACACGTCGTGTGGTGGAGCGTACTTTTGGGCTTCTCAAGTCTCGATTTCGGTGCCTGGACAGGACCGGAGGTGCACTGATGTGCTCTCCCCAAAAGGTGTGTCAGATCGTGGTAACATGCTGCATGCTCCACAACCTTGCCCTGGGCAAAGAGATTCCCCTGATCCTGGATGATGATGAGCAGCAGATGCCCCCGCCTGCAAACCCACACATGTCCAGTGACGAGGATAGTGGAGAGGAGGAAGGTGTCGACCTGCGTCAACAGCTCATCAACTGCTACTTCCCTTGAAGGTGAGTGACATTGTACAACGGTGCCATTGTATGCTGGTTTTGTAGTTGTAGGAAATGCCTAGGGGAGCTTTGTGACAGTTGCCTGTTGTTGGCTCTGTGCTGAGGGCTGATGTTTCTGGGACAGGGTAGTTATGCACAGCTACATGATGTCTATGTCGATATCGTTGCTCATTGTAATGTGTGCAGGTTTGAGTACCTTGATGACAAGTGTTGTGTAATGGGCGTGATGCCATCAACTGACAAGTGAATGTTGTTCTCTTGTGTTTTCCTAGGTCCCTTCAGCCTCTCAATGCCTCGCAACAATCAGTGCACCTGGTACATTGTAATCTGAGTCAAGATTGTACATCCTGGGTAGAGTGGCCACCATCCAGGAGGCGGCTGTGATTGTTTCATTCGATGCCTCTATGGCATTTGACACCATCGAATAGCCGTATCTTCTCGCTGTCCTTACTAAAATGGGGTTTGGGCCCGTCTTTACAGCATGGATTAGACTCCTCTATTCAGGGCCCCTAGTGCAAGTAGTGGTCAACAATAAAACATCAGACACATTCGCACTGAGTCGTGGAACCCGCCAAGGGTGTCCGCTGTCACCCCTGCTTTTTGCCCTTTCCCTGGAACCACTGGCGGCATGGATCCGAAGGGATCCAGTGATACGAGGGCTACGATGGTCAGCAGATTGGGAGGACTGCATCTCTTTATATGCTGATGACATTCTCCTATATCTAGCCTCCCCCAAAATGTCACTTAGTAGAGTACTAGACATTTTCACGACCTTTGGTAGATACTCTGGCTACTCGATTAACTGGAGTAAGTCTCTCATGTATGTTCTTAGCGGAGACACTCCCTCCCCACCCAGGGGCTGCCCTATGCAAACGATTAAAGATGGCTTTAAATATCTTGGGATGTTTATCACTACGGACTCTAGGCTCGGTTTTGAGAGCAACCTGCTCCCACCTATGCAGAGACTGCGGCGAGATATTGCCAGCTGGAGGGCGCTCCCACTCTCACTGCTGGGCAGGGCAGCGCTTTTCAAAATGATGTCACTGCCCCGTTTCCTTTATGCCCTGCAGAACTCCCCGGACTTGGTTCCTGCGAGATACTTTAGGGAAATTGAGGGCCTGCAGAGGGAATTGTTATGGGATGGGAGGCCCCGTATAGCACTGTTAGAAATGGGATTTTTGGTAGGCTTGGGCGTGGGCCAAAGCCAGGCAAAAACCACCACTCTAGTCAGGATAAGGGAGTTACACGTCTAAAATAACCCCTGATCACCCTCTTGGTAGCTTGGCATGAGCAGCCAGGCTTATCTTAGAGGCAGTGTGTATAGCATTTGCACATAACCGACAGTAATACAGTGTTCGCACCACAAAAGGACACCACACCAGTTTAGAAAAATATCCAATATTTTTATATAATTAAGACAAGACCAAAAACGATAAGAATCCACAATATTATACTTAAAAGTTCACAGTTCCAAAAATACGCTGATTAAAAAGAGTTCCTTGTGTGGATAGCCCCGTCCGGGCTACCACGGCGTCGTGAACAACAAATCCAACAGTTATGGCTGGTCGCGGGCCAGCTACGGTGTCGGGAAGACCCGCAAACAGTACTTGTGAGAGATGCAGGGCGTTGAGGCCCTTGAAGTCACTCGCGTTGCAGGTCGAGCTCCTCTCTGAGGGAATCAGGAGCGCTGACACCGGCAGGCGACGGGTGCTGCGGTGCGAAGTGCAGCGGTGCGGCATTCGGTCCCCCAGGTCGCGGTGCGAGCAGCGGCTCGGTGGCGGCGTCAGATGGCGTCGTCGGTGAGACCAGAGTCGCAGTGCGAGATGAAGGCGGTGCTCGCCACGGTGCTAGCAGGCCACAGTGCAAGCAGCGGCGTCGTCGTTGCTGAAGTGCTGTCGTCGGCTGACGAACTGGAGTCGATGGCGCCGGCGTCGGTAGGCCAAGGCTGCGGTGCAGGATGAGGGCGGTGCGTCGTGTGACTTACGAGCGGTGCCCTTGAACCACGGTGCAAGCAGCGGCCTCAATTTCGGCGGGAAGTGGCGGCGTCAGGCAGGCCAAGGCGTCCTCGTGAAGCAAGGCGGTGCGGAGTGCGGACCCACAGGTCGCGGTGCGAGCAGCGGCTCGGTGGTGGCGTCAACAGGCGTCGTCGGTGAGACCAGGGTCGCGGTGCGGCATTGCGGCGGTGCTCTCTGCGGTGCCAAAGCTTTGGCGTGAAGCGAGGCGGTGCGGAGTGCGGTGCCCACAGGTCGCGGTGCAAGCAGCGGCTTGGTGGCGGCGTCAACAGGCATTGTCGGTGAGACCAGGGTTGTGGTGCGGCGTTGCAGCGGTGCCCTCTGCGGTGCCAACGCTTCGGCGTGAAACGAGGCGGTGCGGAGTGCGGTGCCCACAGGTCGCGGTGCAAGCAGCGGCTCAGTGGCGGCGTCAACAGGCGTCGTCGGTGAGACCAGGGTTGCGGTGCGGCGTTGCGGCGGTGCCCTCTGCAGTACCTTCAGGACACGGAGTCGGCAGTGGCGTCGTAGACGTCGAGTTGGTGTTCTTCGGGTGGCAGCACAAAACACACAGTCCCCAGTGCTGTGGGTCGAAGAACTTGAAGTCTTTGCTGTTCCTGAGACTTCGTGAACAGGGGGCAAGCTCTACCTCAAGCCCTTGGAGAGACTCACAAATTAGGTTGCAGAAAGTCCAGTCCAGGCCTTTCACTGCCCAAGGCAGAAGCAGCCACTGCAGGTCAGCCCAGCAAAGCACCCAGCAAAGCAGTCGTTCCTGTTCGCAGCTTCTCCGGCTCTTCTTCTTGGCAGTCTTCTTGTTCCAGATGAGTTCTAAAGTTCAGGGGTCTGGGCCCCAAAATTTATATCCCAAAATCCTTTGATCTCTTAGGCAGAGAGTGTCTGTGCCCAGCCAGAACCAGTTCTGCCTTCTCTGGTGTGACTTCCTGGCAGGAGGTGGAGACGGCATTGTCAGAGGCAGACCAGGCCCTTTGAGGTGCAAGGAAATCTCCTCCCCCTTCCCCAGTTGCAGCCCAGGTCTATTCAGCCCTTTCCTGACCCACCTAGACTATCTGGAGCCACTCCTACTCCCCAGCCTTCAGTCATCCAAAACCCAGACAGGCAATCCACATTCCAACAGTGGCACACAGGATGACTGAGCAAGAAAATACCTACTTTCTAAAAGTGGTATTTTCAAACACAGAATGTAAAAATCACCTTCACTAAAAGATGCATTTTTAGATTCTGAGTTCAGGCATACTAAACTTTATTTTTCTACCTAGTTCCCAGGGCCAGTTATGTTTATAAGATGTTATAAACAAACTTCCCATTCTGTCCTATGGGGAACAGGTAGCCTTGCAATAGTGAAAAACGAAATTGGCAGTAATTCACTATCAGGACATGCCACACACACCAGGGCATGTCCTACCTTTCACATACACTGCACCCTGCCCACAGGGGTACCTTGGACCTACCTTAGGGGTGGCTGGCATGTAAGAAAAGGGAAGGTTAGAGACTGGCAAGTGTGTGCACTGGCCAAGTCGACATGGCAGTTACAAACTGCGCGCAGACTCTGCAATGGCAGGTCTGAGTTACCTTTTCAGGGCTACTCACGTGGGTGGCACAATCGGTGCTGCAGGCCCACTAGTAGCATTTGATTTACAGACCCTGGCACACTCAGTGCACTTTACTAGGGACTAACAAGTAAATCAAATATCCAATCATGGAAACACCAATCCATAACACAATTTACACAGAGAGCATATGCACTTTAGCACTGATTAGCAGTGGTAAAGTGCCCAGAGTCCTAAAACCAACACAAACAGGTCAGGAAAAAGTAGCAGGAAGAAGCAAAAAGTTTGGGGATAACCCTGCAAAAAGGGCCATTTCCAACACAACCCCCTTCCAGCCTAAAGCCAGGGTAGACCAATCCATACCTCGATGGGCTTCCCTGCTTGGGGCGATAGAACAAGGAACCTGGCCCGCAACAGCAGGGTTTTCTTCCCGTTCTACGCCTTCCTGAACCTAGTTGGATCCCTCTATCCATACTCCCAGGGCCCAACAAGCTGACCCATGGGGAACCCTTCTCCTCACCTGTGGACCCCATCTGCGCAGCACCTAAACTTACTTTGCTCACAGATGTGTCCCAACAGGCAGTCAGTACCCACATGGCCAACACAATGGTGTGGCCCAGTTCACCCCCGTGGTGTGACTCCGATCCCCCTCCCAGGGGCAACTCTGACCACCAGGACAGCCAGCCACAGTGGCCACTGACAAATGTCAGTGATGAGAGCCAGGCCTTAGGCCACTCCAACTGCTGTGGCATCAGAGAGTGGGAGGCGGTAGCCCCAGGTGCCTGGCACCCTTTGTCCACTCTCCCCCGCCAAGTCAGGTAGGGCATCCTGACACTGGCCCACCAGCCCAGGGTCTGTACCCTGCGGCTGGACAGGAGACTGGGGTGGGCTCTCCCACACCCTCTCCTTCTCCCTGGGGCTCTGTACCCTCCCACCTGGAGCGATACCCCCTTCCAGAATTGTCAGGGCACCTGCGGCAGGTGTCCTGCACAATTTGCCCACCAGTTCAGGGGTGCTATCCTGCAACTGGTACACCAGCCCAGGGTCTGTACCCTGAGGCTGCACAAGGGACTGGGGTAGGCTCTCCCACACCCAGTCCTCCTCCCGGGGGCTCTGTACCCTCCCACTTGGAGCAGCACCCCCAGAAGACAAACTGGTAGGGGCACTGTTTGCAGTTTCCCCTTCCCCCAGGTCAGGGGGACACCCTGAACCTGGTCCGCCAAACCAGGGTCTGTACCCTCAGGCTGACCAGAGGTCTCGGGCAAGGCTCTCCTCCCTTCACCTCTCCTTCTGGGGTCCTGCACTCTCCTCCCAGGAGAAGTACCCCCGGAACCAAAAACTGTCAGGATGCTGGAACCGGACCTCCCAAACAATCCTCCCACCAGTTCAGGACCTCTCTCCAGCAACTGGTCTCCCAACCTACGGTCTAAACCCTCAGGTTGCACCGGGGTCAGAGGCGAGGACTCCCTCCCTCTGCACCCCCTTCCAGAGTTCTGCACCCTCCCACCTGGAGTGGTACCCCTAGAAGACAAACCGGTCAGGACACTGCTTACAGTCGTCCTTCCCTCCAGGTCAGGCAGGACCTGAGCCTGGCCTCCCAACCCAGGGACTAAACCCTGTGGCTGAGCACCTGCCCGGCGCACCAGGACTTCCTTGGGAGCACGAATGCCCCCCCTGAGGGTAACACATGACTCATGTGTTGTGTGACAGTCTGCCTGGCGCAGATCTCCCGACCCCTGTCCATCTGACAGTGCGCAAAGATCCCCCAGGACAGAAGTGGGGTCACCATGGTCACTCCTAGGAGGCTCAGCCCTTCTGGCTGGCCCCTGAGCCACTGGTTCTCCCACTGGGGAACGCATCCCCCTCTCACCCCTCAATCCGCGCAGAAAGCAGTCTTCTTCCTTTCAGAAAAAAACTGAAAACCTTTCTCTTTACAGAAGCTTAGGCTTACTGACTTCACTCGCCTGGGGCTGATGACATTCTTCGTATAGCACTTAGAGACCTTCCGGTATTAAGCGCTCTACAAATCCAAATTAACATAACATAACATTTCCACTACGGCCCCCAGCGCCTTGAGACCCGTAAGGGTGAGTAGCTGCGCTATATAAAAACGGACTTACATTGTAGGTTTCTAACCTCTCCTCCTCAAAGGCCACTTCCAAGGGTGCAACAGATGATGCAATTGATTCAGGCATGTTGTACTGGAAAGTTCAAGTTCAAAACCAATGGAAAGGCAAAAATAGACCAAAAAAAAACAGTATGTGGTACGTATTGGTCTGCGATATGGTAGTAGTGCCCACCAATCACTGTAAGTCAAGTGCAGATGCAAGTCCTATCCTCACCGCTGACAACCAATGTTAGAAATGGGATTTTTGGTAGGCTTGGGCGTAGGCCAAAGCCAGGCAAAAACCACCAATCCAGTCAGGATAAGGGAGTTACACGTCTAAAATAACCCCTGCTCACCCCCTTGGTAGCTTGGCACGAGCAGCCAGGCTTATCTTAGAGGCAGTGTGTAAAGCATTTGCACATAACCGACAGTAATACAGTGTTCGCACCACAAAAGGACACCACACCAGTTTAGAAAAATATCCAATATTTTTATATAATTAAGACAAGACCAAAAACGATAAGAATCCACAATACTATACTTAAAAGTTCACAGTTCCAAAAATACGCTGATTAAAAAGAGTTCCTTGTGTGGATAGCTCCGTCCGGGCTACCACGGCGTCGTGAACAACAAATCCAACAGTTCTGGCTGGTCGCGGGCCAGCTACGGTGTCGGGAAGACCCGCCAACCGTACCTGTGAGAGATGCAGGGCTTTGAGGCCCTTGAAGTCACTCGCGTTGCAGGTCGAGCTCCTCTCTGATGGAATCAGGAGCGCTGGCACCGGCAGGCGTCGGGTGCTGCGGTGCGAAGTGCAGCGGTGCAGCGTGCGGTGCCCCCAGGTCGCGGTGCGAGCAGCGGCTCGGTGGCGGCATCTGATGGCGTCGTCGGTGAGACCAGGGTCGCGGTGCGAGATGAAGGCAGTGCTCGCCACGGTGCTAGTAGGCCACAGTGCAAGCAGCGGCGTCGTCGTTGCTGAAGCACTGTCGTCGGCTGACGAACTGGAGTCGATGGGGCCGGCGTCGGTAGGCCCAGGCTGCGGTGCAGGATGAGGGCGGTGCGTCGTGTGACTTACGAGCGGTGCCCTCGAACCACGGTGCAAGGAGCGGCATCAATTTCAGCAGGAAGTGGCAGCGTCAGGCAGGCCAAGGCGTCCTCGTGAAGCAAGGCGGTGCGGAGTGCGGTGCCCACAGGTCGTGGTGCGAGCAGCGGCTCGGTGGCGGCGTCAACAGGCGTCGTCGGTGAGACCAGGGTCGCGGTGCGGCGGTGCTCTCTGCGGTGCCAAAGCTTCGGCGTGAAGCGAGGCGGTGCGGAGTGCGGTGCCCACAGGTCGCGGAGCAAGCAGCGGCTAGGTGGCGGCATCAACAGGCATCGTCGGTGAGACCAGGGTTGAGGTGCGGCGGTGCCCTCTGCAGTGCCAATGCTTCGGCGTGAAGCGAGGCGGTGCAGAGTGCGGTGCCCACAGGTCACGGTGCAAGCAGCGGCTCGGTGGCGGCATCAACAGGCGTTGTCAGTGAGACCAGAGTCGCGGTGCGGCGGTGCCCTCTGCAGTGCCAACGCTTCGGCGTGAAGCGAGGCGGTGCGGAGTGTGGTGCCCACAGGTCGCGGTGCAAGCAGCGGCTCGGTGGCGGCATCAACAGGTGTCGTCGGTGAGACCAGGGTTGCGGTGCGGCGTTGCGGCGTTGCGGCAGTGCCCTCTGCAGTGCCTTCAGGACACGGAGTCGGCAGTGGCGTCGTAGACATCGTCGAGTTGGTGTTCTTCGGGTGGCAGCACAAAACACACAGTCCCCAGTGCTGCGGGTCGAAGAACTTGAAGTCTTTGCTGTTCCTGAGACTTCGTGAACAGGGGGCAAGCCCTTGGAGAGACTCACAAATTAGGTTGCAGAAAGTCCAGTCCAGGCCTTTCACTGCCCAAGACAGAAGCAGCCCCTGCAGGTCAGCCCAGCAAAGCACCCAGCAAAGTAGTCGTTCCTTTTCGCAGCTTCTCCTGCTCTTCTTCTTGGCAGTCTTCTTGTTCCAGATGAGTTCTGAAGTTCAGGGGTCTGGGACTCAGTATTTGTATCTAAAAATCCTTTGATCTTTCAGGCAGAGGGTGTCTGTGCCCGGCCAGAACCAGTTCTGCCTTCTCTGGTGTGATTTCCTGGCAGGAGGTGGAGACGGCATTGTCAGAGGCAGACCAGGCCCTTTGAGGTGTAAGGAAATCTCCTCCCCCTTCCCCCATCGCAGCCCAGGTCTATTCAGCCCTTTCCTGACCTACCTAGACTATCTGGAGCCCCTCCGGCCCCCCAGCCTTCTGTCATCCAAAACCCAGACAGGCAATCCACATTCCAGCAGAGGCACACGGGATGACTGAGCAAGAAAATACCCACTTTCTAAAAGTGGTATTTTCAAACGCAGAATGTAAAAATCACCTTCACTAAAAGATGCATCTTTAGATTCTGAGTTCAGGCATACAAAATTTTATTTTCTTACCGAATTCCCTGGGCCAGTTGTGTTTATAAGATGTTATAAACAAACCTCCCATTCTGTCCTATGGGGAACTGGTAGCCTTGCAATAGTGAAAAACGAAATTGGCTGTAATTCACTATTAGGACATGCCACACACACCAGGGCATGTCCTACCTTTCACATACATTGCAACCTGCCCACAGGGGTACCTTCGGCCTACCTGAGGGATGTCTGACATGTAAGAAAAGGGAAGGTTAGGGACGGGCCAGTGTGTGCACTGGCCAAGTTGACATGGCAGTTACAAACTGCGCGCAGACTCTGCAATGGCAGGTCTGAGTTACCGTTTTCAGGGCTACCCACGGGGGTGGCGCAACCAGTGCTGCAGGCCCCCGGGTAGCATTTGATTCACCGGCCCTGGCACACGCAGTGCACTTTACTAGGGGCTAACAAGTAAATCAAGCATCCAATTACGGAAACACCAATTCATAACACAATTTACACAGAGAGCATATGCACTTTAGCACTGATTAGCAGTGGTAAAGTGCCCAGAGTCCTAACACCAACACAAACAGGTCAGGGAAAAATAGGAGGAAAAAGCAAAAGTTTGGGGATAACCCTGCAAAAAGGGCCATTTCCAACAAGCACTAAATAAACTGGTCCTAAATTGGTATGATGGAGGGATAAGTCTTCCTGATATTAAGAAATATTATTGGGCTTCCCATCTTGCTGCCATCAATCACTGCACCTATCGTCGGCCAGACGACCCAGGATATACCATGGATAGATGGCTACTGCCCGGAGGGAACTATAACAGGGCCCTGTATTCGAATCCTACGAAATTCCCTTAACTGGGCCGACCAAGCACTCTGTTCAGAACTGGCATGCAGCAAATAGAAGCTTGGGGTGGGACCAGAAACTTACATTGGCAACTCCCTTGTGGGATACGGAACAACTGGGTAACCTGCGGTCCTCGAAGGGGTTCGACAGATGGGACCTCATCGGAATTTCACAGATTGGGGACCTCTGGGTGAAAGGCGAGATGATTACGTTTGATACACTGCGGCAAGAGTACGAGTTAACTGACTCATGTAAGAAGTTGGCCTGGTATATGCTGTCCACTAATTATAGTGGGCACCTTGCACCAGTCCAAACAACCCCTTATTGGAGATAGGTTAAAGACAACCTTATTGAAAGCTATCCTAGTGGTAGCTATGGAGAGCAGCCTTCAGGCTAAGTCTTGAAGGAATGTAAAGCAGCTTGTTTTACCAGTCTATAATCTCTTGAGTGATCAAATGAAAGAGCACCACACCAGGTATATATTCAAAATATATGTATTTATTGCTAAACACACCCCTCTAGTCTCTTTATGAGGCTAGAGTTCGAAATACATAAGTTAGAAGTTATTTAAACACAGTAATAGCACAAATACACGTTTGGGCCCTAGGGGCGTACCAAACCATATACCAATAAAGTGGTATAAGAACCACGACTGAACTAGACACTAGGCCTAGAGCCTCTAGAAGTGCTTGGACCACAAGGAACCTCCCAAGGTAGTGACACAGGGGACCCACGGGGGACGCGTGCAGTGTAAATACACAACCGCGATACGCCGTTGACTTCTATGGAGAAAGTCGTGATCGGGAAATTAAAGAAAAGGGGCACTTAAAGGAGGACTTGGAGCAAACCCTTTGAGATCTAGTACTTTGAAGAGTCTCTACCCACGGGAGCACTGGAGTACTCATGTTACCTCACCCAGGGAAGCCGGGTGCATAGGTGTCTTTCGGGGTCGGGTTTCGTCGTCGATTTGAATGGCGATCTGCTGCAAAGTGCTGCTGGCGACCAAGTGGAAAGTGTCCGGGTGGATCCAAGAGTGGATCGGAGATCTGAAGAACCTGAAAGCAGAGGGGACAGAGTCTGGGTCACTAGCCAGTGACCAGGAGGGCGATGGACAGATGCCCACCGATGTCGAGTGCTTCAGGTGCGTTGACAGTCGTCTTGACTCTTCAGCCACGAGGTCCAGGAGGCGTTGTCGGTGACCAGGAGCAGGATTCGGGCTGGTACACGATGTCTGTCGAGTGCTGAGGTATCGGCGACCGGATTGGACCCAACAAGCCTTGGCAACGGCAAGTCTCGATGCAGAGGAAGATCATCGATGGTGCAGACCAGCAAGGTCTGGGGAACTCACCCAGCAAGGGTAAGTGAGGGCAAGCCTGGAGCAACCAGGATGCCAAGTAAGAAAAAGGTTTGGCCTTCGTTAAGGGCTACTAGCCAACGGGCTAGCGACCGCGAAGGAGCCTTGAGACGTCGCACGTGGATCTGGCTCACAGGACACTCGTGGAGTGGAGGCCAGTGATCTTCGGTGCAGTGGGTGCTGGAGGCTAGGGATACTCAGAGCCCAAAGCACGACTTCGTGGAAGACCTAGAAGAGGATGCACTTGCAAATGTGCTCGCTGTCCAGGGGTCACGGTCTCAAGTCACCCACAATAGCTACGGGCCTCAGCTTTGCTGGGGACTCAGGGTAGCCTTGGGGAAGTCTGAGAATCCACCTCTGGTGATGCGATGACTTCGGCGTCCGACGGGAGCTTCAGAAATGCGAACCGGACAGATGCTTCTTTGGTGCCTGCCAAGCAGGGGAGTCACTCCTTGACCCCAAGGGAGATTCTTCTGTCCTCTAATCGTGAGTAGAGCGTCGAAGGTCCAGGATTCTGTTTCAGAGTTTCGTCCAGGGATAATCTAAAGTCCTAAGGAGTGGGTTCCTATACTTATACTAAGTATAGGGGTTGGACTACTCTGTGGCCCCACCTATGTGTGGGTCAGGGCAGAGGGGTGGCTACACCCCTTTCCCTTTGTCCAGTTCGCGCCAAAGCAGGGGCTGCAAGCCCCTGATCCGGTTTGAACTGGGGTATGCACAGGGACACCAAGTGTGCCCCCAGTGCAGGACTTCAAAGCACCCGAAAGTGCTCCCGCCCAGCCCCAATACACATTATCCTGTCTGGGGAGGTGGTCACACCTCCCTGGGACAGGAAACCTATTGTCCAGGCCTCCCCTGCCGGAGTTTCGTCCAGCAGCAGGAGGCCAGACTCGTGTCTGTGGCAGCAGCATCCATTTTGTGATGCCAGGGCTTTAGAAAGAAGTTACCGGGCTAGCCAGAGTTAACATGTCTCTCCCTCTAGAAGGGTGGAATGCTACCCCCGCCGCCAGAATTGGCGGGGGTAGTATTCCAAGATGTTTGACACCAAACACGACATGTTTAGGTGCAGCCATTCCAAAGTTAGCATTTAACGCGAGGTTATAATGCGCTTAAGAGTATATGGTCAGGCTGCACTACAAACAGCATCAGAGAAGGGTCTCCGAACGCTGCAGAGGGGCCCTGCTCATGCAGGGGCACCCTCTCACATAGGAACCATGCACTCTGCCTTTAGGATTGATAAGGCCTGCCTTAGGAGCGACTTATAGGTTTATATGTGTGTATGTATTTAGTGATATAGGTAGCCTATATCACAGTAAGGGTGCATGCACCACCTTACCCAGGCTGCAGTAGCAGACCTGTGGTGTCAGTTTGGATGGCCTTCCAGGGGTGGCATAATACATGCTTCAGCCCCTGGTAGGCCTCTGAGGTACCTATGCCCTTGGTACATAGTATACCATATACTAGGGACTTATAAGGGCACTCCAGATTCAAATCAGTGATGTGCCTAAGGCACATGGAAACCATTTTAGAGAGGAAGCAGCTAGGCTGGGGTTCTGATTAGCAGGGCCCCAGCCAGACTAATGTCGAAAAACAGTGAAGCATCAGCAAAAAGTGGGGGTACCCATTTGAAGCAGATCCTACTCTCCTACACAACCCCCCCAAACGTAGGGACATTAAACTAACCTTGCCCAGTTAAGTCTTCATGTTCTAAGTGGAAGTACCTAGAGAGTCCATCTGCATTGGCATGGTTACTCCCAGGTCTATGTTCCACTGTAAAGTCCATCCCCTGTAGGGAAATGGACCACCTAAGCAGTTTGGGGTTTTCACCCTTCATTTGTTTTAGCCATAAGAGGGGCTTATGGTCTGTCTGAACCAGGAAGTGTGTACCAAACAAGTATGGCCTCAACTTCTTCAGAGCCCAGACCACAGCAAAGGCCTCCCTCTCTATGGCTGACCAACGTTTCTCTCTAGGGGTCAGCCTTCTGCTAATGAAAGCTACTGGCTGATCCTGACCTTCTTCATTCAATTGTGACAGTACAGCCCCTACCCCCAATTCAGATGCATCAGTTTGAACAATGAACTTCTTGGAGTAATCAGGACTCTGTAGAATGGGAGCAGTGCACATGGCCTGCTTCAGGTCATCAAATGCCTTTTGACAGCTAACTGTCCACTGAACCTTTTTGGGCATTTTCTTAGAAGTTAAGTCATTCAGGGGTGTCACTATTGATCCATACCCCTTGACAAATCTCCTATAGTACCCAGTCAGGCCTAAGAAGGCTCTCACCTGAGTCTGGGTAGTGGGAGCAGTCCAGTCCATGATAGTCTGGATCTTGCTCTGCAAAGGTTGAACCTGGCCTCCACCCACAAGGTGGCCCAGGTACACAACCTGACTCTGCCCTATCTGGCACTTAGTGGCCTTGATAGTCAGGCCTGCCTTTTGCAGGGCCTGTAAAACATTCCTGAGGTGGACCAGGTGATCCTCCCAGGTGGAGCTAAAGACAGCAATATCATCTAGATATGCTGCACTATAGGCTTCCAGACCTGTGAGAACTGTATTCACCAACCTCTGGAAAGTGGTAGTGCATTCTTCAGACCAAAGGGCATCACCACAAATTGATAATGCCCACTAGGGGTTGAGAATGCTGTTTTGGGCTTTGCAGTATCAGCTAGTCTGATCTGCCAGTAGCCAGCTGTCAAGTCAAATGTGCTGAGATATTTGGCTGAGGCCAAAGTATCTATGAGCTCATCTGCCCTTGGTATTGGATGGGCATCAGTCCTAGTGACTGCATTGAGACCCCTGTAGTCCACACAAAACCTCATCTCTCTTTTTCCACCACTGGTGTGAGGTTTTGGTACAAGGACCACTGGACTAGCCCAAGGGCTATCTGAGGGTTCAATAACTCCCAACTCCAACATTTTCTGGACTTCAGTCCTGATACAGTCCCTGACATGGTCAGGTTGCCTATAAATCTTATTTTTAATAGGCAGACTGTCCCCAGTGTCCACTTCATGAGTGCACCAGGTGGTCTGACTGGGTGTCAGTGAAAACATGTGTCTAAACTGATTGAGAACCTGTCTACAATCAGTTTGTTGCTGGGTAGTGAGGCTGCCTGCCAAGGCTACACCATCTACTGACCCATCGTCAGTGTTCTGTGAGAGCAGGTCAGGGAGTGGGTCACTCTCTTCCTCCTGCCCTTCATCAGTAGCCATGAGCAAGCCCATGTCTGCCCTGTCCACATATGGTTTTACCCTGTTGACATGGAGAACCCTGTGGGGACTCCTGGGTGTTCCTAGGTCTACTAAGTAGGTAACCTCACCCTTCTGCTCAACAATAGTGTGGGGTCCACTCCATTTGTCTTGGAGAGCTGCTGGGGCCACTGGCTCCAACACCCACACCTTCTGTCCTGGCTGGTAAACAGTCAGAACAGCCTTTTGGTCATGCCAGGCCTTTTGAAGTTCCTGGCTAGCCTCAAGGTTTTTAGTTGCCTTTTTCATATACTCAGCCATCCGGGAGCGGAGACCAAGTACATAGTCCACTATATCTTGCTTTGGGGGCTTGAGAGGTAACTCCCATCCTTCCTTCACCAAGCACAGTGGACCCCTCACAGGGTGGCCAAACAGAAGTTCAAAAGGGCTGTAACCAACCCCTTCTGAGGCACCTCCCTATATGCAAATAAAAGGCAGGGCAAGAGTATGTCCCATCTTCGCCTAAGCTTTTATGGGAGCCCTTTAATCATGCCCTTCAAGGTTTTGTTGAATCTCTCAACTAAACCATTGCATTGTGGGTGATAGGGTGTGGTGAACTTATAAGTCACTCCACACTCCTTCCACATTGCTTTTAAGTACCCAGACATGAAGTTAGCACCCCTGTCTGATACTACCTCCTTAGGAAAGCCCACTCTTGAGAAAATTCCCAGGAGGGCCCTTGCCACCACAGGTGCTGTAGTGGTCCTGAGGGGAATAGCTTCTGGGTACCTGGTGGCATGATCCACTACCACCAGGATAAACCTGTGCCCAGAGACTGTTTGGGGATCCATGGGACCAACAATGTCAATCCCTACCCTTTCAAAGGGCACCCCCACCACAGGTAGTGGTATCAGGGGGCCTTTGTAGTGCCACCTGCCTTGCCACTGGCCTGGCAGGTTACACAGGAGCGACAAAACTCCTTGGTGTCTTCAGACATGTGGGGCCAGTGAAAGTGAGGGACAATTCTGTCCCAAGTCTTGTTCTGGCCCAGGTGACCTGCCAAATGAATATCATGGGCTAGGGTCAATAGGAAGCCCCTGAACTTCAGAGGTATAACCAACCTCCTGGTAGCACCAGGCTTGGGGTCTCTACTCTCTGAGTACAGGAGTCCATCATCCCAATACACTGTATGGGGACCACTATCTTTCCCAGCAGCCTCAGCAGCAGCTTGCTGTCTGAGGGGTTCAAGGGAGGGGCAGCTCTGCTGCTCCTGGCTCAGATCTGCCCTAGAAGGTCCCCCTGTCCCCAAGAACTCAACCTGGTCAGGTTCAAGTTCCTCTGGGACAGTTCCTTCTTCAGGACTGAGATCATCCCCCTCAAGGGACTGATCTTCCTCCTGAGCCAAGGGGAAGGCACTGCCTTAACCCTACTACTCCTCCTCTTGGAAGGCACTTGGTCCATTCTTCCAGAATCCAAGGCCTGTTCAGTGCTAGACATTTTGGCTTGTGACCTGGTCACAGCAAACACATCTGCAGGGATCCCCAGCATTTCTGCATGGGTCCTGAGCTCCACTTCTGCCCAAGCAGAAGTCTCTAAGTCATTGCCAAGCAAGCATTCGACTGGTAGGTTTGCACTCACCACAACCTTCTTAAGGCCAGTTACCCCTCCCCAGGAGAAGTTAACAACTGCCAGAGTATGGTCTGTTCTGACATTGCTAGCATTGGTCACTTGGTACATCTCACCAAGTATAACTTGCCCAGGATTCACAAGGTCTTGTGTCACCATTGTGACACTTGCCCCTGTGTCCCTAAATGCCAAAGCCTCTCGTCCATTGATTAAAGGCTGTTGTCTGTACTTGCCCAGATTACTGGGACTCACAGAGGAGGTCACATCCATGCCTCCATCACAGACTAACACAGCCTGAGTCAGTTTTCTGACTAGGTCAGAGCCCAACTCAGTACCCAGGGTGAACCCTACTAAACCCTTGGCTGGAGCACTCCCACCAACTGTACTAGGGGGAACAGGTGCCTTAGGGGCATTGGTGGGTGCTGGACTTGAGTCTTTGGACTTGGTGCAATCACTGGTCCAGTGGGTCTTTTGCTTACAGACCTTGCACCATGGTTTTCTTTGGCCTTTCCCTTTGGTAGACTGTGAATCCCCACCTGAAGAAGATTTTTGGGGGCCTGATGAAGACTTTTGATCTTTACCCTTCTCCCCACCCTTTTCAGAGTTCTTAGCATCTTGCTTCTTGGTTTCCCCACCTTGGTTCTGTACCTTCTGCTTCACCCTGGTTCTGACCCATTTGTCTGCCTTCTTTCCCAATTCTTGGGGAGAGGTCAGATCAGAGTCTACCAGGTATTGATGCAACAGCTGATTTTGACAGTTATTAAGAATCTGCTCCCTCATTATCAGATTGTACAATCCTGAGAAGTCACACACCTTACTGCCCATCAACCAGCCTTCCAGAGCCTTGGCAGAACAATCCACATAGTCTACCCAGTCTTGAGTCTGTGCTTTTTGGGTATCTCTGAACTTCAACCTGTACTGTTCAGTGGTTAGGCCAAACCCATCAATAAGAGCACTCTTCAAGACCTTGTAATTATCAGCATCCTCCTCTCTAACAGTGAGGAGCTTATCTCTACCTTTGACTGCAAAGGAGAGCCACAAGATTGCTGCCCACTGCTCCTGAGGGACCTTCTGTACCTTACAGGCCCTCTCTAGAGCAGTTATCCACTTGTGGATGTCATCCCCATTCTGATAGGGAGGGACAATCTTGCTCAGGTTCCTATTGTAGGAGAGTAGGATCTGCTTCACATGGGTACCCCCACTTTTTGCTGATGCTTCACTGTTTTTCGACATTAGTCTGGCTGGGGCCCTGCTAATCAGAACCCCAGCCTAGCTGCTTCCTCTCTAAAATGGTTTCCATGTGCCTTAGGCACATCACTGATTGGAATCTGGAGTGCCGTTATAAGTCCCTAGTATATGGTATACTATGTACCAAGGGCATAGGTACCTCAGAGGCCTGCCAGGGGCTGCAGCATGTATTATGCCACCCCTGGAAGGCCATCCAAACTGACACCACAGGTCTGCTACTGCAGCCTGGGTAAGGTGGTGCATGCACCCCTTACTGTGATATAGGTTACCTATATCACTAAATACATACACACATATAAACCTATAAGTCACTCCTAAGGCAGGCCTTATCAATCCTAAAGGCAGAGTGCATGGTTCCTATGTGAGAGGGTGCCCCTGCATGAGCAGGGCCCCTCTGCAGCATTCGGAGACCCTTCTCTGATGCTGTTTGTAGTGCAGCCTGACCATATACTCTTAAGCGCATTATAACCTCGCGTTAAATGCTAACTTTGGAATGGCTGCACCTAAACATGTCGTGTTTGGTGTCAAACATCTTGGAATACTACCCCCCGCCAATTCTGGCGGCGGGGGTAGCATTCCACCCTTCTAGAGGGAGAGACATGTTAACTCTGGCTAGCCCGGTAACTTCTTTCCAAAGCCCTGGCATCACAAAATGGATGCTGCTGCCACAGACACGAGTCTGGCCTCCTGCTGCTGGACGAAACTCCGGCAGGGGAGGCCTGGACAATAGGTTTCCTGTCCCAGGGAGGTGTGACCACCTCCCCAGACAGGATAATGTGTATTGGGGCTGGGCGGGAGCACTTTCGGGTGCTTTGAAGTCCTGCACTGGGGGCACACTTGGTGTCCCTGTGCATACCCCAGTTCAAACCGGATCAGGGGCTTGCAGCCCCTGCTTTGGCGCGAACTGGACAAAGGGAAAGGGTGTAGCCACCCCTCTGCCCTGACCCACCCATAGGTGGGGCCACAGAGTAGTCCAACCCCTATCCTTAGTATAAGTATAGGAACCCAGTCCTTAGGACTTTAGATTATCCCTGGACGAAACTCTGAAACTGAATCCTGGACCTTCGACGCTCTACTCACGATTAGAGGACAGAAGAATCTCCCTTGGGGTCAAGGAGTGACTCCCCTGCTTGGCAGGCACCAAAGAAGCATCTGTCCGGTTCGCATTTCTGAAGCTCCCGTCGGACGCCGAAGTCATCGCATCACCAGAGGTGGATTCTCAGACTTCCCCGAGGCTACCCTGAGTCCCCAGCAAAGCTGAGGCCCGTGGCTATCGTGGGTGACTTGAGACCGTGACCCCTGGACACCGAGCACATTTGCAAGTGCATCCTCTTCTGGGTCTCCCCCGAAGTCGTGCTTTGGGCTCCGAGTAGCCCTAGCCTCCAGCACCAACTGCACCGAAGATCACTGGCCTCCACTCCACGAGTGTCCTGTGAGCCAGATCCACGTGCAGCGTCTTGAGGCTCCTTCGCGGTCGCTAGCCCGTTGGCTAGTAGCCCTTAACGAAGGCCAATCTTTTTCTAACTTGGCATCCTGGTTGCTCCAGGCCTGCCCTCACTTACCTTTGCTGGGTGAGTTCCCCAGACCTTGCTGGTCTGCACCATCGACGATCTTCCTCTGCATCAAGACTTGCCGTTGCCAAGGCTTGTTGGGTCCAATCCGGTCGCCGACACCTCAGCACTCGACAGACATTGTGTACCAGCCCGAATCCTGCTCCTGGTTGCCGACAACGCCTCCTGGACCTCGTGGCTGAAGAGTCAAGACGACCGTCAATGCACCTGAAGCACTCGACATCGGTGGGCATCTGTCCATCGCCTTCCTGGTCACTGGCTAGTGACCCAGACTCTGTCCCCTCTGCTTTCAGGTTCTTCAGATCCTCGATCCACTCTTGGATCCACCCGGACACTTTCCACTTGGTCGCCAGCAGCACTTTGCAGCAGATCGCCATTCAAATAAACGACGAAACCCGACCCCGAAAGGCACCTATGCATCCGGCTTCCCTGGGTGAGGTAACACGAGTACTCCGGTGCTCCCGTGGGTAGAGACTCTTCAAAGTCCTAGATCTCAAAGGGTTTGCTCCAAGTCCTCCTTTAAGTGTCCCTTTTCTCTAATTTCCCGATCACGACTTTCTCCATAGAAGTCAACGGCGTATCGCGGTTGTGTATTTACACTGCACGCGTCTCCCGTGGGTCCCCTGTGTCACTACCTTGGGTGGTTCCTTGTGGTCCAAGCACTTCTAGAGGCTCTAGGCCTAGTGTCTAGTTCAGTCGTGGTTCTTATACCACTTTATTGGTATATGGTTTGGTACGCCCCTAGGGCCCAAACGTGTATTTGTGCTATTACTGTGTTTAAATAACTTCTAACTTATGTACTTCGAACTCTAGCCTCATAAAGAGACTAGAGGGGTGTGTTTAGCAATAAATACATATATTTTGAATATATACCTGGTGTGGTGCTCTTTCATTTGATCACTCAAGAGATTATAGACTGGTAAAACAAGCTGCTTTACATTCCTTCAAGACTTAGCCTGAAGGCTGCTCTCCATAGCTACCACTAGGATAGCTTTCAATAAGGTTGTCTTTAACCTATCTCCAATAAGGGGTTGTTTGGACTGGTGCAAGGTGCCCACTATAATTAGTGGACAGCATATACCAGGCCAACTTCTCACATTGGTGTGCAGCGTGTGGGATTCCAGCTTGCTATTGTTTTACCAGATAATCTCAATTGAATTGATCAACTGAAAACCACTAAAGGTACCTAAGGTACATATAATTTAAGCTTAGAATACAGTAAGTTCTACTGAACTTAGAGTTGTGTGTTAAGGGATAGCACAACCCTTTCTACAACTCAAGAGAGTTTAGTAGGCCACACTAGAGTAGGTAGTGCATACACCACACCACACTAGTAATGTCTTTAAGGGTAGGATCTAAAGAATCCTTGCAGGAAGCCACTGAGCTTCCACCCTCCAAGTATGATACACTCCCATTCTTGGAATTGAGAGCTTTATGCAACTTGAGAAAAATAAGGACAGGCCAAAGCCCCACCACCCAACACCTCAAGGAGTTGTTGGTGGCTTATGACCTTAGTAAGCCCTTGGGGACTGAAGGGGTAGGAGCTGAGGGTGGGGCAGATGATGAGGATGGGACCAGGGGTACCAGTACCCCCAGCCCCCCTCTGAAACTGGCCAGGAGGGCGACAATGGCCCTGACCTGGATAATCCAATCCCTCCTGAGGAAGATGAAGAGGATGATCAGAATGATGCCCTCTTTGTCCCCCCAGGAAGGATTATGAGTGTGCCCAGAAGGTCTAGATCTCCTTCTCAGGAGTCTAACCACTCTGGCACCTCAATAGGGAGCTCTGTCTCATCTCATAGGAGGGAATCCTCTCATGAGAGAAGAAAGAGGCTGGTTCAATATGAGGAAGCTCAGCTTGAAATCAAGAAGAAGCAACTGGCTATAGACAGGGAGTCCCTAGATCTCTTTAGAGAGAGAAGAAAGTTGGGACTAGAGTCCCATGGTGGCAGCCATGTCCCTAGAGATAGGGAAAGGTCCTATGACCATAGGAACCTGAGCAAGATTGTCCCTCCCTATCAGAATGGGGATGACATCCACAAGTGGATAACTGCTCTAGAGAGGGCCTGTAAGGTACAGAAGGTCCCTCAGGAGCAGTGGGCAGCAATCTTGTGGCTCTCCTTTGCTGACAAAGGTAGAGATAAGCTCCTCACTGTTAGAGAGGAGGATGCTGATAATTACAAGGTCTTGAAGAGTGCTCTTATTGATGGGTTTGGCCTAACCACTGAACAGTACAGGTTGAAGTTCAGAGATACCCAAAAAGCACAGACTCAAGACTGGGTAGACTATGTGGATTGTTCTGCCAAGGCTCTGGAAGGCTGGTTGATGGGCAGTAAGGTGTGTGACTTCTCAGGATTGTACAATCTGATAATGAGGGAGCAGATTCTTAATAACTGTCAAAATCAGCTGTTGCATCAATACCTGGTAGACTCTGATCTGACCTCTCCCCAAGAATTGGGAAAGAAGGCAGACAAATGGGTCAGAACCAGGGTGAAGCAGAAGGTACAGAACCAAGGTGGGAAAACCAAGAAGCAAGATGCTAAGAACTCTGAAAAGGGTGGGGAGAAGGGTAAAGATCAAAAGTCTTCATCAGGCCCCCAAAAATCTTCTTCTGGTGGGGATTCACAGTCTACCAAAGGGAAAGGCCAAAGAAAACCATGGTGCAAGGTCTGTAAGCAAAAGACCCACTGGACCAGTGATTGCACCAAGTCCAAAGACTCCAGTCCAGCACCCACCAATGCCCCTAAGGCACCTGTTCCCCCTAGTACAGTTGGTGGGAGTGCTCCAGCCAAGGGTTTAGTAGGGTTCACCCTGGGTACTGAGTTGGGCTCTGACCTAGTCAGAGAACTGACTCAGGCTGTGTTAGTCTGTGATGGAGGCATGGATGTGACCTCCACTGTGAGTCCCAGTAATCTGGGCAAGTACAGACAACAGCCTTTAATCAATGGACGTGAGGCTTTGGCATTTAGGGACACAGGGGCAAGTGTCACAATGGTGACACAAGACCTTGTGAATCCTGGGCAAGTTATACTTGGTGAAATGTACCAAGTGACCAATGCTAGCAATGTCAGAACAGACCATACTCTGGCAGTTGTTAACTTCTCCTGGGGAGGGGTAACTGGCCTTAAGAAGGTTGTGGTGAGTGCAAACCTACCAGTCGAATGCTTGCTTGGCAATGACTTAGAGACTTCTGCTTGGGCAGAAGTGGAGCTCAGGACCCAATGCAGAAATGCTGGGGATCCCTGCAGATGTGTTTGCTGTGACCAGGTCACAAGCCAAAATGTCTAGCACTGAACAGGCCTTGGATTCTGGAAGAATGGACCAAGTGCCTTCCAAGAGGAGGAGTAGTAGGGTTAAGGCAGTGCCTTCCCCCTTGGCTCAGGAGGAAGATCAGTCCCTTGAGGGGGATGATCTCAGCCCTGAAGAAGGAACTGTCCCAGAGGAACTTGAACCTGACCAGGTTGAGTTCTTGGGGACAGGGGGACCTTCTAGGGCAGATCTGAGCCAGGAGCAGCAGAGCTGCCCCTCCCTTGAACCCCTCAGACAGCAAGCTGCTGCTGAGGCTGCTGGGAAAGCTAGTGGTCCCCATACAGTGTATTGGGATGATGGACTCCTGTACTCAGAGAGTAGAGACCCCAAGCCTGGTGCTACCAGGAGGTTGGTTATACCTCTGAAGTTCAGGGGCTTCCTATTGACCCTAGCCCATGATATTCCCTTAGCAGGTCACCTGGGCCAGAACAAGACTTGGGACAGAATTGTCCCTCACTTTCACTGGCCCCACATGTCTGAAGACAGCAAGGAGTTTTGTCGCTCCTGTGTAACCTGCCAAGCCAGTGGCAAGGCAGGTGGCACTACAAAGGCCCCCTGATACCACTACCTGTGGTGGGGGTGCCCTTTGAAAGGGTAGGGATTGACATTGTTGGTCCCATGGATCCCCAAACAGCCTCTGGGCACAGGTTTATCCTGGTGGTAGTGGATCATGCCACCAGGTACCCAGAAGCTATTCCCCTCAGGACCACTACAGCACCTGTGGTGGCAAGGGCCCTCCTGGGAATTTTCTCAAGAGTGGGCTTTCCTAAGGAGGTAGTATCAGACAGGGGTGCTAACTTCATGTCTGGGTACTTAAAAGCAATGTGGAAGGAGTGTGGAGTGACTTATAAGTTCACCACACCCTATCACCCACAATGCAATGGTTTAGTTGAGAGATTCAACAAAACCTTGAAGGGCATGATTAAAGGGCTCCCAGAAAAGCTTAGGCGTAGATGGGACATACTCTTGCCCTGCCTTTTATTCGCATATAGGGAGGTGCCTCAGAAGGGGGTTGGTTACAGCCCTTTTGAACTTCTGTTTGGCCACCCTGTGAGGGGTCCACTGTGCTTGGTGAAGGAAGGATGGGAGTTACCTCTCAAGCCCCCAAAGCAAGATATAGTGGACTATGTACTTGGTCTCCGCTCCAGGATGGCTGAGTATATGAAAAAGGCAACCAAAAACCTTGAGGCTAGCCAGGAACTTCAAAAGGCCTGGCATGACCAAAAGGCTGTTCTGACTGTTTACCAGCCAGGACAGAAGGTGTGGGTGTTGGAGCCAGTGGCCCCAGCAGCTCTCCAAGACAAATGGAGTGGACCCCACACTATTGTTGAGCAGAAGGGTGAGGTCACCTACTTAGTAGACCTAGGAACACCCAGGAGTCCCCACAGGGTTCTCCATGTCAACAGGTTAAAACCATATGTGGACAGGGCAGACATGGGCTTGCTCATGGCTACTGATGAAGGGCAGGAGGAAGAGAGTGACCCACTCCCTGACCTGCTCTCACAGAACCCTGACGATGGGTCAGTAGATGGTGTAGCCTTGGCAGGCAGCCTCACTACCCAGCAACAAACTGATTGTAGGCAAGTTCTCAATCAGTTTAGACATATGTTTTCACTGACACCCAGTCAGACCACCTGGTGCACTCATGAAGTGGACACTGGGGACAGTCTGCCTATTAAAAATAAGATTTATAGGCAACCTGACCATGTCAGGGACTGTATCAGGACTGAAGTCCAGAAAATGTTGGAATTGGGAGTTATTGAACCCTCAGATAGCCCTTGGGCTAGTCCAGTGGTCCTTGTGCCAAAACCTCACACCAGTGGTGGAAAAAGAGAGATGAGGTTTTGTGTGGACTACAGGGGTCTCAATGCAGTCACTAGGACTGATGCCCATCCAATACCAAGGGCAGATGAGCTCATAGATACTTTGGCCTCAGCCAAATATCTCAGCACATTTGACTTGACAGCTGGCTACTGGCAGATCAGACTAGCTGATACTGCAAAGCCCAAAACAGCATTCTCAACCCCTAGTGGGCATTATCAATTTGTGGTAATGCCCTTTGGTCTGAAGAATGCACCTGCCACTTTCCAGAGGTTGGTGAATACAGTTCTCACAGGTCTGGAAGCCTATAGTGCAGCTTATCTAGATGATATTGCTGTCTTTAGCTCCACCTGGGAGGATCACCTGGTCCACCTCAGGAATGTTTTACAGGCCCTGCAAAAGGCAGGCCTGACTATCAAGGCCACTAAGTGCCAGATAGGGCAGAGTCAGGTTGTGTACCTGGGCCACCTTGTGGGTGGAGGCCAGGTTCAACCTTTGCAGAGCAAGATCCAGACTATCATGGACTGGACTGCTCCCACTACCCAGACTCAGGTGAGAGCCTTCTTAGGCCTGACTGGGTACTATAGGAGATTTGTCAAGGGGTATGGATCAATAGTGACACCCCTGAATGACTTAACTTCTAAGAAAATGCCCAAAAAGGTTCAGTGGACAGTTAGCTGTCAAAAGGCATTTGATGACCTGAAGCAGGCCATGTGCACTGCTCCCATTCTACAGAGTCCTGATTACTCCAAGAAGTTCATTGTTCAAACTGATGCATCTGAATTGGGGGTAGGGGCTGTACTGTCACAATTGAATGAAGAAGGTCAGGATCAGCCAGTAGCTTTCATTAGCAGAAGGCTGACCCCTAGAGAGAAACGTTGGTCAGCCATAGAGAGGGAGGCCTTTGCTGTGGTCTGGGCTCTGAAGAAGTTGAGGCCATACTTGTTTGGTACACACTTCCTGGTTCAGACAGACCATAAGCCCCTCTTATGGCTAAAACAAATGAAGGGTGAAAACCCCAAACTGCTTAGGTGGTCCATTTCCCTACAGGGGATGGACTTTACAGTGGAACATAGACCTGGGAGTAACCATGCCAATGCAGATGGACTCTCTAGGTACTTCCACTTAGAACATGAAGACTTAACTGGGCAAGGTTAGTTTAATGTCCCTACGTTTGGGGGGGGGTTGTGTAGGAGAGTAGATTCTGCTTCACATGATTCACTTACCACCTATTTGCAAATAATCACTTCCCTGTCACATGTACTTATTGTAAATAAACTCTCTTTGCACACCTATGTTTTCGTGTCAGCTCCATGTTTATCACAGGATGTACAATCTTTTTTTTTTTTTACATTTCTTTTTATTAAACATGAACAGATCGACAATTCAGAGTACACTTGTGAGGTATTGATTCAAAATGGCACGTACATCATGGAAGTAACATTATCTGGGACTTATGACAAACAAGGGGTATGGATTTCAAGGAGAAAGAGACTCGTCATCTGCGGGGACATTTGGGGCGCTACATATATTTCCCCGGTAATCATTCCATTTGCTCCAGACAGAGGACCACTTTTTGGGACATCCACCGTGGTTTGTATACAGTTTTTTCCCTGAACATGCACCAGTCTAAATTTGCTTTCCAGGCCTCCAGTGTCGGCAATGTTGCCGCTCCCCACAGTTGCGCAATGTTTCGTTTTGCCACCATTAGGCACAAAGTAGCCCAGATTTTATCCTTACTATTCAGATCGGTTGGTTCCCAAACATTCAGGAGACACCTTTTAGCCTCCGGGTGTATATCCATCATTAGTACTTCCCGCATGACCTCATGTATCCCTCTCCAATACTGTTGTATATACTCACATTCCCATATTATGTGCAGGAAAGTACCCACCCGACCACAATGCCTTCTACAGTCTCCCCTCTCCCTCTTTCCATATGAACCAGTTGGGGCCCTGTGATATATACTCTGTGTAATATCTTCAGTTGGACAAGCCGTAGCCGAGCGGAAATTGCCACTTCCCGAGGGGAGGCCACCGCCTCCTGCCACTCCTCATCATCAAGCACTAGGCCGTCTCTCTCCCAACTCTCTCGTAGTCGCCCGAGGGGATCCAGGGTGTTATTAATCAACTTTTATAAGTTAAGGATATTGCTTTCTGTTGTAGGTACCCGTCAGTAACCTATCTTCTAATGGTGAAGACTCAGGGGGGGAGGAGCCCTTCCGCAGGTGTGTTACAAGTGCGTGCCGGATCTGCAGGTATCGAAGATACTCTGAGTTGTAGGAGAGTAGGATCTGCTTCACATGGGTACCCCCACTTTTTGCTGATGCTTCACTGTTTTTTGACATTAGTCTGGCTGGGGCCCTGCTAATCAGAACCCCAGCCTAGCTGCTTCCTCTCTAAAATGGTTTCCATGTGCCTTAGGCACATCACTGATTGGAATCTGGAGTGCCCTTATAAGTCCCTAGTATATGGTATACTATGTACCAAGGGCATAGGTACCTCAGAGGCCTGCCAGGGGCTGCAGCATGTATTATGCCACCCCTGGAAGGCCATCCAAACTGACACCACAGGTCTGCTACTGCAGCCTGGGTAAGGTGGTGCATGCACCCCTTACTGTGATATAGGTTACATATATCACTAAATACATACACACATATAAACCTATTAGTCACTCCTAAGGCAGGCCTTATCAATCCTAAAGGCAGAGTGCATGGTTCCTATGTGAGAGGGTGCCCCTGCATGAGCAGGGCCCCTCTGCAGCGTTCGGAGACCCTTCTCTGATGCTGTTTGTAGTGCAGCCTGACCATATACTCTTAAGCGCATTATAACTTCGCGTTACGTTAAATGCTAACTTTGGAATGGCTGCACCTAAACATGTCGTGTTTGGTGTCAAACATCTTGGAATACTACCCCCCGCCAACTCTGGCGGCGGGGTAGCATTCCACCCTTCTAGAGGGAGAGACATGTTAACTCTGGCTAGCCCGGTAACTTCTTTCCAAAGCCCTGGCATCACAAAATGGATGCTGCTGCCACAGACACGAGTCTGGCCTCCTGCTGCTGGACGAAACTCTGGCAGGGGAGGCCTGGACAATAGGTTTCTGTCCCAGGGAGGTGTGACCACCTCCCCAGATAGGATAATATGTATTGGGGCTGGGCGGGAGCACTCTGGTGCTTTGAAGTCCTGCACTGGGGGCACACTTGGTGTCCCTAGTGCATACCCCAGTTCAAACCGGATCAGGGCTTGCAGCCCCTGCTTTGGCGCGAACTGGACAAAGGGAAAGGGGTGTAGCCACCCCTCTGCCCTGACCCACCCATAGGTTGGGCCACAGAGTAGTCCAACCCCTATCCTTAGTATAAGTATAGGAACCCAGTCCTTAGGACTTTAGATTATCCCTGGACGAAACTCTGAAACTGAATCCTGGACCTTCGACGGTCTACTCACGATTAGAGGACAGAAGAATCTCCCTTGGGGTCAAGGAGTGACTCCCCTGCTTGGCAGGCACCAAAGAAGCATCTGTCCGGTTCGCATTTCTGAAGCTCCCGTCGGACGCCGAAGTCATCGCATCACCAGAGGTGGATTCTCAGACTTCCCCGAGGCTACCCTGAGTCCCCAGCAAAGCTGAGGCCCGTGGCTATCGTGGGTGACTTGAGACCGTGACCCCTGGACACCGAGCACATTTGCAAGTGCATCCTCTTCTGGGTCTCCCACGAAGTCGTGCTTTGGGCTCCTAGTAGCCCTAGCCTCCAGCACCAACTGCACCGAAGATCACTGGCCTCCACTCCACGAGTGTCCTGTGAGCCAGATCCACGTGCGGCGTCTCGAGACTCCTTCGCGGTCGCTAGCCCGTTGGCTAGTAGCCCTTAACGAAGGCCAATCTTTTTCTAACTTGGCATCCTGGTTGCTCCAGGCCTGCCCTCACTTACCCTCGCTGGGTGAGTTCCCCAGACCTTGCTGGTCTGCACCATCGACGATCTTCCTCTGCATCGAGACTTGCCGTTGCCAAGGCTTGTTGGGTCCAATCCGGTCGCCGACACCTCAGCACTCGACAAACATCGTGTACCAGCCTGAATCCTGCTCCTGGTTGCCGACAACGCCTCCTGAACCTCGTGGCTGAAGAGTCAAGACGACCGTCAACGCACCTGAAGCACTCGACATCGGTGGGCATCTGTCCATCCCCTTCCTGGTCACTGGCTAGTGACCCAGACTCTGTCCCCTCTGCTTTCAGGTTCTTCAGATCCTCGATCCACTCTTGGATCCACCCGGACACTTTCCACTTGGTCGCCAGCAGCACTTTGCAGCAGATCGCCATTCAAATCGACGACGAAACCCGACCCCGAAAGGCACCTATGCACCCGGCTTCCCTGGGTGAGGTAACACGAGTACTCCGGTGCTCCCGTGGGTAGAGACTCTTCAAAGTCCTAGATCTCAAAGGGTTTGTTCCAAGTCCTCTTTTAAGTGTCCCTTTTCTCTAATTTCCCGATCACGACTTTCTCCATAGAAGTCAACGGCGTATCGCGGTTTTGTATTTACACTGCACGCGTCTCCCGTGGGTCCCCTGTGTCACTACCTTGGGTGGTTCCTTGTGGTCCAAGCACTTCTAGAGGCTCTAGGCCTAGTGTCTAGTTCAGTCGTGGTTCTTATACCACTTTATTGGTATATGGTTTGGTACGCCCCTAGGGCCCAAACGTGTATTTGTGCTATTACTGTGTTTAAATAACTTATAACTTGTGTACTTCGAACTCTAGCCTCATAAAGAGACTAGAGGGGTGTGTTTAGCAATAAATACATATATTTTGAATATATACCTGGTGTGGTGCTCTTTCATTTGATCACTCAAGAGATTATAGACTGGTAAAACAAGCTGCTTTACATTCCTTCAAGACTTAGCCTGAAGGCTGCTCTCCATAGCTACCACTAGGATTGCTTTCAATAAGGTTGTCTTTAACCTATCTCCAATAAGGGGTTGTTTGGACTGGTGCAAGGTGCCCACTATAATTAGTGGACAGCATATACCAGGCCACGACTGAACTAGACACTAGGCCTAGAGCCTCTAGAAGTGCTTGGACCACAAGGAACCACCCAAGGTAGTGACACAGGGGACCCACGGGGGACGCGTGCAGTGTAAATACACAACCGCGATACGCCGTTGACTTCTATGGAGAAAGTCGTGATCGGGAAATTAAAAAAAAGGGGCACTTAAAGGAGGACTTGGAGCAAACCCTTTGAGATCTAGTACTTTGAAGAGTCTCTACCCATGGGAGCACCGGAGTACTCGTGCTACCTCACCCAGGGAAGCCGGGTGCATAGGTGTCTTTCGGGGTCGGGTTTCGTCGTCGATTTGAATGGCGATCTGCTGCAAAGTGCTGCTGGCGACCAAGTGGTAAGTGTCCTGGTGGATCCAAGAGTGGATCGGAGATCTGAAGAACCTGAAAGCAGAGGGGACAGAGTCTGGGTCACTAGCCAGTGACCAGGAGGGCGATGGACAGATGCCCACCGATGTCGAGTGCTTCAGGTGCATTGATGGTCATCTTGACTCTTCAGCCACGAGGTCCAGGAGGCGTTGTCAGCAACCAGGAGCAGGATTCGGGCTCGTACACAATGTCTGTCGAGTGCTGAGGTGTTGGCGACCGGATTGGACCCAACAAGCCTTGGCAACGGCAAGTCTCGATGCAGAGGAAGATCGTCGATGGTGCAGACCAGCAAGGTCTGAGGAACTCACCCAGCGAGGGTAAGTGAGGGCAGGCCTGGAGCAATCAGGATGCTAAGTAAGAAAAAGATTGGCCTTCGTTAAGGGCTACTAGCCAACGGGCTAGCGACCGCGAAGGAGCCTCGAGACGTCGCACGTGGATCTGGCTCACAGGACACTCGTGGAGTGGAGGCCAGTGATCTTCGGTGCAGTGGGTGCTGGAGGCTAGGGCTACTCGGAGCCCAAAGCACGACTTCGTGGGAGACCCAGAAGAGGATGCACTTGCAAATGTGCTCGGTGTCCAGGGGTCATGGTCTCAAGTCACCCACGATAGCTACGGACCTCAGCTTTGCTGGGGACTCAGGGTAGCCTCGGGGAAGTCTGAGAATCTACCTCTGGTGATGCGATGACTTCGGCGTCCGATGGGAGCTTCAGAAATGCGAACCAGACAGATGCTTCTTTGGTGCCTGCCAAGCAGGGGAGTCACTCCTTGACCCCAAGGGAGATTCTTCTGTCCTCTAATCGTGAGTAGAGCGTCGAAGGTCCAGGATTCAGTTTCAGAGTTTCGTCCAGGGATAATCTAAAGTCCTAAGGACTGGGTTCCTATACTTATACTAAGTATAGGGGTTGGACTACTCTGTGGCCCCACCTATGGGTGGGTCAGGGCAGAGGGGTGGCTACACCCCTTTCCCTTTGTCCAGTTCGCGCCAAAGCAGGGGCTGCAAGCCCCTGATCCGGTTTGAACTGGGGTATGCACAGGGACACCAAGTGTGCCCCCAGTGCAGGACTTCAAAGCACCCGAAAGTGCTCCCGCCCAGCCCCAATACACATTATCCTGTCTGGGGAGGTGGTCACACCTCCCTGGGACAGGAAACCTATTGTCCAGGCCTCCCCTGCCAGAGTTTCGTCCAGCAGCAGGAGGCCAGACTCGTGTCTGTGGCAGCAGCATCCATTTTGTGATGCCAGGGCTTTGTAAAGAAGTTACCGGGCTAGCCAGAGTTAACATGTCTTTCCCTCTAGAAGGGTGGAATGCTACACCCGCCGCCAGAATTGGCGGGGGGGTAGTATTCCAAGATGTTTGACACCAAACACGACATGTTTAGGTGCAGCCATTCCAAAGTTAGCATTTAACGCGAGGTTATAATGCGCTTAAGAGTATATGGTCAGGCTGCACTACAAACAGCATCAGAGAATGGTCTCCGAACGCTGCAGAGGGGCCCTGCTCATGCAGGGGCACCCTCTCACATAGGAACCATGCACTCTGCCTTTAGGATTGATAAGGCCTGCCTTAGGAGTGACTTATAGGTTTATATGTGTGTATGTATTTCGTGATATATGTAACCTATATCACAGTAAGGGGTGCATGCACCACCTTACCCAGGCTGCAGTAGCAGACCTGTGGTGTCAGTTTGGATGGCCTTCCAGGGGTGGCATAATACATGCTTCAGCCCCTGGAAGGCCTCTGAGGTACCTATGCCCTTGGTACATAGTATACCATATACTAGGGACTTATAAGGGCACTCCAGATTCCAATCAGTGATGTGCCTAAGGCACATGGAAACCATTTTAGAGAGGAAGCAGCTAGGCTGGGGTTCTGATTAGCAGGGCCCCAGCCAGACTAATGTCAAAAAACAGTGAAGCATCAGCAAAAAGTGGGGGTACCCATGTGAAGCAGATCCTACTCTCCTACAACTCAGAGTATCTTCGATACCTGCAGATCCGGCACGCACTTGTAACACACCTGCGGAAGGGCTCCTCCCCCCCTGAGTCTTCACCATTAGAAGATAGGTTACTTGACGGGTACCTACAACAGAAAGCAATATCCTTAACTTATAAAAAGTTGATTAATAACACCCTGGATCCCCTCGGGCGACTACGAGAGAGTTGGGAGAGAGACGGCCTAGTGCTTGATGATGAGGAGTGGCAGGAGGCGGTGGCCTCCCCTCGGGAAGTGGCAATTTCCGCTCGGCTACGGCTTGTCCAACTGAAGATATTACACAGAGTATATATCACAGGGCCCCAACTGGTTCATATGGAAAGAGGGGAGGGGGGAGACTGTAGAAGGCATTGTGGTCGGGTGGGTACTTTCCTGCACATAATATGGGAATGTGAGTATATACAACAGTATTGGAGAGGGATACATGAGGTCATGCGGGAAGTACTAATGATGGATATACACCCGGAGGCTAAAAGGTGTCTCCTGAATGTTTGGGAACCAACCGATCTGAATAGTAAGGATAAAATCTGGGCTACTTTGTGCCTAATGGTGGCAAAACGAAACATTGCGCAACTGTGGGGAGCGGCAACATTGCCGACACTGGAGGCCTGGAAAGCAAATTTAGACTGGTGCATGTTCAGGGAAAAAACTGTATACAAACCACGGTGGATGTCCCAAAAAGTGGTCCTCTGTCTGGAGCAAATGGAATGATTACCGGGGAAATATATGTAGCGCCCCAAATGTCCCCGCAGATGACGAGTCTCTTTCTCCTTGAAATCCATACCCCTTGTTTGTCATAAGTCCCAGATAATGTTACTTCCATGATGTACATGCCATTTTGAATCAATACCTCACAAGTGTACTCTGAATTGTCGATCTGTTCATGTTTAATAAAAAGAAATGTTAAAAAAAAAAAAAGATTGTACATCCTGTGATAAACATGGAGCTGACACGAAAACATAGGTGTGCAAAGAGAGTTTATTTACAATAAGTACATGTGACAGGGAAGTGATTATTTGCAAATAGGTGGTAAGTGAATCAATGAGTTGTCAGTGATGGTAGACGAGACAATAGAGTAGTCACAGTGGTGACACAGTCCAACAGACGCCTGCCATCAACATGGCAGTGTGGGTAAGGATAGTCAACAAAGTCAATGGGAAGGTGAAGAGAGGTACCATCATGGCTGGCTCTTTGACTGGCGTTTGGCTGGTGCTTTGCCACGTGATCCTCCCTTGTTTTTCCTCGGACGGCCCCTTGAGCGTTTGGTAGGGGGGGGCCTCTGCTGCGGGCTCAGAGGTGTCTGAGGACACATCCTGTTCCAGCTCACACGTCTCTGTGGCCGCAGGTGAGGAGGTGGGACTGTCATCCTGCGGGCCACTGGAGGGAGGTTGAGCTGTCCTTTGGGCCGCAGGCCTGTCCCTCAGGACACCCACAAGCTGGCCCAAGAGGTCCACGATTTGGCCCAATCGCGTGTCTATGGACCTCAGCAGCAGGCGGAGCTCACGCGATTCTTCCAGAGTCTGGCCCGTGTGTCCCTGGGCTTGTTCGTATGCCCCAAGGACTCTGGCGATGTTGCCCAGGGCTTCGGTCCCAGTGTCCTGTTGATTTTGTCACCCAGTTGCCCTCCCACCTGCCCTGCTGTCCCGGACCTGTGGCATCACCATTCGACGCACCCGCTGACTCTCCCTGCCCTCCTCAGATTGTGGGGTGGTGTGGGTATCCTCTGAGGCAGGGACAGTGTTGCAGGCAGCACTGGTGGTGGTGGTGGAGGCCGCACAGGTCGTTACAGCAGTGGTCAGCGCAGTTGTTGTTGCTGAGATGGTGGTGGTGAGGACAGTGGGGGCCTGGGACCTGCTGCGCCCTGGCAGGCCAGATGGGCCAGCTTCTGTGTCCCCATCCGAGGAATTTAGGGAGTCTGCATCCGGGCGTCCATGTTCCGGGGGGAGACTGGCTCTGCAGGTTGGTGTTGTCATCTGCAGCAGTCAATTCTTGGTCACCTGTAGAACACAGAAGAAATGGTCATTGAAGTGCACCCCACAAGCTTGGTGTTAGATGTTTGGATGTTACATGTTATACACCACACAGTTTACATTGAGATCACTTTGTATGGCTGCACGGTACTGAGCATGATGTAGTGACATGATGTGTAGGTACCTACATTACTTGTCCATGGTGTGACATGTCAATAGATACCATGCTCCACGTACAGATTGTGTGATTACAAGGACATGTCGTCATCTAACGACTAGCAGCACAACAACTTTTTGTGAAGCATCTTTGTTGTTTGCTCTGCATGGAAGTCATTCATTCTGGGCATGTACTAGCCATTGTTGTCTCATGCATCCCTCTGTCATATCATGTTCTTTGCTTTATTTTTGAAAATGACCATGCTTGTTTTGTTTTCATATGGGCCTTGATGCTCTGCCACCATGGCACTTACACATAGCATTCACTGCTGTGCATGATTGTGCCCTGAATTACTTCAACATGTGATTTGGTGAGTCAAACTTTAATTTCTGTGACAGTTACATATGCTAAGCTGTCTGCACACTGGAAGTGGCTATTGGATCTATGCCAAGTTGGGTGGGATGTGAGGGCTGGTGTGGTCATATGGCTCCATGCTTTTTGAGAGGAATGGCAGGGTGCATGCACTGTCTACCTACCTGTTCTGTGACACAGATGAGGGGAATTGCTGACACATGTTTCTGGGTGTCGGTGGAGTGCTCCATCTTGCTGAGCTGTGGGACAAGGGGGCCTGGTGGGAGTTGTAGTGCTGGCTTTCCACCCACAAACACCCCTCCCTGTTAAGATAGCTACCTACCTGTTAGGTGGAGGTGATCAATGCAATGGCTGCCACATGCTTCTGGGTGTGGGGGAGTGCTCCATTTTGCTGATCTATGGGACAAGGGGGCCTGGTGGGAGTTGTAGTTGTGGCTTTCCACCCACAAACACCCCTCCCTGTTAAGATGGCTACCTACCTGTCAGGTGGAGGTGATCAATGCAATGGCTGCCACATGCTTCTGGGTGTGGGGGAGTGCTCCATCTTGCTCAGCTGTTGGACAAGGGGGCCTGGTGGGAGTTGTAGTGCTGGATTTACACCCACAAACACCCCTCCCTGTTAAGATGGCTACCTACCTGTTAGGTGGAAGTGATCAATGCAATGGCTGCCACATGCTTCTGGGTGAGGGGGAGTGCTCCATCTTGCTGAGCTGTGGGACAAGGGGGCGTGGTGGGAGTTGTAGTGCTGGCTTTCCACCCACAAACACCCCTCCCTTTTAAGATGGCTACCTACCTGTTAGGTAGAGGTGATCAATGCAATGGCTGCCACATGCTTCTGGGTGTGGGGGAGTGCTCCATCTTGCTGGGCTGTGGGACAAGGGGGCCTGGTGAGAGTTATAGTGCTGGCTGCCTGTACACATGCAACCCTGGGAATGTTGCTAGCTACCTTTGGGGGTGATTCAGAGGGAGTGAATGTTAGATCTGTGAGACATGTGTCGGGGAGTGTGTGGTGCACATGGATGCATTTGGGCCTAGGAGGTGTAGCTCTGTGGTTGTGCAAGACAGTACATAGCAGTGTGATGGTGGACATTTGTTGTTACTTACCAGCCTCCACTCCCCCGGTTATTCCTGTGAGACTCTCTGGATGCAGTATGGCAAGCACCTTCTCCTCCCATGCGGTGAATGTTCTTGGTAGAATGGGAGGGCCACCGCCAGTCCTCTGAGCCAGCTCACGGTTCTTGTTGTTCCTCTCTTTCACCTTTTTCTTGAGGTCATGCCACCGCTTCACGATCTCATTCTTGGTGCGTGGGACAGTCCCTACTGCATTGACCTTGCGGACTATCCTTTCCCACATTAGTGTTTTGGTGGCTAATGGTGTCTGTTGGACCATGCTTCCAAACAATTGTGGTTCTACTCTGATTACCTACAAAAGAGGGACAATGGGCTTTTGGCGAGGTCCAGCATATGTGCCCAGAGTCATGAGAAAAACAAGTAATATGCTGTTACTAGTGGTTAAAAACTGAGTCAGTTAAAGGGATCTAGAAGTACTCGAATATAAATGATTCAGAGGTGGGAATCCATTTTATTGGAATATAGGGCCCTCACATACCCAGATGGGTGTCATGCTTCATCATCGGGCTGCTCCTCGTCGGGTCGGCGCTGCAATACCCGACGGGCACCCAATGAGGGGCACTTTGGCGGAGATCTTTTTTCCAATGGCCGTTTGGTGCCGTGGGGGTGAGGGGCCTTGTGAGTGAAGATGTCAAAAAATGTGTTAAATGAGTGAATTAAAACAGGGTTGGGAGTACCAACAATGACAATTTTAATAAGTGGGTCTCCTACCCTGAGTAAAAACAAAACAAAAGGCACAGGGCTGGGATTTATGTCTCAGTTGGGGCACTCTTTCTTGTGAGAGGTCAACATGTTTCTCGCCTACTCCTTAATCTAGGGGCGATTCATCAGGACCTAAAAACTGTATGTCAGCTATCTTCACCTAGGGTAGTGATGTGGTCAAAAAATCACACTAATAACGACCCTAACTACTAATTGTGTAGAATACCTGGTAGTGCTGGATCTACCTGATAATGCAGGATCTACCTGTATGGAGAGAAATTGACACATATGTTAATTTATATACAGCATCCAGTGTAAGTGTATTAACTCTCCTATCCCTTGTGCAACTGACTCATAACACATAAGTGCTAATAATAAAACAAGCAAAGGTGCGGTGCCGCCTAATGTGATACTCACAAGTGATAACTCGTGAACGTAGACACCCCATGTGAAAAACAAAACAAAGTTGCAGAAAAGAGATGCATAACTCACCCAGTTTGGGTTATTAAAAACTTCCCCAATGCCCGGCAAGTCTTACATGAGGGACTTCCTCATGTGCTAAGGACCATGTTGAAGAGGGAGAAAAGTATGTCATTCATGTTAAGAAATTTCCAATCAAGCACTGTCTGTATATATGGAGTCAATGTATATTATCAAACAATTGTAAAGATGTTCTATCGTTGTTGAAAAACAAAATGTTGGTCTCAACAATGTCAGATGTCTGATTATGCCCTTTTATTTAGGAGCCACGTGTTTGATTTCCGGTTTAAAAATGCAATAGTCATGACAACGGTGCTGAATGAGTAAATCACATATGGCGTTGTATTAGCTGCAACCTCGATCTAGAATCATCCTATGTGAGTTAAGCTCACGTATAGAAATAATCCCAAGTATAATCACCATTTTATCTCAGTCCTCGGAGGTGAGTTTAAGATATATAATGGAGCGTGCCCCCAATGCGGAGTTGCTGGAATAAACACAAGGTAAAGCATCCCGTCTGGGAAAAGAATGGGACTCGTAGTCTAAACAACTAAGAGGCTCGAATCAGGGAGAGCGGAGTACTCACGTGTGCGTGGCTTGCACCTCGGCCGGAGACCTACCCGCCGCTGCCGGGATTGGAAGGTCTTGAGTACCTACAGAAAGATATTCGTAAGTTTGATAAGGAAAAGGTATAGCCTTATCTTAGACCAGACTTTGTCCCTACTGGCTCTAACAACTCTTCTGAAGCCAGTTCCAACTCTACCAGAAGGGGTTCATCTACCAATAGCGACTCCAGTTCTGAGAACTGGGGAAACACCCATACAAGAAGAGGTGGCCGACGAAGTTTCCCAGGGTTTCTGATACCCCAATATCAGGGACCGGCATTCTGCAATACCCAATATACCCCCAGGGCCCGCCCCAATTCTATCCGCCTGGGAACAGCCAACCTTTTTTAGACAGAGGTTGGAGCAGAGGGCGAGGGTGAAGAAGAGGAAATCAACAACAGAAAAATGTACAATGGGAGGAACCTCAACAGAACAAGGTGGAAACCCGCAGTTACACCAAGAGGAGAATCTGATCGTGAACCTCTCCCCTAGAACTCTGACTGACATGGAAACAAGAGTTCTACAAAAAGGTCTGGGATATGTACCGACTCCTAGGAAAGACAAGTTCCTGGAACAATGTGAACTACAGCAGTTTTTTCGCAAAGTACGCCTCAAGGCCTTCTTTAATGATGCGCCGACTCCTGAAAGGAGTGATTCAGGCCTACATAATCCATCCACATTTACCCCCAACAGCAGTATGGTGCCCTAGAGGTACTGACTTTTGAACAGGCGGTACTTAAAGATCTGGAAAAAGAGACTAGTGCCAAACACTTCTGTAACATCTCCAAAGGAGAACTGACAGCTGTCAGGTCCTTAGCCAATGATACATCCATCACTATAAAACAAGCTGATAAAGGGGGAGCTACAGTAATTATGCCCACCTTTGATTACGACACAGAGTGCCAACGACAACTGAATGACAGACAATACTACACACCCATTGTCAGTAGCCCCCAATCCCGCTTGACGAAGACAATAACAGCTTTGGTCTACTCAGCCGAAAGTCAAGGATGGTTGAGCAAAAAAGAAGCGGAATTTTTGATTAAAAAAGACCCTAAGGTACCGTATTTTTATATACTGCCGAAAATACATAAGGACATAACACCAGTCCCTGGTCGACCTATAGTTTCAGGCATTGATTCTATACTCGAACCATTGTCAAAATTCTGCGATCATTTTTTGCAGCCACTTGTTAAACAAACGCCATCCTTCATACAGGATACAGCTGACGTTTTACGTCTAATGGCAGAATTTCAACATACAAGCGACATCAATCCATTAGTCACCCTAGATGTAGAGGCCCTCTACACTAATATCCCACAGAGGGCCACCCTAGGTGTGATAGAGGATGTCTTCAGCAGAATGGAATGGGACTCACCGACACCAAGTAGTTTCGTTTTGGAGTGTGCTACTCTAGCTCTTACCGAAAACTTTTTTGAATACAAGGGCCAACTCTACCATCAGACCCAAGGTACTTCCATGGGGAGTACCTTTGCCCCGAGTGTGGCCTGTTTGTACATGGCAGCCTTTGAGGGTGACCTCATTTTCAGTGACAGCAATCCCTACCGTTCCAATCTGCGTCTTTGTAAAAGATTCATAGATGATATTTTGATCTTCTGGAGAGGGGATTTACGTACATGCAATGATTTCTGCACTTGGATTAACACATTAAATCCATATTTGAGGTTTAATAGCTCTATCTCAGAAAGCCAGATATCATTTCTGGATCTTACCATCAAACTAGATACTGGCAACTTAAGCACTACAATTTACAGGAAACCAACAGACTGCAATAGTTTGCTTTTATTCAGCAGCCACCATCCACGCGCCTTAAAAGAGAACCTCCCCTTTGGGCAATTTTTAAGGTTGCGAAGGAATTGCAGCAATCTTGCAGATTACAAAAAAGAAGCTGAAGTATTAGCAACCAATCTGATCAGACGTGAATATCCCCCACGGAGTTTTGCACTCTCAAAAAAGAGAGCAAGGAACAACAACCGGGAGGCCCTTTTGGAACACAGAGAAAAGGTTCCATCTGATATCTTGACGTGTGTCACTACATATACACCAGACTCTAATAAAATCAAAAATGTGGTCAAAAAACACTGGGGTATATTGAACACTGGTTCCATGGCTTTGGAGCCCCCCCGTTTTGCATTTAAACGCTCTAGAAACCTCAAAGACATGTTAATCCACACCAGGCCTAAGGTTCACACTGAGGGGACACAACGACAATTGTGAGACCTCCCTCCAGTTCAGGGCCATTACCCCTGCGGTACCTGCATTGTCTGTGCTTTCACAAAAAGACATTACCTTCACTGAATCCTTCAAATGAGAATTGCGTTCACATACAAACTGTAATACGCCAAACTGCATCTACATGATAACCTGTCCCTGTAATCTAAGATATGTAGGGATGACGACCCGTCCAGTAAAAGTGCGAATCACTGAACACCGCAGCAATTTTCGTTGTCATAAAATAAACACGAAAATGTGCACTCATTTTTTCCAACTCAAACATTCACCAGATTCATTAAGATGGGTGGTCCTTGAGGCCTTCACAAAAATAACTAAAGAGGCGCTTCTGTTGAAAGAGCAGAGATGGGTCCACTGGTTGTCCACCCACACTCGAGGGCTTAACGAGGAAATCCCGTGGAATGTATTAAGAACATGAATTTTTGGGTCAACTTGGCACTGACTGGATCCACCCATACCCACACCCATTTAAAGGGTTAGATGGCCTTAAAACACCCATACAACATCATCATTATATACCCGTCCTTTAGGTGTTACCTCAGAGATTTAACTGTAATCATTAACAATGAAAAGGTCTGAAATGAGTCCACCAATCAGTGGGGTTTCCGTTTCCATCGTATTGCTTTGTCCCCCGTTATGAGACCTAATCGTTAACTTGTAGCTAAAGGTGACTATAGTCATTTGAATCAAAAGTGTGGACCCCTAAATAATACTACGAATAATTAACTAAAACTCTTTTTTAATAAAACGATTTTCTCCGTAAAATCGATAAATCGTCATGATTACACTGACTTGTTCAAGTTCAACACCTATATAATTTATAAGACCGTGTTAAGATGGCGCCCGTGGTTTGTGTTTAAATAAGGCATACCTACAAGATGGCCGCCATAAGCATTGCAGTGAGAGCAGGCGGTCTAGTTGACACAAAACGCCGTGCGGCCGCTCTGGGCGCGGAGACTCACGCTGGAAATTACACTTAAACAACCCGGCTCCGGTACTCAAGACCTTCCAATCCCGGCAGCGGCGGGTAGGTCTCCGGCCGAGGTGCGAGCCACGCACACGTGAGTACTCCGCTCTCCCTGATTCAAGCCTCTTAGTTGTTTAGACTACGAGTCCCGTTCTTTTCCCAGACGGGATGCTTTCCCTTGTGTTTATTCCAGCAACTCCGCATTGGGGGCATGCTCCATTATATATCTTAAACTCACCTCCGAGGACTGAGATAAAATGGTGATTATACTTGGGATTATTTCTATACGTGAGCTTAACTCACATAGGATGATTCTAGATCGAGGTTGCAGCTAATACAACGCCATATGTGATTTACTCATTCAGCACCGTTGTCACGACTATTGCATTTTTAAACCGGAAATCAAACACGTGGCTCCTAAATAAAAGGGCATAATCAGACATCTGACATTGTTGAGACCAACATTTTGTTTTTCAACAACGATAGAACACCTTTACAATTGTTTGATAATATACATTGACTCCATATATACAGACAGTGCTTGATTGGAAATTTCTTAACATGAATGACATACTTTTCTCCCTCTTCCATATGGTCCTTAGCACATGAGGAAGTCCCTCATGTAAGACTTGCCGGGCATTGAGGAAGTTTTTAATAACCCAAACTGGGTGAGTTATGCATCTCTTTTCTGCAACTTTGTTTTGTTTTTCACATGGGGTGTCTACGTTCACGAGTTATCACTGGTGAGTATCACATTAGGTGGCACCGCACCTTTGCTTGTTTTATTATTAGCACTTATGTGTTATGAGTCAGTTGCACAAGGGATAGGAGAGTTAATACACTTACACTGGATGCTGTATATAAATTAACATATGTGTCAATTTCTCTCCATACAGGTAGATCCTGCATTATCAGGTAGATCCAGCACTACCAGGTATTCTACACAATTAGTAGTTAGGGTCATTATTAGTGTGATTTTTTTACCACAGCACTACCCTAGGTGAAGATAGCTGACATATAGTTTTTAGGTCCTGACGAATCGCCCCTAGATTAAGGAGTAGGCGAGAAACATGTTGACCTCTCACACGAAAGAGCGCCCCAACTGAGACATAAATCCCAGCCCTGCGCCTTTTGTTTTGTTTTTACTCAGGCTAGGAGACCCACTTATTAAAATTGTCATTGTTGGTACTCCCAACCCTGTTTTAATTCACTCATTTAACACATTTTTTGACATCTTCACTCACAAGGCCCCTTACCCCCACGGCACCAAATGGCCATTGGAAAAAAGATCTCCGCCAAAGTGCCCCTCATTGGGTGCCCGTCGGGTATTGCAGCGCCGACCCGATGAGGAGCAGCCCGATGATGAAGCATGACACCCATCTGGGTGTGTGAGGGCCCTATATTCCAATAAAATGGATTCCCACCTCTGAATCATTTATATTTGAGTACTTCTAGATCCCTTTAACTGACTCCACTAGGAACAGCATATTACTTGTTTTTCTCTACTCTGATTACCTCATCTACCATGACTGACAACTCATTGTCAGTGAATTTGGGCATTTTCTTCTGTGCCATGGTGTGTGGTGTGCAAAGGGGTTGTAAGTGCAGGTGTGAGAGTGGTGGTGGTGATGTAAGTGGTGTGTGTTGTTGTGCTGGTGAGTTGTGTGGTGGTTTGCCTCTCCTTTGTGCTGTAGGCTTGGTTCCTTCAGTGGTGGAGTATTGCAAAGGATTGTGGTCAGGGAAGGGGCTGGTTTTATACTCAGCTATGTGGGTGTGTCAAAATGGTGTATTGATGTCAGGTGTGTTGTGTGGATTGACCTGGGATTTGTGTTTTTTTTTACTTGCCATGGGGATGTGTCATTGGGGTATATTAGGCTTTTTTTGGGGCTGAGCCAAGTTGCTGGGTACACTTGGTGGGCATGTTGTGTGTTTTTTTTGGTCGGCCGCTATGATTTTTCCGCAGTGGCCGTGGCGGTGGGTACACGACCGCCCTTCCGCCGGCTCTCCCAGTCATCACTGGTTGCGATCGCGGCAGTCGGAAACAGCGTATCGTTCCGCTGTCACCTCAATGGTATCCTAATTCCACGTGCGGTCAATCCGCTGGCCGTGCGGCGGTTTGGGCTTTTTCCACCACGAATCCAACCGCCGCGCACGGATTTTCACCTGCTCCGCACACTACCGGCAGTCTTTCTTGGCATCGTTCCGCCGTGGTCGGATTTTTCTGGCGGTTGATCCTAATCGGCCCGCCGGTTTTCCCGCGGTCCATGCAGACGGTTGATTCCCGCTACCATGGCGCTCCAGGTGCTTTTCCGCCCACCATCGTAATCAGCCCCTTAATTTTGTCTTTTTCTGTAATGTTGATTTTGTTTCTGTTTTCAAAGTTAATTCTTGCTTTGTTGTTTTAAGGTGGACTTTTATTGAAGTGTAATTTGTTAAATATAAAATAAAAGGTTTTAGTTTTAGTTTATTTGTTATGCTTTTTTAGTCTATTTTATTGAAGAAAAAATAATACTTACTGAATGCAGTTGGTGAATTTTCTTTCATTGATGTTGTTTTTAGCTGAATTTTGTAGAAGCTGTTGAGAAAAGTATTTGTTAGTGATAATTCGTTTTTTATTAAATTAATTGTTTTTTATTAGTTAGATTTAATTGTTTTTTATTTTAAATACTTACTTTGTATTATAACTTTCTAGTATCTTGATTTTATATTTTTTATTCAAATGTGATGTTTGTTTTGGGGTTTTTGGGTGGAGTTTTTGTGAATTAAAATCTGTGAAAAATAAAACTTTACGTTGTAATTTTAGTTAATTTCATTATTTATATTATTAAGTATTTATTTGTAATTAAATAAATATACTTTTTTAGTTGATGGAGTGTCTTTGGCAGATGTTCTGTTTTTTTTCCGATTTTTGTAGAAGCTGTTAAAAAAAAAGAATATTTGTTAGCTATGTTTTGCTATTTTTTTCAGTTTAGTTCTTTTAAGTAATTTACGTTAGTTGTTGGTTAAGTCATATACTTACTTTGTGTTATATTTTATTGTAGTTGTGTATGTAAATCTTTATGTTGAATTTTCTAGATGCAATTTTAGTGATGTTGAATCTGTTATATATAAAGAAAATTATGTTATTGTATTTTACAAGTTATTTTCATTTATTTAGTTACAAAGTTTTGTGCTTACCTTTATTGCGGGATGTTTGGACTAGTTTTTGGTGTAGTTGTTTTTCATTTTGTCTTCTCTTTCTCAAAGGTTCGCTCTTCCTCCGTCGTCGTCCGTTATACGGTAAATGTTATGTTAATTATTTGATTGTTTTTATAGTATTTAATTAGTAAGAGTTTTCTATTGGTTTGTGTTTGTGTGTTTTAAATTTATTGGTTGAGGTAGCTTTTTTGAATTTTTTAGCCATTACCTTGTAATTTATTTCATGTTTATTATGTTTATTTATTGTTTCTTTTTATTTTTTTCATTGTTGTTATTTAATTTTATATGTAGATAAATGTGTTATATTTTTTTTACATATTATATATAATTACATTAGTTTATTTTCGTTAGTTGAGATTTATTTTTCATGTATATTTTTTGTTTATTAATTAGCTTTTGCATATTTTATTTATTTGTTTAAATTAATGTGGTTAATTTGTGATTCATTTTATTGTTTATTTAATACATTTGGTATATGTTATTTTATTGTATTATTGTAAATAGTATATTTTTATGTTTAAATTTTTATTTTAGTTATAGTTTATATGTATTTTATCGATGTTTGTGGTGTCGATATTGTTTGTATCGATATTTTTGATGTGCTTCATTTTATTTTAATGTTATCAATATTTTTGTGTTCTATATTTTTGTCATCGATATTTTTGTCGTCGAGATTTATTTTTATCGATATTAGTGTCATTTCTATTTTGTGTATTGTGTGCCGAAATTTTTGTTTACAATATTGTTGACTCGATAATTTTGTAGTTTGATGTTATGAGAGTCGATGTTGTATCAGTGATCCATTCGCAAATGTCTCCCTTTCACGGCCCGTTCAGATGTGGTTTGCTAAATGATTTGGATAGAGTACATGTCCTTTCGTATTATGGTAGCTGGGGAGCAGGTTGCTCTGGCCAGAGTTAATTTAGATGACAATAATCCAGTAGGTCAATGAGAATGCATTCCTCCCGCCCCACTTCCCCTGTACCGGCCAGACTGGGAAGCAGCAGATCCTTCTATGCTTCATCTCCCAAATGGGAGTGCTCTGTTGGTCAATCTCTCGGCCCCATCGTTGTTTTCCTTAGTCTCCCGTGGTGAGCTTCAGTGCCAACACCCCCTACTGTCCTCCAGCCTTCTAGCCACTCCCACCCTGCCTCTGGTGTTGTAAAGAACCAAACCTTCCCTTCTGATTCCACTCACAGACGCGCCGGGAAAAGCATTGAGTACTTCACCCCTTGAGTACGTTCTTTACTGCTATGAAACTGCGCCTCAGCCTCTGTGTCTTTAGAGTGAAATCTGGGAAGAAGGTGACCTTTGCATTCTGAAATAGGACTGATGGAGCTGCGGGGGCTGTTTGCTGTATGACGTCACAATCTCTATAGTTAAAGAGACGGGCTATGCTGGGTCTAGGCGGGGCTCCAGGTTTGGGTCTCCCACCTGGCACTCAATGGGCCCTTTCCACTGAAAAACATTTTGATAGTCCCTTTGGTTGAAGATGTTTACGGACAAGGGGCCCGATTCCAATCTTGTTGGGAAAGTATTGCAAACGACTCGGACCGGGAATGCTTTCCAAACGACTCGTACTCATGCAGTCCGACCGAGCGAGTACGATGCAACTGCATTGTTACGGAGTCGGCTCGCTCGGACTCCCATAGCACTCTATGGGAGCTAGTGTACCGACGCGTACACAGGCTCCCATAGCAAAAAAGGGGTGGGCGGGGAAAAGTGTACACCCTGTGGCGGGCACCCCATGTTGCCCGCCACACTCTGCATGCTTGGATTGTGGGGACCCATGCGCACCCCGTGACCTAATCGGAGGGCTTCGGGTGAAGGGGGGCCTGCTATGGCATTCCGAAGTCCGAATCCGACAGCCGTTTAGTCTCGATGAGACCGATTCGATACAGCTGTCCGATTCGTGCATCGTACTCGCTCGGTCGGAAAACGGCTCCATTGCGCGGCACGATTCGGCTACGAACGTGTTGGACAGACAGGTTGGGGTTCGTAAACGATTTGCACGGCGCGTACGGGATACCCGCATCGTACTTGGTCGTTCGGAATGGGGGACGTTTCGGACGGAAAGATAGGCTCCAAATCGGATTTGCTCTTTACAAATCCCATTTGGAGGCCTTCCTTACGAGATCAGAATCGGGCCCAAGGTCTTTGACGAATAGATCCGCTGCTGGACCCTCAGCCCTTTCAGGGACTCCCAGAATTCGAATGTTATTACATCTCGACCGTCCTTCTTGATCTTCAAGTCTGGCTTCCAGATTAAAATTGAGTGTTTGCATTTCCTTCATTTGAGCCTTGAGCGCTGTGGTATCTTGGAGCAGAGTTTTCGTGGAGTCTTCTACTGCTTGTACCCTTACCCCCATTTTGCGTAGATCTGCTCGGATATGCGAGACCTCCATTGTGACTGAGTCTATCCGGCTCTCTAAGGCCATTTTTATCCCTCTTATGGCAGCCATGGTGTCATGGAGGTATAGCGTACCTTTCGTTAGGTGTTGGCGGGGACTCGAAGGGTAGATGTTCGAGAGGACCTTCTTGGGCCTCAGCTCCCTTCGGGTGAGTGAATTTTTCCAGTTTTGTCTGATGGCTACTCCTGTCATCTTGGAGCTTGACCACCGCCGAACTGGTGATGCGTTTCGTTCAGGACACAGGGCGAGCTGCTTCCGCCTGCCAGGGGACACCGAGGTAGCCCCTGCAGCCTGTCAGGGTGTCTCCCTGTGTCTCAGATGTTTCCTCCCGACTCCCTGGCCGGTCCGTGGGATAATTTTGGGCCCGGCACGCAGCTCCTCTCTGCGACTACTTGATTTCCCACCTCCTTCTTATCTTCTCAGTACTGGATTGGCTTCAGCCCACCACCACCAGAACGGCTGCTGCTCAGTGGCCCTCACAACCTGGTGGGTTCACGTAGGGGGGCATATGGTTTGTGACAAAGCGTATCTAAATAAGGTCCTTTGCTGTAGTTTAGGCGCCCTGATCAGCACCGAGGGGGCCTCATCTCGTTGGAGGAGTGCCTCTATTGTATCTAGTTCTCGAGCTCGTTTCTGGGACTGGGTTTGCGGGCTGGCATGCGGCAGCGCTACTCACTTTGTATTCACTTCCCTTCGAGACCAGTCCACCTCTGCTCCCGGTCCCAACTGGCTGTCGTCTCACGAGTCTCTACATCAGCCTATCTTCAGCCCGGCCGTCGGGCTTTTCACTGCCCAGTTGATCAGGCACAGCTTCTGGGCTTCTGGGGGACCGCCGCAGCCGCTGTCTCATGGCCAGGTCACCAAAGGGGGGGGAGATGAACCTCAGGACCCCCCCAGCCAACCCTCCCATCTCGGTCATATCTTATGCCCCCTCCGCAGTCACACGGTTTCCAGGATGATTGTGTGTATACCGCTTCTCCCAAAATACCGGCCAGTGATTCGCTGGCGTACAGTTTATTGACTAGCGTGTATCTGTCCGTCAGATTCCCAGCACTTCAGATTAAATCTTTACGTCCCCCACCTCAACGGTACGCCTTCTCACTTCTATTCTGGCTCCTCTTGTTTCTGCAAACATAAGGAGATGATGGACGGAGCACTGAAACTTTTCAGACACTCACCCCAGTCACAGATCTGGGTTGAATCCATCATCGTTCTTTAGCTCACTTCGCCACCCCAGTTCAGACACAGCTATATGCAAATCAGTCTTGACCCTGTGCCTTATGGGAACAGTCCAACCCGAACTGCCAAGCCATGTCTTCCCTGGACCAGAAACAAGCATCCTGGGACCGGTTTCTGCACACCGACATCAGCACATTTCCGCCCCCTGCCAAACTCTGCTGCCTCCCTCCACACTCGTCTCGGCCCCAGCCCACCTCCGGCCCGGGGCGGGGGGGCATCCTCACAGCCGTTCGGCCCCTTGCCGCCCGGTCTCTCAGGTGCAGCGTCAGGCGGGGCCATCGCAGTTGTTATTCAACACCCAGTTCACCAAAAGAGGAGGGGAGAGTCTCAAGTACCCCCCCAGTCAACAGTCCTGCTACACCCCCCGCTGCCTCTGCGGTCACGTCTCCTCTGCTGCTCCGGGATCACCAGGAGCACACCGCTCCTCTGAAATTTAGAATGGTGCTTCACCCATGCTGCTAGGCCCCGCTCCGGGAGTATACAGATGCGGTCTGCAGACCGCCGGCAGGAGCTCTCCGATACCGGTCCCGCTCTTTCGCCACCCTTTCCCGCAAATCTGCAATGGGTTTTGGTTAGATTTGTGCCGGATTAACGTACGTTTTTGGAGGTCAAGTTGCGGAGCTGCTTTAGGCAGCTGCCATCGTCGCTCGCGGCAAGCCACGCCCCAGTCATATTTGTTTTGCAGTTTATGAAACACCCATCTCTTCAATATTCGGTTTTCATTGATAGAGAAATCAAGCTGATGCCAATTATTAATGGCTAGCAAAAGAACACCTCAGCAAACCATCATCAGTCAATCAATCTATCAATCAGGGTTTTTTAAAGCGCGCTACACACCCGAGAGGGTCTCAAGGCGCTGGGGGGGTGCAGCTCCGGGTCAGCCAAAAAGCCAGGTCTTGAGTATCTTCCTGAAGATGTGCAGGGTGGGGGAGCGTCTGATGTTGACTGGAAGCTCGTTCCAGGTTTTAGCTGGGACGTAGGAGAAGGCTCTTCTGCCTGCTATGGCTCTGTGGATGCACGGGGTCACTGCGAGGGCGAGGTCGGCGGATCGCAGGTTTCTTTTGGGTGCATGGAAAGAGATTCTTTCGTTGAGGTATTTGGGCCCGATGTTGTGTAGGGATTTGTAGGTGTGGGTGAGTAGCTTGAAAGTTATTCTCTTCTTGATGGGTAGCCAGTGGAGGTCTCGAAGGTGTTGGGTCATGTGCTCGTGTCGTGGGGTACCGAGGACAAGTCTGGCTGCGGTGTTCTGGATGGTCTGGAGTTTGTGTAGCAGGGATTTGTTGATTCCCGCATAGAGGGCATTTCCGTAGTCCAGTCTGCTAGTTATGAGTGCATGGGTGACAGACTTTCTGGCTTCGGGGGGATCCACTTGAAAGTCTTGCGCAGGTTGTGGAGGGAGTTGAAGCAAACAATCATCAGTCAGTGCAAATCCACTCCTTTCCATACGTCCCTTGAGCAAAACTTATTTTGCTATGCTACCTGAAGCTTGGGGAAATGCAGGTTGCCGATATATTCATTTATTTTGTTTTTTTTAATGAGTAATCAATTTAATCTGAGAATATCAGTATTCAGATATGGTGAAAGCCAATATTTTTAAAATGTTTAAAAGCATCATTTTTAGCTCTGGTTTGCCCTTTTGTTACGAATTCTTTAAAATGTACATGGTGTGAGCTATGTCTCTGCCCTATGGAGTGTTTTTCACTCACTTGATGCAATTGGTTGCTCTAGTATATCAATCCATTCCGGTAGGTATGTTATGTCTGTTATGTTATGCAGATTTCTAAAGTGCACTATCACGCAGGAGGGTATCCTGGTGCTGAGCAAGTTGAGTCTAGGTACACCTAGGGCATGGTGGGACTATTTGAAAAAGCCAATTCTTCAGTTTCTTGCGGAATTTGAGAAGTGAGAAGGAGGTGCTTATGTGCAGCAGGTCATTCCACACTTTAGGGGTAATATAAGAGAAGGCTTGACTGCCAGATCTGTTTTTCTGCATGCGTGGAATTTGTGTAGGTAGGTGTCTGGACGAATGGAGATATTTAGCTGGAAGGTTTGTGAAAGCAGATGAAATTGTTTAGGTATGCTGGGCCAGTTTTATATAGTGCTTTGAAAGTTTGGGTGACGACTTTGATTTGTGCTTGTTTTTGAATGGGGAGCCTGTGGAGATCCTTCAGGTATAGGGGTGATGTAAGTGTAGCATTGGAGGTTCAGAGTGGTTCTGGTCGCTGAGTTCTGAATGGTCTGCAGCATTCTGGTGAGTTTTTTGTTGGTCCTGGCAAGCTGGTAACTGTAGTACAGCTTGCTTGTGACCACAGCATGCATGATGATTTTCCTGGCACTGATTGGGAGCCATTTGAAAATCTTCCTCAGCATCTTCAGGGTATGAAAGCATGAGGTGCTGACGGCATTGACTTAGGTGGTCATATTGAGTTTGCTGTCATTGATGATCCTAAGGTTCTTGGTGTCGGTGGTGGGGGTGGGTGTCGGTCCCAGCTCTGTTGCCACAAGGTGGAGTTCCATGGTGATGTCCTCTTCCTGAAGATCACAATTTTGGTCTTGTTGAGCTAAGCTTTAGACAGTTGGTCTTCATCCAGTGGTAGATTTGTCATGTAGCCATTGAACTTGAGCCAGGTACTGGGCGTCATGTACATGAGGTAGAGAATGAGTTGTGTTGTTGTTGGCTTAGCTAAGGACGTTGAAATCGTGAAAGCAGTTGATGCTGGCTAATAGGATCATATATGTATTGAAGAGGGTCAGGGAGGATTCTTGGGGAAGTCTGCAGATGAGGTAGTGGGCATCCGAGATGTACGGTGCTATGCTGACTGACTTATTCCTTTCAGTCAGAAAGGAGCAGTTCCAACGGAGTGCCTGTCCTGGGATTCTGATGACATGTAGGCAATGGATTAGTATGGGGTGGGAGACTCTGCCAACTGCTGCGGAGAGGTCTAGGAGGGTGAGGGCCACCATGTCTTCTCTGTCCAGAGTCATGCGCAAGCCATCTGTGGCAGCGATGAGTGCAGTTTCTGTGCTGTGGTTGGGTTTGAAACCAGACTGAGTGGTGTCAATGAGTTGGTTCTCATTGAGGTATTCGGTGAGGTGTCTGTTGATAATTTTCTCGAAGACCTTTGCCGGAATGGTAGCAAGGAGATTGGTCTGTAGTTGGCGAAAATTGAAGGTTCCACAGAGGGTTTTTTCAGCAGTGGGAGGGCAGTTCCATGTTTACAAGCAACTGGGAAGGTCGCGAAAGAGGTGGATGCATTCAGAATAAGTGTGAGCATGGCACTCATGGGCTGTAGTCCTCTGGAGTATGCGTGATAGGGATTGGGGTCCAATAAGGCCTCTGAGTGGATGTACCTCATGGTGACCGCTGTTTCTTCTTGGGTGATGACAAGTCATGTGGTTAGCAATGGTTTTTTAGATAAGATCGGGAGGTGTTTGAAGAGGTCTGTCGGGTCCAGGTGCGGGCTGAAGTTGCTGTAAATAGGGGTGATTTTGTTGCTGGAGAAGTAGGAGAGATTGGTGCAGAGGTCCTGCGATGGAGGGATTGAGTTGAAGCTGGCTGATGGTGAGGTAAAATCTTTCACAGTGGCGAAGATATCTTTGCTTCTGTCGATGCTGGCATCGTATGGTCCACCAGAGTGGAGCATTTGGTGGTCCAGATCTTTTCGTGGTAGCTTCTCAGGGCTGATTTGAATTTACTCCTGTCTACATTGTCCTGACTCCTTCTCTGTTGGTGCTCCAGTTGTTTGCAGTGGCGTTTCATCTATCTTAATCCCTCTGTGTACCAACTGGCTAAGGGGCCGGATCTTGTTGTATTGTTCTGTTTGAGGGGGGCAGGGAGTCGGCGCAGGACGGGATACAGTTGTTGAAATTCTTGATAGCTTTGGGAAGGCTGTTGCTGTGCTCGGGTCGCTGGGTTTTGAGAGCGGTGTTTAAGTCCGTGTAAGTGGTGCTGTTCCAGTTTTGGCTGCCTGGTCTGGTGGTGGTGTTTGTGCATGCGCTGAACCTGGGACAGGGATGCTGAACTTGACAAGGGCGTGGTCTGTCCAAGGAGCTAGTGTGAGCTCATCGACTTGGATAGTGTCAAAGTTGGCAAAAATTAGGGCCCAGGAGGTGTCCAAAGATGTGGATAGGTCCCTTAACTTGTTGGGTGAGGCTCAGGCTTCCAAGGTCTTCAATGAGTGCTCTTGAGTTGTTGTCTGTATGGTCTTCCCGAGTAGTTTGTAATTGCTAGCAATGAGGGTGAGTGGTGCGATGAAGTCCAGAATGGTATCAGTGCAGTTGGTGCATTGTCCCGGTGGTCCATAGATGAGAGTGCTGCTTAGGGCAAAGTTGGCTGTGACATGGAGCTTGAATAACAGGATGTTGATGTTGGAGGATGATGTTTCCATAGATGTGGTGCAGTTGAGGGTGTTCTTGTGGATAATGGCAATTCCGTCTCTGGGCTTGTGAAGTTTGTCTTGCTTGGCAATCTTGAAGCCAGGGGGGTGGCTGTGGCGATGTCAAGTGCTTATGAAGGGTTCACCAATGTTCCTGTGAGGAAAAAGCAGATCAGTGACATTGTCATGTAGCAGATCACAGATCTTTGTGACGTGTGGGGGACTATGCATACGAGTCTGGAGGGTTGTGTAGGTGGTTACATGATTGTGTGAGTGTCAGAGAATGGTATGTTGGGTGCTGTTGGAACAATGAGTGTTGAGTGTGGGTACATGTATGAAAACTTGCAGGAAGTGCAGGAGAATGCTCCCTCTGCGTTGTTTGCTGCGGCCAGGCAGCAGTGTGTGGGGCAGAGGCTGGGATTGAGGGCGGAGCATGTCACAGCATGGTAGCTGTGGGAGGAGGGTTGGGCTCAGACAGGCTTGCCTTTAGCACACCATCATGTGCCCCACTGCTCGCATCCATTGCGCTTCCAAGCTGTGGCAGCCATTAAGTAGGTCCTGGGAGGAGAGCGGCTTAATGTCACTTCCTGTGCAGACGGATGATGGGAAATCCAGTAATGTCACATCCTGTGCAGATGAATGATGGGAAATCCAGTGAAGTCACTTCTTGTGCAGATGGATGATGGTGAATCCAGTGATGTCACTTCCTATGCACATTGATATTGGGAAATCCAGTGATGTCACTCCTTGTGCAGATGGATGATGGAAATGACTCCTCCTGCTTGGCTTCTTCTTTTAAGGAGTGCTTACATTGCAGTACATGAGCAAGGAGATTGTATTACATCTCAAAAGTGCAGTGAATCATCACACATCAAATCCTTTGTCTATAACATGCATTTTACATGGAAATGAATTGTTTTTGGTTTTGTTTGTTCTCACCATAGTAGACGTTTTTTGTATTTTAATCAGGACTAAAAATGTAAATATTAAAAAACAACTATTTACTTTTTTAATGAAAAAAGGATTGTATCAATTCTGTGAGGGTTATTAAACCAAAAGAAATCATAATAAAATGTGTTTTTGATACTACTGAGACGTAAAGACCAGGTTAATGAGAAGAATATTGTTTAAAAGTATTGTGTTACAATAATATTGCATTTAGTCAAAAATATCAACAAATAGAATATAGATGGGAGAATTTAGTTTGTTTACACATATAACACAATTTACTTTAATATAGTTGCACTAAGTATTAAGCATTGAATTTTCACTAATTAAATATATATTATTGTTATAAATGTTTTGTAGTTTGTAAGTTATATGGTATATGTTTTGTTAATATGTTTGTTGAATAACAGTTATTTTAATATAAATATTTAAATTGTTTAACTGTTTAAATATTGTTTTCATATTTGTTAACATGTGTATATGTGTATATATATATATATATATATATATATATATATATATATATATATATATATATATATATATATATAAAAACAAAAAACTCCTGATAATCCCCAGTCATCAGGAACGGACCACATACAGGCTTGAATTCAGGTGCTTTATTGAACGTGGGTATACAGCATGACGGGTTTTGACCGGGTCTCCCCGGTCTTGATCACATGACGTGCTAGAGCTAATGACAACATATATATAGTGACGTGATGAACACTTGCCACTCCCCCTCACACCATGAAGCTAAACAAAATACTTTGTTCACATATACAGATGTCGACAAATACAATTATAATCGGGCCACCACCTATGCAACACAGATAAACCTGTGTAATGAATTCATAGTCAAGTGACATAATAAAATAGTTACCCGACAATTATTGGACATTGTATATGGGGTTGATACCATCTGGCGCAATAGTGGTTTAAAATAAATTGTCACATTTCGGAGGGTAGAGAGTAATTGCTCAGTGCAAAAAACATTATAAAGTGCTAGTGCAAAAAGTGCTTTCTGCAAAATAAATAACTTGGCTATTCATAACATCATAGCTAAAAAAAAAAAAAAAAATATTTGATCAGAGGCAGACAGGTAGAGCCTATACTTCATACATACATAAAGTGCAAGTACAAATTCATAAATCAAATATATGAACATAGTTCAAAATCTTCCAGAATTAGTTTTCATATAGTTTACATATTCCTGCATTTTAGGATAATGTATAGATGCCATCCATAGGGGTCCATATCATGTAAACATGTCCTACTTAAAAAGTTCTTTTAGATCAGAATTCAGACCTCCAATGCATATAGTAATAGGTGTTACAGTATTTATGATCAAAATTAAAGATAAAACTCAACTAATAGACGGCGGTATAAATAATTCCATTAGACGTCTAAAACCTAATATAAAACCCAGTAAAATTCCGATTAAAACCAAAGGTAAAACCAGGTAAAATAACTGGGTAAAACCAGGTTAAGATCGTAAAATAAAGAATTAAAATACATACAGCCCATCAATTCATTGGTTTGTCAGTGAAAATACATATGGTATTGGCTCAGAAAGACTCATATGAGGGACTTATTACAGAAAATTGTGCATATCTTCACCTGTGTTCAGACCTTTAGGCATCTTAGTATCGAGTGATAAGATGTATTCAGTTTCCAATTGGCGCAATTTTCTTTCTTTATTGCCCCCTCTGGGTAATCTTGGTACTGCGTCAATAACAAAATAGCTTAGATCGTTCAGATTGTTATTATGCACCAACTTAAAGTGCCGAGCAACAGGATAACTGGGGTCAGAGTTAACTATTGCTCGTAGATGTTGCAGTATTCGATTGAATACTTGCAACTTAGTGCTGCCTACGTATTGCAGGTGACAGGAACATTCAAGAATATAGACCGCAAATTCTGTTCTACAAGTGTACAGTCCTTTCATTTTGATAGGTAAGGGTTCAAATGCGTCTTTATATTCTTGTCTGTTTACCCCAAATTTACAAGCGCGGCAAGTACTACACTTATAAAAACCTGTTCTCATGGATAACCAGTTTTTTGATGCAGTAATTTCAGGGCTAGTCTTTACTAATGCATCCCTCATTGAAGGTGCCCGTCTAAATGTTATAGCTGTCAACTCAGGTACTATTTCTGAGAGTGTCAAATCAGTTTTTACTATGTGCCAGTTTTTATAAATTATTTTTCTTATTTGTTTTTCTTGCTGGCTGAAAGTCGTTATGAGTCTTACATTCAGAACACTCCTCAATGTATTGTCACTGGTCTCTGTGCCGACAGAGGTAATCTTGGTGTTGGTTGTTTGTATAGTGTCAGGACTATTTGCCTTATCTAATGCGATGTTTAAATCAACCAACCTGTAGCCCCTTGCCAAAAACCTATGTACTGCTTCTGCCTGGCATTGGATGCGGTCTGTGTCTGTGCTACATATTCTCTTTATTCTTAGAAATTCTCCGTATGGAATACTTTTTATTAGATGTTTTGGGTGGGAACTACTGGCATGTAATATGGAGTTCCCTGCTGTTTCTTTCCTATGCAACTTGGTCTGAAGAGTGTTATTCATGATAAAAATTTCCACATCAAGAAACTGAACTTTCTGATTACTAATTTGAGCAGTGAATTGTAGATTGTGCTCATTCTTGTTGATGGTATTAACAAATTCTTGGGCAGTTTCCATAGAGCCATTCCAGATAACACAAACATCATCAATGAAGCGCCACCAATGAAGCACATGTGTGTTACAGATCTGTTTGTGGGTATGTCTGAGGACATGTTCCTCCCACCATCCTACATGCAAGCATGCATAAGTGGGAGAAAAACATGCCCCCATAACCACTCCCCGCAATTGATGGAACACTTCTTTGTTGAAGGTAAAATAATTGTTTAGCAAACATAATTCAATCATCTTGATCAACAAACCATTGTGTTGAAAAAATCAGGATGTTTTTAGTAGCTAAATAATATTTAACAGCCTCTAGTCCGTCAATATGCTTGATACTTGTATATAATGAACAAATGTCCATCACAATTAAAAGATATTCCTGTTCCCATGTCACCTTTTGTAATTTAGTCAAGAAATGCCCTGTATCTTTGATGAAAGACGGCAACTTTTCTACATGCTCATGTAAATAGAAGTCAACATATTTTGACATGGCTTCCAGTAAGCTTTTTGCGCTGAAATTATTGGACGGCCTGGTACTGGACTTGTGTTTTTATGTACCTTAGGTATCAGATATAGTACCGGTGTCATTTTTGAGGAAATTGTATTCATCTTTACTTATTAGGCCATCACGTTTCCATTGACCAAGGTGCTTGAACACTAATTCCTTAGTACGTTTCATATCTTGATATGTTGCCTTTCTATAACATGTAGTGTCCTTGAGATGGCGTTCCGCTTCCTGCAAGTATAGTTCTTTCGGCCATAACACAATATTGCCACCTTTGTCCGCTTTATTAATGACGATGTTGTCATTCATTTTAAGCTTATTCATTAGATTGGTATATTGGAACTCTAGGTAATTCCTCCTGTTGACTTTACGCAATACTTCCAAATTTAATTTCTTAAGGTCTTCTGTTACACAGTCATTGAATGTGTCTATAGAGTCTTTGGGCATAAGGGGCACGAAGGTGGACGGAGGCCGAAATGGACTGTTAATACTTAGGTTGCTCTGGATGCCCATCTCTAGTAACATCTCCTGAGTGGTATTAACAGGCTCATTGGAATCATGTAACAGAGCATGCATAGTACTAAGTGTGCTGATGTCATCAACTTGAAGAAGAGTGGCGCTGGGTTGGCCAGAAGCTGTAATTGTAGTGGCCATCTCTGATGCTTTGTTTAATTTAAAATGTTTTATTAATTTGAGTTTGCGTATGAATTTAAAGACATCAATGCGTGTTTGCACATATTTAAATCTATTCTTGGGACAAAAGGAAAGACCTAGCGAAAGAAGTTGAATTTCCGCTTTGGTTAGTTCTACTTCAGAAAGGTTGATGACAGTATTATCATTAGCTGTTGTTGTTAATTCCATTGTTTTGCTTTGCCCCTTCTGCCTTTCCTGTTGTTTCCTGCATTTCCGCCTCTCCTTGCAGCATTTGTTTCTTCGTCTCCGGTTTTCTTCTGGGGTGGTCTTGGCCGCAAGGTTTGGCGGCGATCTTGGATTAAAAAACCCAGTTCTTCTGAGGGTGTGATGTTGGTTGGAAACTGCGCCTGTGGCTCATTGGTGTTACTTTCATCTGATTCCACGCTACTACTGGCTATCGAGATTAAATCAGAATTAGAGAGATTTACACCTTCAGTGCTGAGAGCAGGGTTTGGACGTGTTTGCGGAATCATTGCTTGCCTTTTTATTGTATCAAACTTTCGTGAGAATGTAAATACTCTGCCGGTTTCATAGTCTTTTTTGTCGCGAGCAAACTTAAATATTTTACGCGCCTTTATGATGTCTTCATGTTTTTTCAGTCGTGTATTTATTCCTTCACGCCCCTTAGTAACCATCTCTTTTTGCTCAAAAGAATCCAATTGTTCATTTAATTTGTCAATTTCTTTTTGTATTTCCAGTCTATCAATTTCAGCATATTTGACTAATTGTCACCATGTTCATAGAGGCATCCAAATTATTAGTCGCCCACTCAGTTAACATTTGAGGGTTGGGATTTTCAAACGAAGGCGCAATGAGTACCCTTAAACCTCGAGGTACTCTGCCTACCTCCATATATTTTTCCAACAATTTCTTTTCCCACCACTTGGTCATTTCGTTGCGGAGTAATTTTTCTAACTTTTTCAGTAGTGATTTCACATCATTAGTAGTCCCCATGTTGATGTTTTTATCACTATCTTTTGTAGTTGCATCAATATCCGGTAAATTCAAAAACAGGGCATTAGCTGCTGCCTCTCTTTCACGTAGCACGTCAGCTGTAGAAGTCATGTTTACCACGTTCACTGTAGATATGCACCGATGAAAATAAAGCCTTATCTCTTCACCCGCTCTGTAACACTATGAAAAGTGCACTCGGCTTACCACATTGGAGCCCGAATGGCTCACTTGGAATCCTCCGACTCCTTGGAATCACCGGAGCTCCACGGGCGTCCGCCGATGTTGCCTTCACGATGTGCTGAGTTGCGGGGGGCTGGATCAGAACAAACTCCTTCCGGGTTAACTGAAAATCGCATCCGCGCTGCCGGCTGCAGCTGATCCGCCAACACAAGGAGAGAGGGTCCGTTTACAGGCGAAGACAGCCGTACTTCGTCAAAATGAAATGTAGAAACAAAAAACTCCTGATAATCCCCAGTCATCCGGAATCAGGAACAGACCACATACAGGCTTGAATTCAGGTGCTGTATTGAACGTGGGTATACAGCATGACGCGTTTCGACCGTGTCTCCCCGGTCTTGATCACATGACGTGCTAGAGCTAATGACAACATATATATAGTGACGTGATGAACACTTGCCACTCCCCCTCACACCATGAAGCTAAACAAAATACTTTGTTCACATATACAGATGTCGACAAATACAATTGTAATCGGGCCACCACCTATGCAACACGGATAAACCTGTGTAATGAATTCATAGTCAAGTGACATAATAAAATAGTTAGCCGACAATTATTGGACATTGTATATGGGGTTGATACCATCTGGCGCAATAGTGGTTTAAAATAAATGCTCACATTTCGGAGGGTAGAGAGTAATTGCTCAGTGCAAAAAACATTATAAATATATATATATATATATATATATCAAAACACAAACCCCTCCGGTGCAGAGAAGTAAGAGGCCACTCGGGGAGATTCCTTTTGGAAGCCTTTATTCGGACATCGGGCATAATGCATTTCGGCGTTCCATCGCCTTCATCAGATGCCACTGTAATCACGGCGCTGCTCCACCCACACCTTTTAGATCTCCTGCCTCACTCTTTTAGGTTAGAGCACTCCACCCCACGGTCACATGTGTGCACTCTCTCTGTAGTTTGGAATTTTGACTACAGTTCCCAGAGTTCATCAGGTTGGGATAGGTAGTGCGTGGGGGAGGAAAAGAATGTCCAGCCCGGGTGGGCAAACAATAACCAGGGCAAAGGTGCAAAATAATAAGATGGATGGCCCTGAGTTTGTTTAGTGTCTTAGGGCTTCCTCTGGTCCCCTTAACATTCCAGCCCCACATGCAGACGTCCGGCGGGCCGCGAGTCGAGATACAATGATTCCCGGCTCCTTGTGAAGTCACAAGCTGCTCCTGGCAGCAGCCCTGTCCTTTGTCTGCAATCCGAGGCAGGCCGAAGCAAACCAATCCCGTGGTGACCCAAAACAGCAACAGCTGAACCAGAAAAGCTCCGGTCGCTTGGTGGAACGGGGCCTCTTTAACACGCTTCGGGCAGGCGTGTAAAACATCAAAACACAAACCCCTCCGGTGCAGAGAAGTAAGAGGCCACTCGGGGAGATTCCTTTTGGAAGCCTTTATTTGGACATCGGGCATAATGCATTTCGACGTTCCATCGCCTTCATCAGATGCCACTGTAATCACGGCGCTGCTCCACCCACACCTTTAGATCTCCTGCCTCGCTCTTATAGGTTAGAGCACTCCACCCGACGGTCACATGTGTGCACTCTCTCTGTAGTTTGGAATTTTGACTACAGTTCCCAGAGTTCATCAGGTTGGGATAGGTAGTGCGTGGGGGAGTAAAAGAATGTCCAGCCCGTGTGGGCAAACAATAACCAGGGCAAAGGTGCAAAATAATAAGATGGATGGCCCTGAGTTTGTTTAGTGTCCTAGGGCTTCCTCTGGTCCCCTTAACGTTCCAGCCCCACATGCAGACGTCCGGCGGGCCGCGAGACAATGATTCCCGGCTCCTTGTGAAGTCACAAGCTGCTCCTGGCAGCAGCCCTGTCCTTTGTCTGCAATCCGAGGTGGGCCGAAGCAAACCAATCCCTTGGTGACCCAAAACAGTAACAGCTGAACCAGAAAAGTCTGGCCGCTTGGTGGAACGGGGCCTCTTTAACACGCTTCGGGCAGGCATGTAAAACATCAAAACACAAACCCCTCCGGTGCAGAGAATTAAGAGGCCACTCGGGGAGATTCCTTTTGGAAGCCTTTATTCGGACATCGGGCATAATGCATTTCGGCGTTCCATCGCCTTCATCAGATGCCACTGTAATCACGGCGCTGCTCCACCCACACCTTTAGATCTCCTGCCTCGCTCTTATAGGTTAGAGCACTCCACCCCACGGTCACATGTGTGCACTCTCTCTGTAGTTTGGAATTTTGACTACAGTTCCCAGAGTTCATCAGGTTGGGATAGGTAGTGCGTGGGGGAGGAAAACAACTATTTACTTTTTTCAATGAAAAAAGGATTGTATCAATTCTGTGAGGGTTATTAAACCAAAAGAAATCATAATAAAATGTGTTTTTGATACTACTGAGACGTAAAGACCAGGTTAATGAGAAGAATATTGTTTAAAAGTATTGTGTTACAATAATATTGCATTTAGTCAAAAATTTCAACAAATAGAATATAGATGGGAGAATTTCGTTTGTTTACACATATAACACAATTTACTTTAATATAGTTGCACTATGTATTAAGCAGTGAATTTTCACTAATTAAATATATATTATTGTTATAAATGTTTTGTAGTTATAGTTTGTAAGTTATATGGTATATGTTTTGTTAATATGTTTGTTGAATAACAGTTATTTTAATATAAATATTTTAATTTTTTAACTGTTTAAATATTGTTTTCATATTTGTTAATGTGTATATGTGTGCGTGAGCAAGGCGTAAGCCGAAACGCGTCGTTTTTTTCTGCCATTAAAACTTTATGCAGCATATTCGAGCGTCCGAGTACTTTCTGTGAATATACGGAGGACTTTGGAAAAAATATTTGGGGCCCCCGGTAGCCCGGACTCGGACCGCCCGTGACAGTCTTGTGATTCCAACCGGGATTTGTGGAGTGAATATATATATATATTCATGAAAACTTCCGGCAGGACTGGTTCCCCTCCAAGCGGGGTCGGTGCGAGGTCCGGGTGTCGGAGCCCGGTTGTAAATCGAAGAAATCAAGTGGACAATTGTGCTCACAAGAAAAAGACTCGCACAACAGGGTCACTGTAAAGTCCAAGTGTATTAACGGCAACACGTTTCGACCGGAATCGGCCTCTCTCTCTCTTGATAAATATATATAAACAAATTCCACGTATTTTGATGCGCAGACCGGCAGGCACCAACCTCAGCAACATCAGCAAGCACACCAGCCGAGCATCGCGGAGTGTGTATATATACAAAAAAGTTGCGTTTTGACCTCTCTCGGGGTTTTGGTGACCAAGACCCCGAAAGAGGTCGAAACGCGTCTTTTTTGTGCCCATTAATTCTGATTCACCAACATCCGCAACTGGAGTGGCTCATTTCCTTACCGCTATTGAGGTAAGAACGTTGTGCATGTTTACAAGCGGTGGCGTCCACGTAGACGAGCCCCGACCCGCTCGGAAGGGCTTGTGTGGATGGGTGAGTGTGTTGTGAGGGGCTGTATTGGTGGGTGAGTGAGTGTCTGTATGGCTGTGTAGGTGAGTGAGTGGATGTGGCAGTGGTAGTATATGGGTGAGTAACTGGGTATGTGAAAGGCAGTATAGGTGAGTGTTGGGGTATATAAGTGACTGTATGGTTGAGTGAGTGAATAGGAGAGTGGGTGTATGGGTGAGTGTGTGCTTGTGTCAGTGACTGTATAGGCGAGTGAGTTTTTGTTAGTATCTGTAGGAGTAAGTAAGTGGGTGTGTGTCTAACTGTATGGGTAAGTGGCTGTGTGATTGACTGTATGGGTGAGTGAGTAGGTGAGTCAGTGACTGTATAGGTTAGTGAGTATGTTGTGAGGGACTGTATGGGTGGATGAGTGAGTGTGTGTATGGCTGTGTAGGTGAGTGAGTGGGTGTGTCAGTGGTATATGGGTGAGTAACAGGGTATGTGAAAGGCAGTATGGGTGAGTGATGGGGTATATAAGTGAATGTATGGGTGAGTGAGTGAATGGCAGAGTGGGTGTATGGGTGAGTGTGTGCTTGCGTCAGTGACTGTATAGGTGAGTGGGTATGTGTTAGCATCTTTATGAGTGGGTATGTGTCTAACTGTATGGGTGAGTAAGAGGCTGTGTGATTGACTGTATGGGTGAGTGAGTAGGTGTGTGAGTAGCTCTATGGGTGACTGACTCAGTGTGCGATTGGCTGTATGGGTGTGTGAATGCATATGTCAGTGGCTGTATTATTGAGTGAGTGGGTATATGAGTGGCTGTATGGGTGAGTGAGTGGATGTATGTGCAGATCTATGAATCAGTGAGTGGGTGTGTAAGTACTGGTATGGGTCTGTGAATGGATTTGTGAATGCTTGTGTGGAAGTGGGTGCATTAGTGATTTTGTGGATGATGTCATCAGTGATGTCATTTGAGATGTCATGAGTGATATCATGAGTGATGTCACTGACCATGTCATGAGTGATGTAATATGTGAGGTCATAAGCAGTGCATTGTGGGGGCCTGAGTTATAGTTAGGTGAGCTAACTATAACTGCTGAATTTCACTGGTTTTGTATGAGTGAATCCTGAGCCTAACTATAATGCCCCTGTAACTTTTGTTTTTTCAGTGAATTTCTAAGGTTTTTTAAATGTTAATTCCTAACTATCACATCCCTGTAACCTATGGTTTTTCAGTGAATTTCTATGTATTTTTAAGTAGTTATGGCGGTTGCAGAGTGTTGGAGAAAGGGGGCGGGGCCTCTGACCAGCTCTCAGGAATCTTGCTGTGTAGGACTTACAGAAAGTGCCAGGAGGGCTTCTTGGCCCCAAGGCCCCTCAGCATCCAAGTGGACTTAATTCCCCAACTAGTAGTGCGCCAGGAGGCATGTAGGCAGAGTGGTAGAGAAAGGGGGTGGGCCACAAAGAACTCTCAGCAATCCCGCAGCGTGGGGCTTTCTGAAGGTAACAGGAGGGGTAGTAGGCTTACAAGGATGTCCTTGGGGTCCAACAACTCCTCCTGTTACCTTGGGGCTTCACCCCTCAACCAGCAACACGCCATGAGGTGTGTTTGCAGAGTGTTGGAGAAAGACGGCGTGGCCTCCAAAGACCTCTCAGCATTCTTGCTGTGTGGGACTTACTGTAGGGAATAGAAGGGCTTGTTGGCCCCCAAGGACCCTCTAGAGCCAAGGGGACTTCATCCCCAACCGGCAGTGTGCTAAGAGGTGTGTTTGCAGAGTGGTGGTGAAGGGGGCCTGGCCTCCGGTGATTTTTCCTTCTTTTTAAAACATTTTTTTAAGGGGGGGCTGCATGGCTCTCCTGACCTGGGCTATTGTCTGCCCCGGGGACCCCATTCCCTATTGTGGGCCATTTCTTTTTATTTTGCATTTTAGAATGGGGACGAGGGCTGTGCAGCCCCCCTCCCTGGGCCTGTTTCGGGCCTTGGGCCCAGTGCTTCTTTTTTTTTTTTTACTTTTTAAAAAAAATTAAAGCATGGGGGACCATGTAATACCCCTTCCCTGGGCTGATTTTGGCCCTCTGACCCCATTCCCTGGAGCCTGCCCCCCTTTTTTTATAAAGGGAGGGGAGCCACGCGGCCCCCCACATGAGCTGATTTCGGCCCCATGGACCCCATCTATCTCAAGGCCCGCAGTCCTTGCCGGCTACCCACCACCTGCGGGAGCTGGCATTGCTTTTGGACAGAGGGAGCTGCTACCATGCAGCTTCCTTTGTCAAAAAGCAATTCTGCTCCGCTTCTAGTAAGCGAGAGCATTTTCTGCTCTTGCTTACTAGAAGTGGAGCAGTGTTTGCTACGCTCCCGCCAAGCCATTGCAAACTGCAATGTCCCAGGGGTGGGCACCCGGGACATTGCTGGAGCTGGTGGTGGTCCCCAGGGCTCCAGAAAGGTGGCCGCCTAGCCCCCCTCCCATCTTCTGTCCCCGGGAGGTGGTGTTCCCGGGGGCTGCGCATTCAATTTAAACGTATGCCCCGGGGATGTGGCAGTACCCAGTCCTGCGGGTAGGGGCGTGTGGCCCCCCCATGATTTTTTATTAAATCCCCGGGGAAGTGGTGGTCCCTTGGGCTGCGGGGGTGTTCATGTGGCTCCCCGCATCAATGACTGTTAAAGCTCGGTAAGGTGGCGGCCCCTGGGGCTGCAGGGGGAGGGGTCCATGCACCCCCTCACATTTAGTAAACATTAAGCCCTGGGGAGGTGGCAATCTCCAGGGCTGGGGGGTCCCAGAGGCTGCCCCATCAACAAAATAAAAAAGCCCCAGGGAGGTGGTGGTCCCCTGGGCATATTAAGCCCCAAGAGGGGAGACCCGTGCGCCCCCCCTCTGTTTAGTCATCTGCATAATGCCCCCGGGATCTGGTCCACCCGGGGCCCAATAGTGAACGAAGCGCGGGACCCTGCGCTTTGTATTTTTGTTTAAATTGTTGTCTGGATCCACGGTTCCTGCCGAAAATTTGAAAAAAATGCTTGTCCCAGTGGGATCCCCCAAAGAGGCCTAGGGGGTCAGTGTGTTTCTACCCTGCCCCTTTTCTTTTTCGTTTAAAATTTTGTTCAACCGTGTCCCAAGATAGCTGCCAAGACTTTCTAATTGAAGTGTTGGCAGTCAATAAAATTTCAGTAGGGTTTCAGTAGGCTGTTGGGCTCCCGGATATCTATATTTTTACACTTGAGTATCTCTGAAACTACTGAATGGATTTCCAGCAAATCACAAAAAGCACGCTTTCTGGACTAACATCTATCTTTCTGCCAAATTTGGTGTTCTTCCGTTCAGCGGTTCGGGCTGTAGTCGTGTTTTAAAAATGAAAAACCCCCTAGACATAACATGGGTAAAACGCATTTTGGGACCCCCTTTTTTCTTGGCCCTCAGTTAACGGATCACCCCGAAACTTTCAACACAGCAGCTGAACCAAAAAGGGGAAGTTTAGTGAAAAGTTGGTGAAGATTTGTCAACAGACGCCAAAGTTATTGAAAAACAATAAACGCTTGGTGACGGCCAGCAGGATATTATATATATATATATATACATATATATATATATATATATATATATTCACTGAAAAAACCATAGGTTTCAGCCACGTTATAGTTAGAAATTAGCATTTAAAAAACCTTAGAAATTCACTGAAAAAACCATAGGTTTCAGGGGCGTTATAGTTAGTTGGACATTTTACTCGTTCAAAACCAGTGAAATTCCCCGTTATAGTTAGTTCAGCTAACTATAACTCGTGCCCCCGCAATGCACTGCTGATGATGTCACATATTACATCACTCATGGCATGGTCAGTGACATCACTGATGACATCACTGATGACATCTCAAATGACATCACTGATGACATCACTGATTACATCATCCATGTGATAATTTCATGCATCTTCTCACATCCTAATATAACTTTTGATACACCCACTCTAAATTACAGACTGCCATTCTCAAAACCATAGACACTCCAACACCAATAACTACATACCCACTCACTGATTCTTAGGTCTACACACACATCCACTCACTCACCCGTACAGTCACTCATACTTACGGTCACTCAGTACAGGACTATCATATGCACTCATACACCTATATAGACACTCACACACCGCCACTCATCCATAGAGGTACTCACACACCTAGTCAGTCATGCAAATAATGAATCACACTCCGATTTACTCACCTACACAGTTATACACACACCAGCTCACTTACTCATACAAATACTAGCACATTCTTACGCTCTTATACAATCACTGATACAAGCACACACTCATCCATACAGCCACTCTCACAATTACACTCTCACTTATAGCCATTTAAATACTCTAACACACATATATACTGCCTTTCACATATGTGGTTACTCACACATGTACCACTGAGATATACATTCACTCACTAACACACACTCACCCACCCATACAGTCCATCACAGATGCACTCTTGAAACCATGCACCCAGTGAATCACCCACTCACACATCTATGCACAGAGTCACACACACCCCACCCACACAAACACTCAGGCACCCATACAGATACTCACACAACCAATCAATAACTCATATAGATACTCATGTAGCTATTCACAAACCCATGCAGCCGCTTACACACCAACAGACAGACGGATACAGACATTCACACAGTTTAGTCACTAACCCATGCATTCAGTAAGATACGTTTAATCACTCACTTATAGACTCAGTCACGCACCTACCAAATCATCCATTCAGACACTTATACACCCACTCATTCTTCAATACGCCTTTCCCTATATATATTAAACATATTTAAACTTTACAGAAACACAAAGTCACTGGATGATGTCATCAGTGATGTCATCAGTGATGTCATTTGAGATGTCATCAGTGATGTCATCAGTGATGTCACTGACCATGTCATGAGTGATGTAATATGTGACGTCATCAGCAGTGCATTGTGGGCGCGAGTTATAGTTAGCTGAACTAACTATAACGGGGAATTTCACTGGTTTTGTACGAGTGAAATGTCCAACTAACTATAACGCCCCTGAAACCTATGGTTTTTTCAGTGAATTTCTAAGGTTTTTAAATGTTAATTTCTAACTATAACGTGGCTGAAACCTATGGTTTTTTCAGTGAATATATATATATATATTCACTGAAAAACCATAAGTTTTAGGGACAGTTATAGTTAGTTGGACATTTCACTCGTGCAAAACCATAGAAATTCCCCCGTTATAGTTAGTTCAGCTAACTATAACTCGCGCCCCCGCAATGCACTGCTGATGACGTCACATATTACATCACTCATGACATGGTCAGTGACATCACTGATGACATCACTGATGACATCTCAAATGACATCACTGATGACATCACTGATGACATCATCCAGTGACTGTGTGTTTCTGTAAAGTTTAAATATGTTTAATATATATAGGGAAAGGCGTATTGAAGAATGAGTGGGTGTATACGTGTCTGAATGGATGATTTAGTATGTGAGTGACTGACTCTACAAGTGAGTGATTAAACGTATCTTACTGAATGCATGGGTTAGTGACTAAACTGTGTGAATGTCTGTATCCGTCTGTTTGTTGGTGTGTAAGTGGATGCATGGATTTGCGAATAGCTACATGAGTGTCTATATGGGTTATTGATTGGTTCTCTGAGTATCTGTATGGCTGCCTGAGTGTTTGTGTGGGTGGGGTGTGTGTGACTCTGTACATAGATGTGTGAGTGGGTGATTCACTGGGTGCATGATTTCAAGAGTGCATCTGTGATGGACTGCTTGGGTGGGTGAGTGTGTGTATGGGTGTGTTAGTGAGTGAATGTATATCTCAGTGGTACATGTGCGAGTAACTACATATGTAAAAGGCAGTATATATGTGTGTTAGAGTATTTAAATGGCTATAAGTGAGAGTGTGTGATAGTGAGAGTGGCTGTATGGATGCGTGTGTGCTTGTATCAGTTATTGTATAAGAGCGTAAGAATGTGCTAGTATTTGTATGAGTAAGTGAGCTGGTGTGTGTATAACTGTATAGGTGAGTAAATGGGTGTGTGATTAATTTTTGCATGACTGACTAGGTGTGTGAGTACCTCTATGGATGAGTGGCGGTGTGTGAGTGTTTATATAGGTGTATGAGTGCATATGATAGTCCTGTACTGAGTGACTGTAAGTATGAGTGACTGTACGGGTGAGTGAGTGGATGTGTGTGTAGACCTAAGAATCAGTGAGTGGGTATGTAGTTTTGGTGTTGGAGTGTCTATGGTTTTGAGAATGGCAGTCTGTAATTTAGAGTGGGTGTATCAAAAGTTATATTAGGGTGTGAGAAGATGCATGAAATTATCACATGGATGATGTCATCAGTGATGTCATTTGAGATGTCATCAGTGATGTCATTTGAGATGTCATCAGTGATGTCATCAGTGATGTCACTGACCATGTCATGAGTGATGTAATATGTGACGTCATCAGCAGTGCATTGCGAGGCGTGAGTTATAGTTAGCTGAACTAACTATAACGGGGAATTTCTATGGTTTTGTACGAGTGAAATGTCCAACTAACTATAACTGTCCCTAAAACCTATGGTTTTTTCAGTGAATTTCAAAGGTTTTTTAAATGCTAATTTCTAACTATAATGTGTCTGAAACCTATGGTTTTTTCAGTGAATTTCAAAGGTTTTTTAAATGCTAATTTCTAACTATAACGTGCCTGAAACCTATGATTTTTTAAGTGAATTTCAAAGGTTTTTTAAATGCTAGTTTCTAACTATGCCTACAGAGGTAGGACATGTGAAGAAAGAAGAAAAAACGCACAGAAAGAAGCAAAAGATGTGCAGAAAGAACCAACAGAGGAGCAGAAAGAGGCCTTGTTGCAAAATCATCCTGTGCCCACAACTTTTTCAGATGGGTACTGGTGGTAACCTACTCTGACTAACCAGAGCCAGTGCTATGCTAAAAGACACTTAGAATACAGTGAAAACACCTACATACACTAGGGAACACTATGCGTTGGGGTACCCCTGTGATTAGCATGACCTCCTCTGCAAGTCCCTAGTACATAATAGGGCAGGGGGATTAAAACTACCTCTTAAAACGCGCTACAGGGTGGTGAAGGGAGGGGGGCCTGAGGTGACATGTGTGCAAACGCGCCCCGTGGCGTGTTTTAAGTTGCGGGATTAAGTCCCCTTGAATCCTGAGGGGCCCTGGGGCCCAACTAGCCCCCCAGGTACCTACAGTTAGGACCACAGAGCTGAGTTGCAGAGAGGCGTTCCGAGGCCACGCACCTTTTTTCACCTCTCTGCAACGCAACTCTGTTGTGCTTACTGAAGGTACCTGGTGGGCTAGTTGGCCCTCAGGGTCCCTCAGGATTCAAAGGGAATTAATTCCCCAACTTAAAACGCACCACAGGGCGTGTTTGCGCACATGTCACCTGAGGCCCCGCCCCCTCCCTTCACCACTGTGCAAACGCGCCCCGTGGAGCGTTTTAAGTTGGGGGATTAGGTCACCTTGAATCCTGAGGGTCCCTGGGGCCCAACTAGCCCACCAAGTACTTCCAGTAAGCACCACAGGCCTGCGTTGCAACGCCTGTAACAAATTGTGCAGTTGTGTTTAGGTAGGGAAGAGGGTCGTGCTGGGGGTAGTGTTTTAGGGTTTAGGGTAGTGCAGTGGTGTTTGTGTAGTATAGGGGGTCATGCTCGGGGTAGATGTAGGGTTTAGGGTAGTGCAGTGGTGTTTGGGTAGTGTAGGGAGTCGTGCTGGGGGGAGTGTTTTAGGGTTTAGGGTAGTGCAGTGGTGTTTGGGTAGTGTAGGGGGTCGTGCTGGGGGTAGTGTTTTAGGGTTTAGGGTAGTGCAGTGGTGTTTGGTTAGTGTAGGGGGTCGTGCTGGGGGTAGTGATTTAGGGTAGTGCAGTGGTGTTTGGGTAGTGTAGGGGGTACTGCTGGGGGTAGTGTTTTAGGGTTTAGGGTAGTGCAATGGTGTTTGGGTAGTGTAGGGGGTTCTGCTGGGGGTAGTGTTTTAGGGTTTAGGATAGTGCAGTGGTGTTTGGGTAGTGTAGGGGTACTGCTGGGGGTAGTGTTTTAGGTTTAGGGTAGTGCAGTGGTGTTTGGGTAGTGTAGGGGTTCGTGCTGGGGGTAGTTTTTAGGGTTTAGGGTAGTGCAGTGGTGTTTGTGTAGTGTAGGGGTAGTGTTTTAGGGTTTAGGGTAGTGCAGTGGTGTTTGTGTAGTGTAGGAGGTCGTGTTTTAGGGTTTAGGGTAGTGCAGTGGTCTTTGGGTAGTGTAGGGAGTCGTGCGGGGGTAGTGTTTTAGGGTTTAGGGTAGCGCAGTGGTCTTTGGGTAGTGTAGGGGTCGTGCGGGGGTAGTGTTTTAGGGATTAGGGTAGTGCATTGGTGTTTGGGTAGTGTAGTGGGTCATGCGGGGGTAGTGTTTTAGGGTTTAGGGCAGTGCAGTGGTGTTTGGGTAGTGTAGGGGTCGTGCTGGGGGAGTGTTTTAGGGTTTAGGGCACTGCAGTGGTGTTCGGGTAGTGTAGGGGGTCGTGCTGGGGGAGTGTTTTAGGGTTTAGGGCAGTGCAGTGGTGTTTGGGTAGTGTAGGGGGTCGTGCTGGGGGAGTGTTTGAGGGTTTAGGGCAGTGCAGTCATGTTCGGGTATTGTAGGGGTCGTGCTGGGCGGAGTATTTTAGGGTTTAGGGTAGTGCAGTGGTGTTCGGGTAGTGTAGGGGTCATGCTGGGGGTAGTGTTCTAGGGTTTAGGGCAGTGCAGTGGTGTTCGGGCAGTGTAGGGGGTCGTGCTGGGGTGGTATTTTAGGGTTTAGGGCAGTGCAGTGGTGTTCGGGCAGTGTAGGGGGTCGTGCTGAGGGTGGTGTTTCAGGGTTTAGGGCAGTGCAGTGGTGTTCGGGCAGTGTAGGGGGTCGTGCAGGGGTGGTGTTTCAGGGTTTAGGGCAGTGCAGTGCTGTTCGGGCAGTGTAGGGGTCGTGCAGGGGGTGGTGTTTCAGGGTTTAGGGCAGTGGTGTTCGGGCAGTGTAGGGGGTCGTGTTTCAGGGTTTGGGGCAGTGCAGTGGTGTTCGAGCAGTAAAGGGGTCGTGCTGGGGGTGGTGTTTCAGGGTTTAAGGCAGTGCAGTGGTGTTCGGGCAGTGTAGGGGGCGGTGCAGGGGTGGTGTTTCAGGGTTTAGGGCAGTGCAGTGGTGTTCAGGTAGTGTAGGGGTGGTGCAGGGGGTGGTGTTTCAGGGTTTAGGGCACTGCAGTGGTGTTCGGGCAGTGTAGGGGGTCGTGCAGGGGGTGGTGTTTCAGGGTTTTAGGGCAGTGCAGTGGTGTTTGGGCAGTGTCGGTGGTCATGCTGGGGCTGGTGTTTCAGGGTTTAGGGCAGTACAGTGGTGTTCGGGCAGTGTAGGGGTCGTGCTGGGGCTGGTGTTTCAGGGTTTAGGGCAGTGCAGTGGTGTTCGGGCAGTGTAGGGGGTTGTGCTGGGGCTGGTGTTTCAGGGTTTAGGGCAGTGCAGTGGTGTTCGGGCAATGTAGGTGGTGGTGCTGGGGCTGGTGTTTCAGGGTTTAGGGCAGTGCAGTGGTGTTCGGGCAGTGTAGGGGGTCATGCTGGGGCCGGTGTTTCAGGGTTTAGGGAGTGCAGTGGTGTTCGGGCAGTGTAGGGGTCTTGCTGGGGCTGGTGTTTCAGAGTCTAGGGCAGTGCAGTGGTGTTCGGGCAGTGTAGGGGGTCTTGCTGGGGCTGGTGTTTCAGGGTTTAGGGCAGTGCAGTGGTGTTCGGGCAGTGTAGGGGGTCGTGCTGGGGGTGGTGTTTCAGGATTTAGGGCAGTGCAGTGGTGTTCGGGCAGTGTAGGGGGTCGTGCTGGGGCTAGTGTTTCAGGGTTTAGGGCAGAGCAATGGTGTTCAGGCAGTGTAGGGGGTTGTGCTGGAGGTGGTGTTTCAGAGTTTAGGGCAGTGCAGTGGTGTTCGGGCAGTGTAGGGGGTCTTGCTGGGGGTGGTGTTTCAGGGTTTAGGGCAGTGGTGTTCAGGCAGTGTAGGGGGTCTTGCTGGGGGTGATGTTTCAGGGTTTAGGGCAGTGCAGTGGTGTTCGGGCAGTGTAGGGGGTCGTGCTGGGGGTGATGTTTCAGGGTTTAGGGCAGTGCAGTGGTCTTCTGGCAGTGTAGGGGGTCGTGCAGGGGGTGGTGTTTCAGGGTTTAGGGCAGTGCAGTGGTGTTTGGGCAGAGTAGGGGTCGTGCCGGGGGTGGTGTTTCAGGGTTTAGGGCAGTGCAGTGGTGTTCGGGCAGTGTAGGGTGTCGTGCTGAGGGGTGGTGTTTCAGGGTTTAGGGCAGTGCAGTGGTGTTTGGGCAGTGTAGGGGGTCGTGCAGGGGTGGTGTTTCAGGGTTTAGGGCAGTGGTGTTTGGGCAGTGTAGGGGGTCGTGCAGGGGGTGGTGTTTCAGGGTTTAGGGCAGTGCAGTGGTGTTCGGCCAGTGTAGGTGGTCTTGCTGGGGTGGTGTTTCAGGGTTTAGTGCAGTGGTGTTCGGGCAGTGTAGGGGGTCGTGCTAGGGGTGGTGTTTCAGGGTTTAGGGCAGTGCAGTGGTGTTCCGGCATTGTAGGGGGTCGTGCAGGGGTGGTGTTTCAGGGTTTAGGGCAGTGCAGTGGTGTTTGGGCAGTGTAGGGGTCGTGCTGAGGGATGGTGTTTCAGGGTTTAGGGCAGTGCAGTGGTGTTTGGGCAGTGTAGGGGGTCGTGCAGGGGGTGGTGTTTCAGGGTTTAGGGCAGTGCAGTGGTGTTTGGGCAGTGTAGGGGGTCGTGCAGGGGGTGGTGTTTCAGGGTTTAGGGCAGTGCAGTGGTGTTCGGCCAGTGTAGGTGGTCTTGCTGGGGGTGGTGTTTCAGGGTTTAGTTCAATGTTGTTCGGGCAGTGTAGGGGGTCTTGCTGGGGGTGGTGTTTCAGGGTTTAGGGCAGTGCAGTGGTGTTCGGGCAGTGTAGGGGGTCTTGCTGGGGCTGGTGTTTCAGGGTTTAGGGCAGTGCAGTGGTGTTCGGGCAGTGTAGGGGGTCGTGCAGGGGGTGGTGTTTCAGGGTTTAGGGCAGCGCAGTGGTGTTCGGCCAGTGTAGGTGGTCTTGCTGGGGGTGGTGTTTCAGGGTTTAGGGCAGTGCAGTGGTGTTCGGGCAGTGTAGGGGTCATGCTGGGGCTGGTGTTTCAGGGTTTAGGGCAGTGCAGTGGTGTTCGGGCAGTGTAGGGGTCGTGCTGGGGGTGGTGTTTCAGTGTTTAGGGCAGTGCAGTGGGGTTTCGTGCAGTGTAGGGGGTCGTGCTGGGGCTGGTGTTTCAGGGTTTTGGGCAGAGCAGTGGTGTTCGGGCTGTGTAGGGGGTCGTGCTGGGGCTGGTGTTTCAGGGTTTTGGGCAGAGCAGTGGTGTTCGGGCTGTGTAGGGGGTCATGCTGGGGGTGGTGTTTCAGGGTTTAGAGCAGTGCAGTGGTGTTCGGGCAGTGTAGGGGGTCGTGCTGGGGGTGGTGTTTCAGGGTTTAGGGCAGTGCAGTGGTGTTCAGGCAGTGTATGGGGTCATGCAGGGGGTGGTGTTTCAGGGTTTAGGGCAGTGCAGTGGTGTTCGGGCAGTGTAGGGGGTCGTGCTGGGGCTGGTGTTTCAGGGTTTAGGGCAGTGCAGTGGTGTTTGGGCAGTGTAGGGGTTCTTGCTGGGGGTGATGTTTCAGGGTTTAGGGCAGTGCAGTGGTGTTCGGGCAGTGTAGGGGGTCTTGCTGGGGTTAGTGTTTCAGGGTTTAGGGCAGTGCAGTGGTGTTCGTGCAGTGTAGGGGGTCGTGCTGGTGATGGTGTTTCAGGGTTTAGGGCAGTGCAGTAGTGTTCAGGCAGTGTAGGGGGTTGTGCAGGGGGTGGTGTTTCAGGGTTTGGGGTCGTGCTGGGGGTGGTGTTTCAGGGTTTAGGGCAGTGCAGTGGTGTTCAGGCAGTGTAGGGGGTCGTGCTGAGGCTGGTGTTTCACAGTTTAGGGCAGTGCAGTGGTGTTCGGGCAGTGTAGGGGGTCATGCTGGGGCTGGTGTTTCAGGGTTTAGGGCAGTGCAGTGGTGTTCGGGCAGTGTAGGCGGTCGTGCTGGGGCTGGTGTTTCAGGGTTTAGGGCAGTGCAGTGGCGTTCGGGCAGTGTAGGGGGTCGTGCTGGGGCTGGTGTGTCAGGGTTTAGGGCACTGCAGTGGTGCTCGGGCAGTGTAGGGGTCGTGCTGGGGGTGGTGTTTCTGGGTTTAGGGTAGTGCAGTGGTGTTCGGGCAGTGTAGGGGGTCGTGCTGGGGCTGGTGTTTCAAGGTTTAGGGCAGTGCAGTGGTGTTCGTGCAGTGTAGGGGGTCATGCTGGGGCTGGTGTTTCAGGGTTTTGGGCAGAGGAGTGGTGTTCGGGCAGTGTAGGGGTTGTGCTGGGGGTGGTGTTTCAGGGTTTAGGGCAGTGCAGTGGTGTTTGGGCAGTGTAGGGGGTCGTGCTGGGGGTGGTGTTTCAGGGTTTAGGGCAGTGGTGGTCGGGCAGTGTAGGGGGTCTTGCTGGGGTGGTGTTTCAGGATTTAGGGCAGTGCAGTGGTGTTCGGGCAGTGTAGGGGGTCGTGCAGGGGCTGGTGTTTCAGGGTTTAGGGCAGTGCAGTGGTGTTCGGGCAGTGTAGGGGGTCGTGCTGGGGGTAGTGTTTTAGGGTTTAGGGTAGTGCAGTGGTGCTTGTGTAGTGTAGGGGGTCGTGCTGGGGGTAGTGTTTTAGGGTTTAGGGTAGTGCAGTGGTGTTTGTGTAGTGTAGGGGGTCATGTTTTAGGGTAGTGCAGTGGTGTTTGGGTAGTGTAGGGGGTCGTGCTGGGGGTAGTGTTTTAGGATTTAGGTTAGTGAAGTGGTGTTTGGGTAGTGTAGGGGGTCGTGCTGGGGGTAGTGTTTTAGGGTTTAGGGTAGTGCAGTGGTGTTTGTGTAGTGTAGGGGTCGTGCTGGGGGTAGTGTTTTAGGGTTTAGGGTAGTGCAGTGGTGTTTGGGTAGTGTAGGGGTACTGCTGGGGGTAGTGTTTTAGGGTTTAGGGTAGTGCAGTGGTGTTTGGGTAGTGTAGGGGTTCGTGCTGGGGGTAGTTTTTTAGGGTTTAGGGTAGTGCAGTGGTGTTTGTGTAGTGTAGGGGGTAGTGTTTTAGGGTTTAGGGTAGTGCAGTGGTGTTTGTGTAGTGTAGGAGGTCGTGTTTTAGGGTTTAGGGTAGTGCAGTGGTCTTTGGGTAGTGTAGGGAGTCGTGCGGGGGTAGTGTTTTAGGGTTTAGGGTAGTGCAGTGGTCTTTGGGTAGTGTAGGGGGTCGTGCGGGGGTAGTGTTTTAGGGATTAGGGTAGTGCATTGGTGTTTGGGTAGTGTAGTGGGTCATGCGGGGGTAGTGTTTTAGGGTTTAGGGCAGTGCAGTGGTGTTTGGGTAGTGTAGGGGGTCGTGCTGGGGGAGTGTTTTAGGGTTTAGGGCACTGCAGTGGTGTTCGGGTAGTGTAGGGGGTCGTGCTGGGGGAGTGTTTTAGGGTTTAGGGCAGTGCAGTGGTGTTCGGGTAGTGTAGGGGTCGTGCTGGGGGAGTGTTTGAGGGTTTAGGGCAGTGCAGTCATGTTTGGGTATTGTAGGGGGTCGTGCTGGGGGGAGTATTTTAGGGTTTAGGGTAGTGCAGTGGTGTTCGGGTAGTGTAGGGGGTCGTGCTGGGGGTAGTGTTCTAGGGTTTAGGGCAGTGCAGTGGTGTTCGGGCAGTGTAGGGGGTCGTGCTGGGGTGATGTTTTAGGGTTTAGGGCAGTGCAGTGGTGTTCGGGCAGTGTAGGGGGTCGTGCTGGGGGTGGTGTTTCAGGGTTTAGGGCAGTGCAGTTGTGTTCGGGCAGTGTAGGGGGTCGTGCAGGGGTGGTGTTTCAGGGTTTAGGGCAGTGCAGTGCTGTTCGGGCAGTGTAGGGGGTCGTGCAGGGGTGGTGTTTCAGGGTTTAGGGCAGTGGTGTTCGGGCAGTGTAGGGGTCGTGTTTCAGGGTTTGGGGCAGTGCAGTGGTGTTCGAGCAGTAAAGGGGGTCGTGCTGGGGGTGGTGTTTCAGGGTTTAAGGCAGTGCAGTGGTGTTCGGGCAGTGTAGGGGGCGGTGCAGGGGTGGTGTTTCAGGGTTTAGGGCAGTGCAGTGGTGTTCAGGTAGTGTAGGGGGTGGTGCAGGGGGTGGTGTTTCAGGGTTTAGGGCACTGCAGTGGTGTTCGGGCAGTGTAGGGGTCGTGCAGGGGGTGGTGTTTCAGGGTTTTAGGGCAGTGCAGTGGTGTTCGGGCAGTGTCGGTGGTCATGCTGGGGCTGGTGTTTCAGAGTTTAGGGCAGTACAGTGGTGTTCGGGCAGTGTAGGGGGTCGTGCTGGGGCTGGTGTTTCAGGGTTTAGGGCAGTGCAGTGGTGTTCGGGCAGTGTAGGGGGTTGTGCTGGGGCTGGTGTTTCAGGGTTTAGGGCAGTGCAGTGGTGTTCGGGCAATGTAGGTGGTGGTGCTGGGGCTGGTGTTTCAGGGTTTAGGGCAGTGCAGTGGTGTTCGGGCAGTGTAGGGGGTCACGCTGGGGCCGGTGTTTTAGGGTTTAGGGCAGTGCAGTGGTGTTCGGGCAGTGTAGGGGGTCTTGCTGGGGCTGGTGTTTCAGAGTCTAGGGCAGTGCAGTGGTGTTCGGGCAGTGTAGGGGGTCTTGCTGGGGCTGGTGTTTCAGGGTTTAGGGCAGTGCAGTGGTGTTCGGGCAGTGTATGGGGTCGTGCTGGGGGTGGTGTTTCAGGATTTAGGGCAGTGCAGTGGTGTTCGGGCAGTGTAGGGGGTCGTGCTGGGGCTAGTGTTTCAGGGTTTAGGGCAGAGCAATGGTGTTCGGGCAGTGTAGGGGGTTGTGCTGGAGGTGGTGTTTCAGGGTTTAGGGCAGTGCAGTGTTGTTCGGGCAGTGTACGGGGTCTTGCTGGGGGTGGTGTTTCAGAGTTTAGGGCAGTGGTGTTCAGGCAGTGTAGGGGGTCTTGCTGGGGGTGATGTTTCAGGGTTTAGGGCAGTGCAGTGGTGTTCGGGCAGTGTAGGGGGTCGTGCTGAGGGTGGTGTTTCAGGGTTTAGGGCAGTGCAGTGGTCTTCTGGCAGTGTAGGGGGTCGTGCAGGGGGTGGTGTTTCAGGGTTTAGGGCAGTGCAGTGGTGTTTGGGCAGTGTAGGGGGTCGTGCTGGGGGTGGTGTTTCAGGGTTTAGGGCAGTGCAGTGGTGTTCGGGCAGTGTAGGGTGTCGTGCTGAGGGGTGGTGTTTCAGGGTTTAGGGCAGTGCAGTGGTGTTTGGGCAGTGTAGGGGGTCGTGCAGGGGGTCGTGTTTCAGGGTTTAGGGCAGTGCAGTGGTGTTTGGGCAGTGTAGGGGGTCGTGCAGGGGGTGGTGTTTCAGGGTTTAGGGCAGTGCAGTGGTGTTCGGCCAGTGTAGGTGGTCTTGCTGGGGTGGTGTTTCAGGGTTTAGTGCAGTGGTGTTCGGGCAGTGTAGGGGGTCGTGCTAGGGGTGGTGTTTCAGGGTTTAGGGCAGTGCAGTGGTGTTCCGGCATTGTAGGGGGTCGTGCAGGGGGTGGTGTTTCAGGGTTTAGGGCAGTGCAGTGGTGTTTGGGCAGTGTAGGGGGTCGTGCTGAGGGATGGTGTTTCAGGGTTTAGGGCAGTGCAGTGGTGTTTGGGCAGTGTAGGGGGTCGTGCAGGGGTGGTGTTTCAGGGTTTAGGGCAGTGCAGTGGTGTTTGGGCAGTGTAGAGGGTCGTGCAGGGGGTGGTGTTTCAGGGTTTAGGGCAGTGCAGTGGTGTTCGGCCAGTGTAGGTGGTCTTGCTGGGGGTGGTGTTTCAGGGTTTACTTCAATGGTGTTCGGGCAGTGTAGGGGGTCTTGCTGGGGGTGGTGTTTCAGGGTTTAGGGCAGTGCAGTGGTGTTCGGGCAGTGTAGGGGGTCTTGCTGGGGCTGGTGTTTCAGGGTTTAGGGCAGTGCAGTGGTGTTCGGGCAGTGTAGGGGGTCGTGCAGGGGTGGTGTTTCAGGGTTTAGGGCAGTGCAGTGGTGTTCGGCCAGTGTAGGTGGTCTTGCTGGGGGTGGTGTTTCAGGGTTTAGGGCAGTGCAGGGGTGTTCGGGCAGTGTAGGGGGTCATGCTGGGGCTGGTGTTTCAGGGTTTAGGGCAGTGCAGTGGTGTTCGGGCAGTGTAGGGGGTCGTGCTGGGGTGGTGTTTGGTGTTTCAGGGTTTAGGGCAGTGCAGTGGTGTTCGGGCAGTGTAGGGGGTCGTGCTGGGGGTGGTGTTTCAGGGTTTAGGGCAGTGCAGTGGGGTTTCGTGCAGTGTAGGGGGTCGTGCTGGGGCTGGTGTTTCAGGGTTTTGGGCAGAGCAGTGGTGTTCGGGCTGTGTAGGGGGTCATGCTGGGGGTGGTGTTTCAGGGTTTAGAGCAGTGCAGTGGTGTTCGGGCAGTGTAGGGGGTCGTGCTGGGGGTGGTGTTTCAGGGTTTAGGGCAGTGCAGTGGTGTTCGGGCAGTGTATGTGGTCATGCAGGGGGTGGTGTTTCAGGGTTTAGGGCAGTGCAGTGGTGTTCGGGCAGTGTAGGGGGTCGTGCTGGGGCTGGTGTTTCAGGGTTTAGGGCAGTGCAGTGGTGTTCGGGCAGTGTAGGGGGTCTTGCTGGGGGTGATGTTTCAGGGTTTAGGGCAGTGCAGTGGTGTTCGTGCAGTGTAGGGGGTCGTGCTGGTGATGGTGTTTCAGGGTTTAGGGCAGTGCAGTAGTGTTCAGGCAGTGTAGGGGGTTGTGCAGGGGGTGGTGTTTCAGGGTTTGGGGTCGTGCTGGGGGTGGTGTTTCAGGGTTTAGGGCAGTGCAGTGGTGTTCGGGCAGTGTAGGCGGTCGTGCTGGGGCTGGTGTTTCAGGGTTTAGGGCAGTGCAGTGGCGTTCGGGCAGTGTAGGGGGTCGTGCTGGGGCTGGTGTGTCAGGGTTTAGGGCAGTGCAGTGGTGCTCGGGCAGTGTAGGGGGTCGTGCTGGGGGTGGTGTTTCAGGGTTTAGGGTAGTGCAGTGGTGTTCGGGCAGTGTAGGGGGTCGTGCTGGGGCTGGTGTTTCAAGGTTTAGGGCAGTGCAGTGGTGTTCGTGCAGTGTAGGGGGTCATGCTGGGGCTGGTGTTTCAGGGTTTTGGGCAGAGGAGTGGTGTTCGGGCAGTGTAGGGGGTTGTGCTGGGGGTGGTGTTTCTGGGTTTAGGGCAGTGCAGTTGTGTTCGGGCAGTGTAGGGGTCCTGCTGGGGGTGGTGTTTCAGGGTTTAGGGCAGTGGTGGTCGGGCAGTGTAGGGGGTCTTGCTGGGGGTGGTGTTTCAGGATTTAGGGCAGTGCAGTGGTGTTCGGGCAGTGTAGGGGGTCGTACAGGGGCTGGTGTTTCAGGGTTTAGGGCAGTGCAGTGGTGTTCGGGCAGTGTAGGGGGTCGTGCTGGGGGTAGTGTTTTAGGGTTTAGGGTAGTGCAGTGGTGCTTGTGTAGTGTAGGGGGTCGTGCTGGGGGTAGTGTTTTAGGGTTTAGGGTAGTGCAGTGGTGTTTGTGTAGTGTAGGGGTCATGTTTTAGGGTAGTGCAGTGGTGTTTGGGTAGTGTAGGGGGTCGTGCTGGGGGTAGTGTTTTAGGATTTAGGTTAGTGAAGTGGTGTTTGGGTAGTGTAGGGGGTCGTGCTGGGGGTAGTGTTTTAGGGTTTAGGGTAGTGCAGTGGTGTTTGTGTAGTGTAGGGGGTCGTGCTGGGGGTAGTGTTTTAGGGTTTAGGGTAGTGCAGTGGTGTTTGTGTAGTGTAGGGGGTCGTGCTGGGGGTGGTGTTTCAGGGTTTAGGGCAGTGGTGTTCGGGAAGTGTAGGGGGTCTTGCTGGGGGTGGTGTTTCAGGGTTTAGGGCAGTGCAGTGGTGTTCGGGCAGTGTAGGGGGTCGTGCAGGGGCTGGTGTTTCAGGGTTTAGGGCAGTGCAGTGGTGTTCGGGCAGTGAAGGGGTCGTGCTGGGGGTAGTGTTTTAGGGTTTAGGGTAGTGCAGTGGTGCTTGTGTAGTGGAGGGGTCGTGCTGGGTGTAGTGTTTTAGGGTTTAGGGTAGTGCAGTGGTGTTTGTGTAGTGTAGGGGGTCATGTTTTAGGGTTGTGCAGTGGTCTTTGGGTAGTGTAGGGGTCGTGCGGGGGTAGTGTTTTAGGGATTAGGGTAGTGCATTGGTGTTTGGGTAGTGTAGTGGGTCATGCGGGGGTAGTGTTTTAGGGTTTAGGGCAGTGCAGTGGTGTTTGGGTAGTGTAGGGAGTCGTGCTGGGGGAGTGTTTTAGGGTTTAGGGCACTGCAGTGGTGTTCGGGTAGTGTAGGGGTCGTACTGGGGGAGTGTTTTAGGGTTTAGGGCAGTGCAGTGGTGTTCGGGTAGTGTAGGGGGTCGTGCTGGGGGAGTGTTTGAGGGTTTAGGGCAGTGCAGTCGTGTTCGGGTATTGTAGGGGGTCATGCTGGGGGAGTATTTTAGGGTTTAGGGTAGTGCAGTGGTGTTTGGGTAGTGTAGGGGGTCGTGCTGGGGGTAGTGTTTTAGGGTTTAGGGTAGTGCAGTGGTGTTTGTGTAGTGTAGGGGTCGTGCTGGGGGTGGTGTTTCAGGGTTTAGGGCAGTGGTGTTCGGGCAGTGTAGGGGGTCTTGCTGGGGGTGGTGTTTCAGGGTTTAGGGCAGTGCAGTGGTGTTCGGGCAGTGTAGGGGGTCGTGCAGGGGCTGGTGTTTCAGGGTTTAGGGCAGTGCAGTGGTGTTCGGGCAGTGAAGGGGGTCGTGCTGGGGGTAGTGTTTTAGGGTTTAGGGTAGTGCAGTGGTGCTTGTGTAGTGGAGGGGTCGTGCTGGGGGTAGTGTTTTAGGGTTTAGGGTAGTGCAGTGGTGTTTGTGTAGTGTAGGGGGTCATGTTTTAGGGTAGTGCAGTGGTCTTTGGGTAGTGTAGGGGTCGTGCGGGGGTAGTGTTTTAGGGATTAGGGTAGTGCATTGGTGTTTGGGTAGTGTAGTGGGTCATGCGGGGGTAGTGTTTTAGGGTTTAGGGCAGTGCAGTGGTGTTTGGGCAGTGTAGGGGTCATGCTGGGGGAGTGTTTTAGGGTTTAGGGCAATGCAGTGGTGTTCGGGTAGTGCAGGGGGTCGTACTGGGGGAGTGTTTTAGGGTTTAGGGCAGTGCAGTGGTGTTCGGGTAGTGTAGGGGGTCGTGCTGGGGGAGTGTTTGAGGGTTTAAGGCAGTGCAGTCGTGTTCGGGTATTGTAGGGGGTCGTGCTGGGGGAGTATTTTAGGGTTTAGGGTAGTGCAGTGGTGTTCGGGTAGTGTAGGGGGTCGTGCTGGGGGTAGTGTTCTAGGGTTTAGGGCAGTGCAGTGGTGTTCGGGCAGTGTAGGGGGTGGTGCTGGGGGTTGTGTTTTAGGGTTTAGGGCAGTGCAGTGGTGTTCGGACAGTGTAGGGGGTCGTGCTGGGGGTGGTGCTTCAGGGTTTAGGGCAGTGCAGTGGTGTTTGGGCAGTGTAGGGGGTCGTGCAGGGGGTGGTGTTTCAGGGTTTAGGGCAGTGCAGTGCTGTTCGGGCAGTGTAGGGGGTCGTGCAGGGGGTGGTGTTTCAGGGTTTAGGGCAGTGGTGTTCGGGCAGTGTAGGGGGTCGTGCTGGGGGGTGTTTCAGGGTTTGGGGCAGTGCAGTGGTGTTCGAGCAGTAAAGGGGGTCGTGCTGGGGGTGGTGTTTCAGGGTTTAGGGCAGTGCAGTGGTGTTCGGGCAGTGTAGGGGGCGGTGCAGGGGTGGTGTTTCAGGGTTTAGGGCAGTGCAGTGGTGTTTAGGCAGTGTAGGGGGTGGTGCAGGGGTGGTGTTTCAGGGTTTAGGGCACTGCAGTGGTGTTTGGGCAGTGTAGGGCGTCGTGCAGGGGGTGGTGTTTCAGGGTTTTAGGGCACTGCAGTGGTGTTCGGGCAGTGTCGGGGGTCATGCTGGGGCTGGTGTTTCAGGGTTTAGGGCAGTGCAGTGGTGTTTGGGCAATGTAGGTGGTGGTGCTGGGGCTGGTGTTTCAGGGTTTAGGGCAGTGCAGTGGTGTTCGGGCAGTGTAGGGGTCGTGCTGGGGGTGGTGTTTCAGGGTTTAGGGCAGTGCAGTGGTGTTCAGGCAGTGTAGGGGGTTGTGCTGGAGGTGGTGTTTCAGGGTTTAGGGCAGTGCAGTGGTGTTCGGGCAGTGTAGGGGGTCTTGCTGGGTATGGTGTTTCAGGGTTTAGGGCAGTGGTGTTCAGGCAGTGTAGGGGGTCTTGCTGGGGGTGATGTTTCAGGGTTTAGGGCAGTGCAGTGGTGTTCGGGCAGTGTAGGGGGTCATGCTGGGGGTGGTGTTTCAGGGTTTAGGGCAGTGCAGTGGTGTTCCGGCAGTGTAGGGGGTCGTGCAGGGGGTGGTGTTTCAGGGTTTAGGGCAGTGCAGTGGTGTTTGGGCAGTGTAGGGGGTCGTGCTGGGGGTGGTGTTTCAGGGTTTAGGGCAGTGCAGTGGTGTTCGGGCAGTGTAGGGTGTCGTGCTGAGGGATGGTGTTTCAGGGTTTAGGGCAGTGCAGTGGTGTTTGGGCAGTGTAGGGGGTCGTGCAGGGGGTGGTGTTTCAGGGTTTAGGGCAGTGCAGTGGTGTTTGGGCAGTGTAGGGGGTCGTGCATGGGGTGGTGTTTCAGGGTTTAGGGCAGTGCAGTGGTGTTCGGCCAGTGTAGGTGGTCTTGCTGGGGGTGGTGTTCAGGGTTTAGTTCAATGGTGTTCGGGCAGTGTAGGGGGTCTTGCTGGGGGTGGTGTTTCAGGGTTTAGGGCAGTGCAATGGTGTTTGGGCAGTGTAGGGGGTCTTGCTGGGGCTGGTGTTTCAGGGTTTAGGGCAGTGCAGTGGTGTTCGGACAGTGTAGGGGGTCGTGCAGGGGGTGGTGTTTCAGGGTTTAGGGCAGTGCAGTGGTGTTTGGCCAGTGTAGGTGGTCTTGCTGGGGGTGGTGTTTCAGGGTTTAGGGCAGTGCAGTGGTGTTCGGGCAGTGTAGGGGGTCATGCTGGGGGTGGTGTTTCAGGGTTTAGGGCAGTGCAGTGGTGTTCGGGCAGTGTAGGGGGTCGTGCTGGGGCTGGTGTTTCAGGGTTTTGGGCAGAGCAGTGGTGTTCGGGCTGTGTAGGTGGTCGTGCTGGGGCTGGTGTTTCAGGGTTTTGGACAGAGCAGTGGTGTTCGGGCTGTGTAGGGGGTCATGCTGGGGGTGGTGTTTCAGGGTTTAGGGCAGTGCAGTGGTGTTCGGGCAATGTAGGGGGTCTTTCTGGGGGTAGTGTTTCAGGGTTTAGGGCAGTGCAGTGGTGTTCGTGCAGTGTAGGGGGTCGTGCTGGGGGTGGTGTTTCAGGGTTTAGGGCAGTGCAGTAGTGTTCGGGCAGTGTAGGGGGTCGTGCAGGGGGTGGTGTTTCAGGGTTTAGAGCAGTGCAGTGGTGTTCGGGCAGTGTAGGGGGTCGTGCTGGGGGTGGTGTTTCAGGGTTTAGGGCAGTGCAGTGGTGTTCGGGCAGTGTAGGGGGTCGTGCTGGGGCTGGTGTTTCAGGGTTTAGGGCAGTGCAGTGGTGTTCGGGCAGTGTAGGGGGTCTTGCTGGGGGTGATGTTTCAGGGTTTAGGGCAGTGCAGTGGTGTTCGGGCAGTGTAGGCGGTCTTGCTGGGGGTAGTGTTTCAGGGTTTAGGGCAGTGCAGTGGTGTTCGGGCAGTGTAGGGGGTCGTGCTGGGGATGGTGGTTCAGGGTTTAGGGCAGTGCAGTAGTGTTCAGGCAGTGTAGGGGGTTGTGCAGGGGTGGTGTTTCAGGGTTTGGGGTCGTGCTGGGGGTGGTGTTTCAGGGTTTAGGGCAGTGCAGTGGTGTTCAGGCAGTGTAGGGGGTCGTGCTGAGGCTGGTGTTTCACAGTTTAGGGCAGTGCAGTGGTGTTCGGGCAGTGTAGGGGGTCGTGCTCGGGCTGGTGTTTCAGGGTTTAGGGCAGTGCAGTGGTGTTCGGGCAGTGTAGGCGGTCGTGCTGGGGCTGGTGTTTCAGGGTTTAGGGCAGTGCAGTGGTGTTCGGGCAGTGTAGGGGGTCGTGCTGGGGTTGGTGTGTCAGGGTTTAGGGCAGTGCAGTGGTGCTCGGGCAGTGTAGGGGGTCATGCTGGGGGTGGTGTTTCAAGGTTTAGGGTAGTGCAGTGGTGTTCGGGCAGTGTAGGGGGTCATGCTGGGGCTGGTGTTTCAAGGTTTAGGGCAGTGCAGTGGTGTTCGTGCAGTGTAGGGGGTCATGCTGGGGCTGGTGTTTCAGGGTTTTGGGCAGAGCAGTGGTGTTCGGGCAGTGTAGGGGGTCGTGCTGGGGGTGGTGTTTCAGGGTTTAGGGCAGTGCAGTGGTGTTCGGGCAGTGTAGGGGGTCGTGCTGGGGGTGGTGTTTCAGGGTTTAGGGCAGTGGTGTTCGGGCAGTGTAGGGGGTCTTGCTGGGGGTGGTGTTTCAGGGTTTAGGGCAGTGCAGTGGTGTTCGGGCAGTGTAGGGGGTCGTGCAGGGGCTGGTGTTTCAGGGTTTAGGGCAGTGCAGTGGTGTTTGGGCAGTGTAGGGGGTCGTGTTGGGGGTAGTGTTTTAGGGTTTAGGGTAGTGCAGTGGTGCTTGTGTAGTGTAGGGGGTCATGCTGGGGGTAGTGTTTTAGGGTTTAGGGTAGTGCAGTGGTGTTTGTGTAGTGTAGGGGGTCATGTTTTAGGGTAGTGCAGTGGTGTTTGGGTAGTGTAGGGGTCGTGCTGGGTGTAGTGTTTTAGGATTTAGGTTAGTGCAGTGGTGTTTGGGTAGTGTAGGGGTCGTGCTGGGGGTAGTGTTTTAGGGTTTAGGGTAGTGCAGTGGTGTTTGTGTAGTGTAGGGGTCATGCTGGGGGTAGTGTTTTAGGGTTTAGGATAGTGCAGTGGTGCTTGTGTAGTGTAGGGGGTCATGCTGGGGGTAGTGTTTTAGGGTTTAGGGTAGTGCAGTGGTGTTTTTGTAGTGTAGGGGGTCATGTTTTAAGATGCAACGCTCCAATACCTGACCAGTGTGCACTACATAAAACTGCAAAAAAACTAAAAATAAAAAGTGTTTTGCACACTTTTGTCATTGGGCTATATGTGGGCTACATCTGGGTAATATTTGTGCTACATTTGGGCTCTTTTTTCACTGGTGGCCATCTTGGAAGACTTCTTTGTTATGAAGTTTCCTAATTTCCTCATTTACTGCAGTCTCCTCAGTAGGAAATGCTTTCAGTTTTTTACTTTGATTCCATCAAGAAGGCATTCAGATGTGTCTCACATTTGCCATAAATTCAGAATGTTAGCACTCTAGTTGCTCATTAGATCACTGTAGTAAAGCTACTGCTCACCAGGGAGTTAACTGGAAGTCTGCTGCTGGTATTGAAAGTGATTGTTTCAGTCTGCATGTCAGAATTTTCTAATGAAATAGAAGAGGATTTGAGATCTCACTTAAAACATGCCCTAATTTTTCTTTCTGCAGCACTAACCATAATTTCTATTTCAAAAAGAACCCCTCATTTTGTTCCTTTTAAATTAAATGTTTTAACCGCTTCGCTCGCGATCGGAATTCCGCCCAGGTGCTGGACATTCCGATCGCGGGTGTGGTCATGACGAGCTCAGCTCGTCATGCGCACAGCGCGACCGCGCAGCATGATGAGCTGAGCTCGTCATGAGCATCGAAGGGGTTAAGTGTTACCGGTTTATTCCAATCAAGATGGCTTCAGGTGTGCCATACTTTTGTCATAAGTAAGGCTGTTAGCGCTCTAGTTGTTCTTTAGAACACTCTGGGAAGCTACAGTAGAACACAAAGGCATCAACTGGCAGGCTGCTCCTGTTGAAATATAACAGGAAGATATTTGAGATCACACTTGAAACATGTCCTAATTTTTCTTTCTACAGCACTAACCATAATTTCTATGACAAAATGAACCCCATCATTTTGTTCCTTTTTAAATTAAATGTTTTAAGTGTTACCAGTTTATTCCAATCAAGATGGCTTCAGGTGTGCCATACTTTTGTCATAAGTAAGGCTGTTAGCACTCTAGTTGTTCTTTGGAAAGCTGCAGTAGAACACAAAGGAATCAACTGACAGTCTCTGTCCTTGTTGGATGTACATGTTTTACTGAGAATGTCAGACTTCATTCTCACATGACTGAGAAAGATAATGTGAATTTACAGAAAATATGCTCTCATTTTAGCTTCTGGAGCACATTCCAAAACTCTATGGGACAAGCATGTGAAAATAGTTTTCTCTCAAACATGATTCATGATATCCCAGCAGAAGGTTTTTCACAGGGTAAAATCACCTTCGAACACACCACAATTCCTGAAATTAGTATGGTACCATCAACAAATGAATTCTAATGTAACTAAAGTCTGTTATCACCCTTTATAGTTCTCCTTTTGGTAACCCTCAAAATCTTCTGATTCACTACAATGCATTTCAATGGGGTACTATCATGTATATTGGTCTCAAGATGGCTGCCAGCAATTCCAGGATGAAGTGCTGACAGCCAATCAGATCTCACAATGACATGTGTGGTTAGGCTCCGCCCAGATATATATGTGATTTTACTTTTGATTTTCTCAGGAACTACTGAACGGATTTACACCATTTAAGCAAAAGGCACGACACTGAACCAAGGGCTACCTCTTTGCCAAATTTGGTGTAATTCCGTTCAGCAGTTCGGGCTGTAGCTGCGACTAAAGGTTCCTATGGAAAAATGAATGGGGAAAACACGTTTTGGGACCCCCTTTTTTCTCGGCCCCCGCTTGCCGAATCACCCCGAGACTTTCAGGATAGGAGCGGACCGGAGTGCCCCAACAAGTTGGAAACTTTCGCGAAGATTCGTCAACCGGCGCCAACGTTATTTCAAATAGAATGTCGCGGATTTCCTATGGAAAATAGGTCCTAACTATAACTATTTACTGGCGACCGCCAGTAGATAATATATATATATATATATTTATATATATATATATATATATACATATATATATATACACACATACATACATACCCTAGTGGGAGAATCCGCTGGTAGGCATTAATTCATCTTTTATTGAAAGTGGCTGCATACAGGCATTGGCAAAGATAAAAACACCTCTCAGTTCAACAGGCCAGATGCGTTTCAGGAATCCGTTCCCTTAATCATTGGCATTTTCAACAGCAATCCAGACAGCTTCGCGCACACCTTTTAACTTTCCAGAGCCTGCCCCAGTGGGCGGAGCCATTCCCATGGCAATATGGTTCCGGTAGTGCCGCTGTAATTAAAACACTCATGTGAGTCCATCTCGAGAGCTTAAATAATGTCACAAATATTAGCCCCAGTGGGTTGGTGTATAACCATGCCAGTTGCTAGATGAGCTTACCAGCCGTCTTCATGAGCGCTACCTCCCGTTACACTAATGACACCACCTTGGTGCCATTACGGGCCCGCACTCTCGCGGTGGGCTTCTCCTGCGGCTGGGCTCAGCCGCTCAATATCCATCGAAAAAAGGTAGCCCCCGTGGGAGAATCAGCTGGTAAGAATTAATTCATCTTTTATTGAAAGTGGCTGCATACAGGCATTGGCAAAGATAAAAACACCTCTCAGTTCAACAGGCCAGACGCATTTCGAGAATCCGTTCCCTTAATCATTGGCATTTTCAACAGCAATCCAGACAGCTTCGCGCACACCTTTTAACTTCACAGAGCCTGCCCCAGTGGGCGGAGCCATTCCCATGGCATTATGGTTCCGGTAGTGCCGCTGTAATTAAAACACTCATGTGAGTCCATATCGAGAGCTTAAATAATGTCACAAATATTATCCCCAGTGGGTTGGTGTATAACCATGCCAGTTGCCAGATGAGCTTACCAGCCGTCTTCATGAGCGCTACCTCCCGTTACAGTAATGACACCACCTAGGCGCCATCACGGGCCCCACTCTCGCGGTGGGCTTCTCCCGCGGCTGGGCTCAGCCGCTCAATATCCATCGAAAAAAGGTAGCCCCAGTGGGAGAATCCGCTGGTAGGTATTAATTCATCTTTTATTGAAAGCGGCTGCATACAGGCATTGGCCAAGATAAAAACACCTCTCAGTTCAACAGGCCAGACGCGTTTCGGGAATCCGTTCCCTTAATCATTGGCAATTTCAACAGCAATCCAGACAGCTTCACGCACACCTTTTAACTTCCCAGAGCCTGCCCCGGTGGGCGGAGCCATTCCCATGGCATTATGGTTCCGGTAGTGCCGCTGTAATTAAAACACTCATGTGAGTCCATCTCGAGAGCTTAAATAATGTCACAAATATTATCCCCAGTGGGTTGGTGTATAACCATGCCAGTTGCCAGATGAGCTTACCAGCAGTCTTTATGAGTGCTACCTCCCGTTACACTAATGACACCACCTTGGAGCCATCACGGGCCCGCACTCTCGCGGTGGGCTTCTCCCGCGGCTGGGCTCAGCCGCTCAATATCCATTGAAAAAAGGTAGCCCCAGTGGGAGAATCCGCTGGTAGGTATTAATTCATCTTTTATTGAAAAGCGGCTGCATACAGGCATTGGCAAAGATAAAAACACCTCTCAGTTACAAGCCAAACGCGTTTCGGGAATCCGTTCCCTTAATCATTGGCAATTTCAACAGCAATCCAGACAGCTTCGCGCACACCTGTTAACTTCCCAGAGCCTGCCCCAGTGGGCGGAGCCATTCCCATGGCATTATGGTTCCGGTAGTGCCGCTGTAATTAAAACACTCATGTGAGTCCATCTCGAGATCTTAGATGATGTCACAAATATTATCCCCAGTGGGTTGGTGTATAACCATGCCAGTTGCCAGATGAGCTTACCAGCCGTCTTCATGAGCGCTACCTCCCGTTACACTAATGACACCACCTTGGCGCCATCACGGGCCCGCACTCTCGTGGTGGGCTTCTCCTGCGGCTGGGCTCAACCACTCAATATCCATCGAAAAAAGGTAGCCCCAGTGGGAGAATCCGCTGGTAGGTATTAATTCATCTTTTATTCAAAGCGGCTGCATACAGGCATTGGCAAAGATAAAAACACCTCTCAGTTCAACAGGCCAGACGAGTTTCGGGAATCCGTTCCCTTAATCATTGGCAATTTCAACAGCAATCCAGACAGCTTTGCGCACAGCTTTTAACTTCCCAGAGCCTGCCCCAGTGGGCGGAGCCATTCCCATGGCATTATGGTTCCAGTAGTGCCGCTGTAATTAAAACACTCATGTGAGTCCATCTCGAGAGCTTAAATAATGTCACAAATATTATCCCCAGTGGGTTGGTGTATAACCATGCCAGTTGCCAGATGAGCTGCCCAGCCGTCTTCATGAGCGCTACCTCCCGTTACACTAATGACACCACCTTGGCGCCATCACGGGCCCGCACTCTCGCGGTGGGCTTCTCCCGCGGCTGGTCTCAGCCGCTCAATATCCATCGAAAAAAGGTAGCCCCAGTGGGAGAATCCGCTGGTAGGTATTAATTCATGTTCTATTGAAAGCGGCTGCATACAGGCATTGGCCAAGATAAAAACACCTCCCAGTTCAACAGGCCAGACGCGTTTTGGGAATCCGTTCCCTTAATCATTGGCATTTTCAACAGCAATCCAGACAGCTTCGCGCACACCTTTTAACTTCCCAGAGCCTACCCCAGTGGGCGGAGCCATTCCCATGGCATTATGGTTCCGGTAGTGCCGCTGTAATTAAAACACTCATGTGAGTCCATCTCGAGAGCTTAAATAATGTTACAAATATTATCCCCAGTGGGTTGGTGTATAACCATGCCAGTTGCCAGATGAGCTTACCAGCAGTCTTCATGAGCGCTACCTCCCGTTACAGTAATGACACCACCTTGGCGCCATCACTGGCCCCCACTCTCGCGGTGGGCTTCTCCCGCGGCTGGGCTCAGCCGCTCAATATCCATCGAAAAAAGGTAGCCCCAGTGGGAGAATCCGCTGGTAGGTATTAATTCATCTTTTATTGAAAGCGGCTGCATACAGGCATTGGCAAAGATAAAAACACCTCTCAGTTCAACAGGCCAGACGCGTTTCCGGAATCCGTTCCCTTAATCATTGGCATTTTCAACAGCAATCCAGACAGCTTCGCGCACACCTTTTAACTTCCCAGAGCCTACCCCAGTGGGCGGAGCCATTCCCATGGCATTATGGTTCCGGTAGTGCCGCTGTAATTAAAACACTCATGTGAGTCCATCTCGAGAGCTTAAATAATGTTACAAATATTATCCCCAGTGGGTTGGTGTATAACCATGCCAGTTGCCAGATGAGCTTACCAGCAGTCTTCATGAGCGCTACCTCCCGTTACAGTAATGACACCACCTTGGCGCCATCACTGGCCCCCAATCTCGCGGTGGGCTTCTCCCGCGGCTGGGCTCAGCCGCTCAATATCCATCGAAAAAAGGTAGCCCCAGTGGGAGAATCCGCTGGTAGGTATTAATTCATCTTTTATTGAAAGCGGCTGCATACAGGCATTGGCAAAGATAAAAACACCTCTCAGTTCAACAGGCCAGACGCGTTTCCGGAATCCGTTCCCTTAATCATTGGCATTTTCAACAGCAATCCAGACAGCTTCGCGCACACCTTTTAACTTCACAGAGCCTGCCCCAGTGGGTGGAGCCATTCCCATGGCATTATGGTTCCCGTAGTGCCGCTGTAATTAAAACACTCATGTGAGTCCATCTCGAGAGCTTAAATAATGTCACAAATATTATCCCCAGTGGGTTGGTGTATAACCATGCCAGTTGCCAGATGAGCTTACCAGCCGTCTTCATGAGCGCTACCTCCCGTTACAGTAATGACACCACCTAGGCGCCATCACGGGCCCCCACTCTCGCGGTGGGCTTCTCCCGCGGCTGGGCTCAGCCGCTCAATATCCATCGAAAAAAGGTAGCCCCAGTGGGAGAATCCGCTGGTAGGTAATAATTCATCTTTTATTGAAAGCGGCTGCATACAGGCATTGGCAAAGATAAAAACACCTCTCAGTTCAACAGGCCAGACGCGTTTCGGGAATCCGTTCCCTTAATCAGCAAGTTCTCACATTACATGATGGCCAATGAAAAATGCTCCTCCTCCGGAACGATCAGAACGGGAGGTAATCCCCTCTGAATCCCTTCTTCAGCCGTCGCAATTCAGCTACATTAGCATACTCCTCTCTGGGCGTGCGACTGACGAGTGGGTCATGCTCCCGATTTCATGAGAAACAATCCTCTGAGCACATGGAGCCCCCGACCCTACAGGGCGGCCTCAGAACAATGGGCACGGAGCAGCCCATCAATTTGTCATCTGACAAGGAACAAGATGAGGCCCAATACCGGAGGTAAAACATTTATTCATGGCACAGCTGCGCATCAAGTGTCATAATCCTTACGCGTTTCGGCGTTGCTTGCCTTGGTCACAGGTGGAGACAGTTTAAAAGCAAAATGCGTTCATGCACGCTTTTTATATCCTTAAAGTCACATGACAGTTCCTTTCAAAATACATCTCCCAGAATGCATATTACCAGTAGTTCGAATATACGGCATGGAACCTCAATAGATCCTCATTTCTTTGGATGTTTAGAATTCATTCTTTGTAAATGCATTAAAGTCATTGCAGAAACTTTACTCATGCCGTCATGTGATTGTTCATTTACAGCAAGTTCTCACATTACATGATGGCCAATGAAAAATGCTCCTCCTCCGGAACGATCAGAACCGGAGGTAATCCCCTCTGAATCCCTTCCTCAGCCATCGCAATTCAGCTACATTAGCATACTCCTCTCTGGGCATGCGACTGGCGAGTGGGTCATGCTCCCGATTTCATGAGAAACAAGCCTCCGAGCACATGGAGCCCCCAACCCTACAGGGCGGCCTCAGAACATTGGGCATGGAGCAGCCCATCAATTTGCCATCTGACAAGGAACAAGATGAGGCCCAATACCGGAGGTAAAACATTTATTCATGGCACTGCTGCGCATCAAGTCTCATAATCCTTACGTGTTTCGGCGTTGCTTGCCTTGGTCACAGGTGGAGACAGTTTACTTCTGGACCTCTCGGCCGCCTTTGACACAGTCTGCCACCACACCCTACGCACCCGCCTCCACAACGCAGGGATCCGAAACAAGCTCTGGAATGGACCACCTCCTTCCTCTCCGGCAGAACCCAGAGTGTCCGCCTCCCGCCATTCCGATCCGAAGCCTCCGAGATCATCTGCGGCGTACCCCAAGGATCATCCCTCAGCCCGACACTGTTCAACGTCTACATGGCACCTCTCGCCCACGTAGCCCGACTGCACAACCTCAACATCATCTCCTACGCCGATGACACCCAGCTGATCCTCTCCCTCACCAAGGACCCCGCCACCGCCAAAACCAACCTCCACAAAGGAATGAAGGCCATCGCCGAGTGGATGAAGAACAGCCGACTAAAGCTGAACTCAGACAAGACGGAGGTCCTCATCCTCGGCTCCACCCCCTCAGCCTGGGACGACTCCTGGTGGCCGACCTCACTGGGAGCTGCACCAACACCCACCGACCACGCACGCAACCTGGGCTTCATCCTCGACTCAACACTCTCCATGACCAAGCAAGTCAACGCCGTCTCATCCTCCTGTTTCAACACCCTCCGCATGCTCCGCAAGATCTACAGATGGATCCCCATCGAAACAAGAAGAACGGTGACCCAGGCCCTCGTCAGCAGCAGACTGGACTACGGAAACGCCCTCTACGCAGGAGCCTCAGCTAAACTCCTGAAACGACTACAACGCATACAGAACGCCTCTGCACGCCTGATCCTCGACATCCCTCGCCACAGCCACATCACACCCCACCTGGGAAACCTGCACTGGCTCCCCGTCAACAAGAGGATCACCTTCAAGCTCCTCACCCCCTCACACAAGGCACTCCACAACACTGGACCAACATACCTCAACAGGCGACTCACCTTCTACACCCCGAACCGCCATCTCCGCTCCACCGACCTCGCAACCATCCCCCGCATCCGAAGAGCAACCACCGGCGGCAGATCGTTCTCCCACCTCGCCGCAAAGACCTGGAACACCCTGCCCACCCACCCGCGTCAGACCCAGGACCTACTTACCTTCAGGAGGCTACTCAAGACCTGGCTGTTCGAGCAGTAGCAGCACCCCCTCCCCCCCAGTGCCTTGAGACCCTCACAGGTAAGTAGTGCGCTTTATAAATGCCCTGATTGATTGATTGATTGATTGATTGATTGAAAAGCAAAATGCGTTCATGTGCGCTTTTTATATCCTTAAAGTCACATGACAGTTCCTTTTAAAATACATCTCCCAGAATGCATATTACCAGTAGTTCGAATATACGGCATGGAACCTCGATAGATCCTCATTTCTTTGGATGTTTAGAATTCATTCTTTGTAAATGCATTAAAGTAATTGCAGAAACTTTACTCGCGCCGTCATGTGATTCTTCATTTACAGCAAGTTCTCACATTACATGATGGCCAATGAACGGGAGGTAATCCCCTCTGAATCCCTTCCTCAGCCGTCGCATATATATATATATATATATATGATATATATGTGTTAGATATGTGATATATGTATGTATATAATGTAAATGTAGATCACAATGATGTAATGAAAATCAACAAAGTGCTCATTTGGAAATGGCTGAATGATAACAAACACTAATATGGTGCCCATTTTTTTTATATGTTTGTAACCTCCAAATGTACTCTGAAACTGCATCAACTGTTAGAATAGTGAAATGCAAAAAATCAGAATGATAATGACAAACTTTCTATTGATATATCACGTAGCTTGTCATACTGTTCATCCAATTTGTGGAAGCAATTGTGTCAGACATTAAAGGGACACATTCAAAATAGTAGTATATGCAGATAATAATGACAAATTAAACAGAAAAAATCCCAAAGGTCACAGTTTATATGTCCATAAGCTCTTCTTGCCTGTCATAAATTACCAGTGGAGCGTTACAGGTCTCATAACACAGAAGGATCTCCTGCCCATCATCACCAACACTCATGCCCAAATGGGCAATGACACACAAAAGTAAAAAAGCGCCAAGCCCCACATGTCATAAATATCCACCAGAGCATTACAGGTTTTCTAATCATGGAACATTCCATAATCAACATGGTCTACAATCATGCCCATGCTTACACACACATGTAAGTACCAGGCCTACATGATCAACTCCCACAGGTGATGCTCAACGGCCTTTTCCACATAAATGCACAAAATATTGCATGTATATTGTAATTGCAAACTGGAGCCCCCAACAAATGAACCAAATACTCAAGTTATAAACAAAACATGAACATAGCTCAAGTGGATGTTCACCCCTTATTTTCCCGATTCCACTAGCCATGTATAAAAGAAAACTCTATTAAAAACATGTTAAAACAGTACAATTGTAGGGATCAGAGAGGGAAGAGACAGCAGATCATCAGCACCAGCAGAGTACAAATATCAAATAAACTTAAACCGCACAACAGAAGCGTTGCTTGTATTCAGCCCAGATGCACATTCAATTCTTCATCACTTTTCATTGCCTTTGGGTCCTTGGTATCTAATTCCAAAATACATATGGACTCTGTCTCAAAGATCATATTCTTTTTGTGTGCGGTATACTGCCAATAGCAAAAAACTTCAAAAGTTTGCTGTTGTTATCATGAAATTGTGTGAAACCGGGTAATGCTCATCATCATAATTAATAGCCTGGAGATGTTCCAAAACCCACCTTTTCACTGGGTGCATGTTAGTGCCTACATGCCATTTTCCATAGGGGCAAAACAAGACATAAATTACAAATCAGAGGTACATGTGAGACATTTTACAATGGTTCTCTTTACATCCTGCAGAGGTGGTTAGAACTTAGTCAAATTTGAACTATTTTTGAAAACGTTGCACTGTTTGCAAACATAGAAACCCCCTCTTATGTTCTCAGACGAAGAGAAAGTGTTGCTGATAGTGTTCTTGCTAAGTCCATCCTTCAGGGTTACACCTCTTCTGTAAGTTACTTTTAGATAATCCTCAATTGCATCATTGAAGCTGTTGTCACTAAGCCCGGGTGGAGTTTGCATAGCAGCGCTACGCGAAACTCCGCAAAGTGGTAAAAAAACTCTGCAATGCTACACGGAGTTCAGCGAGCATGCGGAGTTGCTTGTTCCGCATACTCACGCATGCTCGCGATACATTTCTCACGTTTGGCAACGCGGATTGCGTGTTTGGGGGGAAATATCGCGCAAACTTCACCACGCAGTCGCCAATGGGCACGGCCATCTTGTTTTTTTACTCTTTGTAAGGTTCTGGGACCTGTTTTTGAATCCTCTCGAATCTTTTCAATCCTTTGTTTCTAAAACTTTTTTTCTGATCTTTTTTATTTATTATCTATCCTTCTCTCTTCCTAAGTGTATATTTTGCATTTTATTTCTACTTTTACTGCGTTTTTTATACTGTTTTTCTATTACTTGCTTTATATTTATTTTTTCTTCCCCTCTTCTTCTCCTGACTTTATTTTTTACTTCTACATTTTCTTTTCCGCCCCCCAGAACCATGGCTAAGGGTAGTGCGACCAGGAGCCGCCTTCCTTGCGGAAGACGGTGCCCGGAAGGGGTGCAGGCCCGGGTCTTGTTCTCAGAGGTAGAGGTGGTCGCCCTAGTTTTTTTTGTGCAGCGCCACCTCTCCTTAACCTTGGCAGCAGGCAACAGGCGGCGGGCTTGGTTCCGGCTATGGGATCCAGAGGGGTCACCGCCGGTGGGCGTGGGTGCGCCGGGCAGTGTTTCGCTGCTCTGAGGTCCGGCGTACCCACAACCAGCTGACTCACCGGTGGTCCGACATCCTGGACCGGGAGCAGGACCTGCTGGACCTGCTAGGTGTTGAGGTCGTGGGGCTTGGTGAGTAGCTAATTATATTACTATTGTGTGTTCTGTTCTGTGTTATTGCGAATATTATTTTTTTCCTAAATAGCAAGAATGCCGTTGCTGTTTACATGCAGGTAAGTTACGTTTAAAAATCTTATATTATGTGATTGTTATTCTTCTAGACAGGTGCTCGGCACTTCTAATCTTACTTGTTTGCAACTTTGCGCTCGCTTGGGCTGATTATGTAAGAGAGGTTAGAGAACTTAAGTTAGGTAAGGCTAGAGAATCTATTTTCCTTTGTCCTGTCAGTAAGATAGTGGTGGTAGATAGTTATTATAGTTAGTTACTTAGTATTAGTTGGTAATTTTTTAGCGGTCCGTGTGACGCATCCTCCGTCACGTGATGCTGACTCCACTCCTTAGTAGAACCTTTTGTAGTTTGTTAGTGAGTGAATACTATAGCAACTCAGCACATCAGCAACCAACCAACAATTTGGTGTATGCAATATGCATGTGTCCATCTATGCATTTTTGAGGACTAAAATAAATGGAAATGCAGACTTAGTGAACAATTGGCCCATCAAAGGGGGTTGATTCATTGATGATTGCGAATGAGAACGGAACTTAGAAGAAGCAAATATAATTTTGGGCAATTCCTTCCAATGTCTTTGGAATAGGTGGGCTAGGTGGTACTTAGGTTTAGGATTCTGGAATCGGAATGGAACACTGGGTTAATAAATAAGGAGATAGGACGGTCCACGATCGTGATACTACTAGTCGATCAGATTAGATAGGTCAATTTTATTGCAATTGTCGTTTCATGTCAAAAAATCTTTTTAGAGCGTTTTTTTAAAATATTCATTATTTGTTTCACACCAATCAATTTTTGTCTCTTTATTATGTCTTACATGATCAGCATCCAGGGGCAAGAAGATGACGGGGTCTGCTGAGGCATCTACAGATGGCTCTGCTGCTGGCCCCAGTAAGTCCTCCTGTTGTTAATATTAATAATTATATTTCCCTAACTTTTACTGCACCTTATTTTTTCGAACTATTATTTCCGTTTCCTAATTCTATTTTTTACCAAATCTTCTTTGATCTATCTGTTTCTAAATTCTTGTTATCCCTGCATTACCTACCTATTTAGTTATTATATTTCTAGTGTCTGTTTTTTTTTTACATCAATCTAACTGCCTCTGACTCTGTACTACTATTAGTCTGTCTGTAGCTTGCTTTATAATTTATTCTGGTTTTTCAGTCAGTTTTCCCACTCCCCTTATATTTTGTGGACTGCCTAGTGGTGGTTCTACTGTAAGACTCAGAGAACACATTGGTCCTTTACTACTACCAGTACTAGTACTCTGCTGTGCAGATTGCATGCCCAACTAAGGTATTCTACGCATGTTTGTTGAGATTAAAAGACTTTCTTTTATTTTCTTTCTCATGCTCAATCAGTAAATAAAATGATGGTCACGTTGGACACCCCAAAGTGGTGTATTTTTACTTTTTCTCATCTAGGCCTAGTACTATTATTATTAGCAGCAGCAGTTGATTGTGAACAACTGATTACCGTGCACCATGGCTGGAAGGAAGTATGAGGAGGAGGAGGGCACAATTATATTTTCCAACTAAGAAAGAGGACTCGAGAGTCGAGAGACCTCATATCCGATTGTCTGCCCAGTTGGCCACTCTTTTTCTTTTTAAAAAGTTTTAAAACTCAGATTCACCAATAGCTCTAGCCACTGAGTCCAGTCCTTTGGGTTGTCCTCTTCTTGAGAGGCTTTTCGAAAATTGCCACCAACAAAATACCCAACCAGATATTTTACTATTTTTGATAGTATAGGACATACTACTGTCTACTCTACTCTAGTACCCGATTTGTACTAGTGATGTGTGTGGTGTATGTATGTATTGTATTTTCAATCTTGCTAGTGAAAATAAATAAATAGGGGGAGGCGTATATGGCATCTAAAAAATGTGTAATGTTTTTTCTAGGCGTACCGACCACCAGTGCTGGGGCCAGCGGCGGGGCAGGCACCGCCAGCCAGGAGGGAGCAGATGCGGCAGGGGTGGGTGAGCCAGCAGCACTGGCGGGCGGTGGTAAGAGTCAGACGACCTTGATGGATGGGTTGAACGAATAGGGAAAGAAGGATGGAAGGCGGAAGGACGGATGACATGTAATATATGACTGGCAGAGAAAGGATGCATGGGTGAAGGAAGGGGGCCCGGAATGCATAGGTAGCTGATAGGAATCGGGTGCATGGGTGGTTGAAGGATGGGTGAAAGGTGAAAGAAAGGATGCCTGCCTGGGTGGGTGAAACTGTATGGGTGATAGGAATCCTCCAGGGGGTTTGATGGGTCAAACTCAAAAGCAAGCAAGGACGCATGGGTGGTGGTTTAAAAAAATTACAAATGTATGTTGCTGGTGAAAGGTTTGTTGAGAGATTAAGAAGAATGATAGCCATGTTTACTTTGAATGGATGGATGCCTGGATGGTATTCAATCATAGCATTGGTGGAGACTGTCACTGGATGAAGAGAATGTAAAAGAAAAATAAACTGTGCCAGAGTAGCAAAGCCAAAGATGAGAATAAGATTAGAATACGATTAGAATAAAAAGAATATAATGCTAGAAGAGCAATGCAATGACAAATGGAAAAATTGCTAGGAAGAGAAACAAGGGCTGTTTTTTTCAAGGTTTTGGATTCAAGGTTGTATTTCAGAATTCTCCCTTAACTCACAGTAGTTTGCAAGCACAACATATATATTGTGTATGTATGTACCCATACCCACCCCTTATCAATCACCTCCTTCCGACTCCGAGGCCCACTCCCCAGTCCCTACCTATGTCATTTTGACTGTGTCAGCCATGGGTGGCCTATCGGCTGCATGGTTACACAATCAATAAATAGTACCTCACGTCGTCCCATATATAATCATTCAGATCAGATATCACCAGCCTTGTTGTAATAGTCAGGGTGAAAGTAAAATTGAGCAGTTGCCATTGATGTAGCAGAGTATGGCCATAATAGAAAAATAAGATAATTGTGTTGTTGTAGACTACAGCTGCCCCACCTGCAGACAGTAGTAAACAAAAAAAACGTGAGTCTGCAACACGAGTATGTCTGTCTAGGGTGCAAGCTGACTGAGCTGGCATGCCTACAAGGTTAATTTAGCTAAACAAAAGAGAGAGAAGAAGAAGACTTGTCTACTCCATAGTGTCTAGTAATGCCTGAAACTCCCACATATGTTAGAGGCCGAGGAAGTGGGAGGATACCACAAATGTTATGTACTGTGCTTGCTAGTGCTACTGTGCCACTGCAATTTTATGTGTATAATTAATTTTGTGTTGGGTGTTTGCTAAGAGTATTGGTTACAATTGTCTTTTTTCTTTCTTGATATAGCTACTCCTTCCCAATCGAAACAACACTGCTGCCCACCCCTGTGCATGCAACTGCAAGGCATTTAAGCGCTGCATGTACTCCGGATTGCGCGCCTAGAGGAGTGGATAAATGCCCTGGAGAGTAACAAGATCCGGCGGGCCCGCCACTAGAACTTTGTCGCCTTGCCCCTTTTTTAATCTTTTTTTTGGTGGGTGGGAATTGGGTGTTGGGGAAAAGTTGGGGTTTATGGACATTGGACTCTTATGATGGACATTGGTTGGGGTTAGGGAGAGGGGTAGGTCAGGTGTTGTGGGTTTTTTCATTAGTTTATTTGTTAGGGGAATAAATTATTTATAGTTTACATATGATGTAAATGTTTTGTGGGGGGTTAACCTTTTACTTCACACGGTTTCCTTTGCTGCAGCAGGGTCGCAGCCAGTTTTTGATTGAAATAATCTGCCGATAGTGTAACACACCAACAGATAGATGCAGTACCCTCACTTGTGACTTGTCCTACTAGTACTGTCAGTCTCTCCTCCTAGTCTATGCAGTCTGCAACTAAAACCCCTACGGACTCGGAAGGGTGTGGGTGTGTGAATTCATTCATTATTTTCCATATTATTATTAATTATGCCTCCTCCAAACTTCTTCTCCTACCTGTGATTGATGTTTATTTATACTTAGGCGAAGCGATGGCTGCATGGTGATGGTTTGGTTTCCCAAGGTGCCATGGTGATGGTAGGAGTAGTAGTAGTAGACACTGACAGTAGCATTTGCAAAAAAAGAAAATGAGACAGTCAGTCACCTGAGGAGACTCGGGAACGAGTAGTAGAAGTACAGTATACAAGAAGACTGCCAAACAAGAAACAATGATGATGATAAGCAATGCTAAAGTAAAATAAACCAGAATGCCTGGAGGGCTAGCCTAGTACAAGTTACAAACTGAAGTCGACTCTAGCTATGATGATGAAGCTGACAAGCAGCTTCGTAACCTTTAGTGCTGGAACTAGGATGATTGATGACTCGATGCTGGCAACCAATTATATTATTATGATGGATTATTTATGTTCCTCTGGGGAAAAAAAAATGAATATCGAATACTGTTCATGGGTGGGCAATGTAATATTGCCAGTGTGGGCTAAAGTGAAGTGTATATACTTAGAGCAGAAGAATATCCTCGCCCTGCCTTGAGGTAGTGTTGCTTTCACCACATCCGCCCCAGCAAGTGTGCGATCAATAATTTGTGTAAATTTAATTTATTCACACCTCAATATAAATCACACAGCCCGGGGGAAGAGGGTTAGGGTTTGATGAATGGTTGGGAAGGGGGGTTTGAGGGAAAGGTTTGACAAAGACAAACACTACACATGGACAACACACAATCTTGGAAGCTGACCATCATAAATCTGTTAAGGGAGAAAAAGGAAATGCATGCATGATGATGACTTGATGTGTAGTACTAGACTAGTAGTACAGGCCAGGCAGCAGTACATTTTTAATTATTATTATGCAATTGCCTTGCCTGTCTGCCCCCAGAGAGACCCAAATAACATACATTTATGTTCTGTTGTACCGGGCTTCCATTTAAAGCTAGCAAAGAAAATTTAAAAATATCTGTAGGAGTCAAATATAAGCAAACATAATAAACAACAACACACACAGTCGTAATGATTGAAGAGAAAAAATGAATCAAAGGAAATGATACTATAATTATTGTCAAATTGGAAGTTGCATCTCGGCATTCCTCTTGGTCCTTCCTTGGACTGTCCGTCCGTCAATCTTCGGTGCCTGCCTGGCAGATGTGGTTTGGTAAGGTAAGTGTGAGTTGTTTTTCCCAGTATAGCACAGGGTAAAGGACGGCGTGTAAGTGTAGATGGAAAAACAAAAAGGATATTGAAAAATAAAGGAGAAAAGTAAAGTTAAACTGCATAAATTAAGGAGGAGTGCAGCAAAAAAACTTTCAGAGGCGGTATTGCTAAATCATAGCTACTCTGTTTCCAGCAGTTACCTCCAACAACAGGAGCACGCCCGCCCACCCAACCTCCACTTAGCTTAGATTTTGAGCCAGACAGCACTGAGCACACATACACACACACAGCAACATAGCATTTTCCAAATTAAGTAACAAAATCAATGCACCGCTGTCAGTCATACCACCACACTCACCTCCACCACTACACAGATATGTAGGTCTGGTGTTGTTGTTGCTGTTTACCTTTTAGGCCACTTCATGAAACGCCCCGAGTTATTCCATCAATCATCTCCGATCCTACTGACTGACTGCGAGTATGGTATGGTCATGGTGTCCAACTCTGTAGTGTCCCGAGTGAGTCCAGAATCTAAACTGCAATGGATCGGCCTGCAGTAGTACAATTTTGGTATTGAACAACAAGAAGGGAAACATTGACTTGAGTCACTTTTTTTGCGTGTAGATTAAATACTAGTAGACATCATGCACAACAACACAAACATCAATAACTCAGAGTCAGCGTGCAATGCATGCCATCGTTTACCTGTTCTTCCAGGTCAGTCCCTCAAGGCTCGGAAAGGAGGATAGATACATAGTCAGGTTCTTTGGAGGGACTCGAGGCAGGCACACATTTCACATTTGTTGTACTATTCTCCATCCAATGTCTGGCTTGACGGAAATGGATTTAGAGCGAGTCAGGACTCAGAGGAGTGGACTTACTTCTTCACTGACTGCACACATTTGCAACTCTAATCTGGCAATAAAAGAGTAAGACGGTGGTGAAGGATTTGTTGTGATTCAAACCAGAAAGACAGTGACACACACAAATAATAAAAGTAAATAATATTCCTTAGCTATATCTTTTTGGGGGCTTTTTTGGGGGCGTCAAAGCAAGAAAGAAAGTAACTCGAAAGCCTAGGTGTCAGGGAAGTAGAGCTCGTCCTCAAACTCTGGTGGTTCACCCAGACATAGGTCCCCTAACACACTTCCATGACCTGAGTCGCCGTCATCATCTTCCTGCTGTGCTACTTCAGGTATGGTGTAATCCGGTGGTATAAAGTGCTGATTAATTTTGATCATGGTTAACCTCTCCACATTTTGGGGCGAGAGACTGGTCCTTCTCACTGTCAGAACGGCACCAGCAGCACTGAAAACACGCTCAGAAGAGACACTTGCGATAGGGCAAGCCAGATAGTTTATTGCCAGACAGCTGAGCATTGGCCATTGGCGCCTTTTCCATTGCAATAAAGCAATGGGTTTTGATCAAAGTAGAACTCTGTTGAGTCATCCAGATAGGCCTGGACCATCCGCTCAATGCTCATGGGTGCTCCGCTTTGCTCGGCCTCTTTTGCCTTTGCCTCAGCACTGGACTTAAGCCCTAGCTGTAGAAACCATTCCTGTGCCGATTTTGGGGCTGATGCTCCTGTTCTTGTTGATGTTGTTCTTGGTGTTGTTGGTGGTTTTGGCTGCTGTGAGCCAACCGCATTGCCCTTAGGCTCTGAAGTTGAACTTGAAGCCGGCTGCCCTGCAGTACTTGTTGTGCCCTGGAGTAGCGGGCCTCTAATTCCCGGCCGTTCTTTTTCTAGCTGACTGGCGTCCACAGCTATCCAAGTTTTGTAGTTGGCAACATCTCCGTCTGAAAAAGGAATGAAAGTGTGTAGTAATGGTTTGTACCGTGTATCCAGAATTGCAAATGTAATGGTTGGATGACACAAAGCCTCTTTGCACTCTTGTATTTTCAGATATGCGAAGGGTTAAGCTCTCCACCAACTCATATGCTTCTTTTTTTTCCTCCACACCTGCGTACATTGCAGACACCCCCTTCAGCTGTTCCTGTAGCATGTGCAGCAATGGGATAGCTTGGCCCATAGTGAAGTCCTCCTTGCTGACTTCACGTGTGAAGACCACGAAAGGAAGTAGCATCTCTGTCAAGCATTTACCTAGGCCCCATTGATCCATCTCAATGATCATGCCTTTCACAGTAGCATCCCCTCTTTGCATGACATATTCATTGATTGGTCTGTACTGCTCAAACAGACGTTCAAGCATGTAATAAGTTGAGTTCCAACATGTTGGCACCTCCTGGAGGAGTGCTTTAACTGGCACTCTATACTCACATTGAATGATCCTCAGCTGCTTCCGGGCTTTAAAAGAATGGCTGAAATGTGTGCATATTCTTCTGCAGGTGGGTAGTAAGTTGCTGACTCGGTCTTCTTGTTTCAGAAAGTCTTGAACAATGATGTTAATGCAGTGCGCCAAACACATGACCCTGAAATAGCCACCATCGGCCATGGCCTTAACTATATTACTGCCATTGTCCATGGCAACAAAACCAATGTTAACTCCTCTTGGCCGCAGCCATTCAAAGACCTTGCTGTCAAAGTCTTCCAAAATGTTTGCAGCAGTATGAGATTTCTCCATGGCGAACATGGCTACAGTTGCATGTTTCCGAGCGGCATTAAAAATCTCAGCAGTGTCAACAACAGTACACCTGCTGCAGATATCTTTTCTCTAACCCCCACAAAAGAGATCCAGTGTGCAGTGATGCACATATAATCAGTGGCTTGGCAACCTGTCCACATGTCTGTTGTCAGGTGGATAGTGTGAACAGCACTCTGCTGCAAAGCTTGTCCAAGCAATTCCAGCATGTCTTGATGTAGTGCTGGAACAGCAACTCTGGCGAAATAGGACTGGCTGGGAACCTTCCATTTCGGGCAGATGGCTGTCACAAATTCAAGAAAACCCACCCCTTCCACAAAAGAATAAGGGAGGAGGTCCTGCGCTAGCAAAACCAAAGGGTCCTGCGCTAGCATTTTAGCCAGCTTCGCGTTGGACAAACGTGCCGTTGAGTGGTTACGTTCATACTGCCCCACCGACCTAAACATGCTGAGATTGGTAGCCTGGATTTTTTTCTTTTCTGGTGCCACTAATGCAGGTGACTTCTTGACGCCAGATGTTAGGCTCAATGCACGTTTTTTCGTTGCGGTACTCTCTTGCCTGGGACCCATTGATGTCTCAACCTGACTCTTGTGCCGTTGCGATGTTGCTGATGATGATGTGGGCGGTACCACTGCACTGCTGGGGACAGGGCTGCTATCTGTAACAGAGAAAATATCTCCCACTTGTTCTCCTTCCTCCGTGATCGGATCTTCTTCTTCATCCCCTACACCAACAACACGTGCAGTTTTTTGGCCACTAAGGTGCACCTCCCACTGGATCAAGTGGTGTTTTCTCAGATGGGTTGTTTGGCCTCCGGTACCATAGTTTGTACCAAGCTTACCCCGACTAACACCTTGTCCACAAATGGAACATATAGCAATGTTCACCTCCTTATTACTAACCGAAAAAAAGTCCCAAACTGGGGAGGAAATTTTCTGGCGCTGCTGGTGCCACTTGCAATGTCGGATGAACTGGTAAGTGGGCGTGACTTTTGACTCTCTGCAGTACCTACTTATACTGAGGTGGTTGTGGTGGATATAGGTCCCTGCCGGGCCTTTGCAAATATGGAAGCTGGAGGTGGTGTTGGTGGTATCTGTGTTGGTGGAATCCATGCCACATCCCTCACAGCAATGTGGGATGGGGTAATATCGGTCTCCACTGGGGCGGGACTAATGTCCATGATGACTGGCTCTTCTTCATCCTCCTCTTCTACATCTACCTCCATAACTCTAAGGCTTTCCAGAATCTTCCTTTTTCCTAGCCTTGTCTCGTGGGCATGGCATGTCTCACTCTCAGACTGAGGCGGGATCCAAGTGGTGTCTAGATCATCAGAAGGGGGGCTTGGAGAAGAGCTTGATGGACTAACCCTCCTTTTCCTGGCTGGGGATCTGGACGACAATGGATCTTCTGAAAGAGTGGCTTGCTCTTCTTCTTCCTCTGCAGGAAGCTCGATCTCCTGAACTGCCCCTACTTTGGGAGGAACAACTACTATTGGGGGTGGTTGCGGCTGTTACACGATCTGGGAGGCGAACTGCTTACATCGCTGTCTGCTTTTCTCTGCATGCTGTGTAACTAACATTGGTGGATACGACCAATGTAATTTCGCCTATCAGAGCGAACTCTACATGCCGCGTATGTTTTTTTCTTAAAGACTTTATCAACTGGGACATACACGTACCAATAAGTTGAGCTTGCCTGAACGCTATTAGAACTGGTGTTCTCTTTTGCAATCCTTACTGCAAACACTGCCCTGATGAAGCCCTATTCAGGGTGAAACGCGTTGGCTGCATCTGTCTGCCCTGTACATCCTTGTTTGTAGAAAAATAAATGAAGCATCAGTGACACCGAAGACTCCAGAAATTGTTTCTTGTTTTCTTGCATTAATAATGCTGTTTGTGTTGCCTCTCTGCACGTTGTTTTTTTGTACTATGGCAAAAGCACATTGGCTGCCTTCACAAAATGGCCGCCAGCCACATGGCCAGGTCACAACAACAAGAAAGGGAAGACAGACAATGCAGGCCTATGGAAAAAGCACACAGGCTGCCTTCACAAAATGTCCGACAGCCACATGACCAGTCTACCACAACAAGAAGCAGTAAGCCAAGATGAACAAAGGAAAGACATGCAGGCCTATGGCAAAAGCACACTAACTACCACCACAAAATGGCCACCAGCCACATGGTCACTCACAACAAGCAGGAGGCCTGGAAAACAATGAAGTCAAGCAGGCCTATATGGACACAGACTTTACAAAATGGCCCCTGGCCACACGGGGAGGCTCAGCCAAGGCAAATGCTGGCCCACTATTACAAACACACTCACACACTGACCAGACAAAGGAGGCATGCTAAACATCACAGCTTTACAATGCCAAAACGAAAATCCACACGGAAAAAAAGGTTTGAAAGTTACAAAACATCCACACACATCCAACAAAGGCATTTATTTACACACGTGAAAAAAAAAACATTTTGCATTTCAATCCAATGCCATCTATGCCCTAAATGTTGTTTAAATTCAACAGACACCACAGACACAGTTGTTTCATGCACCCATGAGTAGCTCTGGGCCTACTGGCTGAAAGGCCTATTGGCAGACTACTGGGCTAGTGAATTAAATGTTGCAAACTGATTTCAAAAGGTGGAGAAAATGTAGTGAACTGTGCAACAAGTTTCCCTTATAAAAGAAGAAAAATTACTTACAAAGAAACAACTAGGCCCCTATAGAAACTACAGGCCACCCACCACAATACATTTTTTTAAAAACAATGAAAAGTACAAAACAAATGTAGGTGCAATGCCCCAATCAAACCAACAACAACAATTTTCAAACTTACTTGTGAAATCTCAAATTCAAAAGTCCTCAAATCCAATGATATATATGACGCAGCAGACACAAAGAGTGATCCTTCCAGCTCCAAATCCAAATGAAAAGTGAACAGGAGATGGACAAAGCACTGAGAGGAGCCTGCTGGACAGAAACAGGCAGTTGAAGACTCTGGGGCACTTCCTTCCTCTTAAAAAAAAAAGTAAAAAAAGAAAAATGACTCCTTGCACAAAAAAGTACAGTTAAATGTTAATCTGAGATGTTTTTTTTAAATCCAAATCATCATTTCAAGAAGGATGTGATGCTGCTCGGGAGATAACCTTCTCCAGAACGCAGATTCTGCGTGTTCGGGATCATGTTCTTCACAAAACTTCCGCCGGAAGTCCGATTGCGTGCCCGAATGACGTGTTTGCGATCGCAAACCGGGGGCTACCAAATCTCGTGGCGCCCGCGAACGGATGGGAAATCTCATCGGCGATCGCAGGCACCTAGTAAGTTGCTTCCGCATATGCATTTTGGGCGCGCGAACACAAAAAAAACTATGCTCCGTTGCGGAGTGCAGAGTTTTCCGTCAACTCTGCGTTCTATGCGGAATACGGAGTTGCCAACAATACGCAAACTCCGCGAGCGGAGCAGAGTTTTATGCCCAGGGTTAGTTGTTACTCTAAAGGATTTGCCAATGCTTCCCCAGAATGCGTCTAACATCTCATGCCTTGTGATTATAGGGGATAATGAACCGAAAAATGATATTTGCTATATCTCTGGTGCCTTACCTAGAAAAAGTAGCTCTTCTCTACCGAACTGCTGTGCTCATTGGAGGGCAGCATCTAGTATGGATTTGGGATAGCTCCTTTTCTTTGAATCTCGTCAGTATAGTATTACATTCCTGTTGGTATGTCTCCTCTGTACTACAATTCCAGTGAGCATGTAACAGTTCGCAGTACGGAATGCTGTGTATTAATTATTTGATACAGTGCGCATTAACAAGTGTATTGCCCGCAGTGGCCTTTCTATGTAGTCTGGTAGTGAGATTTTCTTTTACCTCTACTTTGATGTCTAAGAACTAAATTTTAGTTCTGCTCATGTGGGTAGTGAATTTAAGATTCAGTTTATTGTTGTTGAGGATGTTAATAAAATTAGTGGCTTCTCTACTATTTCTCTTCCAGACCACAAATAAGTTGTCAATGTACAAATCCATGTGACCACATGAGAACTGAATTCTTCTAGGGCACTGAACACCTGTTCTTCCCACCACCCCTTAAAGAGGTTGGTGGAACTTGGACTGAAACAAGCGCCCATCGCTGTGCCTTGGACCTGTCTGAAGTATTTGTCATATAATACAAAAAAGTTGTTGTTTAGATAAAACCAAATCATTTCAATAATAATTTCAATGTGAAATAAAAATGACATAGTTCTCACTTTCGGAAAATGTATGCATTCATGGATCCCATCTTCATGTCTAAAACTTGTATAAAGACTGCCCACATCTAATGTTAGCAGTAAATAGTCATCTTCCCAGTAAATGTCATCCATACGTGCAAGGCAATCCTGATTGTCATGGATGTAAGATGGTAACGCAGTAACAAAGGGACAGAGAGAAATATATATATATATGTGTGTGTAACCCACTGGTGGTCACCAATAGGTAATTATATTTAATACCCATTTTCCATAGGAAAAGCATTTTTTGTTTTGATAATAACTGTAGCGCCGCTTGACGAATCCTTCTGAAATGTTCAAAACTACTTTCCCTCTCACTTCAGCTAGTGTTTGGAAAGTTTCAGAGTGATTTGTCAAGTGGGGGCAGATAAAAAAGGGTGGTTACAAAGTGCGTTTTCCCCATGAAATTTCCCATGGGGATTTTAGACACGACTACAGCCCGAATCGCTGAACCGATTTACACCAGTGTTATGTTCCATATAGGTAACCCTGGGTGGAAAAATCTGCTCCGCTCACGGAGTTTGCGGATTTTTGGCAACTCCGCGTTCTGCGTAGAATGCGGAGTTACCGAAAACTCCGCAATCCGCAACGGAGCAGAGTTTTTTTTTGTTCGCGCGTTCAAAATGTGTTTTTGCGCGTGCAGGAGCAACTTACCGGGATGCCTGCGTTTGCCGACGAGAGTTCCTATCCGTTCGCGTGCACTACGAGATTTGGTAGCCTGCCGCACGGTCCCACGAGAGTGTGCGATCGCGAACACGTCATTTGGACGCGCCATCGGACTTCCGGGGGAAGTTCCATGAAGATCGCGGTGCTAAACACGCAGAATTTGCAAGCAGGAGAAGAATATCTCTAGAGCAGCATAAAATCTTCTCGAAATGATGATTTGGATGAACAAAACTCCTCAGATTGACATTTGGCTGTACTTTTTTGTGCAAGGAGTCCTTTTTGTTTTTTTACTTTCTTTTTTAAGAGGAAGGAAGTGCCCCAGAGTCTCCAACTTCCTGTTCCTGTCCAGCAGGCTCCTCCGAGTGCTTTGTCCATGTCCTGTTCAATTTTCATTTGGATTTGGAGCTGGACGGATCACTCTTTGTGTCTGCTGCATCATATATCATATTGGATTTAAGGACTTTTGGATTTGAGATTTTACAAGTAAGTTGGAAAATTGGTGTTGTTTGTTTGATTGGGGCATTGCACCTACATTTTTTTGTACTCTTCGTCGTTTTTTTTTAATTTATTGCTGTGGGTGGCCTGTAGCTTCAGTAGGGGCCTAGTTGTTTTTCTTTGTATGTAATTTTTCTACTAGTTTTCTTTTATAAAGGAAACATGTTACAAAGTTCACTAAATTTTCTCCAACTTTCGCAATCAATTTGCAACATTTATTTAATTCACTAGCCCAGTAGTCTGCCAATAGGCCTTTCAGCCAGTAGGCCCAGAACTACTCATGTGTGCATGAAACAACTGATCCGTGGTGTCTGTTGAATTTAACATCATTTAGGGCATGGAAGGCATTGGATTGTTTTGCAAAATGTGTTTTTTTTGGGATATTTCACTTTTTTCGTGTGTGTTAAATAAATGCCTTTGTTGGATGTGTGTGGTGGTGTGGTTGTTGTGTAACTTGCAAACCTTTTTTAGCCCTGAAGATTTTCGTTTTTGCATTGTTAGCATTAAAGCTGTGTTGTTTAGCATGCCTCGTTTGTCTGGCCATATAGGCCTGCTTGAGTTCATTGTTTTACAGGCCTCCTGCTTGTTGTTGTGTGAGTGACCATGTCGCTGGTGGCCATTTTGTGGTGGTAGTTAGTGTGCTGCTTTTGCCATAGGCCTGCATGTCTTTCCTTTGTTCCTCTTGGCTTACTGCTTCTTGTTGTTGTGGGCTGGCCATGTGGCTGGCTGCCATTTTGTGAAACCAGCCAGTGTGCTTTTGCCATAGGCCTGCATTGTCTGTCTTCCCTTTCTTGTTGTTGTGGTGGCCTGGCCATGTGGCTCGCGACCATTTTGTGAAGCCAGCCAGTGTGCTTTTGCCATAGGCCTGCATTGTCTGTCTTCCCTTTCTTGTTGTTGTGGTGGCCTGGCCATGTGGCTGGCGGCCATTTTCTGAAGCCAGCCATTATGCTTTTGCCATAGGTCTGCAAGCTTTCTTTGTGGTGGCCATGCCTTTCCCTTGTTGTTGTTTGGCATGCAATTTTTTTCTTTTTATCCAGCAAAAAAATGCACAACAGTTCACTTCATTTTCTAATACATTTGCAATATTATTGTGGCCTAGTCTGCCAATAGGTCTTTTTCAGCCAGTAGGCCCAGAGCTACTCATGGGTGCATGAAACAACTGTTTCTGTGGTGTCTGTTGAATTTAAACATCATTTAGGGCATGGATGGCATTGGATTGAATTGCAAAATGTTTTTTTTTTGGGGTATTTCACTTTTTTTGTGTGTGTTAAATAAATGCCTTTGTTAGATGTGTGCCATGGTGTGGTTGTTGTGTAACTTGCAAACCTTTTTTAGCCCTGTGGATTTTCTTTTTTGCATTGCATTAAAGCTGTGTTGTTTAACATGCCTCCTTTGTCTGGCCATGTAGACCTGCTTGAGTTCATTGTTTTACAGGCCTCCTGCTTGTTGTTGTGTGAGTGACCATGTGGCTGGTGGCCATTTTGTGGTGGTAGTTAGTGTGCTGCTTTTGTCATAGGCCTGCATGTCTTTCCTTTGTTCCTCTTGGCTTACTGCTTCCATCCCCATTGCCAGCTGCAGCTTACTGAATGATGCTGCATCCCACGTGATGCACAATCACATTCAAAATGCCAAACAGGTTCCATTACATTTGTATTTTTGTTTTTGTTCTTCTTCTTTCCTATCCTTCCTGAGTGTACACAGTACACCATGAAAGTCCTTGTTGTCAAAGTCTCACAAATGGCTACACAGTTGTTATGTTTTTTTAATAACTGAGTTAATACAATTTAATAATATTAATAAAAATAACACTAACAAGTGTGACCACACACTAAGCTATATATTATATTTGTTTGTTTGTACGAGTAGTAAATTGAACCACAACAATAAATGCCACGTTTCACTGATGTTCTTCTTGCTTCTTTGCATTTAGGTGCACAAAAGAGGAGGAGGCATCATCACCCATTGTTCTGCCAGACAGAAGTCCTGCTGCGCACGACGTCACGTGACGTGACGTGTGACCACAGACATCTCTTCAACTTGTGCCACTGCGTGCTGCTGACATCTGAAGAAGATGGCCCCAAAGAAAGGTACCAGGTCCTCCAGTAGCAAGAAAGTTGCCAGTGAGAAGAAGAAGGAAGTGCCACTTACCACTTCTGGTGTGCCGACCAAGATCTTTTTTGGGAAACCAAAAATTGCGCCTGTAGCAGCAGTGTCTGGGGATCAAGCTGGGAGCAGCACCCCCGCATCAGTGGACCCACCCCACCAACCTAGGCCCAAGCCCATGTCTGTCGCAGAGGCATCCAGTCTCATTACGACAACGCCAACGAGCAGCGATGTTGAAATTGACTTATCGTTATCGCAAAGTAGTACCCAATCAACGCAAGAAACTCAGATAAGTGGACAACAACAGCCACAACCACCGCCCACAATAGTAGTTGTTCCTCCCGAAGTAGGGGCAGTTCAGGAAATCGAGCTTCCTGCAGAGGAAGAAGAGCAAGCCACTCTTTCCAAAGATCCATTGTCTTCCAGATCCCCAGCAAGGAAAAGGAGGGTTAGTCCATCGAGTTCTTCTGCAAGCCCCCTTCTTATGATCTAGATGCCTAGATGCCACTTGGAAGCTGCCACCTCTGTCTGAGAGTGAGAGATGCCACAAGACAAGGCTAGGGAAAAGGAAGGTTCCAGAAAGCCTTAGAGTTATGGAGGTAGAAGTAGAAGAGGAGGATGATGATGAGCCAGTCATCATGGACATCAGTCCCGCCCCAATGGAGAGTGAGACCGACATTACCCCATCCCAAATTGCTGTGAGGGATGTGGCACGGATACCACCAACACAGGTAACACCAACACCACCTCCACCAGCTTCCATATTTGCATTTGCAAAGGCCCGGCAGCGACATACATCCAGCACAACCACCTCAGTAGAAGTAGGTAGTGATAGTGCACAGAGTCAAATTCCACGCCCACCCTCCAGTTCATCCGGCATTGCAAGTGGCACCTCCAGCAGCTCCAGAAAGTTCACCTCCCCAGTTTGGGACTTCTTTTCGGTTAGCAGTAAGGAGGAGAACGTTGCTATATGCTCCATTTGTAAACAAGGTGTTAGTCGGAGTAAGCTTGGTACAAACATGGTACTGGAGGCCAAACAACCCATCTGAAAACACACCACTTGATCCAGTGGGAGGAACACCTTAAAGGCCAAAAAAGTAAAACTGCACCCATTGCTGTTGGTGGTGATGAAGAAGTAGAAGATATGATCGCGGTGGAAGGTGAACAAGAGGGAGACATTTTCTCTGGAACACAAAGTAGCCCTGTCCCCAGCAGTGCAGTGGTACCGCCCACATCTTCATCAGCCTCATCAACATCTCAGTGGCACAAAAGCAAGAGTCAGGTTTGGAGTGAGACACCAAGGCAACAGAGTACCGCAATGAAAAAAAGTGCAGCGTTGAGCCTAACAACATCTGGCGTCAAGAAGTCACCTGCATCAGTGGCACCAGAAAGGAAAAAAATCCAGCCTACCATTTTCAGCATGTTTAGGTCGGAGGGGCAGTACGAACGCAACCACCCAACGGCACGTTTGTACAATGCGAAGCTGGCAAAATTGTTAGCGCTGGACCTTCTCCCTTTTTCTTTTGTGGAAGGGGTGGGTTTTCTTGAGTTTGTGACAGCCATCTGCCCAAAATGGAAGGTTTCCAGCCGGTCCTATTTTGCCAGAGCTGTTGTTCCAGCACTACATCACGACGTGCTGGAATTGCTTGGACAAGCTTCGCGGCAGAGTGCTGTTCACAGTATCTACATGACAACAGACATGTGGACCAGTTGCCAAGCCACTGATTACATGTGCATCACTGCACACTGGATCTCTTTTGTGGGGGTTAGAGAAAAGATATCTGCAGGTGTTGACACTGCTGAGATTTTTAATGCCACTCGGAAACATGCAACTGTAGCCATGTTCGCCATGGAGAAATCTCATACTGCTGCAAACATTTTGGAAGAGTTTAACAGCAAGGACTTTGAATGACTGCACCCAAGAGGGCTTAACATTGGTTTTGTTGCCATGGATATTGGCAGTAATATAGTTAAGGCCATGGGCAATGGTGGCTATTTCAGGGTCCTGTGTTTGGCGCACTGCATTAACATCATTGTTCAAGACTTTCTGAAAAAAGAATACTGAGTCAGCAACTTACTGACCACCTGCAGAAGAATATGCACACATTTCAGCCATTATTTTAAAGCCCGGAAGCTGCTGAGGATCATTCAACGTGAGTATAGAGTGCCAGTTAAAGCACTCATCCAGGAGGTGCCAAAACGTTGGAACTCAACTTATTACATGCTTGATCGTCTGTTTGAGCAGTACAGACCAATCAATGAGTATGTCATGCAAAGAATAAGGGATGCGACTGTGAAAGGCATGACCCTACAGATGGACCAATGGGGCCTAGTTAAATGCCTGACAGAGATGCTATTTCCTTTTGAGCTCTTCACACGTGAAGTCAGCAAGGAGGACTGTACTATGGGCCAAGCTATCCCATTGTTGCACATGCTACAGGAACAGCTGAAGGGGGTGTCTGCAATGTACGCAGGTGTGGAGGAAAAAAAAGAAGCATATGAGTTGGTGGAGAGCTTTTCCCTTCGCTTAGCTGAAAATACAAGGGTGCAAAATGAGATTGTGTCATCCAACCATTACATTTCTGCCACAATTCTGGATCCAAGGTACAAAGCAGTACTGAACACTAACACATTAATTCCTTTTTCACAAGTGGATGTTGCCAAGTACAAAACTTGGATAGCTGCGGTAGCCATTCGCTTTGAAAAAGACCGGCTGGAAATTAGAGGCACGCTACTCCAGCCCACAACAAGTACTGCAGTGCAGTCGGCGTCAAGTTCAACTTCAGAGCCTGAGGGCAGTGTGGTTGGCTCACAGCAGTAAAAACCACCAACATCAAGAACAGCAAGAACAGGATCATCAGCCCCAGTAAAATCGGCACAGGAATGGTTTCTACAGCAAGGGCTTGTTAGGTCCAGTGCTGATGCAAAGGCAAAAGAGGCCAGGCAAAGTGGAGCACCCCTGAGCATTGAGCGGATGGTCCAGGCTTATCTGGATGACCCAACAGAGGTCTACATTGATCAAAACCCATTGCTGTATTGGTATGGGAAAAGTCGCCACTGGCCAGTGCTCAGCAGGCTGGCGATAAACTATCTGGCTTGTCCTGTCGCAAGTGTCTCTTCTGAGCGTATTTTCAGTGCTGCTAGTGCCCTTGTAACAGTGGAAAGGACCAGTCTCTCGCCCCAAAACGTGGAGAGGTTAATCATGATCAAAATGAATCAGCACTTCATACCACCGGATTACACCATACCTGAAGCACAGGAGGAAGAGGAGGACAGTGACTTAGGTGACGGAAGTAGTGTGGTAGATGACCTACTTCTGGGTGAACCACCAGAGTTTGAGTATGAGCTCTACTTCCGTGACAACTAGGCTTTCAACTTGTTACTTTCTTTCTTCCTTTTATTTTTTGTGTGTGTCTCTGTCTTTCTGGTTCGAATCACAACAAATCCATCACCACCGTCTTGTCTTTTTATTGCCGTATTGGAGTTGCAATTTGTGCAGTTATTAAAGAAGTCCACTCCTCCGAGTCCTGCTCCATCCATCCTGACTTGCCCTAAATCCATTTCCCTCAAGCCAGACATTGGATGGAGAATAGTACAAGAAATGTGTGCCTGCCTCGTGGAGTCCCTCCAAAAGATCATGACTATAGCTATCCTCCTTTCCGAGCCGAGAGGGACTGCCCCAAGATGAGAACAGGTAATGATGGCATGCATTGGACGCTGACTCTGAGTGATTGGTGTTTGTGTTGTTGTTTTTGTTGTTGTGCATGAAGTGTACTAGTATTTAATCTACACACTAAAAGTGACTCAAGTCAATGTTTCCCTTCTTGTTGTTTAATAACAAAATTGTACTTCTACTGCAAGGCGATCCATTGCATTTTTTAATATGGAATCTTGACTCACTCGGTACACCACAGACTGAGTTGGACACCATGATGATGATGACCACATACTATACTCTTCGCAGTCAGTCAGTAGGATCGGAGATGATTGATGGAATAACTCGGGGCGTTTCATGAAGTGGCATAAAAGGTAAACAAGTCAACAACAACCACAGCAGACCTACATGTCTGTGTAGTGGTGGAGTCAAGTGTAGTGGTATAACTGACAGCGGTGCATTGATTTAGTTACTTAATTTGGAAAATGCTATGTTGCTGTATATGTGTGCTCTATCTGGCTCAGCCAAAATCTAAGCTAAGTGGAGGTTGGGTGGGTGCTGTGGGCCTGCTTTGTCCTGTTATTGTTGTAGCCTGGTTAATGCTGGAAACAGAGTAGACATGATTTAGCCATGCTGCGTCTGAAAGTGTTCTTGTTGCACTCATCCGTAATTTATGCATTTTTTTCTCCTTGATTTTTCAATATCCCTTATGTTTTTCCAAATACACTTACAGGCCGGCCTTTACCCTGTGCTATACTGGGAAAAACAACTCACACTTACCTTACCTTACCAATCCGCATCCGCCAGGCAGGCAGTGGCACCCAAGATTGACGGACGGAGCATCCATGGAAGTGAGGACCAAGAGGAATACCGAGATGCAACTTCCCAATTTGACCAGGATAATAATAACATACAGTAACTTAGTATCATTCATCATCTTTTAATTAATTTGATTCAGTTTTTCTCTTCAATCATTACGACTGTGTGTTGTTGTTTATTATGTTTGCTCTTAGTCTTTGCTTATATCACTACAGCTATTTTTTTAATTTTCTTTGCTAGCTTTAAAAGAAAGCCCGGTACAACAAAACATAAATAAAATGTATGTAATTTGGGTCTCTCTGAGGGCAGACAGGCAAGGCACTTGCATAATAATAATAATTAATAATATACTGCTGCCCTGTACTGTCTACTTAGTACTACTTATCATTAACCAGATCATGCATGCATTTCCTTTTTCTCCCTTAACAGATTTATGAATATGATGGTCGTCTGCCAATATTGTGTGTTGTCCATGTGTGGTGTTTGTCTTTGTCAAACCTTTCCCTCAAATACCCCTTCCCAACCATTCATCAAACCCTAACCCTCTTCCCCAGGGCTGTGTGATTTATTGAGGTGTGACTAAATTAAATTTACACCAATAATTGATCACACACTTGCTGGGACGGATGTGGTGAAAGCAAATAAGCAACACTAATTCAAGGCAGGGCGAGGATCTTCTTCTGCTCTAAGTATATATATATATATATATATATATAGATTCACTGAAAAAACCAGAGGTTTTAGGGACAGTTATAGTTAGTTGGACATTGCACTCGTACAAAACCCGTGAAATTCCCCCGTTATAGTTAGTCCAGCTAACTTTAACTCGCGCCCCGCAATGCACTGCTGATGACGTCACATATTACATCACTCATGACATGGTCAGTGACATCACTGATGACATCACTGATGACATCTCAAATGACATCACTGATGACATCACTGATGACATCACTGATGACATCATCCATGTGATAATTTCATGCATCTTCTCACACCCTAATATAACCTTTGATACACCCACTCTAAATTACAGACTGCCATTCGCAAAACCATAGACACTCCAACACCAATAACTACATACCCACTCACTGATTCTTAGGTCTACACACACACATCCACTCACTCACCCGTACAGTCACTCATACTTATGGTCACTCAGTACAGGACTATCATATGCACTCATACTCCTATATAGACACTCAAACACCGCCACTCATCCATAGAGGTACTCACACACCTAGTCAGTCATGCAAATAATTAAACACACTACCATTTACTCACCTATACAGTTATACACACACCAGCTCACTTACTCATACAAATACTAGCACATTCTTACGCTCTTATACAATCACTGATACAAGCACACACTCATCCATACAGCCACTATCATAATCACTCACTCTCGCTTATAGCTATTTATATACTCCAACACACATATATACTGCCTTTCACATATGTAGTTACTCACACATGTACCACTGGGACACACATTCACTCACTAACACACTCTTACACACACTTACCCACCCATACAGTCTATCACAGATGCACTCTTGAAACCATCCACCCAGTGAATCACCCACTCACACATCTATGCACAGAGTCGCACACACCCCTCCCACACAAACACTCAGGCACCCATACAGATACTCACACAAGCATTCAATAACTCATATAGACACTCATGTAGCTATTCACAAACACATGCAGCCACTTACACAGCAACAGACAGACGGATACAGACATTCACCCAGTTTAGTCACTAACCCATGCATTCAGTAAGATACGTTAAATCACTCACTTATACAGTCAGTCATGCACCTACTAAACCATCCATACAGACACTTACACACCCACTCATTCTTCAATACGTCTTTTCCTATATATATTAAAAATATTTAAACTTTACAGAAACACACAGTCACTGGATGATGTCATCAGTGATGTCATTTGAGATGTCATCAGTGATGTCATCAGTGATGTCACTGACCATGTCATGAGTGATGTAATATGTGACGTCATCAGCAGTGCATTGCGGAGCGCGAGTTATAGTTAGCTGGACTAACTATAACGGGGGAATTTCACGGGTTTTGTACGAGTGCAATGTCCAACTAACTATAACTGTCCCTAAAACCTATGGTTTTTTCAGTGAATATATATATATATATATATATATATATATATATATATATATATATATATATCTCGTCGGCCAAACTGGCAATAGATTAGATTGGCCAGTTGCCCACTCATGCTCAGTAGTATTCGCTATTCTCTTTTTTTTCCAGAGGAACATAATTATATTAACCCATTATTAATTGCCGTCATGGATTTATCATCCTTCCAGCACTAAAGGTTACGCTTGTCCACTTCATAGGTCGAGTCCACTACTTCAGTTTGTTGTAACTTGTACTAGGCTATCCCTGCCACCATTATGTTTTATTTTACTTTAGCATTGCTTAATATCAATATCATTCATCATCACTTTCTTCTTGTTTGGCAGTCTTCTTCTTGTGTACTTACTACTTATTGTACTTCTACTACTGGTTCCCTAGTCTCCCTCAGGTGACTGGCTTGTCTCATTTTCTTTTTTTGCAAATGCAACTGTCTACCTCTGCTACCACCACCCACCATGGCACCTTAGGAAACCAAACCATCACCATACAGCCATTGCTTTGCCTAAACATCAATCACAGGTATGAGAAGAAGTGTGGGGGAGTCAATAATGTATATACTATGGAAATTAATTAATTCACACACCCACATCCTTCCGAGTACATACTACAAAGGGGTTTTAGTTGCAGAATGCATAGACTAGGAGGAGAGACTGACAGTAGTAGGACAAGTGAGGGTACTGCATCTATCTGTCAGTGTGTTACACAATTGGCAGATTTCAAAAACTGGCTGCGGCCCTGCAGCAAAAGGAAGAAACAAAAACAAACAAGGTGACGTTAAAGAGTAACCCACCCCCAGAAAAGATTTGCATCATATGTATTGGAAATCTATGAATTTATTACCCTAACAAATATAAACTGGAAGAAAAACCCACAACACCTGATCCACCCCTCTCCCTAACCCCAACCAATGTCCAGTAAATTAAATAAATGTCCATTTCCAAGTTCATGAAAAAGTAAACCCCACAGTTCCCCAACTAGTCCCAACATCCCACTCACCAAAAAAAAGATTAAAAAAGGGGCAAGAGTCAAAGACTGAGGTCGGTGATGATGATGACGTCTAGCTGCAGGGGTGCCGGCTAGTTCTCAGGACCTCCTCCAGCTTGGCCTCCAGGCGCACCACCCTGAGGAGCACGCGGCACCGAAAGTTCCTGCAGGAACAACAGGGGTGGGTAGCAGTAGATGTTGGTGATGGGCGGCGGGCGGCTGCCAGAACACGGCGCCGTACCACCGGAGGCACGGGGGGCTGGCTGGGCCTTGGGGCATTGGAGGAAGAAGCTGCAGCTGCCGCCTCCTCCTCCGCCAGGACAACCATCTGGCGATATTCATCCCGGATGGCCTCCATCTTCCTTTGCCGGGCCCTGGCCGCCAACTCCTGCCTAGTGGTTTGGTAAGGAGTAGCTATATCAAGAAAGTAAAAAAAAGAGAATTGTGACCAATACTCTTAGCAAAACAGTAACACAAAATTAAATTACACACATAAAAATTATAGTGGCACAGTAGTAGCAGTAGCACTAGCAGCTGTAGTATCCTCCTCTCCTCCTCACTTCCCTTCCTCTGCCCCTAAGATTTGGATGTGATGATTATACTTTCAGGCACTAAGTATGGAGTAGAGTAGAAGTATTCTTTTTCTCTCTCTTGTTTAGCACAATTAATCTTGTAGGCATGCCAGCTCAGTCAGCTTGTGCCCTGGCCTAGACAGACATACTTGTGTTGCAGACTCATGTACTTTACTACTGTCTGCGTATGGGGCAGCTGTACTACACAATTATATATTTCCATTACGGCCATACTCTGTTAAATCAATGGCAAATGCTCAGACAATTTCACTTTCACCCTGACTACACTACTGCAATAAGGCACATGATGATCGTTAATGATCACATGCTTTGGATGATGAGAAACGGCGGCACGACATCATGTCACTCACGTGATGATGATGACATACTGAGTGATTTGTAAGTACTAGTTACCATGCAGCTGATAGGCCACCCATGGCTGACACAGGGAGGGGACTGGAGCGGAAATGGGCCTCGGAGTCGGAGGGAGGTGATTATGGGTAGGGTAAATAATAGTCATGCACAATATATATGTTGTGCTTGCAAACTACTGCGAGTTAAGGGAGTATTTCATTCTAAAATACAAGTACAACCTCAAACCTTTGAATCAAAAACCTTGCAAAAAAACAGTCCTTGTTCTTCCCAGGGCTTGCTTTTTCATTTACATTCAGTGCATTGCTCTTCTATATTTTATTCTTAATCTTCTTCACCCTTGGCTTTGGTACTCTGGCACGGTTTAATTTTCTTTTACATTCTCTTCATTCAGTCTGACTCTGTTTTCACCTACTATATGATACCATCCAGGCATCCATCCATCCAAACATGGCTATCATAAACCAGCTTTCACCGACAACAACATACATTTAGATATAACCAACCACCACCCATGCCATGCGTCCTTGCTTGCCTTAGAGTTTGACCCCTCAAACCCCCCCGGAGGATTCCTTTCACCCATACAGTTTCGCCCACCCAGACAGGCATCCTTTCTTCTTTCTCTTTCACCTTTAACCCATCCTTCAACTACCCATGCATCCTATTCCTATCATCTTCATCCGCCACCTATGCATCCCGGGGCCCTTTTCTTCACCCACGCATCCTTCTCTGCCAGTCATACATGTCGTCTGACTGTTTGTCTTCGTCATAAAACTGTATTTGCTGAGTTGAAGATAGAATATGCCATTAGTTACTCAACCCCCGCCGCTAATGCTAATGTTTAAGTAAAGGCCAGGGTGTCTTCTTCAACTGTTCAGTGTTCACAACAACTTAGCCTCAGCAGAAGTACAGTGGTACTGAGTGTACACCCTTGCAGCAAGTGTATTCATCATTCTCAATAAGTAAGGAATATGACTTACCACCGCCCGCCACTGCAGCTGGCTCACCCCCTATGACTGCCGCATCTGCTCCCTCCGGAGTGGCATGGTGGCCCTCACCGCTGGCCCCGGCACAGGTGGTCGGTGCACCTGGAAAAAAAAAATCCCATTTTTTTTAGATGCCATATACGCCTCCCCTATTCATTTTTTTCATTAGCCAGATTGAAAATACATAATTAATAATACATATACACCACACACATCACTATCTACAATTCAGATACTAGAGTACAGTAGACAGTATGTCCTATCAAAAATAACTAAATAATATCCAGTTGGGCATTTTGTTGGTGGCAATTTTTGAAAAGCCTCTCAAGAAGCGGGCAACCAATAGGACTGGACTCAGTGACTAGAGCTATTGGTGCATCTCATTTTTTGAAAAGAAGAAAGAGTGGCCAACTGGGCAGACATGAGGTCTGTCTTAGTTGGAAAATAATGGTGCCGTCCTCCTACTCCTCATACTTCCTTCCAGCCATGGTGCACGGTAACAGTTGTTCAGTGTTCACCATCAATTGTTGCTACTAAAAAAAGTACTAGGCCTGGATTAGAAAAAGTAAAATACACAACTTTGGGGGGTCCTTCTCCTGTCCAACGTGAGTGACCACCATTGCTGATTGAGTATGTTGATGAGACAGTAGAAGAAACTAAAGCCTTCTCGTCTCACATTTCACAAACCTGCGGATATACCTTACTTGTCTTGGGCATGCAATCTGCAGTCTGCACAGCACATTAGTGCTACTAGTAGTAGTAAGGAGTCCTTACTAGTACTAGTAGTAGCCTAGGACCAATGGGTTCTCTGAGTCTTACAGTACCACTACTAGGCAATCCACATAAGGGGAGAGAGAAAGCTCAGTGAAACCCAGAAGAAAGCAAGCTACAGACAGACTGTCTAATACAGAGTCAGAGCAGAGGTTAGTCAGATGCAGTTTGATTTGATGTAAAAATAAAAACAGACACTAGAAGAAACAATGTTAGTAGTACTTAGTAGTAGGTAATGGAGCAAAAACAAGAATTTAGAAACAGATAGATTGAAGAGGATTTTGGAAAAAGTAAAATTAGGAAATGGAAATAATAGAGCGGTAAAAATTAGGGAAATATTGATATATTACAACACCAGGAGGACTTACTGGGGCCAGCAGCAGAGCCATCTGTGCCTGAGGCCACTTCCTGCTGCTCCTGGGAGGCCCCTCCAGCTCCCGCACCCGCCGCACTGCCAGCTGTCCCAGTCTTCTTCTTGCCCCTGGATGCTGATCATGTAAAGAGACAAAAAATGATTTGTGTTAAATATATAAATATAATTGCTCTAAAAATATTTTTAGACAGGAAACAGCAATTGCAATAACATTGACCTATGCTAAATCAATCAGATCGACTTATTCTACTAGTAGTAGTCGACTAGTATGTATCGCAGTCGAGTACCATCCGATCATTATTATTCCACAGTTCAATTCCGATTCCTGAATCCTAAACATACCTAGCCCGCCTATTCCTGACTTTGGAATGAATTGCAAAAAAATTATATTTGCTTCTAAGTTCAGATCTCATTCCCAATCATCTCTCAGTCTCAAATCCAATGACCCCCTTTGTCGGGCCAATTACTAAGTCTGCATTTATTCTTCTTAATGCATAGATGGACGCATGCGTATTGCATACACCAAATTAGTTGGTAGCTATTTACTCACTATAAGAACTACAAAAGGTTCTACTAGGACTGAAGTCATGTGAGAGGACACGTCACGAGTCACGACGCAGGCCGCTAAATTACCAAATAATACTAACTAACTACTAACACTGTCTTAGTGACAGGAGACAGGATAGCCTGACAGGACAAAGGAAAGGACTGGAGTCTTTCCTATCTGGATTACCTATCTAACTTAAATTCTCTAACCTCTCTTAAATAACCAGCCCAAGTGAGCGCAAAGTTGCAAACAAGTATGATTAGTTAGTAGCACCGAGCACCTGTCTGGAAGTAACAATCACATAATATAAGATTTTTAAACATAGGTTACCTGCATGTAAGCAGCAGCAGCATGTTAACTATTTGCGAAAAAAATAATATTTGCAATAATAACACAGAACAGAAGAACACAAAATAGTAATATAAATAGCTACTCACCAAGCCCTGGGACCTCAAAGCCTAGCAGGTCATGCTCCCGTCCAGGATATTGGACCACCGGTGCGTCAATTGGTTATGGGTGCGCCGGACCCCAGAGCAGCGAAACACTGCCCGGCGCACCCTTGCCCACTGCCGGTGACGCTCCCGGAGCCCGTACCCGGACCCAGGCCTGACGCCTGCTGCCAGAGTTAAGGGGAGGTGGCGCTGGATAAAAAAAAACAGTGCGGCCACCTCTGCCTCACTGAATAAGGCCTGTGCCTGCACCCCTTGTGGGCGCCGCCTTCCTTGGCGGTCACGGCTCTCACTCCGAGCCCTCCTCTTAGTCTTTCCCTGGCCCTTTGCCATGGTTCTGAGTAGGCGGGGCGGAAAAGAAAAGGTAGGAACTAAGAAAGTAAGTAAAGAAATGAAAAAAGCAAGTAATAGAAAAAGAGTGAAAAACGCAGTAAAAAACACACAAAAAGTAGGAAAAAACGCAAAATATACAATCAGGAATAGAGAGGGATAGATAATAAATAAAAAAGATCAAAAAAGTTTCTAGAAACAAAGGATTGAAAAGATATAGGGAGGATAGAAAAACAGGCCCAGAACCATAGCAAAAAGTGAAAATCAAGATAGCCACGCCCATTGGCGACCGCGTGGTGAAGTTCGTGCGATATTTCCCCCCAAGCACGCAAAAAGCACCCCCGAACACGCAATACGCGTTCCCGAACAGGAAAAACGCATCGCGAATGGGCGGAACAAGCAACTCCGCGCGCTTGCGGAAATTCGCGTAACTCGTGGAGGGTTTTTGCGGCTTCGCGGAATTCCGTGTAGCACGACTACGCGAACTCCGCCCAGGGTTACATATAGGTACCCCAATATAGGCTCAGGTAGTCACCTAACCTTTCACGTATATTCTCCCCTACCATTACACTACATAACAGTTCTTAGTACTGACCTTTTACCTGGTTACGGTATTGTCCAAAGATGACATGGGGTTTTCTCCGAAAAGCTTAAGCCTCATTTATTATGCATGAGGATTCTTGGACTCACAGCAGGACAGCAGGCCTACCATCTCCTGCATAATAACTATGTATAAGGGTCATTCCTTCCGTCATCCTAGTCCGACATGATACAGCAAGGTATATCCCCAGGGGGTACCACTTTGGGTATATATACACCATATCTTGCTGAGGTAGTCAGAGGAGAAAAGGACTTCCATGCTGACACACTGACACGAGACGCTGAGGCTCCTGCATGCAGACACTCCAGCTCGCAGTGGTCTGACACCCCTTTCGGGGTGTCCATCTCGAAACCAAGACGGGGTCCCACAATCTCTCACTTCAGGTAATGGGGTTGACTTTATCCTAGAGGGATTCTTGGCTTTATACCCACATACATGCTAGGTACACTTAGGCACATCTAGTTAGGACCGCATCGTAGGAGTACACATTTTACTGTCATGTATTTTATATACTTGCCTGTATTCATTCTTTTAGCACAATGGTAGAAATCTACCATCCCTTTACTCTGTTAGTGCTTATAATCATTTCTATCTGTTACTGTCTAATGGTTGTTTCAGCACACCTATTTTACACTAGAATGATGCTGGTTCAATAAATGCTTATTGAAAAACGTCCCCTCCGTTTATTCTGTGTATCTCTCTGAGACGAAGTGAGCACGAGTGACTGAGCGAAAAGCAGTACAATGTTTCCACGATCCTAAGGGATCAGGGTTGTCATGTTTGATAGTTGCCAAGAACTATTCTCTCCTTCTCAGAGACCCCTACTCACATTTCCCCAGAGACACCTGGAGTGGGAAGAGAACTATCCGCCACAGCTGAGTAGGCATATCCTATATATTGGCTGTAGGTTTATCAAGCTTGAAGGACAAACAGTTCCTATTGTGCATAAAACCTTATCTCAGGCTCCTTGAAACCTTTTCTTCTTCAAAATAATGGCTGACAAAGACACCGTAGTGCCAGCACAACGTGCTGCAGCTACGGAGGAAGAACAGGAAGGGGAAATAAACATTTCAGAAAATTTTAGAAATGCCCTTACTCAAAAGCTGACTACGGAGTCACAGCTAGGGGTGGGACAGTCACATTCGTGATTGAGGCTCACAAATCATATAGAACAGAGGCATTCTATTCATGGGTTAAATTCCCACAAGCAGATGCACAATCAAATACATTTCATTCTTACACTGAAGATGAAACACCAAATGAATACTGTCCGTATGAGGACATTGAAATTCCGCTAACCTACCAGGAGCACATAAACTAGTTTAAAGGCGCCCTCCCCCACACAAAAGACAAAGTAAGACTAGGTCCGCTCGGGAGAGACGGGGCCACTTGGCCAGTTCTTGCGGCTTACACACTGCATCCAGACATTGATTGAATGCCAGTAGCAGACCTACGTCCACTTCACAAAGAAATAATAAAACATTAAAAAACCTCACCGGTATCAGGATACTGATACACCTTCCTCTCATTCCTTTCAGGGTTCACCAAGAAACTCTGAGAGAGATGGACGGTCAGAACACAGACAAGAAGAGCGTACAAAGTCCAGAGACATGCCACACACTTCAGATTATACTTCCAAGAAAGAAGAGAAGCTAAAATCAAAACCTCAATTTAAAAAGAAGAAAGTAGCAGGTCTTAAAGTTAGACATGCCCAGAATTCCGAGGACTCAACTTCTGAACGGGGAATGGGCTCTGACGATGCTAGACAGTGCAGCAGAAGTAACAATTGCTCGCCAGAACCTGATGGAATTTTTGGTGACAGCAGAGTTGAATGAGCACATCGTGGTGGAAACACCTGATACGAGGGTAAGTGTCCCACATAGGTTACATGAGATAACACTCCAAATGGAGGGGGACAAACCCAGAAAAGTTAAAGGTCTCTTTTGGGAGAATCTGACTTATGGCTATGACATCCTTTTAGCTGAAAAAGATTGGGCCTGACATTGTTATGGATTGCCCAAAGGGAGAAACGGTCATTTTAACAGCTTTTTCCGACCACGTTCCAATTTACTCAAAACACACATATGCGCTGGAGTGGGCGGTAGCCCTTGCTCCAGCACTATATCGCAACCATGTTGGGTCGGATGCTGAGTCAACACACCATGTAATCCCAGTAAAAACTACTCCAACTCGACAGAGACAATACCCAATAAAACAAGAAGCGAAAAAACAGGCCAGGGAGATCTTAGATCAACTTGAATAGCAGGGTGTAATAGAAACTTGCACCTCTCCAATGAACAATCCTTTGTTTCCCGTAATAAATCCTGATAATTCATATTGTCTAGTTTTAGACTACAGACATCTGAATACATGCACAAAAACATTTGTAGTACAGAATGCACATAGTGCCGCATTGATGAATAACATTGTGCGGAAAAAATATAAAACAACACTAGATATCTCAAATGGATTCTTCTGCCAAAATATAGAGCCTGAAAGCAGGTATCTAACAGCATTTTCCATGCTAGGTTCCCAGCGTCAATTTTGTCGACTGCCCCAAGAGTATAAGAATAGCCCCGGGATTTTCAGCGCTAGGGTAACTTCAAAATTTGGATGAAGAGGCATTGTCCTATGTAGATGATTTTTATCTGACGGATGATGATTTACAGGATCACTTGACCAGGGTGAGCACCATAATTATGAGGTTTGCCTCTGAGGGCTACAAATTCAACTTTAAAAAATTGAAAATAGCCCACCTCAATGTCCTATTTTTAGGATACGAGTTATCAAGTGAAAGAAAAAGCCTGGCAGCTAACTTTTTAGAAAAGTGTGTGCTGCTCCAACCTCCTAAATCTTTGAAAAACTTACAATCCATATTGGGATTTTATAAATTTTGGCAGAACATACATTTTAGATTACGCAGAAAGAGTAAAACCTTTCTACGACCTGATTTCTCAGTTAGGCATTGGACACAGGAACACACAGATATCCTTCGTTCCCTACAAGCTGACATGATAGCTTCAAAACACTTGCAGACATGCGTAAACGTTCGCAATCTAGTGATCCGCGTTATAGCGGGTCAATCTGGGTATACTTACCTAACCTTCAATGAAGTCGAAACAGTACCATAGCATACAAATCACATTTGCACACAAACGCTGAAATGCGCTTTGCTTCTACAGAAAAAATACTGACAGCAGTACAGACCACTGTAGTAAGAGAAAGAGCACTGGCTCAGGGGAAACGAATAATAGTCATAACTCCTGTACCAGCCTTAGAGGCTGCTACAAAGGCAAGCGTTCTTAATGCTAAAGCCTTACATCCAAGATGGATACAATGGGCTAATTCTCTCACTGCAACGGATGTAGAATACAGATATGACCCAAGGTTAAAAACACAAGCATTCCTACAATATGAACAAGAATATCCTCTCCCAAATGAAATAATGCCTCTAGATCAGAATGAATATATTATTTACACTGACGGATCTGCTCAGCCGGCCATAGGATGTAAACAGCAATACAGCGCTGCTTGTGTGATTGTAAAAGGTCATATGCAGGAAGGCAAGTTCCATCCCAGCAATACGAAGACACAGTCTCTAGGAGACTGCACGGCTCAGCTGGCAGAATTAAAAGCCCTATTACTGGCACTAATACGGATCGAGAATTCCCCACACTGATTGTGTGCGATTCTTTTTATTGTGTCCAGTCATACAACGAATATCTTCACTACTGGGGTCATAATGGGTTTAAAGACTCAAAAGGTGGCACAATTAAGCATAAAATGCTATGGGAACAGGTAGCTGAGTTGAAAAACGAACTACCAAGAGCTCACGTGATACACACGCTGAGTCATCAACATGATGACGTTCACGTTGAAGGGAATTCATTGGCTGATGAAGCCGCAAAGGGGGCAGTACGTACTGCTGCTGTAGCTGCAATCACTCGTTCAAAAACGAGAATAGACGGACAGATAATGGTAGCTGTCATTGCTTCACGCAAAAACAGCCCAGCCTTACCAAAAGGTTTTCCACTCAAGTACTCCTACAAGTTAGATGCAAACAACATTCCGTATGATCAAATTCCAGATGTGGGGGATAGAGTAATACTAAACATGGATCGCAGATCAGTCGCGGTCCGTGTAGGAGTGCCGGCCGGGCGGTGACGTGGGGCGGGGGAGGGGCAGGTTGGGGGGTAGCAAACTACGGATTACGGACCAATACAGGTAAGTAAACATTTAAATCAATAAAACGAATTTCGTTGTGAGCGCTGCATCGCCAAATGCGATGCAGTGCGCGCAACGAAATTCGTTTCATTGATTTAAATGTTTACTTACCTGTATTGGTCCGTAATCCGTACTTTGCTACCCCCCACCCGGGCCCTCCCCCGCCCCACGTCACCGCCCGGCCGGCACTCCTACACGGACTGCGACTGTCGCAGATTAGGCTTAATACTTGCTGCACACGAGGGTCTAGGTTCTGCGTGGGCCCGAGTTTAGCTCTAGGGCTTACAAGGAAGCCATAGAAGGTTTGGGTGGGAGGAAAATTTGTTTGTGGAGAGGAAAAACCGGGACTTAAAGCAATTTTTGTCAGCTAGAGTATTATGTTCGGGTGATAGTTGGGTCGATAATTTATATGGAGTACAGCGAGCTCCTAACAATCTGCCAAGAGGCCCTCTAGGGGGGGTCACGCCTTATGAGCCTTTTGGGACGAGAATGTGGGTACCTGATCTCGATTTTAAAAGCACAGTGGTGAATGAAAAACCATTTGACATCAATAAACGTTTGGCTGTTTTACAGGATCTGAATGAATCCAGGGCACTACTAAGAAATGTGCAAGTCAAAGTCAAAAATCACTTTATTCGGTTATTTAAAACCATAAAAGCATGTTAAAAATACCCATCACATTTCAAAACTAAAAATGTATACATAAAATCAATCATAATTAAAACGTAATCCCAAGTCTGAATATACATGTGCCACTATGAAATTCAAACAGTATAAAAAAAAACATTTCATACACAGTAGGTTAATGATACATAAAAGGTTCTGATTGCCTAATCCTATTCGCTCGCTATTTCTTTTTTTTTCTTTAATCTAACTGCTGCTGATAAAAAGCTCGCAATGCTAAAAGTTTCCCAGGGACTACTCAACATCTGCAAATATATGAGCGCCGGTCTAGCCTGCAGGAAACCTTTGCTCTTTAAGATAGGAAGGATATAACGCCTATGTATGGCTAAGTAATTATCACAAAAAAGGACAAGATGCATGGTGTCCTGCCTTGAGAAACTATCGCAAGAGCATGGCCCCAGGTCCTCTGTCTTTGCCAAGCCTGGAGGGTCAGCCAACAAGAGATGTAGATAATTAAACCTAAATCTCGTCAGGAGAAAACGGTGCTGAGGCTTGGTGACAATATCCAAATAAGGCTCCATAAAATAAGAAGTTTTTAGGAGCTGATGGGCACGGACCGTAGGTTTCAATAATTCTGCGGCCTCTCTTTCTGATGACGCTATGCGCAGAAACAAGTTCTTGGCCCACAAAAGGTCTTTTTTGCATATTGTTTCAGGGTTGTCAAACAAGGTTGGGCGGCCTAATAACTCAGCTGTGCTTTTCAAATGTCTCAACCACGGTATATTGCTGGCCCTATCTAGGGCCATGCAATCTCGTATAATCTCCTTATTTAACACCAGCTCCGGGTTGGACCAGATCGAGATCCATTTGAGAATGGGCGACATTTTAATCGAATCCACCACATAACCAATACCCATCTCCTGATGAATAATATACGAATGTGAATTGGGGGACTGAGAGCAAGGTTCTTAAAAATTTATTTTCAACAATTTGTAACTCAGTACAATTATTATTATAACCCCAAATTTCTGACCCATACTTAACAATAGCAATACTCTTAGCCTTGTATATGTTCAGCATAGCCATCACAGGCTTTGCGCCCAGCCTCCGGGCAAAATCAAGTATCGCACCTTTTGAACGAGCCATAGCATTTCTCTTTGCCCTACTTTGCGGGGCCCATGAACACCTATCATCAAATAAAATGCCCAGGTACGGGAATGTGGAGACCCTAGTTACTTCAGTCCCGCCACAACAAAACGTTTTTGGTATCTTTGACTTCCCTCCCAGGCTCATAATATGTGATTTAGACAAATTTACATTTAAGTCTAATGAGCCCATAAAATTAGTGAAGGCGGTCAGCAGGTGCTGTAGGCCCACAGCTGTGCGTGCTAGGAGCGCAGCATCGTCTGCGTAAAGCAAAGCTGGAATCAATCTGTTCCTTATGCGGGGAATATCTTTAGCAGCTCCACATAAAACCGGTTCGAGATGATTAATATAAAGGGTAAATAGCAAGGGCGCCAAAATACAGCCTTGTCTAACTCCTCTTGCAATGTCTATCTTCTGCGTTAGATTACCCTTTTGATCAAACCTTACTGCTGCTGATAGGTCCCTGTGCACGTCAACAAGAAAATATACGATGTTCTTATCCATCCCCATTTCTAATAACAGGTCCCAGAGCTTAGATCTATTCACCCGGTCAAATGCCGAAGAAAGGTCCATAAAGGTAAGATGTAAAGTCCCCTTCTTGGCCATTGTGTATTTCCCTATTAAGAGATAGAGGTTAAGGCACTGGTCCAAGGTACCTCTGCCTTTCCTGAAACCATATTGCAGGTCTGACAGGACATTATGCTCCTCGATCCATTCAGTCAATCTGCTGAGTACCACTCTCCCCAACACCTTGACTGTGGAATGGATCAGCGAAATTGGTCTATAGCACCTTGGATCCCCTCTATCACCCTTTTTAAAAACGGGGACAATAGTGGAAGTTGACCAGGATTTAGGCAATCCTTTTGAACAGACCGCATTAAAAAAATTGGCCAATATTTTTGACCATAAATTGATATCTGACCTGAAAAGGTCGGCAGGGGCTCCATCCGGGCCCGGTGCTTTATTGCCAGACATTTGGGCTATGGCCACAGCCACATCTTGTGCAGGAAATGCTATGTTATATGCTACTTTTGAGCAAATAGAGCCTGTATTGACCTGATCAAGTTGATCCCCATAGATTTGTTTAAAATGAGTGAACCAAAGCTCCTCGGGGATGTTACACTCAACCGTGTTACCCCCATGGCCAGAAAAGAAGGGTCTGTTGACAATTTCCCAAAATTTTGCGCTATTCTTGAGCACGTCCACAGTCAACAGATCATCCCATGCTTCTTGTTTGATTTCCGCTTTACGTTTACGTAATGTTCGCTTATATTCGGACCTTGCCATGGCTATTTTATTTCTATCCTGGGGTGTTTGTTTCAGGGCACGTAGTAGCTTCTGGTGGGCTGCTGAACAATTACGGTCAAACCATCTCTCTTCCTTCTGAGCCCCATCCTTAATAGGTAGGGAAAGGGCACTCTTTACATATTGCAAGATCTTATCAAAGGCTGCGGCAATCGCCTCCCCCCCTTGGGTACTATCTAGGCAGATGGCTATCTCATTCCCTGCCACGTTTAACATATCAATTAAGAAAAGGTCTGGTACCACCTTGGCCCATTTCAACCTACGCCCATTGTCCCTAGTTTTTAATGTGGGTTCGGGGGCCATGGTCTCCACCACCTCTGCAGATTTTAGAGATCCACGTAGGCTAATATGGACAGGATTATGATCGCTAAAATGAGACCAATGTACTACATAGTCTAGTACGCAAGGAAATAAAGCAGTACTAACGAATATGTAATCAATAGTGGAGAACAAACCCCTACCCTTAAAGGTGGGAATACCCACCCCTTCTTCTGCCATGTGCGGGAGTACCAGCCCAAAGTCTGCAAGAGTATCCTCTAAACATCTCCCTTGCGTGGAATGTTCAAAATGGGTCTCTAGGTTATCACCTGGGCCAAGTTCATCAAAACCTGACAACATTTATTACACATATGAATATTAAAATCTCCAAGTAAAATGATCGAGAACTGCACAACTTGTTTCTCTCTATAAGCATCTAAAAAGTGTGCAAGTAAAACGGACTGCCACTGGGGAAGTCAAATCAGTCACGGCAAGACCTGTCTGGATTCTAAAAGTCGGGGATCTGGTCAGAGAAAAGATCGAGGACAAGAAAGAATTTGGGCCATCGTACAGAAAACCCGGACCTGTCCGGGCTATCGAAGGAACAAGAACAGTACTTCTTCCGCCTCTTGCCAGAAATAAAGGAAAGAGATTCGTCTCCATTGATCTGATCAAACCACACTATGTGGCCGATACTGAATAGTAGGCCTCGTGGGCTCCTGGGTAGCCGACGCTCTCCTCTCACTACCATACAGGAAGTTCAGAGAGAAAGACTCATAACATTCGAAGAGTCACCAATTCAAAGTGATGGAATTTCCAACAATGAAATGGAACTCGTTCCTTTGGAAACAGAACTTCAAACAACAAATGAAAGACAAATATCAATTCGGCCTACCACCTATGTCTACATCAATATGCTTCAACAAGAGACACCAACCGGTTCTACACAACCTGCCGAGCTACCAAAGATTGATCGAACTGCATCTGGCTACTTCACCGATTTTGATACCTTCTCTCTTGATCCCAGTGAACCCGAGACAACGCCAGCTCCAGTTTCCCGTAAGCAACAAATTTGTGAATTCTACTCTTTTCTGAAAAAAACTTACTTAGTTTCACCTTGGCTCCAGCTCTAGAGAATATCTGAAATATGTTTTTTTTGTTCTAGATCGGCCTAGTGACTGTCTTTTGCTTACTATTGAATGGAAAATATCTCCCAGAACGCTCTGCAGTATCAACTGTGAACTTGGTCCTGAAACCTCATACATCAGCTCATCGTGAACAAAGAGACTTGTTTTCCGTGAACATTACAGCTGTTCCAATTCCTGATGGTATAGTTTGGGAGAAAGTTGATTATGATGTATTTGGCCCCACTGAATTTTGAAGATTCCACATTTATCTAAAATTTCTCTAAATGATATCATTACCTCCAGTACATTTTCTGATGATTGGGATTTTGAAACTGTAAATAATATGTTGTCTGATTTGGAAAAATCCGCTGCATTTTCAAACAATGAAATGTTAGAGGACACATCTAACTTTGATAGCTTGTACTGTTACCATCACTATGGTCATCACTTTTTACACAAATCCAGTATCCCACGTAATGTTTTCACATACCACCAATGGGAACATTGCCCAACACCACCGAAAGGTAGTTCAAAAACGTTTGCACAGAAATGTTCATATCTTTCAAGGTTTAACACTTCTGACCCGACCTCATATTACTATCAGGTTGCACCTACATCTACAAAGAAAAATATGCTGACTAACACCAAACAGATTTATTCTACATCCTTTATTTCCCAACAGTCTGAACAGGGTTTCGACTTATGGAAGGACACTAAGACACAATTTAGAGCATGCCTCATTCCGCAACAGATAATATTTCTGAATGAAACAGTGCAACAGACTTCCTGTCTTGGACTAGCCAAGAGCAAGGATTTGAACACGCCTCGGGTTCCTACACCTTCACACAACAATTTTACATCACGTGGAGGGGATACAATAGATGACATCATGCAGTACAATACTTCAGACCCAAATTGAAAGGAATGGTTAGTTTGGTCCACAGACATGAACAGATGTCAGTCACGATTCAAGGATACAACCGAAGGGTTTAGTATCCATAGGCCAGACCAACGCTATGTACAAAGAGAACATCCGGGGGTAGTGACATCATACAGTGTTGGGAAGTTGTGCCTCCATTGGCTAAAAACCTCGACACTGTCCCAGGTGAAACAGCACTTATCCTTACTCTCAGATGAGGTGGATCTAAGGGATTTTTTATTAGGTCCCAGAAAGCCATGTCAGAAACGTTTCTATTACGCTGTTTATAGTGAAATCTGGAAAATCTCTCAACAAGAAGCTGCAGAGAGACTTCGTGAAATAGATAAGATTAACCTAGATAAGGCATTAGCAGTAGTTGACAATGGTCTGACTACGTTAACATCCAGGATTTATTCACCAAGCAACATTGTATCTTCTGCCATAGATATACTAGAACAGGACTTGTCCATACTACAACACGGATAATCTCAACTACGTTATATTATGCTATTAAGCTGGACGCTGCAATCATTGTGCGCTGGTTATGTGCCTTGGCTGTTTATCAACAGTACGTCCCTATTTTCTGCATTTAATCTAACTGAAAAACAGATAACGATGGCACAAAGGGGAGCAAAATATACAATGCTGCGTATTGAAAAATTTGACAAATTACCTTTTCCTGTGGCAGAGTCACCATCCACAGAATGGTTAATCCATGCCCATATAACACTACCGGTCACAACTTTCCAGTTTCAGTATTGCCTAGAACAACAACAGGCAGGCGGATATGAAGCGATGGGTAGGGAATTCATCAAGGAATCTTGGGAATTACCATACAGATTTCGATGTAGGAAAGGGGACACGGAAGTGTTTCTTAGCGGTACCAACTGCGAGAATTCCTTAAGTGGATCTCTCATATGCCAGGAAATAATTCTTCACGGGGCCTGCAATGGTTTAGTTGCTAACTTATCCTGTCAGTTGAAAGGTTCGCCAGCTGTGGTGATTAATCCGGTGTTCAAGTTGCTTTCGAATGAGAGTTACTTGATGCTGAATGATCAAGGTTGTTGCGGGATGCTCCAGGGCATCGCATATCCTGTCACTGGAAGCTCCAGGGTTACTTGCTGTATGCAAGTATTGTTTCCACCAACCCATACAGTCAGGGAGGCACCGTTATGCCCTTCTTTGAATGTTTCCTTTATACGGTTTGATACTCTGAGCCGAATGAAAGCTATGCTTTTCCAGCAAACCGTGCCCTTAACCTCCACCCGAGAAACTTATGATCGCCAGGTTGCAAGGTCCTCGGCTGAGATACAGGCACTAGTACGAACAAACTGCCCTTTCCATTCCACAGAATTGGTACAACGTATCTTTAACATGTGTGATACGACGGGTATTGTCCACCTATTTAAGACCATAGGTTCTGGACTGTTAAGCAGCTTTCAGACAATCATCGGAGCTGTTCCCAACTTCATACACTCCGTGTTCGGAAGCACTTTTGGAGGGTTTCCGCTAATCCTGTTTCTAATAGCAGGTATCCTGATTGTCCTTTTTCTGCTACGCAATGGACGTTCCAGTCACCAAGGAGATGGAATGAACGCTCTTGGAGCGCCGATACCGTGATCGCATGGTAATCCATCTGGGCACACCTCTTCTTCGAGAACTGAGCGAGTCTTGGTTCTTGTCATTTAGACCAGTCTGGATCGACTGTATTCTGCCTGTCTTCCGATGCCTGTTCTGCGGACAAGAATGCGTGTTGGATCTCTGGCTAACACTTCCAACAATTGCGCCACCGGACATTGATGCTTTACTGGACCCAATAACGGCCCATGTTCTGCAGTGTTATCAGCGTATCCCAATGTTGATGTCTGCACTCTTAGAGCCACCACGGGATGCTTCAGCTCCTGTCGGAAAGGATACCGGCTCCTCAACAAATACTCAGGCCTCGGATGACACTAGTACATCCCCAGCAGCGGCTGTGGTGAATACGGAGGAACATCTGTGCTCGATTGACCTGATCTGCGAGGTGTTGCAGGGACCGTCATCTGCGATTGCAGGCAACAGTGATATTGCGTCTCCCAGCCAGGACACATAAACATTTGGCTCATCGTGTGCTGGGAGAATTCGGCCTTTTCAAAAACAACCAAATTTGGAACTTTAAACAAAAACACTTTTTCTAAACTGCATGGTTTTCAGTCTCTCATTGTTCGGACTATATATACAAACTTATTTAGTACAGACTTCTATTGCATGCACTATTTTTCTTTTCTAGCATTTTTTAGAAATTTAAAATTTTTAAGAACTATTTTTAATGGACTTATTAATAGTTGCGTACCACGTTTAGCCGTACGTAGAATTTTTAGTATGTCGTCCAGTCGGATGAGGAGTGGGTTTTATGTTCCATATAGGTACCCCAATATAGGCTCAGGTAGTCACCTAACCTTTCACCTATATTCTCCCCTACCATTACACTGCATAACGGTTCTTAGTACTGACCTTTTACCTAGTTACAGTAATGTCCAAAGATGACATGGGGTTTTCTCCGAAAAGCTTAAACCTCATTCATTATACATGAGGATTCTTGGAATCACAGCAGGACAGCAGGCCTACCATCTACTGCATAATAACTATGTATAAGGGTCATTCCTTCCGTCATCCTAGTCCGACATGACACAGCAAGGTATATCCCCATGGGGTACCACTTTGGGTATAGATATACACCATATCTTGCTGAGGTAGTCAGAGGAGAAAAGGACTTCCATGCCGACACACTGACGCGAGACGCTGAGGCTCCTGCACGCAAACACTCCAGCTCGCAGTGGTCTGACATCCCTTTCGGGGTGTCCATCTCGAGATCAAGACGGGGTCCCACAGTCTCTCACTTCAGGTAGTGGGGTTGACTTTATCCTAGAGGGATTCTTGGCTTTACACCCACATACATGCTAGGTACACTACGGTACATCTAGTTAAGAACCGCATCTTAGGAGTACGCATTTTACTGTCATGTATTTTATACACTTGCCTGTATTCATTGTTTTAGCACAATGGTAGAAATCTACCATCCTTTTACTCTGTTAGTGCTTGTAATTATGTATATCTGTTACTGTCTAATGGTTGTTTCAGCACACCTATTTTACACTAGAATGACGCTGGTTCAATAAATGCTTATTGAAAACGTCCCCTCCGTTTATTCTGTGTATCTCTCTGAGACGAAGTGAGAACGAGTGACTGAGCGAAAAGTAGTACACTGTTTCCACGATCCTGAGGGATCGGGGTTGTCATGTTCGATAGTTGCCAAGAACTAGTCTCTCCTTGGTAAGAGGGGTTTCTAGTGGCACTGTGAGCTAGCTGGTATACAGGCTAACATACCCGGTAGGGGTGTCTAGAATCAGTCTGACACCAATCCTATAGTGTATGTTTTCTAAACACGCAGATCCTACATAAGTTTATAGGAACTACACAACACCAGCTTTGGCAGAAAGCAAGATCTTTTTGCAGAATGCGTGATTTTTGTAAATCCGCTCAGTAATTTTGGAATTATTAAAGAAAAAAGATTTATGTATTTCTAGGGACGCGAATCCTCCACGGTTCTGACAGATCTCATTCTGAGGTCTGAGTGGCTGCCGCCACTTCAACCAGTAAGTGGTGGCAGCCAACTTAGAATGTGGGACTCGGCCTGATTCCAAAGAAAAATGTAAAACAAATTCACAAGGGGGCAGGGTAGGAATACCCTGTCCTCCTAGGCCTGCTGGTGGGGTCCCACAGGGACCCCGCCGAGGGCAAAAAGTATTTTTTATTTTGCTGCAAATTCATAGAAAATCTGCAGATCTGTGGAAAAATTAAAAAGAAAACATCACAGTCTCCCGCCGCTTTTTTTTATTTTGCTTCCAGGGTGGGCCAAGTTCCTGGGAGTTATTTATTATGATAATATGGGGAAGGGATGCACGTGACGCCCCCTCCCTGGGCAGCTTTTAGCTCTGGAGACCCCATCCGCTGGGGCTCGGACGCTAAACAGAAAGAGAGATGGGAGCCTGGTGTCTCTCCTCCCTGGGCCAATTTTGGCCCCGTGGACCTCATCCCCCGGGTCTGGCCTTGTAAATAAGTGGAAGGGGGTACACAGCCCCCCCTTCCAGGCTGATTTTGGCCACAGGGACCTCTTCCCCCAGGGCCCGGCCATAAGCAAAAAGGGAGAGGGGACATGCCGCCCTCCCCCCAGGCCGATTTTGGTCCCCAGGACCCGGCTTTAAGAACAAAATGGAGGGAGCCCTCTCCCAGAGCAATTAATGGCCCTAGGGACCCCATCCCCCATGGCCAGCTCCTGCTATGTCCCGGGGTGCCTAGCCTGGGACATAGTGGTTTCCCTGCCCACACTGGTGCAGGAAGGGAAACCGGTGTTAGCTCTCGCTTGGCGGGAGCAATGTCAAAGCTCCCGCCAAGCGAGAGCAAACATGAAGTCTGCTCCCAGGTGGCGGGAGCTTTAAAAATGCTGCCGCATGCTGACGGACTTCAGATCTGTTTCCTTGCCTGTAATGATGCAGGCAGGGAAACAGACCTAATATTACTCTAACCCGCAGACAGTTGCAGTTTTAGACCCCTCGCCATGCACTGCTAATTACCTCTCATATCACATCAATCATGACATCTTATTTCACATCATTGATAAAATTAGTGCACATTTGCTGTAAAATTGTTGAATTGAAATTGTGCATGGTGGGGGCACGAGTGATAGTTACCTTAGTGCACAAGTAATAGTTACTTGAGATAACTCTAACTATAACTGTTGAAGTTCCATGGTTTTGTGTGTGTAAAATCTGAACCTAACTATAACGTACATGTAACCTAATATATATATCAGACATCAGACCTTCTGTTACCGCTTGTTCATCTGCCCCCATTGCGAGGTGGGGGCCTCCGTACACAAGAGCAGGATCCTGGGGGACTAATTAAAAATGATTGAACTGAGATGACATGGGCACTCCCGAGAGGTGCACAAATGTTCTTTTATTCAAGCAGTCAAAACACAATGAAACACGTTTCAGCTTAAGCCATGCTCGTTGTCATTTAGTTGAGTATTAAAACTATATTTTATATTCATGTTAATTTTTAAATTAAGTATCATTTACGTTTTTTGGTAAATTTATGTTTGTTAATGTTTATTTTTAGGTTATTGTAAATATTTTTATGGAATATATGTTTTGAAAATTGTTTAATTATTTTTATACTTTCTTCAAGAATATATATTCATATATTATGTATATATATATATATATATATATATATATATGTTTCATTTACATTACTCATTAAAAGACCATTTTTTTATATTTATACTATTATTTTAATTTTAATTTTTGAAATAGATTTTATATAATGGTATAAGTATGGTTTTTATGTACTTACCTTATTTTTGACGGTATTCTATTCCGCAATATTTTTGACAGAATATTTCCTGTAGTTTACTTTCAAAGTATGTAAATTAGATATTTTTGTAGACGGTTTTTTGGCACGATATTGCGGTGTTATGATGTTGTTCTGGATAGTCTGTCATACAACCGTGTGTTACTTTGAGAAAGTATCATTTATCACATCGTCTACTTTGTGACTACTCAACTTTTCAGTCTGTTTCAAAACTGCACTTAGGGGCACATGCATCAAGGTAGGCTTTTGCGATTCCTTAATTGCGATTATTAAGGAATCGCAATTAAGGAATCGCAAAAGCCTATGCATGTAGGAATCGCTATAAAAATAGCGATTCCTAAACATTCCTTAATTGCGACTCGCAAATTGCGAGTCGCAATTAAGGAATGCCGTCCCACTCATTCCTATGGGCCTACAGGCCCATAGGAATGAATTGGAGATTGCATGTGCAATTTGCGAGTACCAGTAGGTACTCGCAAATTGCTCATGCAATTTCAGGAGTGCAAGGGTGTCAAAATGACACCCTGTTGCACCCCTGAAATTGTGATGTGCACCCATTTTGCGCACACACATGCCCCAAGGGCATGTGTGTGTGTAACCTAAAACTTTAAAAATGCATTTTAGTGCATTTTTCAAAGTTTTTGCAAATTACAGACAAGTTTGATTTGTCTGTAATTTGCGGTCCCAAATAGCGAAATCGCTATTTGAAAGTGCTTCTAGCATTGCATTTAAGGAATCGCAAATTGCGATTCCTTAAATGCAATCGTAATTTAGGAATTCGCAAATAATTGCGAATTCTTAAATTGCGCATAGGAAACACGTTCATGCATCTCCAAAGGCCAATTTGCGATCGCAAACGGCCGATTTTTGCGAATCGCACCGTTTGCGATCGCAAAAGCCTTTGATGCATGTGCCCCTTAGTTCCTTGACTAACAATAAAATAGCATCCTTGAGATATGTGACATGTCTGACCTTTTAATGGAAGAGCATTACCCATTTTTCTAGAGCGGATGCTTTATTGGTCTGTTTTGTGTCACCAGCTTTATTGCAATTTCAAGGAGACAAAAGATAACACCCGTTTATTGCCCTCCTCAAGGCTACAGTACATGAAGAAGTCACTTGAGAAAATTAATTAGTTAACATCTGTGTTCCTTTCTCGCTATTTCCTGAACCAGCAGAGGGAATATTTCTTATTTTCGTGTCATCCAAATAAAACAACCCATCTTGGATGGTGACTTCATGTTTCTCGCTGGTAACTCTCTAAATATTATTTAATTCCACACACTGCTGGAAATATTTTTGAAATAATGATTATTAGTAGGCATGGGCAACACATTTTTTCCGCTCAGTAAAGGCGTTTTCAGAGCTTGAGCTGTAATATATAATGTTCATACACTGCTATCTGCAGAGACAACCATTTTCTGCCAAACCTTTCCCACGGGATAATTCCTTTAAGTCGTAAAATGTAACCATCGGATAATGGCGCAATAGAGTCAGAAATGTGAAAATAAGCTGATTATAAATTAATTGTCAGAAATCATTCAAATCGTGCCGAATGAAAATAATAATTTTGTTCTATGTATGTGGTCAGTACGGATTTGAGACAGCTGACCTAAACATTAGGGGCCACATTTATCAATCTTTCACGCAGCACAACGCAGCAAGCCACCTTGCTGATTGAAAGGGAAAAAGCAGGAATGCGCTGTATGTACCATTATACGGCGCATTCCTGTCCTTTCCTAGTGCTGGCCCACTGTTGGCTGCCTAGCGCCAATGCAGTTACCCTTGCATCATGGTGCCTGTGTTGTAGGCACACCTTCCTGCACAAAAACAATCCTGAGAGGCATTTTCCTTTTCTATGTGTGCTGCAGAATGCAGCACACGAAGAAAGAGAGAGGAAAAAACGAGGAGCAATAAAGATATCTCTCCTCGTTACATCTCACCTGGGGAGGCGTAGCATTGTCAAGCATTCCCAGGTCTACCACTAATGGCAAATCTGGGAATGCGCCAAAATCCATGGGTGGATGTTTGGGAATATCCACGCTCCACCCATGGAATGCCTCCCTGCCACAGAGTAATGCAAGGCAGCATTTTGCACTGTCTTGCGTTACTCTACATTTATCAAACTATACAGGGCCATGCAAGGTTACCATGCGTGTTTTGATAAATCTTACTTAGGTTTTACGTTGCCCTTGCGTGGCACAAGGGCAACTCAAAACCTTGAGAAATCTGGCCTAAAGTTTTTTGCTTTTTGCTCCAACAATGCCACCTAATCAATAACGTTGCAGGGACAAAGCCATAATATTAAGCAATCTTGCATTCACAGTGTGCTCTATTACAGCTTATACTGGGAACTACATTAGTATTACCTCACATGAGCTTATCAATTCACCTATATAACTCTAATTTAGGGGCATATTTATCATTACTGATGCAACGCTGCATTGCATCAGAAAAATCTGCGCTGTGTTGCAGTATTTCCCAGCACCATGGATGTGCCGTATTTATGGGACGGCACACCATGGCATAAGGACCAAAGATGCATCTGGAATTCCAATGCAACAGTTTCAGGAATGACGCAAAGTGCCATAACGCAAGTACTCCCAAGGTGACCCAAAGTTTATTTGAATGTCTTAAAATACCTATATGTGTCATAAATCAGCATTGGTCAGACAGGAGTGCTTTGTGTCGCGGGAGCGCTTGAAAAAGCTATACAATCTACACAGCAACACTCTTCAATACTGAGAAGCATGAAAGGAACCTCAGGGAGCCAGGAGCGTAACAGCCCCAACTCCGAAGACTTGCCATCATCCCTGGGCAAGAGGAAAAGGAAGAGGAACTCCAGCTTTAATGAGGGGGAGAACCAGATATTATTTAGTGAGGTGACAAAAAATGAACATCTCCTATTTGTCACCTCAAAATTGCCATTAGCGAGGAAGGATGCCATTTGGCAATCCATATTGGACAAAATAAACTGTGTTGCACAAATAAATAAGACCATCCTGGAGTGCAAGAAGAAGTGGCACGACTACAAATACAGGACCAAAATAAAATTGGCCAGGAACCTTAAGGCAGCCATGAGGACCGGAAAAGGACCTGATGTCCAGGAGGATTTGGATCCATGAGAGGAGCAGATGGCATCCCTCATTCCAACAGAGTTGGTAGCTGGAGTGGAAGGGCAGGACAGTACTGAAGTAGAGGACCAGCAAGAACTAGAGGGTGAGTGAAAATAAGGGGCATAAATTAGCAAACTGTCATGCAGGGCAATGCAGCTACACACTTTGTAGCGCTGTGTGCGTGAAAAAGAAAGAGAAGGCATGTCCCACATGCTAACTCATCCTTCACGTAACTGTCCTTTCCTTGGGCAGTACTAATTTTTCCAGCCCAGTCCAGCCCTGCCAATTTTCCCAGATCCATGCGTAATGTGTTTCCCCAGTCCAGGTATTTTCTTTGAATTTTTGGACTTTTAGTGTCATTTATCCCTACACAAAACAGGACTACAAGTTCCCGAATACAAAGTAGAAAACCTGGACTGGAGCAGCAAATCATGCATGGAACTTCAAAACTTGGCAGTATGCAGGTTCCAATGCAGGCCCTCTTGCACCATGACACAATTGTGTTTGTGTTGGCGCTAGGCAGCCAAAAGTATACTGTAATGTAAATTCAGTTAATGTGGCTTTGTAGCGGGTCAATGTTTAACCCAAGAGTGTCTCCAGGAGCTGAGTAGGTGTATGCACTGCAAGTAGTATCACACGAAGAACCAGGTGCACAGTTCCTAGTACAAATTCATATTTGATGCAGCTGACCTGATGTGCTGGAGGAGGTTGTTTTAAGTGTAGCCTGCCATGTATGAGAACACCCTACCTTCTGTCTTGCTCATTTGGATATGGGGGTGTGGGTGAGTGCAAGTGATGCAGAGCAGAGGTTCATGATTGGTTGGTGGAAGCATAGATGGTGTGTGAGCTAGGTGGATCCATGGTAGCGTAGTGCCTTGTTGGTGTGGCTGAGCATCTTGAACTGTCAGAGTGTCTGAATGGGGAGGCATTGTACTTTCCTGAGGTGTGTTGTGCATGCTGTAAAGTAGGTTCAGTCTGGCAGTGGTGTGTTGGATAGTTTGCCTCTTGTGTAGCAGGTGTGCAGAATGCTGTAGTACAGGGCATTGATATACTGCAGTCTACATGTGATGAGGGCCTGGGTGATGGTCTTACAGGTGTCAGGAGGGAGCCATGTGAAGAAATGTCTTACCATGCAAATAATGTGAAACCAGGTGGAGTTGATAGTGGCAATTTAAAGTCTCATGATGAGGTAGCTGTACAGGATAATGGACAGGTTTCTGGGGTGTTGCAGGGTGACGGGTTTGGGCCTAGTTATGTGGGAAACCATGCATGAGTGCATGTTGCAGAATATCATCACTTTTATCTTGTCAAATGAGTATGAGCAACTAATTTCACATACAGTTAGCCATTCTGGTCAATGGCTTAATGCAACAACTGTTGGTGTCTCCTGAGAGTTATTGCATGTTCTGGGTGTCATCAGTGTAAGAGATGATGTAGTGTCCCTGGGTCTGAATGATGATTGCCAGAGGAGTCATGTACAAGTTTAAGAGAGTGGGGCTGGGTGAAGAGATTTACGAGATCTGCTGATGAGCTCATTGGGTTCTGAGGGAATGGAGCAAGCTTGAGCTGTTGCAGACTTCCAATTATCCACTTCAGAGATGCTCCTTAGTTTCTAGTGTTGTGGAGTCTGGAGTTGCTGGAGTGTGTGTGCTATGAAACTACAGGATTCCCCTGAAAAAGTGGAATTATGGCATATACATGCCCTTCCCCTTTCAAGCAGTGCAGCAAGGTGGCTTGCCATGTAGTGTTGTGTGGATGTTTGTGAAATATGAACCCTAGGCCACAATAATGCACAAATTGCATGCAAGACAGTACAGGAAGGCAACTTGGTGTGTTGTGCTGTGGGAAAGGCAGAGTGTAGGATAGTGTGAGGTATAACAATATATCACATCTACTAGCTAGTGATGGGCTGCAAACTGATGGCTAGAGCAAATGCAGGCACCCTTGCCACATGGTGCAATGGCCTCTGAAGTGGTGCTAAGAAGCAAAATTTGCATCAGTGCAGGCAGACAGCAGAAATGCACTGCAACATATAAAATGTGGCATATTCCTGCACTCACTCTTTCAGGCAGGGCAGTAAGCTGTGTTGCCTTGTGTGAAAGTTACTCAAATAGACCCCCTAGGGAATTCTGATGTTGTGTGAACAAAGTATATAGATTGCCAATTTGAAAAGTAACAATAGTACAACATGGCCATATTCACTTTTAGAAACAAATGTTCCACATAGCCCTGTGCACTTGAAAGTGAAGAAAAATACTTTCCGAAAGTGATAAAAATTACTTATGCCGGATTCAATTTTGGAATCTTCGTAACATATTTCTATTTCTTTCCAGAGGGACAAACAACACCTCCTGGAGATCAGTCTGTCCATGATGCCCAACCTGTTGATGACCCCATCCTGCCCACCAGGGATTAAGACATCTTCCAACAGCTCCTGGACATTTTCAAAAATGTCCTTTGATGCTAGCAAGGGAAGATGATGTTGTTGGGTCTCCAGATGAACCAACATAGACTGGACATGAACAATCAACTTTTGAGATCACAGATGAGGCTCTGAGGACCCCCAAGTTGCTTTTCAATGGCGAGTGGTAGGAGTCCAGCAGTGAATGGCTGATGAGGTCCAGTTGGGGATGGTGACCATAGCGGGCACTCTTGAAGGAGTCCGTAGATGTCATAGCCCTAATAAGGGGTTGGCAAAGGCTATCATAGATACCTACACTTGGCTCTATGGGATTGATGAGTCCCTAGCTGACATCGATGGTGTCATGATCCAGAAGGAAAAACAACACCAGCCTTCTACATCTGACACCAGTGAAGTTGTCAGGCAGTTGGGAGCCATTAATACACACATCCAGTCCCATCCCAAATCTTGGCTCCTTCATAGCATCACAACGATTGCTCTCAATAGCAACGTCGTTGCTTTGCTGGCTAACCAGCAAACCCTTGCCAGACACTACCATGCTGCCTTACTGGCACTCACAAATAATGTTGGGAACATGGGAGTTACATATTCTGCCTCTGATACATGTGTGCCTGAGGCTAGTAACATCACTCAGCTGTCCCCATTCCAACATCACAACTTCCAGGGGTGGCAGAACACTCATAAGAGGAGGAAGATGTAGACTTCCCCATTTTCTGATGAAGAACATCCCGATAAACATTTGTGATTGCCCCTTGCCCAGTTTTTCTAATTGTCCTGTGCAGGACATTATGCCACCTTCTTTGTAACCCAGTATATTACTTTTTGTTTGCGCAGCAGTTTATCTTGTCTACGTGTGAGGCAAAATAAAATGCTACACTTGCTAATGGCAATTTGTTCCTCCTCACTTATCAGAACATACACATGTAAATGTGAAGTCACATGTCTGACCAAATGAATGTTTGATGCACAAGATATCATAAGTTTGGATACGTGTTGATTGAGATAACAAATCAACTACTCACATGTAGTAACGTGAGGATCTGAACGTCTAAATTAAAAAAAACATTTTCAAAACCATTATGAGTTTTGTATGGTTGTTTCTGAAAAGTCTTCATACAGAATGTAACTCAAAAACCCAAGCCACTTTTTTGAAGCTGAAGAAGAGTGAGCTAAAGTTTATTGCGCATGCTGTCCTTTTATGTGCACCCACACCAATTACATTCATTTAATGGTATGATGCACGATGCGCAGTCTCCCAATGTAACAGGAGAGTGTATCAAGAAGCTGCATTTTTCAGATAGACACACCCATAAATTGGCTGTGTGAGGCTCATGAGGCCAAAACACTGTTCCATATAAATGTTGCAAAGTAAATATGACAACATCATTACCAATTGTGAATACCGCACTGCTCACACAAAAGATAATCAACAGTATATAACTCTGGATGTTTGTACCAGTACTAGCCAGACACTTATGGCCATATTTCTCATGCATTTAGATTGTAATTGTGCCACACAGGGATGCACAAGGGCAGCCCAATACCTAGAATGACAGTAACCAAGTCATGCAAGGGCACCTTGCCTGTCCCTGTGTATACTGATAAATGTTGAGTAATGCAACATCGGCCAAACTATGCAACTTATGTTATTCTGCTTCACACGGGCCTTACATGTGTTGAGTGTGAGTGCAACCACACATTACATCATTTGCACATCCAATTTTACATAAGTGCCAGACCAGAGACTCTGTAACAATGCTACACCCCGCAGGGGAGGGGAAAGTTGGAAATATATGGACAAAAATTATTGTTGTTAACTTTTTCTCAGTGAACTGCATGACATGGCAAACTTACCAAGCCATAAATGTGCAACGTTGATGGATATTGTCCAGGCAGATGTGACTTCCTGCACAAATATAAACCAGCCAACAATGTAGACCCCCTTGTATCTGCATTAGTACTAGGTAGCAGTTTGTATCCCAGGGCAGCCAGGGAGCAGCAACTTGTAGTAAAATGTCAAATCCAACACTTACCTGCCCTCTGGCTTTCACACAGGATGTTACAGTAAAGAGACTGCATGTGTTGTGCTGTGTGTAAAATAAAATACTGAGCCCCACTTATAATGTCTAAAGTATGGAAATGGTTCCATACATAACTCTAACGTGATACAGACCTACAGTTGTTCAGAGGACTCTGACAATTCAACATATTCTTACAATGTGCTAATGACAAGTTGAACATCATTTACTCACCTAACACAATAGTTCCAACTCATGGCAAATAAATAATATCCAACTAGAGAACAATGATTAACTTATTGAAATTAAAAACCTTAAAACACTAACTAACCCTACCTTACCTATACTAACTACTATTAACACTAGCCTATACTACCTAATCTAAAACTTAACCTATTTTAACCACTAGTGACACTTGACAAGTTAAACATCAACCCCCCCACCCACCTTAATACACATAGCTCAGTACAATACAAACATCAACTACATCCTAAATATGTACAAATTACCCGTAAAAGCCTAAACAAGTATATATATTTTGGGTATTTTATGTTTGTTTTTTTAACACAAAAGATTAACCCCCATTATAAAACCTACCATAATAATAACTTACTAAAAAACTACTATATATAAGCTTTTTGCTTATCTAAAACTAACCTAAACTATTCTAAAGCCTAAACTAAGCACTATACCTATAACTATGACCAATAAAAATATCTATGTAAAATGTATAAAAACAAAGAAGGGGATGTCCATGAGAGAGTTCAAATCTGTGCGGCTATCCGCTCCAGTGCCTCATAGCACTTTTGCAAACTGTCACCGTTCTGCTTTTGCTCCTTCTACAAGTTGACAATCGCCCTGTCCATTCTGTGCATCCTCCTTACTAGCAATACATTAAATTTGTCCTGTACATAACCTCCAACTTGGGCTTGGCTAGTGGCTTGCAGCTGCTGTGCTCCTGAGGATCCAAGGGTGGGTTGGGAGGGCGCTAGGCTGCTAAGTAGCATGATGTGAACCTGTAGTGGAGGGGTTCGTAGGTGCCTGTGTGAATGAAGGTTGAACCCAAATGCCAGCAGACTTGGCCTTGTAAAAAGGGCAGCCCATGTTACTGAAGGCATGCACTATCATCTTGATGTGGACATACCATGCCCATCTCAAAGCAAAGGTTCCTGCTGTTTCAGGTGTCATGTGAGCTAGGGAGAAAATTGTACCTCTTATTAGGACAAGTATAATATGGACATCACATATCACAAAATATAACTAACATTGTAGTGCAGTCATGAGTGCCTCTCCATAGCTACAACTAATCTTTGTATATAGAATTGTTCAATATAACTTTGTTACAATGACTTCTCCAATTACAATATGTCAAAATAACCCAAGCAAGTTCAGTGTAGGTGTACAAAAGATCTATTTAGGCACAACATATAACCATGCATTTCAATCATATCAGTGTTCCGCACTCATTCAGATGTGTCAATGGTAAATAATACCAATGGGCTGGATATGTACACTTTTGCTGTTGAACTTGCATCATGCAAGGGGGGCCAAAGTCAAGGCAAAACCTAAGTGAGATGTGTAAAGGTAAGCAATGGCAGCTGTAGAGACTTGACTATAATCATTACCTTACCAGGTTGTACAGAGAGGGAGACTGCGCAGGCAGAATGCTGGCGTGGCTGATACGTGCTGTGTCTCCCTCCCCCTCCACTGGATGCGTTGCAAGTAGATGATGGCGTGATCCTGAACGGACAGGCAGAAATGAATGCGCCATTTGTGACCTCTAAGGCTTTCTTTATGCAGCCGTACTGTACCATCTTTCCGAATCTGACCTGCAGGCATATCTTCAGGAGCTGACCCTCTCCAAGCTCAATGCAGCCCAGGTGACTGATCTTGATGCTCCCCTTCAATTAGATGAACTGCATCTGCCCATTTTGCAGATAGCGTGTAGCAAAACTTCGGGTACCGATGGCACCTCGATTGAATATTATTCCACCTATGGCACTATCTTGACTCCCAAGCTTTTGGAGGTTTACAATGCTGCCTATGACGTAGGGCACCTCCGTGCTACACTCCGCAAGGCGTTCATCGTGGTCCTTCCCAAGCTGGACCATGATCCTTTAGATGTACACTCCTATTAGTCGTTGTCTATGTTAAATCTTGACTTTAAATTCTTAGGGAAAGTCCTGGCCAACAGATTGCTGCCTTTCCTTAGCACCCTCGTGCATGAAGATCAGTCAGGTTTTACTCCGGGGCATAGTACCTTTTTCAATGTCTGTCGATTCCTACAGCGACTCCAGATGGATCTGGATATCCCTAGTGTTCGGGTGACTATGTCCCTTGATATTGAGAAGGCCTTCAACACTTTAGGGTGGGATTACCTCTTCATAATGCTTGAGGTCATGCTGATTGGGCCAGGTTATTTGCAGTGGCTTAGACTCTTTATGGGCGCCCCTGTGCTAGAGTCAAAACGGGGCAGTTTATATACGACATCTACGAAGTCTGCAGGGGTACCCGGCAGGGCTGCCCATTGTCCCCCTTACTTTTTGCCCTGGCCATGAAGCCAGTGGCTTGACGGTTGCACATGCAGGCAGATGAATGGAGTATCATAGCTGATGGGAGAAGCCACGTGATATCGCTGTATGCGGATGACAGGCTGATATACCTATGGGATTTGGAGGCTACGCTGTCGGATGTGATAATGCTCTTAGATAAGTTTGGGGAGATGTCTGTTCTTCGTGTCAACTGGGCTAAGTCTTGCTTGTACCACCTCCACCTGGTCCAGAGCCTGAGAGGGCTGGTTTTCCTGTAGTACTCCTTCAATGGCAATGTTATACTTTTAAATACCTGAGAATGCAAATTTAACACTCTGATGTGGACCTTTTAGAGGGGAATCTATACAGCACTTTCGGTTCGGTGCGTGGGTCACTTTTGTTTTGGAAGTCTCTCTCTCTGTCGCCGATGGGCCAGGTGGCCATCTCAAAGATGTTAATATTACCACGCTTCTTGCATTACTTTTCAGCCCTTCCGATTGTGCCCCCCTTTTGTTTCTTTGCTGACCTCACATCTTTACTTGTGGAATTGATCTGGGGTGAGGTTAGGCGCAAGGTGGCTCTAGCAAGGCTGTGTAATCCTTTACTGGAGAATTGACTTGGCATGCCTAATTTTTAATTACACTTTGCTGCTGCCCAGCGACAGGGGCCCTTGCAGTAGATTGGTTGGGCCCCTTGTGGTGAGCGAATTGGGATCTCGAGTCTTCTACATAGAACTCCTCTGTACACGTGGCTCGCAACCCCTGGTCTCATGGCACCTGGGGAGACGCCACAGATGACGGTGGCCTGGCGTTGCTGGCTCAAGTATATCCAGGATTGCAGTGTTCCTCCCCTGTATTCTCCCTTAATTCCGGTGTGGCATTGGCCGTTTCTCTTTACTCATCTTCATGATGTGGCCTGTTGGAGAGAGGCAGGAGTGCCCGAAATAGGTGATTTTTATGTTGTACAGGTTGATTTGTTTGTTTGCTGAGATTTGCTATGCACTTCATATTCCTGATGGGCAATTCCTGACGTATGGAACTGTCCACCACGCACTCATCTCAGCTTGGGGGCAGGAGCTGCTGGGGCCTGTGACTGCGCTCCCGCTCCACACTATGTTAGCATACAGGTGCACTCGTAGACTTATCAGGGCTCTCTATGCGGCTCTTCTGGGACAGTGGCAAAGGCCGTTCACCAACTCCAGGGACTGCTGGGCAGCAGATCTTCATCTCCCCCTGACTGACAAGCAGTGGGCCCAGGCTCTAAACCTGGTTAAGGATGTTTTGAGGAACGCCTGTTTTCGCTTCACCCAATTTAATTTCTTGTACCAGACATATCTTACACCTCATCGATTGTCCTGCATGTTCCCTGATTATGAATGAGGGACTGTAGATGCTGGATTTTTTCACATAGTATAAGATTGTTGGGAGTGTATGGGAGAGGTGGCACGAAGCACCTCTGCCCTGGTTGACACTGTGCTACCGTCCTCCCCAGAGTCCTGCTAATTGGGAATCTGCCCTCAAGCCAAATGTGGGCAAATATCTCCACAAATTTATTGACCTGCCATTTGTGTTCTGCCAACACCAGGTTGCAATAGGCTGTACACACAGCTGCCATTAGTTTAGAGGTCCGATATGTGTAATGCATGGTTCATGCTCATTAATCCATAGAAGGAAGTCCCCTGACTGATTTGAGTTTTGTCAATCTCTGTCATGTTTCTCCTTTTTCTTTTTTTTACTTACTACACAATGACCGAGTATTTTCACTTTGTATGTTGGGCAATGAAAATGCCTGTTGGGTAGCATGGTTGTCTACTGCCCTCCGGCCAGGAGTGCTTTCACACCGGGTGTATACACTGCATTGTATGTGATGACATTTATATAATGCGACTAGTGGGAACCCATGCTTGTGGATCTGTTTGTACTATTCTTTAAAATGCTAATAAAGAAATACAAAAAAAATGTTTTGCTCCAATTCATCACCGGGTTGCTGGCTCGGTTGTGTTTCCCTGTGCCTTCTCGATCTCCTGTGGGTATGGTCCCCTCTCTCTATTGAATTTTTGTTTCTGATTGGATGGCTTTGTGGTCCTTGCTGTCTCTTCCTGTCACTGCCCACCTTCAAAGTGTTTGATGAGTTTAGGGTGTGGTGGGTCTTATTATCTTTCTTGTTTGTCTGGTGGGGTTGCAGATTTGTTAAAGAGACTTCACGCTCTTCCATTTCTTTTGGCATGCAAGCTAGTGGTTGACTGTCTTGTGTACTTCATATAAGAATAGGCCCCACAAACCTAGCAGTTTGGGTTGAAGCCTTCTTGAAAAAGGATGTATTATACATGAGCTCTGTTTTTCATATTCTACCAGCTGGGCATCTGAGGTATTGTAATGCTGAACGTGCGTGGCCCTCTGGCTTCTGTTAGTCTTTCCCTTGTCATTTGCACCCCTTTTCTGTATTTATATTGCCTAACAGGGGATGCCTGATGTTTGTTTGCAAACACTGGCTGTCAGATTTGTTGTTCATTTCTTGTCTCTCTCCATGATTTCTGCATGTCTGAGGATGGGTGTTCCTGATCCTGGATTCAGTGTTTGTGTCCATTGTATTTTGGATACTTAGTGGCTTTTTTGACTTGGATCCTTGCTGTGTGCTGGGCCTGCGGTTTTTGTTTCAGATGTAGTTTGCCCCATGTGCTCAGGGGCAATGTGACCAAGGGGGTGCCCTGCCAATCATGTTATGTGCTGGTGTTCGGATGTTTGACTGTATACTGCCAAGATTATTGAAAAGGCCATGAACACTCAGCTCAGCACTTTTCTGCTAACTAACAACCTACTAGACACATCACAATATGGGTTCAGAGCAGAACATAGCACTGAGCTGGCCTTAATCAAATCTACAGAGGAGATTCGGGAAGCACTGGACAGAGGAGGGAAGGCAATCTTGATAATGTTGGATCTGTCAGCAGCCTTCGACACGGTCCATCATGAAGTTCTGATGGACCGGTTGTCGGAAGTAGGAGTGCAAGGGACAGCTTGGAACCTCCTCCGGTCCTTTCTTTCTGGCAGATCGCAAACAGTGGAATTGGACAATAACAGTTCAAACCCTTTTTCACTCCCGTGTGGGGTGCCACAGGGATCATCGTTGAGCCCGACCCTATTCTACGTATATGTGATCTCTCTGGCGGGCCTAATCAAATTTTTCAGTTTTCAAATCACCTCTTATGCAGACGACACACAAATAGTGCTGTCAATTAGAGAAGGGGAAGAGAAGGAAACGGGGGCTCGCTTTCATGACTGCATGAGGACCATCTCAGGATGGATGTCATCCAACTGCCTAAAACTAAACTCAGGCAAAACAGAGGTCATCATGTTCGGTAACAACCCCAACATGTGGACACCTGATTGGTGGCCAGCTGAGTTGGGCCTCTGTCCTACACCCACGCTGAAAGCAAAAAACTTAGGGGTGATCATGGACAATAGGCTCTCTTTCAGTGGTCACATAAGTTCGGTGGTTTCGGCCTGTTTCCGAATCCTGAGAATCAAAAGGAAAATTAAGTTTTTCCTCCCTGATAACAGCCTCAGGACAGTGGTCACGGCCCTTATTATGTCTCGAATCGACTACTGTAACAGTCTATACTTAAACGCCCAAAAACAGCACGTTAACAGGCTGCAGATTGTACAGAATGCCGCAGCCAGACTGCTTACTAGCACTCCCAAATTTGTCTCTGTAAAGAAGGAGTTAAAACAACTACATTGGCTCCCCGTGAAGCTAAGGGCACGCTTTAAGGCCCTTTGCGTAGCTTTTAAGGCCCTCAATGGAATTGGCCCCAACCATTTGAGACTAAAGTTCAAATGGTATGTCCCCGCTAGAAACCTTCGGTCCTCGGAAGCGAAACAAGTCCCAGTTCCTCGGATCAAAAGAGCTAGCTGGGGGGGCAGAAGCTTCATCACATGTACCTCCAAGGCATGGAATGAGCTTCCTTTCCATTTGAGGAACGCAGCGGATCTCCTCTCCTTCAGAAAGGGGCTGAAAACCTGGCTTTTTTCACAGTAATGTCCGCTCACAGATGACCAGCAGGCCTGCCCAGCGCCAGGAAACCCTAGGGTAACCGTGCGCTATACAAGCTTAAATAACATAACATAACATATATGGTAGTCCTGCTTTTTTCCCCTTCTGGCTTTCTTTACATATGTTACTGGCAGTGTGGGATATGTTTCTCAACTCGAGCCTGGCTTTAGCTTCTTGGCTTTTCTGTTGCCTCACTGGATTTTGACCTTGTAGGAATTTTCAGTCTTGGAAGGCCTGCTGCTCTGGGCATTGGTAGCTTTTGGGCTTCAAATTCTTGTTAACTTGCTTTGGCAATAGAACTTGGAGTCAGCATTTGGTCCTTTTTTTCTTTGTGGACAAGCGTTGCCCTTTCAAACTGGATACTTTATTGTGCAATAAATGCAGTTCACACCAGCTTTGGTATATACTCAAGATGTAATGGGATGAAAAAGTGAAGAGGTAACCCTCTGACTACTTAACTTTAAACTCATTACACTGATTCATATATCTTGTCCCAGTGTTTGCAATACTCCCCTGCTCTGTGTGCACAGGTTTCATCAGTCTCCTAGGCTATTTTTAAAGTTGATTCAGTAGGAACTCGAGTATAGGTGTTCCTTTACTGTAACACCTGGAGGAAGTGAAGTTGAAACTTTTATCTTCATGATTGGTGAATACGTGCCTGACTTCAAGATGTGGACAATGCTCATGATTTCTAGACTAGGCCCTGGTGGAGTTTGCATAGCTGTGCAATGCAGAACTCCGCAAAGTTGGAAAAAACCTCTGCTGCGTTATGCGGAGTTCCCCGATCAGGCGGAGTTCCTTGTCACGCCCTTTCGGGTGATGTTTATGCCATACATCAATGCGAAGTGTGTACTCGGCGGAAATCTCACATGAACTGCACCACTCGGTTCCCAGTGGGCATGGCCATCTTGTTTCTCACTCTGTTTATGGTACTGGGGCCTACTTTTTCATCCTTTCTCAATCTGTTTATTCCTTGTCTTTTAAAACTTGTTTTCCCCTCATTGTTATTTATTATCTTACCTTTTGTCTTTGTGAGTGTGTATTTTATGTTTTTTCTACTTTTTTTTGTTTGAGTTTTGTACTTTTTTATTACTTTTCTTTCGCTTATTTTTACCTTTCTTCCTTCCCTCCTTCTTTTTCTTGTTTCTTTTTTTCTCTCTCCCCACCCCAGTGCCATGGCAGAAGAGGGCACAAAAAAAGACCAGCAGCCACCTTCCTTGCAGAAATCTGAGCCAGGAAGGGGTGCAGCCTGTGTCTTGTTCTCAGAGGTGGAGGTGACAGCGCTGGTCTTTTATGTCCAGTACTACCTCCCCTCCACCCTGGCAGCAGGCCTGGGTCCGGGTACGGACTCCGAGAGCGCCAGCTGCATTGGGTGACGGTGCACCGGGCAGTGTACCGATGCTCCCAGGTCCGGCTCACCCAGAAGCACCTGATGTGCCTGTGGTCCGACGTCCTGGACCGAGACCAGGACCTGCTGGGCTTGCTAGGGGTTGAGGTTGTGGGGCTCTGTGAGTAATTATTAATATTATTATTACTTGTGTTCTATGCTATTGCTACTATTTTTTTCCCAAATAGCAAGCATGCTGCTCACACGCAGGCAAGTTAAGTTTACAAATACTATGTGATCGTTATTCTAGACAGGTGCTTGGTGCTACCTAATCATTCTTGTTGGCGCTCGCTTGGGCTGATTATGTAAGAAGTAATGCAGAGACTCCTTTGTCCTGTCACTAAGATAGTGGTAGTTAGTATTAGTAATTTAGCGCATCCTCTCACTTCAGTTCTTAGAGCCTTTATTTTTTGTAGGTCGTACAGTGTCAAGCAACCAATTTCCCAGTGATGTGTATGGTGTATGCATGTGTCCATCTATGCATTTAAAGAAAAATGCAGACTTAGTGAATTGGCCCGTCAAAGGGAGTTGAGAGAATGCGGAATGAGATGAGAAGCAAGCATAATTTGTTGCAATTTATTAGTAATTCCAAAATATTATTTACTACATTTGGAATAAGGCTAGGTAGGTTTAGGAAATTTGGAATAGGATAAGATGGTCCGCGATACTACTAGTCGATCTGATTTAGAAAAGTTCAATGTTATTGCAATTGCCTTTTCCTGCCCAAAAATATTTTTGGAGAGATTATTTTATTTACCACCAAACTTCTTTGTCTTTATGTCTTACATCAGCACCCAGGGGGCAAGAAGGGGGGTGAGGCGGGTGAGAGAACTGCTGGAGGTGCCTCCCAAAGTTCCTCTGTAATGAAAGAAACAAAAAAAAGAAAAAGAGAACCTTGGCAGTGACTGGTGGTGGGAATTAATCCCAGAGAGAAGAAAAATAGACCCAAAAAAGGATTATCAAGCAGCAGGCAGAAGAACCAGCATGGACAGAGGTGAAGCCCCTCATTTCACTGGGGAGGGCTATAGCGGTGCATCTGAGCGGGTTGCTGTTGTTAACATTAATATTTATTTCCCTAACTTTTACCGCTCCTTATTTTGAATTATTATTTCTACCCGTTTTCTAATTTTCTTCCAAATCCTCTTCAATCTATCTGTTTATAAATTCTTGTCATCCCTGCATTATCCTATTTACTTATTTACTATATTTCATATTTCTGTACTTTACTTCTAACTGTCTCTGTACTAGTCAGTCTGCAGCTTCCTTTCTTCTGCTTTGTCAGTCAGCTTTCCCTCTCCCCTTATATATATTGTGGACTGCCTGGTGGTGATACTGTAAGACTCAGAGAACCCATTGTAATGTAATGTAATGTAATGTAATGTAATGTAAGGGCTATTTGTAGAGCGCACTGCAACCCGCCAGGTATCCTGGCGCTGAGAGGCGGAAAAAAAGCCTGTGACAGAGGGCAGAAGGCATTATACTCTGAGAAAGAACCAAGTCTTTAATTTCTTTCTGAACGGCAAAAAGTCCGTCATCTGTCGCAACTCCGTAGGTAGGCTGTTCCAGAGCCTTGCAGCAGCAACACTGAAAGCTTGCCCCCGCCAGTTTAGCTCTTCTGACCCTAGGCACTGATGGAGCAGAGAAAATAAATTTTTTTAACCCCACAAAATTTTATAAATAATTAATAAAAATGTTAGTTTAAATGTATTAATCAACAATGTACGTGAGGGAAGGGTAACACGCAAGTATATATGCTGAATAATCTATTAACGAATGTCTGTGTGTCTAATTATAACATAAAATAATTGCGTACTAAATAAATAATAAATGCATGATTTGTGCTTCATAGAATATAAACGTGTCGTTGCAAAAACAATAGTGATGGTAAGTAAGGAACAGCTTAAATGTTGCTTTCTGCTAGGTAATAACTAATTGGGGTACGTAGATGACGGGAGGGAAACGAAAAGGCTATGTTTCTCTATTTTAATTATGTTTTGTTTATTTCTAAATAGTGCTTCTAAGTCTAATCGAGTGGCGATATAAAATGGCTGCCGGTTATTAGAGTGCGCATGTGCTGAGAAAACGCGTGACAAGGGAGAAAAAGTTGGAGAAAGGCTAACCACGTGATGGTGTTGAGAGGCTAAGATGCAAGAATGGTCAAGGCTGATGTGACCTAATTGAACTGATAGTGTGCCGTGGTGATCAGCAAAGAATCGTGGGAAACCGTTTTAAGAGAAAGGACAATGCCTGCAGAGTTCTCGAATGTATCGAAAGAAGTTACAAATGTACTGATCGAAGCGGATGGAAACATGTCTTGAACTGTGAGAAAGGAAATGAACATATACATTCCAAAAGAACAAGCTGGATCCGGGAGAACTTGATTAAGAATGAATAGATTAAATGAGTGGACCAATGAGAGAAAAGCGCGTTATTAATGTTGCAACAATTTAGTTAGCAAAGTTAGTATTAGGGTATAAGAATGCCTACTCTTAGTGGGAGGGGGTAGTCAGAGTCGGTGTTGGAGTTGGTGGTTTCCAGTGCTTGGTGTTCCAGATCGATCCATTTTACTGAGCGGGAGATGCTGAAGGACTGTTAGATGAGACGGGTTGCGGTAGCTGATGCTGACGAGCTGAAGTTTCTGTTGCTGTCTTATTTTTTCCAGTTGAGTATGAGAATCAGGTTATTTTTAAATCTTAAACTTAGGTTAGAAATCATTAGGCTAAATTAGGAAGATAGGCAGGTAATTAGGGTTTTGCTTCATGACTAAATTTCCTTTCTGCATTAAAATTGATTTTGTTTAATAAATATTTGAATTAATAATGAATGAATAATTGAATAAAAAGTCTAAAATTCTTTTTCATGCCTTTAAAATTATATAAAATTTAAGATTCTTAAATCCAACGACTCAGTGGTTATTTTACTAAATGACTGTGAAACTGGTAATTGGTTATTGTGATTTAGCTGGTCTTAATCACTATAAACGGATTTCTTACTAGATGATCCATCGACAAAACAATGAGCAGGAATATCTTAAGAAATAACTAAGAAAGCGATAGGTTAAGGTAATAAGGTATCCCGGCTCCTTCCAGCGGTACATCATGATGTTTTTCATTTAGTTCTCCTATTTCTCCTAGGAGTATAAAATTTCGAAAAGGTGTAGAGGAAATCCAGGTGTGTGTGTGTGTGATAGGCGATGTTATGGGCCCCATCGTCATGTGGATGTGAGAAAATATAAGTCGCCCCTGGATGACCGATAAGTGACCTAGGAGGAAAATAGTTTTTATTGTACCCGCTGCATCAGATTTCTTGGTAGCAGAGTTATGGTTTCTATAGATTAGTTTGGTGATTATTGATTATTGATTATTGATTATTTTTGATGACTAATACTATATGTTGAGTCGTGTTATGTTATATGTGAGTTTTCACGCTTCTGGGATGTAGGAAGTGGAACACGTGTGGCAAGAGAAGTCACATGGAATTTGGTACATGGTCTGAATTCAATTTTTGGTAATAACACAGGTTGTGTTATGTTAGGGATTTCTGTACGAAAGGTGTGTAACTGAGATAGCAAATCACGTGTTCTTGTGAAACTCTGGCCTTAATTCTCAGGAGCATAGTCTCCACATGTGTCTTATCCCTAGAGAAACGGGTTTACTGTTTGCTTGAAAGAAGGGTAAGGTAGAGGGAAGTGCTACTTTATCGGCAAAAGTTAATAATTCTGTGGTAGGGTAGAGGTAAGCGCTGCCTACTGGAAATACAGGATTCTTGTATAAAAGGACAAAGCTGTCACTTTGGTTTAGCGAATCAGACTATGGAATTGTTTTAATTGTTGTAACTAACGAAGAAACAGTGAAAAGAAAAATTGCCGATAATTTTTGTAAAGAAGGGGTAAAAGAGCAGGAGTGACATCGACAGTGCCGCGCTAGGATTGGATAGTGCGCTAGTCACGTGAACACAGAGACAAGAGTGACGTAGAAAAGTGCCGCGCTAGGATTGGTTGGTCCGCGGACGAAGGGAATCGTTCTGATTGGTGTGTTGGTGTGAGTCGCGCTGTGTTTGGTTGAAGTTCCGTACACGGAACAGTGCTGGTTTGAAGAGAAAAACCAATCGAAAACATGCCGTATTACGAGTATGAAAGGGAGAGAACGTCATGGACGACAAAAATTAAGAATTTCTTTAAGAAAGACAAAAAGGTTGTGACTAGAGAGGGACAAGTAATTCCTCCGCCGAAATCAGCAGCTTCACATATGATGCTGAAATATGGATATCATACATGCATATGGTTAGAAAATTGGGCAAAGTATACGAAGAATGATGGTGCATTAGCTTTCCCGGAGAATGGTTCATTTAGTGTAGCGATTTTGCGAAATTTGAGAGAAAAGATGACAAATTTAGAACCTAGACCGACACAGTTTGAAGCATTGACGGAATGGGAAGATGAGATGTATGAGCGAGAGAGATTCAGAGGTTTAAGGGATCATGAGTTTATGCCTGGAAGAATGTGGGGAATAAATCATGAGGATAGAATAAAACGATGGAGATGTGCTAACATGACAGGAGGTTTGTTTCCGGCTTTTACAGTTGAGGAAGAGACTAAGAGAAAACGTACTGAGAAAAAGAAACATATCGAGAGGGAAAAATATATGCATGAGAGTGAAACGGATGATGAATTGCTGGAAGATATTTTAAATAGAAATCCCCCTCCGTATCAGCAGAGTTCCACAGTGGTGACACCAAATGCGCCGCAAATAGAGACTGTGCGAAATAAAAGTCCGGTAAAAAGAATGGAAATAAATAGGTCACAAGATCAAATAAGAACTTCACAAAATGAAGGAGTAGAAAGTGACAATGCAACTGAATTAGCAAGAACAACAAAGGAACTGACTGAGAAAATTAGGGAATTAACGAAAAACATGGAAGCTGTGACTGTACCTGTAACAATAGGTCCAGTAATACCAGTTTTTGAGAATCAGAAAATTGATGAACGGTCTTTAGTGATTCCTATAAGTTCACAATTTCAGAGAGAAAAAGAAAGGATGGAACCAAGTGCAAGTACAAGTAATTTGGCTAGTACCTACAGACCAAGTCCACCTACAAATTTGACTGTGAATGAGTGTAATGGTAGAAAGATGCATATGGTAACAGAATCTGCAACAGAGACTCCTGAAAAGAGTGGTAATTGGATAGAACTAAATAATACACCCTAGGTCCGACTCCTGATGAGTGGATGAAGGCATTTAAAATAAAAGAACCAGAAGAAAAACCATTAGATGTAATTAGGTTAAAGATTGACATGGAAGAATTAATTTTAGGGACGATTGGTACAGAAAAGCTAAAAAATTACCAGGATGATGAAATCATGTTTCTGTGCAAAAGTATTACATGGAGAGCTAAAAATTTACATGACAAACTAGAAGAGATAGCAAGTGAAATTGGAGTAGATTTTGCGAAAGTGAAAACATTGCAGAAACCGTACAGAGTAGACTTTTGTGAGAAAGATATTGAAAACTTGAACACAGCAGGAAGGCTGACACAGATAAAAGAGTTAATTGTTTTACTGAGAAAATGGGGTGATGTGGACAGATGGAAAGTTAGATGGACAAAAAAGAATGAGAAAACTGCAGACAAAGCTTCTTTGGCTTTTATGATAACTGAAAAAGAACCTGTTGCAAGAGAATACCCTATGAGAGAAACTCCAGGTGGTAGTTATGTGCATGTTCCCTGGACTAGACAGGATATACTGTCATTTACAAATGAATTCCCGAAGCTGAGAGAGAAACCAGTTGAATGGTACCGACAAGTGGAGAGGTTTGTGAAGGTTTCAAAAGTATTGTGGATAGATTTAGATGGATTGTTTGACATAGTGGTACCAACTGATTTGTGGTCTGAGTGTAAAATTACAGTTGACTGGCCAACTACAGAATATCCAAGAGATCCTAAGACAGGAGCTCCAGGTCCTGAGGTGATGAGGAAGTACGATAAGGTGATTACCTTTTTGAAAAATAAGATTCCTCCTAAAGAAACAGATTGGGTAAAAATCGATAGAACTACACAGGAAAGTAAGGAGTCTGTACATGCCTATTATGAGAGGTTGTTGTTGGTCTTCAAGCAGTATAGTGGATATGAGGAGTTGAGTGAAAAAGATATGAGTCATTTCGTATACAGATTTGTGTTTGGGCTGAAACCAGAGATTAGTGAAATGATTAAACAACATACGATTAACTGGCAAAATGGCACGGTAAATGAGGTACTGAGGTATGCTAAGTATTGTAGTGATGATATTGAGAGTAGACAGCGTAAATTGAAAGAGAAGGCAATGTGGGCACAGGTGAAAGTGGCAGAAAAGCAAGAAGCTCAATTGGACAATAATAGTGGGAATGAAACAGGACAGAATAAATCGCGACCTAACATAGGTAAAGGGAAAGGTCAAATGAGTCTAGAGGAGGCAAAGAAGAAATGGCCCTGTCATAATTGCGGAAAATTAGGGCATTGGAGAAACGAGTGTAAGTTCCCACCTAAACCTAATCCGGAAAATCAATCATTAACTCCACAGGTGCAGAATGAGGTAGTTGTTCAACAAGGTCAGGTGCCACAACCACCACTTCCCAACACTGTTAACCAGCAAAGATACAGTACAGAAACAGGATTCTACGGAGGAGAGCAGGTAACACAGTTGCCGCGAGCAGCTAACATTTCTCAGTATTGGTTGCGACAGAGTGAGGATGAGGCGGATGAAAGTTTCTGACGGTGCCTAGGAGAGGGAAAAGAGTGCGTACTTGGCGCAACTCTAGAGGTAGATCAGTCTGGTCCCTTTGTGGATGGAGAAGTGAATGGTGCAAATGTAACATTCCTTGTCGATACTGGAGCTACCCGTTCTACTGTTAGATCAGTGGAAATTCCAAACCTTCCTCTCTCAGGTGAATACATCCAAGTAGTTGGAGTAGCGAATCAGCAGATTAAAACACCACTTACTGAATTAGTGGAAGTAAAAATTGGTTCTTTTAGGAAAATGCATAGATTCGTAGTGTGCGATTGTAGTCCTGTAAATCTCTTAGATCGTGACCTTTTGTGCAAAATGAATTGCACAATTTATTGTACGCCAGATGGAATTGGATTTCAGACCCCAGATGAAGATGTATTGTATAAAGTAACATTGATGAATCAGGAACCTGAAATGAATGGTTTGTTTCCTGCATTTGATGCAGAAAAACTTCCAAAAGAACTGAAAAATGCAGTGAAAGAAAATGTGTGGGATTTTACAGGAGAAGATATTGGATTAATGAAAGAAGTAGATCCCGTAAAAGTAACAGTAAAAGAAGGAACAACTTACCCAAATACGCCACAGTATAAATTGACTCCAGAAATAATTGAAGGAATAACTCCTGTAATAAATAAAATGATCGAACAGGGAATTCTAAAAGAAATAATGAGCAGTCCATGTAATTCACCTATTATGGGACTGAAAAAGCCAAACGGAACATATAGAATAGTACAGGATTTGAGAAAGATCAACAAAATAGTTGTGCCTTGTTGTCCAATAGTGCCAAACCCTGCAGTAATTCTATACCAAATTCCACATGAAGCTGAGTGGTACACAGTGATAGATTTGTGTCACGCATTTTTCTCTATTCCTTTACATCCAGATAGCCAGCCATTATTTGCGTTCCGGTTCGGAGAGCGTATTTTGGCATGGTGCCGAATTCCTCAGGGGTATACAGAAAGCCCCTCAATCTTTAATCAGATTTTAAAGAAGTCCCTGGAAGATTTGAAAATGCCAGAAAAGTCAGTGATGGTTCAGTATTTCGATGACCTGTTGGTGGCATCGAAAACAAAAGAAGCATGTGTAAGCAATACAATTGCTTTACTGAACCATCTAGAGAAAAGAGGACATAAAGTGTCCCCTTCGAAATTGCAATTTTGTCAAAAAGAAGTCCAATATTTAGGACATAAAATTGAGAAAGGAGTGCGATAGATAGCGACAGAAAGAATAAAAATGATTCAAGGAATGAGAGCACCAATGACGCAAAGAGAGGTAAGAATGTTTCTGGGAATGGTTGGATATTGCCGACAATGGATAAGTGGTTTTTCCTTGATTGCTAAACCATTACAAAAACTGACCAAGAAGGATGTAAAAGACCCTTTTGAATTGAATGACGAAGAAATGAAATCTTTCAAAGAGTTGAAAAAGAAATTGTGTGAGGCCCCTGCTTTAGGAATGCCTGACTATGAAAAGGATTTTGAATTGTACTGCAGTGAAAGAGATGGATGTGCATTTTCAGTACTGGTACAAAAACATGGAACAATGAAGAGACCAATTGCTTATTTTTCAGCTGTTTTAGATCCTATAGCAAAAGCGTTGCCTGGATGTCTGAAAGCTGTTGCTGCTACTTGTGTAAGTCTGGAACAAAGTGAAGGTATAGTGATGGGGTATCCACTGAGAGTATATGTTCCCCATTCAGTAGAGATTCTTTTGACAAGAACAAAAACACAGTACATGACACATAGTCGGCTGACTAAGTACGAAAAAGTAATCTTGAGTGCAGAAAATGTGACCATAGATAGATGTATGAATGTGAATCCTTCGACATCATTGCCAGATGAAGAGAGTATAATTGAACAAGATGAAGTAGATCATGATTGTCTGAATGTGCTGGAATATTGCACAAAACCAAGAGCTGACATAAAGGATGAGCCTTTAAAAGAATCAGATTATGTCATGTTTGTGGATGGCTCATGCTTGAGAACGAAAGAAGGAGTTCTAAGCGCAGCTTACGCAGTGTGCACAGTGGCAACTGTGATGGAAGCGTCTTGTCTGAAAGGAATAAGGTCTGCCCAAGTTGCAGAACTGATTGCTTTGATTCAAGCATTTAAGTTGGGAAGAAATGTACGAGTTACAATTGTGACCGATAGCCAGTACGGTTTCGGTATAGTGCACGATTTTGGTCAGATTTGGTCACAAAGAGGTTTCTTGACGTCTGCAGGAACACCTATCAGAAATGGAGATTTTGTTAAGAAACTGCTTGAGGCGATACAGCTGCCTAAGCAGATAGCTGTAGTGAAATGCAAAGCACATAAGAAAAATGAAGATTACATAGCTGTTGGTAATAATTACGCGGACGAGATAGCCAAATATTGTGCAGAGAACATGGTATCCCTAAATAAGAATCGCGAAAGGGAGCATATCTCTTCTCCTTTGCTTTTTACTAACACTGTCGAGAAATGGGATGAGGTGAGACAGTTACAGGAAGTTGCAAATGATGAGGAAAAAGATTACTGGATAAAAGCAGGATGTAGAAGAGAAGAAAACAATGGTGTGTGGGTTTACAGAGATGAAAGACCAGTTATGCCTGATAGCATGATTGCAGACATGGCACGGATGTACCATGGACAAGCTCATATTGGGAGAGATGCAATGATCAGACTTTTTAGACAAACATGGTATAACCCAAAATTCAGAGCCATAGCTGAAAGTCTTTGTCGAAGATGTCTTATTTGTCAACAGTTTAATCCAGGAAGAAAGACAATAGTGAGTCTAGGAACAATAGGACGAGAAGGAGGTCCGTTCACTAGAATGCAATTAGACTTCATCGAAATGCCCCCTTGTAATAGACTAAAATATGTTCTAGTGGTCGTCTGTTTGTTTTCTCGTTGGGTGGAGGCATACCCCACCAGAAGGAATGATGGAATAACGGTAGCAAAACTTATGCTGCGAGAGTTCATTCCAAGGTATGGTTTTCCAGTCACGGTTGAGACAGATAGAGGAACACATTTTCAAAATGAGTTGATTCAATTAATTTGTGAAGCATTAAGTATTAAACAAAAACTGCATTGTGCATACAGACCAGAGGCTTCTGGGGTAGTAGAGCAAATTAATGGAACAATTAAGAACAGGTTAGGAAAAATGTGTCAAGCTACAGTACTCAAATGGCCCGATGCACTGCCCCTTGTCCTGATGACCATCAGAAGCATTCCTGAAAAGAAAACTGGACTTAGTCCTCATGAGGTGATCATGGGACGAGCAATGAGACAAGCACAAGTACCTGTCAACAAGTTATTGACTATAACTGATGATCTAGTACTGGATTATAGCAAAGGACTGGCTGATGTGGTGCGTTCTGTGTTTCATCAGGTTGGACCGGATGCGACCACTCTTGATGGAAAACCAGCCCACGACTTGAATGCAGGAGACTGGGTCCGCATAAAAATCCACAGGAGAAGAAACTGTCTAGTTCCTCGCTGGGACGAGCCACGACAGGTAATCCTAGTGACAACAACTGCAGTCAAGTGTGCAGGAGTAAAAAACTGGGTCCATGCCAGCCACACAATCAGAGTTCAAGAACCTGCAGATCGACATGTGAGTCGACGTCTGGAAGTGTGGGAAAAGAGTTCAGCGACTGGGACAGAAAGAATAAGAGAAAGGGTGCCAGAACTTGAAGATCGACCTGAAAGTCGACATCTGGAAACCCCAACTGCAAGCACCTCTAAAGAGGAAGAGGAAGAAGAAGAAGAAGAAGGAAAAATTACAGAAATTCCAGAACTTGAAGATCGACCTGTAAGTCGACATCTGGAAATATCTGACACGAGTTCAGGATCTGATGATTCAGTTGAAAACTGTGAAGAATTTCGAAGGAGAACTTGGGGATTTAAACCAATTAGAGAAGAGATTGAACAAGAAAATGATCTAAATGAGCAACCAAGTACAAGTTATGGTGGAAATCCTTCAAAAAGTAATATTAATAGACAAAGTAGGGAAAGAGACAAATAAAAAGTTAGAAAATCGAGAAGAACCCCGAGGAGCAATAGGGACAGATAGTGAAACAAAAGAACAGGGAAAATTAGAAGCAGAGAGTGAGATAAATACCAATTCGGAAAAACATCGAGGAGGGACAGTAATAAGGGAACACAAGAAGGAGAAGACAGATCCACCAGTAAAAGAAGATGAGATCATAAGTTTCAAAATAAGAGACAGTTGTGAAAAAGTTGAAACAGGATCTGAAGAAAGCGGAGAAGAAGAGAAAACAAGAACTGAATCAAGAAAAAGAAATTGGAAATCAGAAAGAGGAGAAAAAGAAGGTGAAGCCAAAAGGCCAAGAAAAGGAGACAATTGGCCCAGCAACTATATAAGAAAATTGAGATACAGAATAATCAGAACAGGAAAAAAAAGTGCTGAACAGGTGAATGAAATAACAAGTCAAAAGGAACAAGAAAAGCCAAGTGGAAAACGATTGCAAAAGTCTAAAAGAACAAAGAAAGTGAATTCGAAATACAAGTCACCTTAGTGGTTGTACATCGCTCTAACGGATTACAAAGAAGAAGGAAACACTCACGAGAACCCGAGACTAAGAAACCGAATGGGTAAAGGTGAGATGCAACAAACCTGAAGTGAAGACTTAAAGTGCTTCTGCCGGATGTGACAATTTTACTGGATATGACAAATCACCGGATGTGACAACGAAAGAATTCTGGAAAGAATTAAAAGAAAGTACCAAGCAAAGACTTTTGAAAGCAGAGTGGCATCTAAGTCATTTCTGAGGTGTAGTGACACAATTTTCTGAGATTTAACAAAAGATAAAAGCAAAATGGAAAATACTAGAGATAGAAGAGATAAATGTGAGTTTGTAAAAAGATGGTGTAAAATGTGCTGCTTTTGTACAGGATTATTAATGACAGTATGGATAGTTTTAGCAATCACAATTCCTATTAGTATAGCTGTAATAGAAGCAAAGAATGATACTAAACCAGAAAAAGAAACTAATATTAAAGAACCAGTTATTTTAAGAAGTAGTGCAGAATTACATAAGGATAAGTCAGTAACAGACTTTTCTAAAAATGTTTTTACAAAATTGTTGTACGAATATGTAGAGACAATGGATGTGAGAGATTGTTATGTTTGTATCCAGTTGCCTGCATCAGTGCCAGAAGGTGTGACTTATCATCACCTACCTCTAACTTATGGAATAACCTGTAGTGTCATAGCAAGTTTATTTTATAAAACAGGTAGATTAGAGTTTTATTACACTGATATAGATAACATTTTTGCAAATGTTCCTGTAGTTCCAGAACTTAACAAAGTAAAACAAGCAAAGGTTTTAGGATAATTCTTTTTAGAGCATAAAATTTTAACATTAGAAGAAATAGCTAAAAACAACCTTACCTGTGAGTTAAAGAAAGAAGAAAAGGTATTTTTAGAAATGGTTGAAGAAAGGAGAATGAAATTTCAAAGAGAAGCAATAAAAGAGAAAGGAACACATCTATGGACGTTTGAGGAAGAAAATCATGAAGGGAAAAAGATAAATGCAGCAATGACATTAGATTGGCCGCAAACAGGAAAGTTGTGTATTAGGAGAAATAAGACAGTCTATGACAATTATTTTTAGGTTCCAGTATTTGCCATGACAATTATCAAATTTTGGGAGGTTGGGGATTCAAAGGTGGAAAAGATCCAATATTTCCAGGTATCTATTATATTTGTGGGAATAGAGCTTATTACAGGTTACCGGACCATTGGTATGGAACTTGTTATGTAGGCCTGGTCTTTCCAAAAATCTTTCATATGGACAGAGAAGAAAAAGGAACATACAAGATGATTAATAGCTTTACACGTAGAAAGAGGGAAAGTTTTTCAGAAATTGTAGGTGATATTTTTGGAGCATTAATACCAGCAGTGGGAATATCTTTGAATGCATTTAAAATTCGGAAGTTATCCACAGTAGTAGATCGTTTGTCTACAGATACTGCGGGAGGGTTCTTGATGGTAAATACCGAAATGGTTGCCATGAGAGCTATGGTGATGCAAAATCGGCTTGCCCTTGATATTCTTTTGGCAAAAGAGGGTGGAGTTTGTGGAATGCTGAAAGTCCAACATTGTTGCACTTACATTCCTGATAAAAGTGAAAATATACAAAAGTATATTACAAATATTACAAATTTGCACAAAGAACTAGTTCCACTGGAGGTTGAAAGTGTCCTGGGAAAACTTGGTAGAGGGTTTTCTTCAGTAGCAAATTGGTTAACAAGAATGAGTAGACTAATGATAGGGAAAGTTATAATAATAGCAACGGTAGCAATATTGTTAGCCATGGTGTTGAAAATTGTAATAACGTGTATAAAAAGAAAAGTAAGACAAAATAAGATAAAAAGAAATAACAGAATAATGAAAGAAAGAGAGAGAGAAATGGGTGAAATTGAGTTAGAGAAAATGAAAGAAAGCATGTATAAAGAAACAAGAAGACAAGATGAAATGGAAACAGATGTATAACTAACAAAAAGCAAAAGGATGAAAGACATATGCTGCCTGAAAAAGAAGTATAACTTGGGTTTTATGTGGTGATTTAAAAATCACCAAAGGGGGAGTTGATGGAGCAGAGAAAATAATTTTTTTAACCCCTAACAAAATTTTATAAATAATTAATAAAAATGTTCGTTTAAATGTATTAATCAACAATGTACGTGAGGGAAGGGTAACACGCAAGTATATATGCTGAATAATCTATTAACGAATGTCTGTGTGTCTAATTATAACATAAAATAATTGCGTACTAAATAAATAATAAATGCATGATTTGTGCTTCATAGAATATAAACGTGTCGTTACAAAAACAATAGTGATGGTAAGTAAGGAACAGCTTAAATGTTGCTTTCTGCTAGGTAATAACTAATTGGGGTACGTAGATGACGGGAGGGAAACGAAAAGGCTATGTTTCTCTATTTTAATTATGTTTTGTTTATTTCTAAATAGTGCTTCTAAGTCTAATCGTGTGGCGATATAAAATGGCTGCCGGTTATTAGAGTGCGCATGTGCTGAGAAAACGCGTGACAAGGGAGAAAAAGTTGGAGAAAGGCTAACCACGTGATGGTGTTGAGAGGCTAAGATGCAAGAATGGTCAAGGCTGATGTGACCTAATTGAACTGATAGTGTGCCGTGGTGATCAGCAAAGAATCGTGGGAAACCGTTTTAAGAGAAAGGACAATGCCTGCAGAGTTCTCGAATGTATCGAAAGAAGTTACAAATGTACTGATCGAAGCGGATGGAAACATGTCTTGAACTGTGAGAAAGGAAATGAACATATACATTCCAAAAGAACAAGCTGGATCCGGGAGAACTTGATTAAGAATGAATAGATGAAATGAGTGGACCAATGAGAGAAAAGCGCGTTATTAATGTTGCAACAATTTAGTTAGCAAAGTTAGAATTAGGGTATAAGAAGGCCTACTCTTAGTGGGAGGGGGTAGTCAGAGTCGGTGTTGGAGTTGGTGGTTTCCAGTGCTTGGTGTTCCAGATCGATCCATTTTACTGTGCGGGAGATGCTGAAAGACTGTTAGATGAGACGGGTTGCGGTAGCTGATGCTGACGAGCTGAAGTTTCTGTTGCTGTCTTATTTTTTCCAGTTGAGTATGAGAATCAGGTTATTTTTAAATCTTAAACTTAGGTTAGAAATCATTAGGCTAAATTAGGAAGATAGGCAGGTAATTAGGGTTTTGCTTCATGACAAAATTTCCTTTCTGCAATAAAATTGATTTTGTTTAATAAATATTTGAATTAATAATGAATGAATAATTGAATAAAAAGTCTAAAATTCTTTTTCATGCCTTTAAAATTATATAAAATTTAAGATTCTTAAATCCAACGACTCAGTGGTTATTTTACTAAATGATTGTGAAACTGGTAATTGGTTATTGTGATTTAGCTGGTCTTAATCACTATAAACTGATTTCTTACTAGATGATCCATCGACAAAACAATGAGCAGGAATATCTTAAGAAATAACTAAGAAAGCGATAGGTTAAGGTAATAAGGTATCCCAGCTCCTTCCAGCGGTACATCATGATGTTTTTCATTTAGTTCTCCTATTTCTCCTAGGAGTATAGAATTTCGAAAAGGTGTAGAGGAAATCCAGGTGTGTGTGTGTGTGATAGGCGATGTTATGGGCCCCATCGTCATGTGGATGTGAGAAAATATAAGTCGCCCCTGGATGACCGATAAGTGACCTAGGAGGAAAATAGTTTTTATTGTACCCGCTGCATCAGCACTTTCACCCAATTGGCAGAAGAGGACCTAAGGCAACGAGTGGAAACATACCAACTGAATTTACTCTGCAATGGTATTGGCCCAAGACCGTGCAGTGCCTTGAATACGACACAGAGGGATTTAAAGTGAACCCTCTGCAGAATTGGGAGCCAGTGAAGGTCCGCAAGGGCCTGAGAGGGGGAGGACTGACGAGGTCTCATCAAGGCCAGCTTGGCCGCTACATTCTGGATTCTCTGCAGTCTCCCAGTTAAATATTTAGGGGACTCCAGTAGCAGGGCATTACAATAATCTAACCTGCTCATGATGACACTCCTTACTACCAATGCACGAGCATGTACCGGGAGCATGGGAAGTATTTTCTTGAGGACCCTAATAAGGGAAAAACAGCTCCCAACGGTCTTATTGACTTGATTTTCCAAAGTCAGCTTCTCATTAAAGCAGATTCCCAAATTGCGAACCGATTTAGAGGGTGCCAGCGGGGCATCGGCAGCAGTGGGCCACAAATTGGCTGGGAGAGGATATGGCACTCTCCCACCTGCAATATAAAGGAACTCTGTTTTATCTGCATTAAATTGCAGGGAGTTATTTCTCAGCCAATATACCACACTCTGCATACATGCATGGAAGTTTTCCACAGAGAATGACTATTCTCCCTCCCAGGAGAGAATAAGCTGGGTGTCATCCGCATAATTTACAAGGCCTATGCCGTAGGATTTAATGACATCCACCAAGGGACGCATATAGGCGTTAAATAGAATAGGGCTGATTGCAGAGCCTTGCGGTACACCATGATGTATCTTGGTAAATTTAGACTGAAAAGGGGGGAGGGCCACAGCCTGACATCTGTCAGACAGATATGAGTGCAACCACTTCTGAGCCAGGCCCACTACCCCCACTCCTTCCAATCGTTCCAGGAGAACCTTGTGATTGACTGTGTCGAATGCGGCGGACAGGTCCAACAGGATCAGTATAGTAGAGTGACCCTTGTCCGCACGCAGACGCAGATCATTCAACACAGTCAGCAAGGCAGTCTCTGTCCCATGTCCTGGGCGGAAGCCGAATTGCATGGCATCCAGTAAATTATTTACCTCCAGAAACTGGGAGAGTGCCCTGCTTACAAGGCGCTCCATGATCTTAACCGGGTATGGGAGGAGCGAGATAGGCCTATAGTTTTTTAGGACGTTTTTTTTAGTAAAGGGGTTACAACTGCTTGCTTCCAGCAAGAGGGGACCATTCCACTACCCAGGGATTGATCGCATAGCTGTATTAGCATAGGGAACAGCTCAGAGCCTAATGCTTTCCAAATCCTATGGGGGAGAGGGTCCAATGATGAACCGGAGGAGATCCCTAAGGCTATCCGATTAAAATCCTCCACCGTGGGAATTTCAAAATGATCTAAAAGAGGCCTCTGATCTGAAACTTCATTCATCCCCTTCCAGTCCTCCTTCCTGCCATGTGGTGGACCACTAGCCCCACCAACTGTGCTATCCCCTTCCAACCCTTCAATGATTTTGCAGATCTTATCTTCAAAAAAGACAGCCAAACTGTCACAGAGTTCCTGTGTTGGGGGAATCTTATTTTTAGTACAATCGGGGCTGGCGATATCATTCATTATTTTAAAAACGCTTTTGGAGCTATTGGGTGCCTTCAGGATTACATTTGCAAAAAATTCCGCTTTAGCGGAGGCAATATTTTTCTTATAGCAGAGGATTTTCTCCTTCCACTCAGCTTTATCTATATCAGAGTACCCCCTCCTCCACCGCCGTTCTGCTTGTCTGCAGCCAAGTTTTAACTTTAGTAGTTCAGCATTGTACCAAGGAGCGGAGGATTTGCCTACTTTTTTAACCTGTTTTTGTGGAACAAGCTGGTCAAGTTGATCATTGATAAAAAGACAAAAGGTGGTGTAATTATCCTCCACCTGTTTCCCAGGGTCGAAAGATTCTTCCAGATGGAATACAGGGGCGGTACCAGCTTTCCTCAGGAGACCTTTCCAATCCCTACTAAGAAGACATCTAGTTTCCTTCACAGTTGCCGGGCTGTTCTGCTTAATGTTAAATACATCAAATTGAACTAAATGGTGATCGGTCCAGCCAATCGGCAGAACATTTACCACTTCCATTGAGTCTTTCCCAGCAAAAATAAGGTCCAGAATATGTCCTCCTATATGTGTAGGTTCTACCAACCATTGAGAAAGTTGCAAATCCATACACGTACTACTACTACTACCCTACCATGAAGATTGCATGCCCAAGTAAGGTATTCTACGCATGTTTGTTGAGATGAGAAGGCTTTCTTTTACTTGCTCATACTCAATCAGTAAAACGAGAAAGTGGCCATGGTCACATTGGACACCCCAGTGTTGTGTATTAGCAGCAGTTGGTGATGACTGTGCACCATGGCTGGAAGTAAGTATGAGAAGGACGGTCCCATTGCATTTACCAACCAAGACCATATGTCTAGTTGTCCACCCTTTTATTTCTTTGCAAAAACGCATATTCATCAATAGCTCTGCCACTCCATTACAGTTTCTCTAGAGGCTTTTCAAAAATTGCCACTAACAAAATGCCCAACCTGATATTTTTGATAGAAGATACTGTAACCAAATTGTAGTGATGTGGTTGGGTGTATTTTGCTAAAAAGACATTAATAGGGGGAGGCGTATCTGGCATCTAAAAAATGTGTAATGTTTTTACTAGCCGCACCGACCACCAGTGCCAGGGCCAGCAGTGACGGCGCCAGTCAGGCAGCAGATGTGGCAGAGGTACAAGGGGGTGAGCCAGCAGCAGTGCCGGGCAGTGGTAAGTCATATTGCTTGCATATTGACAATTAATTATATACTCACTGCATAGGTGTACTGTTGACTTGTGAACAGTTGAACACACCCCTCTTTAGCAGACCCAGCAGGAGTTGAGTAATGGCCTCTTCTATCTGCAACTCAGCAGACAAAGTTTCATAAAGACCTTTAACTATGATGGGTTGATGGAAAAGGAAAAGTAGGATGGAAGGAGAAAGGATGAGTGAAATGATGTACAACTGGAAGAGAAGGATGCATGGGTGAAAGGATGCATATAGGTGGCTTATAGGATGCATGGGTGGGCGAAGGATGGATGAAATGATATACAGGTGAAAAGATGCCTGCCTGGGTGGGTGAAAGTGTATGGGTGAAAGGATGCCTGCCTGGGTGGGTGAAAGGAATCCTCTGGTGGGTTTGTGGGTAAAAGGATGCATGGGTGGGTAAATGTATGCTGGTAAAAGGTTTTTTGAGACTTAGAGCCATGTTTGGATGGATGGATATATGGATAGATGGCTTTCAATGGTAAAAACTGGGTTGAGAGAATGTGCAACTTAAAAGGTGAGTAGCAAAGACAAGGGTGAAGAATAATAATAAAACAATGCAATGCTGACTGGAAAACCCCTTGGAATAAAGAAGAAACAAGGGACTAGGGTGCTCCTCTGGAATGACGTTCTTCTCACCTACTTTACTTGCTTGGAATGGTTTTTATCAAGGTTTTGATGCAAAGGGTTGAGGTGGTTCAGACTACTCCCTTGACTCACAGTAGTTTTCAAGCGCGACATATATTATGTATCCAACCCATATACCCTATATACCCATCATCAATCACCTCCCTACCCATGGCATTTCGCCAGTGACACCCATGGTAAACTAATGGTTGCATGGTTACATCAGCGGCACTGCATTGTTGGCTGTGCATTTATTTATTTATTTATATATTTATATAGCACGCTTCTACCCGAGGGCGTCTAGGCGCTTGCAGCTAAACACACAGAGCAACAGAGAGATGATGAGTCTCTAGTATTAGAAGAGAGGTTATAAGGTATATAGCCAAGTTTTGAGTCCTTTCCTAAAGGAGAGTAGGTCAGGAGAGTTTTTTAACTTTAATGGTAGGTTATTCCACCATCTGGTTGTGATGCTTGTGAAGCTTTTTCCACCCCACCTATGAAGTCGGAAGGTTGGTTCTTTCACCAACTTTTGAGAGGTCGACCGAAGTGTACGTACTGGAATGTGCCATTGGAAGCGATCTGTCAAGTAGGCAGGGCCTAGGTTGTGTAGTGCCTTAAAGGCGATGCATAGTGCCTTAAACTTGATTCGCTTCTCCATAGGTAGCCAATGTAGGGTGTTGAGGGCATGTTTGGCTGATGAATATTTGGCTAAGCCAAAGAGCAATCGAGCTGTAGAATTTTGGAGCAGCTGCAATTTTGCCACTACTGTTTTGTTTACTCCAACCAGCAGCCCATTGCAATAATCAAGTTTAGACAGAACTAGAGCTGCCACCACTGTTTTCTGTAATTCTGGAAGGATTTTCCTCAGAATTTTCAAGGTAAAATAGATTGATGCGGTAAGCGTCTTTACGTGGTGGGAGAAAGATAAGGTAGTGTCAATGATGACTCCAAGATTTTTGGCCTTGGTGACTGGGGTAGGAAAGGTTCCCAGCTCTGCTGGACACCATTCTGAGGACCAGAATGATGTGTCTCTGACAAAGAGTAGAACTTCTGTTTTATTTGAGTTCAACTTAAGGCAATTCTCTGCCATCCAAACGCTAACACATCTCATGCACTCCTTAAAGTTGTGGGCTGTATCGTGATTTTTGCTCGAGATGGATACAATAATCTGAGTATCATCTGCATATGATACTAACTCGAAGCCGTGGGCTTTGATCAAACGAGCCAGAGGTGTAACATATATATTAAATAGGGTAGGGCTCAGAGATGAGCCATGTGGCACCCCACATGGGAGCTTGAAGCACTGTGATTTAAAGCCTTCTACTTCAACAAATTGTTCACGATTTAACAAAAATGAACTGAGGAGTGCAAGGGCTGGGCCTGCTATCCCTACTTCTTGAAGCCGATTTATTAGAATACCATGATCTACCGTATCGAAGGCAGCTGACAAGTCTAACAATATCAGAGCTGCCGAACCTCCATTGCCAACCGCATGTCTAATTTCCTATGTTGTGGTGATTAAGGCCAGTTCAGTACTGTGTTTAGTTCTGAAGCCATACTGGGTGGAGTCCAAAACGTGGTTATTCTCAATAAAGTTAGCTAATTCTTGATTCATATGTTTCTTCAAGATTTTTGCTGGCAAACGTAAACGGGAGATAGGGCGATAATTTCCTGGGTCTGTTTTATCTAAATTTGACTTTTTTAACAGAGGTAAAATAGATGTTTTTTTCCACATCTTGGGAAAAATCCCTGTTTCAATGGCAGTATTAAGTACCTCCGTTAGTGGGCGAGCAACTGTCTCCACTATCATATGAGTTACTCTGGGAAGACATGGATCCAACGGAGATCCAGATTTAGTGACTAAAAGAAGTTTTGAGGTTTGTTCATCAGAAATCGTTGTAAAATTTTAAAATTGGGACGAATCGGGTTCTAGGTATAAGTTGGGCACTGCTGAAGATAAATTTACAACGTCTAATAATGGAGCCTGTGCACTTTGATTGTTTACAGAGCGTAAGGCGAAGGTATTTTAAATAGTGGAAACTTTATTGCAAAAGGAGGAAGCCAGACTGTCACAAAAAGTTTGGTCTATTGTATTTTGTCTAGTCTCCTGCAAATGGCTAAGTTTCAGCACCGTCGCAAATAGCTCTTTGGAGTTATGCTTTGCTCCTTCTATTTTTTCTGAAAAGTAACTGATTTTAGTTTTCTGAATCAGTTCTTTGTATTGTGCCAATTTTCTTTTATATATTTCTTTCTCCCTAGGATCGTAATATTGCCGCCAGCATCTTTCTTGTCTACGACAAAGTCTTCTTGATAGCCTTAGTTCCTCTGAGAACCATGGTTCGGTGGGTGCTGTCCTGCTAATTTTCCCTGCTCTCTGGGGAATAGTGGCTTGTACTGCTGCAGTAATCCAGTTATGATATTCTGATGAAGCTGCTTCTGGGTCTCGGGAGAAGCAGGATTTGTTCTGACTCAAATGAGTAGTGAAGTCTGTTTTATCTATGCGCTGCCACAGATAACTTTTTTGGCTTCTAGCTGGACAGTGCTTATAGCCTGTTGAAAGAGGCATGGTAAGAGTTAACATCACTGCAAAGTGGTCAGACCAATGAAGTTGTAAATTGTTACTATATTTTAGAAAAGGACAGTCTGTAAAGACGGCGTCCAGGAGGCGTCCAGCTCTATGAGTGGGCCCTTCCACAATCTGCTCTAGGCCTACACTTGTCACCAGGTCCATAAGGGCCAGGGAATCTTTATCAGAGCGGTTGTCTAGGTGAAAATTAAAGTCACCTAGAAAGTGTAATCTTGTGAATTCACTTTATGTTCAAGGAACTGGCCCATAGTTTGCATGAAATTAGTTCTGGGTCCTGGTGGGCGGTACACCTAATAGCCCGTTAAACGAGTACACGTGATTAACCGCTATCTTAAAAGAAAGCACCTCAGCTTCCGTATCTGTAGGAATATCTTTCAATGATGCTTTCAAATGATCTCTATAGCTTATTGCCAGACCCCCTCCTTTTTTGTCCAATCGATCCTTCCTGGCTATTGCAAACCCTGGTGGGATAGCTATCACTAAGTCGAGCCCTGAGGTATCATCAGCCCAGGTTTCCACGACAAAGATGAGGTCGAGGGCATGTGAGTCAACAAAGTGCCCAAATTCATGTTTATGTTTGATTAGTGACCATGCATTTAACAGTGCACATAACAACTCTCGGATATGTTTTTTAATCTAAGAACCGAACTGGTCCTCCCTTATTCCAACTGGATGCTCCCTATAGTTATCCATTGGGTCATCGTCTAAGTGAATTTTACTTTTTTTATCTGTGAGCCTCATTTTGCAACTCTGACATACCTGTGTCCCAGTGTCATTTGTGCCTCCTAAGATTGGCCCTGGACATTTATGAAGCACAGTAGATATTTCCAGGAGCTCACCTCTGGTATATGTGTACATGGCCACCGTTCTGGTTACTAAAACTGGCAGCATGGCTGGCGCTGAGCGTGGTCCGAGCGCGGACGGGCACAGATGGGCTTGCCTTAGGCGCGCCATCGGCGCTCCAGCGGCGCGCCCGCTGAGCGCGTCCGCTGCGTGTCCGCATCAGGGGTGCTTTATGTACCCTTCCCTCGTGGGATCAGACAACTAGAGCGGTAAACGCTCAGCTCAGACTATTTGCCTGACTTGTCTGACTCTCTCCACTCAATCAGCTCTATCGGAAGCCGTGGTAGAACGGAGAGCGGCACATAACAAACAAGCAGGTAGGACAACTAGAATCGGAGTAAAAAGTGGTTAAAATATCTAGGATTTCAAGCGTCTCGAAATGCTTAAAAACTGTGCAAGATAGCTGTGCAAATGGCTATGTCAAAGTGCAAATGCATAAAAAGAAGTAGGAAACCTCATAAACGTTCCATGTGTAGCGCTGCCTTTTATTTTATTTTATTTATTTATTTTATTTTTAAAGTTTTATATAGCGCGGACCAGACCCCAGAGGGTATCAGAGCGCTTTACAATTAGGATTGTTGCGTTACATGTTACATCAGTTACAAGAACACAGTAAGGTACAGTAAACAAAACAAAACAATGTTGCTGGGATTTGTAGGAGGGAGGGGAGGAAGGAGCCTTAGCAGGGAGACGAGGAGGAACTGTGTCCAATGTCCAGCTGGTTAGGTGACAGTCAAGGGGGAAACCAGGGCCAATCTCCTCTATAGCTGTCTAGCAGCTCCACCGGGCATCAGCCATGTTGCTCAGGTCTCACCAATCAGGGAAAATGGTTTTGATTTGATATGATTTGAACAGTTATATATAGCGCTGGCTAGACAAGGAGGTATCAAAGCGCTTACCAAAGGATCGTTACGTTACAAGTTACATCAGTTACAGGAGCATAGTACTGTACAGTAAACAAAGGCAGAGTTGTGAGAGTTCGTAGGAGGTAGGGGAGGAAGGAGCCATAGCAAGGAGACGAAGAAGAACTGTGTCCGATGTCCGGCTGGGGAGTGAACGGTCGAGGGGGGAACCAGGGCCAATCTCCTCAATAGCTGTCTAGCAGCTCCACCGGGCATCAACCATGTTGCTCAGGTCTCAGTGTTCAGGAAGTAGGTTAGAATAGATACATGGTCAGGTAGCGGAGGAACATGGCCCCACTAGGGGGCAGTGGTAAAAAGGAAGGGGTGGGGGGGTCAGTAATCCAGGGACGGAGCTGAGGTTGCCAATTAGGTTGCCGAGGGAACGAAGGCAGAGGCGGCCGCCATATTAGATTCAGGCACGTCATAACCATGCCTCTGTAGAGACCTGTGTAGGCCATGGTGAAGCCCTGCTCTTGCCCACCTTGGATCGGATGTGGTGGCTTGTTAGAGCTTGCAGCGCAGAGAAGGCTGTAAAATGGTGCCGCGATTTAAGATGGTGCCGCAGTTTAAATTCCATATGGGGCCGCAATTAAGTTCCAAGGGCAGGCTATGGTCAGGACGACCCACAGGGGCATCCGGAATCGAGGCAGCGAGGAGGAGGCTGCAGATTCGGGGATCGCGGAGACAGCTCCTGCCGGGTAGCCGAGCGCCGGGCCGGGTTGAAGACCAGCAATCAAGGCTACAAAATGGTGCCTCGATTTACATCGGTGAGCAGGCGCTGGCCAGGAGGATCCCAAGGGCATCCGGATTCGGAGCAGCGAAGTGGAGGCTGCAGAGTCAGGGATCCAGGGGTCAGAAGAGCGGCAGCAGGCTGCAACACGGTGCCGGAGACCAAAAGGAGCCGGTGAAACACAGCCCCACTGCAGGAGAAGGGCGAGTACGACGATGCCCCGGAGAGTTGAGGAAACAGATCCACCGACCAGGTGCTGGCCGCAGGGCTCCAGTTTGGTCCTCCGGGATGAGGGATGACAGATGACGGTAGCAGGCGGGACTCGTCACTCTGCTCCTCAGGCCAGCGGGAGAGTCTTAACAGATGGCGCCTGCATACCGGGTAACCCCCCAGCGCCAGGAGATCTCGATCCACAGGAGGTAGGCACGGGAGTCGGGAGAGCGGACACCGTCAACCGAGGGCTCGCCGCTTGTGGGGATCTGTCTTCTAGCAGCAGAAAAGCCAGGGGGCTGGGGATCGGCAGAGCAGTGCCGGGGTCCGGGCAGCGTAGGCGCCGACCAGCGCAGCAGCGGCAGTCGATCCGGGTGAGTTGGCTGCTAAGATCCGTTTCAGAGGTATGGTTCGGAAGGGTGCGCAGTCCGGTCCAGGGGGCAGGCGGGTGGAAGGCCAGTGAGGTGGTTTTTACGAGGATAACTACCTAATTGGTAATCCCCAAACCGGGAGCTCCTCGGGAGGCTCCTACTCGGCGGCCATCTTGCGGGCTACGCAATGCCTTGTGGCTGCGTGTCTGCATCAGGGGTGCTTTATGTACCCTTCCCTCGTGGGATCAGACAACTAGAGCGGTAACCGCTCAAAGATGGCAGCCGTGAAATGCTCAGCTCAGACTATCTGCATCTGCCTCAGTTAATGTGTAGGCCCATTTACAAATTTCATGGCTATGCGAAAAATAGTTCTGCTTCCCTTCACTCCAGGTGCCCACTTAGTCACTTCCTAGTACATAACTCCTTTCCTAAGTTCCTCCCAGCCTTCCGTAAAATTTGAAAAAAGCATTCTTTGCATGCGCCACATTGCTCTGGCCAAGTTGTATATTTTATTATGGCTTCCATAATGGATTACGTCTGTTCAAATTTTTCCCTTTCAACATTTGCTGAACAAAGTGACTCACTACTAGCAAAAGCTGATGATCATCAGTGAAACGTCTACCTACCTGGCCTAATCCCTCTAACTTACCCGCAGTAGATTAAGTTAATAATTCTTTTCCTTACTGCCAAGCAAATCGATTTTGTTGGAAAAAAGTAATGTTAAAGTATGGTTACGGACAGTGAGGCCAGGGAGTAAAGTGGGACTAAGAGTAAGTGCCTTTGCATTTTGCGGATAGGACAGTCTATGAAGAACGTGCCAAATACAATATCCTGTTCCTTAATCCTTTCCCTGTACTGTAATGCATTGCTTTTCCCACTGTCTACTTATGGGCAGACTGGAGGGGGTCTGTCTGAATGATTGATTTTATATAGTACCTCATGTGACTTATATCATTCATAAAGTTCATCTGCCTTGTAGTCAGGGTGAAATTGAAAGGCATTTAACAGAGCACAGCCATGATAGGAATAAGATAATTGTCTAGTACAGGTGCCCCACTGCTGCAGACAGTAGCAAAGTAACGCGAATATGAGTAGGGGGCTAGCTGAGCTAGCATGCCTCCATTAATTTAGCTCAACAAGAGAGAGAAGAATACTTGTGCACTCCATAGTGCATAATGTATGACACTCTAATCACATCAAAATCAAATGGCACGAGGATACCAGCAAATGTACTGCTACTGTGTCACAACATCATTTTATGTGTTTTGCTAAGAGCATTGTTTACAATTTGTCTTTTTTTCTTTCTTGAAATAGCTACTGATATAGCCATCAGGGCAGAATACCAGTGGCTGGTGGTCCTGGAGGAGGAGGAGGAGGCAGCAGCCACAGATGCCCTGGGCCCCAGCCAGACCCCAGTGCCTCCAGTACACCATCACCGCTGTCCGATGGCAGACACCCGCTGTCATTCCATCACTGCTGCTCCCCCTATTTCTGTGCATTTCAGCATTGCATCGTGCGGAGGCTGGCGTGCATGGAAGCCAGGCAGGAACAAATGGAGAGGCACATGAACTCCATGAAGATTTTTTGATGGGTGGGACTTGTTGTGGGGAGAGGGTGGGAATGTGGGAGTTGGGACAGTTTTGGGATTTTCTTTATGGACAATTTTGTTTTGGGACTTTACTTTGGACACTACTTGGGACATTGGTTGGGGACAGGAAGAGGGGTGGGCCAGTTGTGGGTTTAGTTTATATTGTTAGGGGAATCATTTTTTTATAATTTTACATTATGATTTAAATCTTTTTGGGGTGTTACTGTTTTACTTCGCATTGCTGCCTTTGCTGCAGCCCATTTTAAAAATCAGCTGATAGTGTATACCAGCAAATTAGGTATGCAGTACCCTCCCTTGTCCTAGTACTCTCTCCTCCTAGTCTCTGCAGTCTGCAACTGTATTGACCCCTAAGGACTCGGAGTGGAGGGTGAATTTTCATTGTACATAGATTGCAGTTCAACAATCAACCACAGTCCTCTTACGTGATTAGATGTAGCGAGGGCTGCATGGTTTCCCAAGGTGGCATTAGACGCGAGGTCCCACTCCCTCTTAGGTAAACTCAAACTGTAGGATAAGGACTATTCATCGCAAGGGAACGAACTAAATTGAAATAAAAAATGAGTTAATGCCATTATTATATGCAAGCTTTAAAAAAACAATTGAAACAGTCACCAGACTACACTACTAGTACACAAGAAGAGAGACAATAGAGAAAATATGATAATCAATGTTAAATTGAATTATTCAGAACAGTGGGGAGCTAGTAAAACTAGCAAAATGCAGTGGACTCGAACTACGAAAGTGGACATGGGTAAGCTTTGATGCAATGAAGTGCCTGAATGCAGAGGCTGGCAATGATGTTCCTCTGAAAATATCGAACACTGTTTTTATGTTTGGGTGGTCAAATAATAAATATGGCCAGTGTGGGCTATACTTAGAGCTGAAGATCCTCATCCTGCACTGTGTTGGTGTTGTTTTCACCACATCCACCCCACCAAGTGTGTGATCAATTAATGATGCAAATAATTAAGTCACTCCTCAATAAATCACACAGCCCGGGGGAAGAGGGTTAGGGGTTTGTTGAATGTATGGGAAGGGGGATTTGGGGAAAGGTTTGACAAAGACAAACACTACACAAGGACAACATTCATCTGAGCAATGAGCAGCAGACCATCATAAATCTGTTATGGGAGTGAAAGAAAACGAAGAAATGAGTACAGGTAAACCAAACCAAATTGTCCGTCTGCCCCCAGAGAGACCTTACATTATATATCTAAATGCTCTGTGTTACAGAGCTTTGAAAGATAGCTAATATATTACAAATTAAATTATCTGTAGGAGTCAAGCGAACAACACACACAGTTCTAATGATTATTAATAGAAAAAGTTATACTGTATTGCCAAATTGGGAGTTGCATCTGCATTCCTCTTGGACTGTCTGTCAATCTCGGGTGCCTGGCAGATATGGTCCGGTAAGGTAAGTACGAGTGTTATGTTGGTTTTCCAGTTTGGTGCAGAGTAAGACGGCCTGCGGATTGAAACAGAAAAATGATTTTGTAGAATCAAGGAGAAAGAAAGAAGTTCAACTTCATAAGGAGTGCACTGAGGAGACTCAGAGGCAGGGCAAGAGAGAAGAGAAGAACAGTCCTTTTTGCACTCATTCATTTTATGCCTTGTGTGTGAACAATTAGGTGAGGGCAATTTTGCAACAACCAAAAATCCCACTACAGTGGCCGCATGTAACTATCGGTATTGGGCTGACCAAACTCGCAACTGTCATCATGATCATCAATTCATCATCATGAACCATAACAATAATATGTAGCCTAACAGCACATGCATAATGTGGTGATCATTCATGACTAAATGTCTGTCTCCAGTGACCTTCAACAACATGCCCCCCACCCAACCACCACCTAGCTTCAAATATAAGCCAGACAGCACTGAACACACATGCCCAGCAACATTACATTTTCCGAATCAAGTAAAATCAATGCACTGCTGTCACCACTCACCACCACTCCACAGAGTTGGGTAGGCCTGTTTAGGCCACTTTAAAGTCATTAATAAATCTGTTTGTTTCAGTGAAGTTGAAAACTTCCTTCTTCTGGTGGAAGTGCTAGAAGTAGTCACGCCCACGCCCTGATTCCTTCCATCATCCCTGATCTTCCTGACTCCGAGTAAGGTGTCCAACTCCGCACAGACTGTGTGCCGACTCAAATGCAATAGATTGACCTGGAGTGCAATGCTGTTGATGCACAACAAGATAAACATTGAGTCATTTTTTGTGTAGACTAGATTTGCGTTATCTGTTCTAAAGGGACTGGTCAGATCAGACTCTTTGAGGAGTATAAAGCAGTGTGGAGTGGACCCGATGAAGAAATCTCACTACCTCTCAAAGGGGAAGGAAAAATTACCTTCAGGAAACAAATGATCAGCCATTGGTAGGCTACCAACATTGTAGATCATCACAAACACCTTTAAGTGTAATAGTTACAGATAAACAAACACCTAGTGTCACTGCCTGCCACCACATGAATCATCTCAACACGCTCACAAACAACAATCACTCAGCGTGCAATGCATGCCATTTACCTGTTCTTCTAACTCAGGCATGGTCACCATGACTGTGGTACATTGCAGATCCATTGTTCACAAAACAGACATTGGCCAGTCTTAATCAAATAATGTGGGGCAGTCTGGCTAGGGTACTAATAAACTAGGAAAGGATAGATGGTAACTGCCCAGGGTTGGAGGCAGGCACACATTTGTTTGTATTTCCAATGTCCTTGAGGAGAATGGGTGGGGGGAACTTCTTCACTGTACACTGTTGCTGCTTCAATTCAGCAATAAAATGAGTCTAAGAGTAAGACGGTGGGGCTGAATTAGTCAACCAGAAAGATCAAATTAAATAATGTTCCCCTAGCTATATATTTTTTTTTTGGGGCATCAAAGAGAGCAGATCAGCAATAGAGACTGAGAGAGAAAGGTCTATGGTTGTTGGCCCAGGCCTAGTTGTCAGGGAAGTAGAGCTTGTCCTCAAACTCAGGTGGTTCACCCAGAAGTAGGTCATCTAACACACTACTTCCATGACCTGAGTCTCCCTCATCTTCCTTCTGTCGTACTTCAGGTATAGAGTAATCCGGTGGTATAAAGTGCTGATTCATTTTAATCACGGTTAATCTTATCACATTTTGGGGTGAGAGACTGGTCCTTCTCACTGTGACAACAGCACCATCAGCACTGAAAACACACTCAGTGAAGACACTGGCTACTGGGCAAGCCAGATAGTTTATTGCCAGCCTGCTCAGCATTGGACATTGGAGCCTCTTCCCATACCAATTCAATTGGTTTTGATCAAGGGAGACCTCTGTTGGGTCATCCAGAAAGACCTGGACTAACTGCTCAATGGTCATTGGTACTCCACCTTGCTCGACCTCTTTAGCCTTCGCCTCTACACTGGACTTCAGCCCTGCCAGTAGAAACCATTCAGTTGCAGATTTTGGGGGTGATGCTCCTGTTATTTTTGTTGATGGTGTTCTTGTTGGTTTTGGCTGCTGAGAGCCAACAGCACTGCCCTCAAGCTCTTAACTTGAATGTTGCCCCACAGAACTTGTGCCTTGAAGGAGTGGGCCTCTAATTCCTTGCAATTCATTTTCTAGCTCACTGGCTTGCTCAGCTATCCATGTTTTGTATTTTGCAACATCCCCGTCTGAAAAAGGAATGAAAGTGGACAGTAATGGTTTGTACCATGGCTCAGGAATTGTGGCACAGATGTAATGTTCGGGTGACCAAATGTCTCTTTGTACCCTGGCATTAACAAATAAGCAAAGGACTAAGCTCTCCACCAACTCATACACATCTTTTTTTCTTCCAACACCTGCGTACATTGCATACACCTCCTTTAGCTGTTCTTGTAGCATGTACAACAATGGGATAGCTTGGCCCATGGTACTGTCTTCCTTGCTAACTTCCCTTGTGAACACCTCAAAAGGAAGCAACATCTCTGTCAGGCATTTTACTAGGCATCATTGGTCCATCTCAATGATCATGCCTTTCACAGTTGCATCCCCTCTGTGCATGACATATTCATTGATCGGTCTGTACTACTCAAACAGGCGTTCAAGCATGTAGTTATTTATTTATTTAAAAGGTTTTATATAGCGCTTTACATAAGTATGAAGATAGAACAGGAATAAAAACAATTGTTCCAAATGCAGCATTCAGACAGGGTAAATTAAAGAGAACACATTGAATAATATAGGTTGCAATGATAAATAGGTAAAGAAGGAGCTATTTGCAAAACAAAAAGTGGCAAAGGAAATTACAAATTTTATACAGTAACAAGAGGTAAGCTTAGTAGTCTGCGTATAGCGGGTAGGTTAGGCATGAAAAAGAGGGGGGGTAAAAGTAGGCTGAGGCAGGGGAGGAGGAGACGGTGGAGAGGGGGTGAGGAAGAGGATGGGTAAGAAAGGTCAAGGGGGTGACGGGGGTAGATAGGGGGGCGGGAGGGGGAAAGGAGTATAGCAAGTGGGATTAGAGAAGGATTATGGACCCCAATATTTGTTAAGCAGGTGCAGTTTGAGGTCTTTTTTTAAACTGACGTAAGAGGGGTTACATCGCAGGTCTTTAGGGAGGGCATTCCAGATGTTAGGGGCCTTACCAGAGAAGGAACAACATTGAGAGGCTTTCTTTTTTAGCAGAGGAGGACGAGAAGGAAAGAGTTGATGCTTCTCATCGGTCGAGAGCAGCCAGCTTTATTGAGTTTGCTTGAGAGGTAGATCGGGGTCTTTTGATGAAGGGCTTTGTGCGTAATGCAGGCAATTTTGTAGGAGGATCTGCCTTCGACAGGAAGCCATTTAAGGGCTTTGAGGGCGGGTGAGATGTGATCAAAACGTTTGCAGTCAGTTATAAGCCTGGCCGCAAGGTTGAGAACAGATTTGAGAGGGGCAAGGTGAACTTTGGGGGTTCCGGAGAGGATAGCGTTACCATAGTCGATTTTCGAGAGGACTAGACATTGGACAACAAATTCCAATGTGTTGGCACCTCCTGTATGAGTGCTCTAACTGGCATAATATTATCATGCTGAATGACCCTCAGGTGTTTTCGGGCTTTAAATGAATGGCTGAAATGAGTGCAAATTCTTCTGCAAGTGGACAGTAAGTTGCTTACTTGCTCTTCTTTTTTGAGAAAGTTCTGTACAATGATGTTGATGCAATCCGCCAAACACAGGACCCTGAAATAGCCACCATCGGCCATGGCCTTAACTATATTACTGCCATTGTCCCTGGCAACAAAACCAATGTTAAGCCTTCTTGGTTGCAGCCATTCAAACACCTTGCTGTTAAAGTTTTCCAAAATGTTTGCAGCAGTATGGGATTTTTCCATGGCGAACATGGCTACTGTCGCATGCTTCCGAACGCCATAAGAAATCTCAGCGGTGTCAACACCTGCAGATATCTTTTCTCTAACCCTCACAAAAGAGATCCAGTGTGCAGTGATGCACATGTAATCAGTGGCTTGGCAACTGGTCCCCATGTCTGTCATTAGGTGGATAATGTGAACAGCACTCTGCTGCAAAGCTTGTCCAAGAAATTCCAGCACATCGTGATGTAGCGCTGGAACAGAAACTCTGGCAAAAGAGGACCAGCTGGGAACATTCCATTTCAGGCATTTCGCTGACACAAATTAAAGAAAACCCACCCCTTCAAAAAAATAAAAAGGGAGGAGGTCCAGTACTAACATTTTAGTCAGCTTAGCGTTGTACAAACATGCCGTTGGGTGGTTGCGTTCATACTGTCCCTCCTGCCTAAACATACCAGGAGTAGTAGACTGGATTTTTATCTTTTCTGGTGCTATTGATGGAGGTGGCTTCTTGAGAGGAACCTTTGGTAGGCTCAATGTGCGTTTCAGTGGGGCAGTCACTGCACTCTCTTGCCTTGTTCTCCCGACCTGAGTCTTGTGCCATTGTGAAGTTGCTGATGTGGGCGATACTAAAGCACTGCTGGAGACAGTGCTGCTTTGTGTAAAGAAAATGTCTTCCTCTTCTTCAACTTCCACCATGATTGGTTGGATTCCCTGCTCAGAATTTCACCCCCTTCACCAAAAACACTTAGTTTTTTGGCCTCTAAGGTGCGCCTCCCACTGGATCATATAATGCTTTCTCAAAAGGGTTGTTTGGCCAGCGGTACCATAGTTTGTACCAAGCTTACCCCGACTAATGCTTGCTCGGCAGTTGCAACATATGGCAATGCTCACCTTCTTCTTGCTAACCGTAAAGAAGTCCTAAACTGGGGATGTCAACTTTCCAATGCTGATGTCACTGCCAATGTGAGATGAACTGGCGGTAGGTGGGCATTTCGATGTTTGACTCTCTGCAGTACCTACTTCTACTGAGGTGGTTGTGGATGTAGGTCATTGCCGGGACTTTGCAAATATGGCAGCTGGCGGTGGTGGTATCTGTGGTGCCACATCCCTCACAGCAAGTTGGGATGGAGTAACGTCGGTCTCCACTGTGGCTGGGCCAGCATCCATGATGACTGGCTTGTCGTCATCCTCCTCCTCTACATCTACACCGATAAGTCTAAGGCTTTCAGGAACCTTCCTTTTCCCTAACCTCTCATGGTGTGTCTCACTCTCAGACTTAGGCGGGATCCAAGTGGCATCTAGATCATCAGAAGGTGGGCTTGGAGAAGAAGATGATGCACTAACCCTCCTTTTTCTTGCTGGAGATTTGGAAGACAATGGATTTTCTGAAAGAGTGGCTTCCTCTTCTTCCGCAAACACAAGGAGAAGTGAGCTAAAGAACGATGATATATTCAACCCAGATCTGTGACTGGGGGTGAGTATCTGAAAGGTTTCAGCGCTCCGTCCATCATCTCCTTGTGTTTGCTTTGTTCGCCCTAAGTTGGCAGGGTATGCCCAGACGTGGGTCCCTTGCTCACTTTGCCACTGGATTCAAGCTAGCCTGGCTGATGAGGGCTGTTATCCCGAAACCGGTCCCAGGATGCGTGTTTCTGGTCCAGGGAAGACATGGCTTGGTAGTTCGGGCTGGACTGTTCCCATGAGGCACTGGGTCAAGACTGATTTGCATATAGCTGTGTCTGAACTGGGGTGGCGAAGTGAGCTAAAGAACGATAATGGATTCAACCCAGATCTGTGACTGGGGGTGAGTGTCTGAAAAGTTTCAGTGCTCTGTCCATCATCTTCTTGTGTTTGCTTTGTTCGCCCTAAGTTGGGAGGGTATGCCCAGACTTGGATCCCTTGCTCACTTTGCCACTGGATTCAAGCTAGCCTGACTGATGAAGGCTGTTAGCCCGAAACCGGTCCCAGGATGCTTGTTTCCGGTCCAGGAAAGACATGGCTTGGCAGTTCGGGCTGGACTGGTCCCATGAAGCACAGGGTCAAGACTGATTTGCATATAGCTGTGTCTGAACTGGGGTGGCGAAGTGAGCTAAAGAACGATGATGGATTCAACCCAGATCTGTGACTGGGGGTGAGTGTCTGAAAAGTTTCAGCGCTCCGTCCATCATCTCCGTGTTTGCTTTGTTCGCCCTAAGTTGGCAGGGTATGCCCAGACGTGGGTCCCTTGCTCACTTTGCCACTGGATTCAAGCTAGCCTGGCTGATGAGGGCTGTTAGACCGAAACCGGTCCCAGGATGCTTGTTTCCGGTCCAGGGAACACATGGCATGGCAGTTCGGGCTGGACTGTTCGCATGAGGCACAGGGTCAAGACTGATTTGCATATAGCTGTGTCTGAACTGGGGTGGCGAAGTGAGCTAAAGAACGATGATGGAATCAACCCAGATCTGTGACTGGGGGTGAGTGTCTGAAAAGTTTCAGCGCTCCGTTCATCATCTCCTTGCGTTTGCTTTCCTCTACTTCCGCAGCATGAAGCTCAATCTCCTCAACTGCTCCTACTTCGGGAGGAACTACTATTGGTGTTTGCGGCTGTTGTTGTCCACTTCTCTGAGTTTCCTGCAATGATTGGGTACCACTTTGCGATAGAGATAAGTCGATTGCATTGTCACTGCTCATCAGCGTTGCCGTAATTAGACTGGCTACCTCTGTGACAGACATGGGCGTGGCCCTTGAAAGTTGAAGAGATTTCTGTGATATGTGGTCACACGTCACGTCGTGCACAGGCCTGCTGCCTGGCAGTACTGTAGGTGATGTCTCTTCTCTTGTGCACCTAAAAGCAAAGAAGCAAGAAGAACATCAGTGAAAATCATGGCATTATTGCAGTTCAATTAGTATTACAAAAACAATATAATTTAGTATGGGCACTGGTTACTCAAGTTATTATAAATAATTAACAATACAATGTATCCATTCGTAAAATGGAAAACCACACCAACATAAACTTTCATGGTGTACACTCAGGAAGGATAAGAAAGAGCAACATCAACAAAACAACATGCAGAATGTTACTGCTTGCTTTATGTGCATCACGCCACGTGGGATGTGGCACTCAGGGAGGTGCAGCTGACAAATGACAATGGAATAATTCTTAGACAATGAATTCTGTTCTGCACCTAAAGCAGACAAGGGGTTGATTCATTGATTCCAGATGTTATAAAGATAGTTAAAAAAAATCTAAAAATAAAAAAGAGTACATTTTTTTTAAGAATAAAAATTTAAAAAGAATTTAATTAAAAAAAATATATATATATATAAATAAGTGAAAATGTCCTCATGCATAAAATTTTAATTTATTAAACTGCTATCTCATTGCTCAACCATCCATGTAAGTATATGGCAAAGGGCCACACTGGCTGGACACACAAAATGGCTGCCTGCCATTGCCACCTGGTCATCAACAACAACAACAGTGAGCAAAAAGGCATTGGGAACAAAGAGGAGACATGCAGGCCTATGTCAAAAGCCCACTAACACAAAATGGCTACCGACTGGCGACCTCATGGTGAACCAGCAAGCAAGGAGGCATGGCCACAACATATTGATAGAAGAACCACACATGCAGGCCTATGACAAAAGCACACTGGCTGCCTACACAAAATGTCCACCGACCACATGGTGAAACAGCAAGGAAGGAGGCATGGCCACAACAAAGAACACATGCAGGCCTGTGGCAAAAGCACATGGACTGGCTACAATAAATGCCCACCAGCCACATGGTCACAACAACAAGCAAGAAGGCATGGGGAACAAAGAGAAGACATCCAGGCCTATGGCAAAAGCACACTGGCTGCCTACACAAAATGGCCGCCAGCCACATGGTCACAACAACAAGCAGGAGGCCTGGAAAACAAAGAACACATGCAGGCCTATGGCAAAAGCACACTGACTGGCTACACAAAATGCCTGCCAGTCACATGGTCAAACAGCGAGCACGGAGGCATGGCCACAAAAAAGAACACATGCCGGGGCCTATGGCAAAAGCACACTGGCTGGCTAAGCAAAATGCCCGCCAGCCATATGGTCACAACAACAAGCAAGAAGGCATGGGGAACAAAGAGAAGACATGCAGGCCTATGCACACTGACTACACAAAATGGCCCCTGGCCACATGGGGAACAATGACAAATGGTGGCCTATGGCAAACACACTCACACACTGGCCAGATAAAGGAGGCATGGTAAGATTACACAGCATTAATTCTGCAATGCCAAAAACGGAACTTAACAGGGCAAAAAATGTTTACAAGTTACAACAACACACATCCTCCAAAGGCATTACCCCACCTATACACTGTTTGCAGGAAAAAAGTAAAATACCACAAAAAACTTAGTATTTGAATCCAAATCCATTCATGATCTAAATGAAATTTTAATTCAACAGACACCACAGAAACAGTTGTTTGATGCACCCATGACTAGCACTGGGCCTACTGTCTGGAAGGCCCATTGGCAGACTAGGCCCCATAGTGAATTAAATCAATATTGCAAATTGATTAAAAAACATGGAGAAAATGTAGTGAACTGTGCAACATTTTTCCTTTATAAAAGAAAAATTGCTTGCAAAGAAATAATAAGGCCCCTACTGAAACTACAGGCAACCCACCACAATAGATTTAAAAAATCGATGAAAAGTACAAATAAATCCAGGTGCATTGCCCCAATCAAAGAAACAACACCAGTTTTTCAACTTTCTCATGAAATCTCAAATACAAAGTCCTTAAATCCAATGGTATATGAGGCAAACTCAAAGAGTGATCCTTCCAGCTTCAAATCCAAATGAAAAGTGGCCAGGAGATGGACAAAGCAATAGGAGGAGCCTGCTGGACAGGAACAGGAAGTTGGACACTCTGGGGCACTTCCTTCCAGTAGGAAAAGACGTAAAAGAAAATACTCCAAAGGTCCATTTGAGGAGGTTTTTGACTCCAAATCGTCATTTCGGGCACATTTTGATGATTCTCGCCGGGGCAGATCCTGCACGTTCAGGATTGTGTACGTCAGAAAACATCAGCCGGAAGTCGCTGGCATGCTCGAATGATGTGTTGGCGACCACTAAATCTCGCAGGAGCATGCGGCCTGCTAGCTAATCTCGAGGCCCTCGCGAACTGCTCTGAAAATCTCGTGGGCGATTGCGAGCACCCGGCAAGTCGCTCCCACATGGAGTGTGGAGTTTATCGGTAACTCTGCATTATACACGGATCGCGGATTGCCGAACTCCGCAAACTCCACGATCGGTGCGAGTTTTTCACACAGGCCTAGTCTAGACTGGGGCACAGATAAGATTAAAATTAAGGGGCCGATTCGGATTCTGGATGGACCGGAGTCCGTCCGACATCGGTCAGGAACAGTAACCGAATGACCTCCTGTCATCGGTTACAGCCCTGGAAGTAGGACGCGACCAAACCCTGTTCGGTCGCATGCCTATACCTTTCAATGGGAGCATGCACTCCGAACGGAATGCATACTCTCATTGAAAGAGCAGAGGTGCAGTTCATCCCTGCACTCCGTGGCAGGCACCCCAAGGTGCCTGCCACCGGGTGCAGGGATCAACAGAGGGGTACCATAGGTGCCCCCTAGGCCGCCAGTCGGCAGCCTTGCACCCATGGGGGCTCTGATGGGGGGCCCCCAAAGTTGTTTCCCAATGCCTTTCTGTGCCGGAAAGGCCGGCACAAAAAGGCAGTGGGAAACTGCCATCGGAATCCCTCGGCTGGAAAGAGCCGGCAGGGGGATTACTGAGAGACTTACGAATGGCGGACGGGCTCTCCGAGCCCATCGGAAGCCATTCAGAAGACCGATTCGGTTTCCCTTCTGACCTACCCCATCGGAATGGTTCGGTCGGAAGGGAAACCAAATCGGTTATTCCGATGCGGTTAGGATGGCTCCGACCACATCGGAATCGGCCTCTAAGTAATAGAAGAATTCCCTTGTGGACCAATTGTAACCATTTCACAGCTCAATTCCATAGCCTTGATAAACCAAGCACCCTGCAAATACCATGTTCGTTCATCAGGTTCACTAATATATTAACATATACATTATGAGCCCTATTAACAAAGGTAAATTCGGCCATAAATGCATGTTTACAAGCAAATTTGCCTGTTTTGTACGACTGTCAGGGATTCACAAAAGGATTCCTGTCAGGCAAAAACCCATTCCCAGTGGCGTAGCTAGACCTGCGGCCCCACGGTGGCCGTCTGAAGAGTGGGGGGTGCTGGTGATTTTTGCGGCAGCCGCCCCCTCAATGGCGGCAAGTAAGAGCGGGGGCGGATGACCGCCCCTCCACCTCCCCTTGCTACACCACTGCCCATTCCATGTTTGTGGAGATCCCCGCCATGAGTGCCAAGTTCTCAGTAGTCATAAATATTACTAATTAGGTGGGAAAATGGCCGTTTCAAGGTGTGGTTACCTTTGGAAGTTTGTGAACCCTCACAAACATCAATGTTTGTGGGCATTCACACACTCCTCTCATTCCCCTTTCCATCCTTGAAAAAGTTGGAGTTTTATTCCAGCCAAGGCCTGGTGTTAACGCCTTTCCGCAGAAGAAAGGGGACTGAAGGATCCCCCCACCCTCCCCCACCCGAGTTGGTGGGGATGTAGAACAATGGGTTTCTCCACAGGAAAAAAAGTTTCCCTGCTAAGAATAAAATGTATGTTTGCCAGGGATCTTTCACTCCCCTCCTGTCCCATGCGGAGTTCTCTGTACTGGATAACTCCTGACAGTAGGAATATGATCCCTATTGGAATGTCAACCTACCTTTCCAGGAATCCACATGGAATCCTGCACCTGCAGCTTTCCCTGCAGATTCCTGTGAGTGTTGGTGAATCCCAAAAAAGAAAATACATGCAGGTGTAAATCTGCGAGAGTAGATTTGGTACTTGGTTTGTGAAACTGCCTTTATTATACTTCATAATTTGATTCAGTCCAACATACAAATTCATTTTTGTCACAGGCTGTCCAGAATTCACTGTACAAACGGTATTTTAAAAATAGAATATGCGAATACATAAATTATGTTTGAACACGGTTCGCTATGACCCGCATAAAGTTCACCAGTAATGACTAAAGCAGGCTGGCAATTCCATTTCCTAGAACGCGTGATAAATATTAAAATACAATCCTCGGCAACCAATCGTTAATGCATAAGATCAAGGCTTCCCTGACATGCATATTCTTGTAACTTTAGGGACACAGTAACCTCTGGCTTGGTTGCGTCTATGTTAAATGCAGACAGACTCCCTCAAACAGGAGCCTGAAGATTGCGAAGTATTGGATATAAAACGATTTTAATAACGAGGCTGAGAAAATGCAACCTGTAATTTTATTTAATTTAAGGACAAACATAAACTACGAAAAGACTGCATATGTATTTACAAAGAAAATGATGTATGTTCATACATTAATTTACTAGTATACAATAATGTTCCCTTAATTGTTTAATACAAAGTAAAAATAATAATAGTGCATTTGACATAAGTCTTTCTCCCCAATCAGATAATTCTGTTAAGGGCCTCTAAATATTTATACTATTCCTTCTGCTTTTTCTCAGTGGTATCTTAATGTAGAATGTGGATTGGGTGTGCAAAAGGCTTAGCTGTGCCTTGTCAGATGTAGCTTCACATGTAGTCATGACATGATGAGGCAAGTTAACAAAGCATTCAACAGCAAGGGTGCTAACACTGTACAAAAGGGCAAGGATCACTGAGATTAACAAGAGCTACATGCCTTTCTCACGCAGGTGATGCATTCCACCAGCTGGAGTCAGATGCAGTTCTTGGGCATGTGTCAAGCATTTGAAAAACCAATTGATTTGATGTAGTTAGTTACAAAAACAATAAAAAATGCTTGCTGCAATACAGAAAAGGAAATAAGACTGTTTTGTTTACAAAACACATTGATTTGATAAAGAATTTGGGGGCATATTTATTAAAAAGTCATGCAGCGCAGCAAGCCACCTTGTTGCGCTGCGTGACAGGGAAAGGGCATTGTGCCGTATTTAACAAAATATGGCACTATCCAGTCTTTTTCCACCTGCATTGTAGGCAGGATTGTTTTTGTGCAGTAAGGGACGCCTGAGGCATTTTATCCTGAGGCATTTTCCTCTTTCTATGTGTGCTGCAGAATGTGTAGAGTTGATTTGTGTAGTGAAATTATGTGGCATGGTGTGTAGTAGAAATATGTTGATAGTAATTAGGTGGTATTGAGAATACTGGAATTATGTGGACTGAGATTGTGTGTTAGAGAGTGTAATTGTGTGGAATCACATTTTGTGTTGTGGATGTATGTATCTGCAAAATGAGAAAAGTACTAATGTAAGTGCCAGTGTATTAACGGGGTAACAGGCGAGTGGCAAAGCGAACCTAATTTACCAATGAAACGCAGGAATTGCGCCTGAAACAACGGATGCTAAAGGCACAAAACATGCCTTTGAAAAAGAAATGCAGATGATAGAAGTTGACGGGCAATGACTTGAGCGCCCGTTGGACTTGTGAAAAAATAAATGAAAAACAGACTAACCGCATGCAAAATACAAGAAGTGAAAAACTGAAAACCAAAAATGAAAATCTATAAACCCTGGAGTGCCCTTTGTAATAAGGATTATGCCAGAGTTAAGGTATTGGAGTGCTTTAAATGATGTGGTTTGCATTATACAGGGACAGATTTGCTTTTTCCCACATTGAAGCACTGACCGATTAAGTGATTTGCCCAGAATCACGAGAAGTTAAGTACACTGACGGGACTCCAACCTCGTTCCCCAGTTTAAAAGTCGGCAGTCCGGTCTGTAACGCCACACCCTCTCCTCCTTCCTATATAGTGAGGGATAACATTACTCTCACGTTTTGCAATATTTTTGGGCCCATTTTAGATACTCAAGTTGCAATAAGGTGATTTTCTTTTAATTTAACAATATGCCTTTATTAATGTGCCTTTAGTTTGTCATGAAGTAAGCACCTTAAAATACACCGAAAAGCCACACATAAGCAAGCTGAGACTGTAGAAGTGGAAATAAAAGGAAACTGAAGCCTTAACAGTCTTTTTTTTTTTTTAGTTAACAAAGCTTTATTAGATAAAATAAAAGTGCACAGAATTATATACTACTCAGAATGAGAGATCACGCTATGAAATATACATTTTAACCAAGAAAGCAAAAAGAACTAATACATAATACATAAAGAGAAATTACATCATAAACATATCAAATTAAATCTTTCTGTACTTAAAACATAACATTTTTTGGGGTTTTTTGTATTTAAGAAAAAGGAAGAAAAAAAGAAAAAGAAAGAAGAGAGAAGAGAAGGAGAAAGAAGAAAAGAAGAAAAAGAGAAAAGAGAAAGGGAAAGAATAAATGTTACATATTACAATTCTGTTCATGTATCACATAATAAAACCTATATGATCTAATAATTAATTTATGTAATGAATCACATTATCAACAACTTATCTAATATAGTAACAATGGCAAATAATTAAATAAGATATTAAAAAGAATAAGTGAAAAGCAATCATGGTGGCTGGAAAACCATTGTGAAATCGCTCAGGGCTTTACGCTTTTTATTTAAGTAACCAGTAAGCGGAGACAAAAAGAGGTCCTTATTCATCATTTGTAGCATAGATGTAGCTGCTGCTGTATCGAGTCTATGATGAGAATAAAGAAGATTCCACCAACCAGTGACATTAATATTTTCAGCATTTTTCCAATTGGATGTAATAACTTGAAAGGCAATAGCTAGTGCCTAGTTTAGAACATATTTGCCAGGAGCTAGAGGAACTTTCTAGAAAAATGCCCTTAACATCAAAAAGGAAATCAATAGAACAAATGGTGGAAATAGTCCTGCAAACTTGTAGCCAAAAAACAATGGTTGGTGGGCAGTGACAAAACATGTGTAAATATGTACCAGGATGAGTTTTACAAGACCAGCACATGTTGGAATGTTTTGAGTTATATTTTTGCAATTAAATTGGGGTAATATATAATCTATTATAAAAATAATAAAGGGTTTGTGTAGTGATAGCATTAGGCGATGGATGGTGTATTTTATTCCAAATGGAACCCCAATCCCTCAAAGATAGGGAATACTGAAGGTCAGATTCCCACAGAGTCTCAACTTTAGACTTAGGTCGGGAAGGAGTAACGTAGTGCATATATTTATATATATATGAAGCTTTAAGAGATGATAAGTGTACAATTGGAACAGGTGTGAGTGTAGAGAGGGCTTGCCTAAGAACATTCCTGAGAGACTCATATTTGGCAGCATAACTAGAAGGAATAGTAAATTTGTTTTGGATTTCAGAAAAAGTAAGAGGAGTCATGTCACACAGCAATTGCTTAATTTGAATTATACCTTTAAGAGCCCAATTTTTCCAAAAGATAGTTTGGTTTGAAATTTTGAGAGATTTGTAATGCCATATAGAGGATTGTAAGAACTGCTGCATTGGGGATAAGGACCTTGTGAGGATAAGGGAAGACACAAGACTAGAATACTTACTGGGTGGAGCAGAAAAAGCTCATGGAGGTTTCGAGAAAAATGGTAAAGAATAAAAAGGAAATGGTGACACAAGTGAATCCTCCAACTTGCGTCAGATACTATTAGGTGAAGAGTCTATACCTTCCATGTAAGGTAAGACTTGTTTTAAAACAAAGGCATTATGGTATTGCTGAAAATTTGGGAAATTTACACCTCCTAACTTCTTGGGTTTACAAAAAGATGTTAAAGAGATGCGCGCTTTTTTACCATTACATAAAAACGCTGTAATTGACTTATTTAATAACTTAAAACATGTCATTAGTAATTTAATAGGTAACATGGACAGGTAAAAATTAATGACAGGTAAAAACATCATCTTGATAGTGGACAACATTCCCCAGCAAGATAAGTATAATGGAGACCATTTCTCTGTCATTTGAAGAATCTTACGATGAACATCATCTAAATTAATCTGGATTGTTTTAGCCATGGAAGTAGAATATTTAATCCCCAAACACTTGATGTTGTGTGGAGACCACTTAAGCCCGGTACCTTCGAACATACTCTTCAAACAATATTTATTGAGAGGGAGATCTTCAGATTTTGAAAAATTAAGTTTGTATCCAGAGAGACTAGAGTACAATGATAAATGATTAGTAAAGGCCGGGATTGATGTTTCCGGTTGAGAGACATAAAGGATCACATCATTGGCATAGGCTGAGAACTTAATTTCAGTATCTTTATGTTGCAAGCCATGGAATGATGGTGAGTTACATAATGTATGTAAGAAGGGTTCTAGGGATAAAATGAAAAGCAATGGGGAGAGAGGACATCCCTGTCTGGTACCATGTAAAAGAGGAAAATGTGAAGATTGGGAACCATTTAGAAAAACAGACGTCATCGGTGAGGAATATAATAAACCTACATATTTAAGAAAGGTTGGACTGAAACCGTGCCATTGCAAGGCCCACATCATGAACTTCCAATTGACATGATCGATGCCTTTTCATCACCTAAAGTCACGGCAGCCATAGGAGTACTGGTAGAAGAAGCCATGTGTACAATATCCAGAAACAACCCAGAGTTGTCAGTCATGTGTCTGCTCTTGACAAATCCAGTCTGCTCGAGTTCCACCATATCAGGAATTAGAGGGGAAATCCTGATTGATAGAATCTTGGCGAAAAGCTTACAATCTAAGTTAATAAGTGAAATAGGCCTATAATTGGCACATAAGGAGGGGTCCTTATCCTTTTTAGGGATCAAACAAATCATAGCCTCTAGAAAGGTCCCTTTAGCTTCATTTTGTGAAAAGAAAGACTGATATAAAGTAAGTAAGTGGGGAAATAAAAGATACGAAAAGCAAGAGTAAAATTCTGCAGTAAAGCCATCCGGACCCAGTGCTTTATCTCTAGGTAAAGCACTAAGAGCAGACTTTAGTTCAGTAATCGAAATAGGCTTTTCTTGAAAAGAAAGATCATGTGCCTGTTGCTGTCTTGGCAAAAGAGAGTGAAAATAGGAATTCAGTGCCTCGTCAGTGGGAAAGTGATCTGGTGTATAAAAATTTGTGTAAAAATCAGTAAAGCAATCCAAAATATCCTTGTTTATAAAAAGAGGAATCCCACTCTCATCTAAAATCTTAACAATTCTAGACTTTTGAGTTTTAACTTCCAAATAGTTGGCAAGTAGTTTGCCAGCCTTGTTGCGTCCCCCAAAAAACTTGGAATTGATTTTTAACAGTGTACCGGCAGCCTCCTCAGTTGACCTTTTATTAAACTCAAATTTAGCTCTCATTAAACGAGGTAACGCTGCATCATTCTTAGTAGTAAAAAATGTGTATTCTAGCTGTTTAATAGACTGAAGTAAAACAGAAGAATCTTTATTAGCTTTCTTCTTTTTAATGGAAACATAGTTAAATATCTGACCACGAGCAGAAGCCTTGAAGGCATCCCAGACAATGTAAAATGGGATATCCGGTGTAATGTTATGCAAAACAAACTCTTTTATAAAACATTCAAAATTCTGTATAAACTCTTTATCCTTCAGTAAGTTATTATTAAACCCCCATCTATTAGGCCTAGAGATCTCAGGCAATAAGTCCAAATCTATTATAACCGGGGCGTGGTCTGAAATTAAATTTTACCCAATTTCATCATGTGTGAGTGAAGCAACTAGAGGTGATGAAAGGAATAGGTAATCAATCCTGGATTGAGATTTGTGTGTTGGTGAGAAAAAAATGTATTCTAAAGTGTTCGGAGAGTATAGTCTCCAAGCATCCACCAATCGCCGGAATGAATAAACGTGTAAATGTTTTCTGCATTTTGTTGGGAACATACTTAACTTGAGACTTCCTATCCAAAAAGGATCAACTATTTGATTAAGGTCACCACCAACTATTAAATTAACATTAGAACAGGAGCGCAAAACACCTGACATTTGATTCCAAAAGTGTACATCTATACCCTTGGGACCGTAAATTTTCAATATAGAAATAGGCATATGGTATAAGGTAGCATGAATTAAAACCCATCTACCATCTGCATAATTTCCACTTTCTCAACCACCAAGGGAAGTAATTTATGGACCAAAACAATAACCCCATTTTTGGGGTTAAGAGCTGGGGAGCAAAAAATTTGACCAACCCAATTTTTGCGTAATTATTTCAAATCTTTATCAAGTAAATGCGTTCCTACAATAGAGCAATATTAAATTTAAGGCGAGCTAAATGGGACAAAGCTCTTTGATTTTTAATAGGATTACGCAATCCTTTAGCATTCCAGGAAATAACCCTAAGGGAGTTCACCATTGTAATATTTTAACGAACATATTAACCCAATATAGCCAAAAAATGAATGAAAGCAGCATTAAACTCTCTAGAATATATAACACATAGAATGATTCAGGAATAAAAATCAATGAAAAACTGTGAAACATAGTGAAATTCAAGAAAAAAGACAGGAAGAAAGATGCAAGAGAGAAAAGAGAAAGAGAGAAAAGAAAGGTAACTAAAGAAAAAAGCAAAATCTCTGATAGAAATATTGAAGATGACAAAAAGCTAGATAGCCTTAGTCATGAGGAAAATAGAAACACATACATTGTGAAGAGAATATAGTGAGGAGGTGGGGAAGCGCTAAGCTGAAGACGGACAACAGGCAAACATTTATAGAAAGTATATGAAAACCACTTCGGAGACAATCAATACTATGAAAAAGAAACGGAGAGCCTGGAGAGAAGTAAACACATTTCAACCAATCATATAACTAAAGGTAACAAGACATGATACGTAAACAGCAAAAGAGATGCATTATAACATAAGAGAACCTTGACTGGTAGGTCGCTCCCCCACCACACAGCTCCGTCTGTGTGCCCTGCTGCTGCCCCTGATTGTGCTCCTTTTTCCTTTCTGTGCCCCCTTGCTGCCCCTGATTGTGCTCGTTTTTCCTTTCTGTGCCCCCTTGCTGCCCCTGATTGTGCTCGTTTTTTCCTTTCTGTGCCCCCCTTGCTGCCCCTGATTGTGCTCGTTTTTCCTTTCTGTGCCCCCTTGCTGCCCCTCATTGTGCTAGTTTTTTCCTTTCTGTGCCCCCTTGCTGCCCCTGATTGTGCTCGTTTTTTTCCTTTCTGTGCCCCCTTGCTGCCCCTGATTGTGCTCGTTTTTCCTTTCTGTGCCCCCTTGCTGCCCCTGATTGTGCTCGTTTTTCCTTTCTGTGCCCCCCTTGCTGCCCCTGATTGTGCTCGTTTTTCCTTTCTGTGCCCCCTTGCTGCCCCTGATTGTGCTCGTTTTTTCCTTTCTGTGCCCCCCTTGCTGCCCCTGATTGTGCTCGTTTTTCCTTTCTGTGCCCCCTTGCTGCCCCTGATTGTGCTCGTTTTCCCTTCTGTGCCTGTTTCCCGCCGCTGCGCCCCTGCGGCCCCGCCCCCTCACTGCCCATTCGCTGCCCCATTCCCTGCTCCTCCCTCCCACCTCCCCATTTATGGCGGCCGCTGTGCGCCGTGACCGCGCCCAGCGCCAGACCCCCTGGTCCGGGCATCCCCCGCGCCCGCCACATCAACAGACGCCGATATGACGCCAGCACCCTCCACGCACTCAACCCCGGAAAAGATCACGCCTGCTACCGGGCCACCCCGAAGCGCACCCAAGGGCCCTTCACCTGCCGGAACTGCAGCTTTGCCAGCACCCGCCCCACCAAACCACCGCCCAGGAAAGAACCCAACTACCTCAGATGCATCCTCCTCAACACCCGCTCCGCCCGCAAACACGCCATCGAACTCTGGGACCTTCTCGACTCAACCTCCCCAGACGTCGCATTCCTAACGGAGACCTGGCTGAATCCCGCTTCAGCCCCCGACATCGCCATTGCCATCCCGGACGGATACAAGATCACCCGCAGGGACCGCACCAACGGAGTCGGAGGAGGCATCGCCATCGTCCACAGGAACACCCTCAGAGTCTCAACCAACACCGACGACACCCTCAGCACCGCCGAACACATGCACTTCCAGATCCACACCGATCCCAACACCACCCTCAGAGGAACCCTCATCTACAGACCCCACGGACCCCGACCACAGTTCAGCGATTCCATCGCTGAGTTCGTCAGCACACACGCCATCGCCTCCACGGACTACATCCTCCTTAGGGACCTGAACTTCCACCTCGAGAACAACAAGGACACCAACTCCACCACCCTGATCGACAACCTCGCCACCCTCGGACTCAGACAGCTCGTGACTACACCCACCCACGCCGCCGGCCACACGCTCGACTCCATCTTTTCCGCAAGCCCACACGTCTCCTTCAACCACACCTCCGAATCCCACTGGACTGACCACCACTGCATCCACTTCACCTACAGGAAGCCCACCACGCACCACCGCACCGAACAAATGCCTCGCCGCTGCTGGAGCAGAGTCACGGAAGACCAGCTAACCACAACCCTCGCCCTGAGCCCACCCGCCGAACCCTCCGACCCCGACACCGCCGCCCGCAACCTCAGACAGTGGATCGACGACTGCGCCAACACCCTCGCCCCGCTCAAGAATCCGCCCAACAGCCACACCAGCAAGAAAGCCACCTGGTTCACCGAAGACCTCCAGGCCTCCAAACGAACATGCCAAAAACTGGAGAAGATCTGGCTCCACGAATGGACAGCGGACAGCTACGCCGCCCACAAGAGCGCCACCCGCAGTCACCATCACCTCATCAGATCCGCCAAAAGGGCCTCACTCAAAGACCGCCTAGACAACAACGCACACAACAGCAAAGAGCTCTTCAACATCGTGAAGGAACTCTCCAACCCCAGCTCCAACACCAACGACATCCAGCCGTCGCGAGACCTGTGCGACTCACTGGCCACCTTCTTCCACCGCAAAATCGCCGACATCCACGACAGCTTCAACACCACGACTGCCCCGGCAACCACAGAGACCACTGCCCCCACAACCACCAACCGCCTGCTCTCCTGGACCAACATCAACGACGAGGACACCAGCGAGATCATGAACATCATCCACTCCGGTTCACCGCTAGACCCGTGCCCTCACCACATCTTCAACAAAGCCAGTACAGCCATCGCGCCCCATCTCCGGAAAATAATCAACATCTCCTTCGAGACAGCAACCTTCCCGGAAAGCTGGAAGCACGCCGAGATCACCGCCTTACTCAAGAAACCCAAGGCAGACCCCAAGGACCTCAAGAACTTCCGACCCATCTCTCTGCTCCCGTTCCCCGCGAAGGTCACCGAGAAAATCGTCAACAAACAACTGACCCGCTACCTCGAGGAGAACAACATCCTGGACCCTTCCCAGTCCGGCTTCCGCAGCAACCACAGCACCGAAACCGCCCTCATCGCCGCCACCGATGACATCAGGACCCTGCTAGACAACGGAGAAACAGCAGCCCTCATCCTCCTGGACCTATCAGCCGCCTTCGACACGGTCTGCCACCACACACTACGAACACGCCTTCACGACGCCGGGATCCAAGAGAAGGCCCTGGACTGGACCACATCCTTCCTTTCCGGCAGAACACAAAGCGTCCGCCTCGCCCCTTCTGATCCAAGGCCACCAAGATCATCTGCGGCATACCCCAAGGCTCCTCCCTCAGCCCAACGCTGTTCAACATCTACATGGCACCCCTCGCCCACGTCGCCCGACAGCACAACCTCAACATCATCTCCTACGCCGACGACACCCAGCTGATCCTCTCCCTCACCAAAGACCCTCACACCGCCAAAGCCCACCTCCACGTAGGAATGAAGGCCGTCGCCGAATGGATGAGGACCAGCCGCCTGAAGCTGAACTCGGACAAGATGGAGGTCCTCATCCTTGGTTCCAACCCTTCAGCCTGGGACGACTCCTGGTGGCCAACATCACTGGGAACAGCCCCGCCACCCACCGACCACGTACGCAACCTAGGGGTCATCCTCGACCCCACCCTCTCCATGACTAAGCAGGTCAACGCCGTTTCCTCATCCTGCTTCAACATCCTCCGAATGCTCCGCAGGATCTTCAAGTGGATCCCCACCGAAACAAGAAAAACAGTCACCCAGGCCCTCGTCACCAGCAGGCTGGACTACGGAAACGCCCTCTACGCAGGAACGACGGCTAAGCTGTTGAGACGGCTGCAACGCATCCAGAATGCCTCTGCACGTCTTATCCTCGACATCCCCCGACGCAGCCACATCACACCCCACCTGAGAGACCTGCACTGGCTCCCTGTCAACAAGAGGATAACCTTCAAGCTCCTCACCCACGCACACAAAGCACTCCACAACTCCGGACCAGCCTACCTCAACAGACGACTCAGCTTCTACACCCCCACCCGCCAGCTCCGCTCGACCAGCCTCGCCCTCGCCACAGTCCCCCGCATCCGGAAAACGACCGCCGGCGGCAGATCCTTCTCCCACCTCGCCGCCAAGACCTGGAACACCCTCCCCACCAACCTCCGACAGACCCAAGACCTACTGGCCTTCAGAAGACTCCTCAAGACCTGGCTCTTCGATCAGTAGCAGCACCACCCCCCTCTTCCCCCAGCGCCTTGAGACCCTCGCGGGTATGTAGTGCGCTTTATAAGTGACATGATTGATTGATTGATTGACACAACGGCCCCAACAGCGCTGGGATGCCTGGCTTCACCCTGGGGGTGCCCAGGAGTGGACATTTCACAGGGAAAAGCCAGGAAGGGTTCCACAGCGGTATGCGTACAGCGCCTGGACACCCCTTTGGGGGTATGGGTGCGCTTTACAAGTACAAATTTCATTTCATTTCATTTCATTTCATTTCATTTCATTGACCAAACATGAGGAAAATGAGAGACAACAGGCGTAGGAAGGGAGGAATACGGAGGGCAACACATCAGACCAACCGAGGGGTCCAGGGCAAACATCGTATGACTGTAAAAGGGAACAATAGATAATAGTATTAAAAAACTAGACCAATTAACTGAAAAGAACAACCATAAAACTACAACAAGAACATTGAACATGCTACCATTATATCATCATATTTAAAATCTAGAAATAAGAGATATAATGTATGGAATTTCATAAAAGAGGATGAAGATCAAGGCCCGTAGCGGAAGGAGCATCTTATAAATCAAGAAGGCAGGTGATCAGGTTTCCCCAAGCTCCATTGCTTCACCCTTGTGCTGGAGAATGAACTTCCTCAGGTCATCCGGGCACTCAAAAGAGAAAGTTCGATCTTTATAGGTGACTTTAAAGAAACATGGGTGCACCAATATATATCTAGCGTTCATAGATCGTAAAGTTGGCCGGAAAGATGAGAACACCTTCCGGCAAGCGGCAGTTGCTCGTGACACATCCTGAGAAATAAATACTTTCTGACCAGACCATAACATTTGTTTTCTTTGCTTAGCTGCCGATAATACCATCAGAAGCTCAGTGTATGCTAGAAAAAGAACAATTATTCCTTTAGGGCGGCCAGAACTTGAAACAGTTGAAGGTTTAGGGCCAATACGATGAGCACGCTGCAAGTTGAAATGTGATCCCTCTTTGAGACCCACCAGCTTGGGGATATGTACCTCAAGAAAGGCAAGCATGTCCAGCCCCTCCGCTCCCCCTGGAATACCATAAATTCAGAGATTATTGTGCCTATTCCGGTTTTCCAGGTCCTCAGTCTGCTGCTTCAGGATCGCTATCTCCTTAGACAACTATCAATTTTGGTGGCTGCATCCTGCACATCACTGATCCGTTGTTCAACATCAGACACCCTGGACTCCAGCGTAGACCACTTTTCCTCAATAGGTTGGAGTGTAACATTAGTCTCCATGACAAAGGGTTTCAAATGTTTGATTTCTTCCATAAGATCCTCCAAAGTCAGAGGCAGAGGAGACTTTGTAGGGGAACCTGGATCCTTTTTCTGCCTTTTAATGGAAGCAATTGTGTCCTTGCGGGAAGCAGGCATGACTGAAGATGAAGTAGCAGCCTTCAAAGTAGAGGACTCCATAAGCGTGCACCACACAGAAAGTAATATCCAAAATATGTGCACAAGCCCAAAATAGTCGGGAAGTCCCAAAAAGCTAAAGAACGAACTGATTATATTAATATATAAGCAAGCATCAAAAATATCTGAAGGAGACCATCTTGTCTGTTATCCATATACAAGCAACTCAATGTGAAAAAATCCATCTGGTGGACTGCTAATGAAGAATAAAAAAAAAGTATTCATAACTAGCATGGGCTATAAGGCAGGTAGGACCATATATAATTCTTCAGTGCACTATTAAATGTGCACAAATCAGGCAAAAAGCACAATGTCCAAAAGCCTGAAACATAATTATCTCACAAAAGTCGAATATTTTGTGCCAATTAAAAGAAGAAAAAAAAAGAAACAACTGCCTGGTACGGTATTTAGCATCCAGCTAACAAATATAGGCAGTAAACAAAAAGTCAGAAAATTATTTCAGGGCCACACATCTCTGCTAAAGACAAAAAAAAGAAAAGAAAAAAGCCATAAATTCCTCATCGTTGACCAGCAGGCAAAACCAACTCCAACCCGCTCCAGCGAGGACAAAATGGCAGCCGCGACTACTGGCTCTGAGGTGGGTGTGCGACGCGGGGGGAAAAGAAGAGGTAAACTGGACTAATATTTTTAAAAAAGGAGAAATACCTCTTCACCCGGCATTCGAGCACCTGACTTCTACTTAGGGCTGCATTTACAGTTGAAGCCGACGCTCGTAACACCAAGAAAGCTCCGATGCTGAACAGAACTTCAGTTACCCGCGGCCATCCTACGGGCGGTTCGGCCACGCCCCCCAAAAGCCTTAACAGTCTTAATCATGTAAATAATGGGGTTGGGGAATATTTGACCTGCTCTCCAGGAAAACGCCGCCCATCTGCCACTACAGAACTTGCACAGCAGGCCCAGAAGTGGTGACCGTGATACACGTACACTGTTATCCAACATTTTTGATGGTGTGGCACCGGAAGTTGCTGCCCTGCTACACTTCCACTGTCCTGAGTTTAGCATGCTGCGGATCAAGAGCTGTGGGCTCAGGCTACGTTTGCAGGGTTTCCCTACTTGAACAGGATGGGGACAGCAACAGCATAGGAGGAACAAGGAAGGGAGCATATTTATAGCCAGTTGCTGAGCGTCTGACAGCCTCTTAATAAGCTTAATCTGTGAAATACACAAAATAATAAAACAAGCCTATGTGTACACGTTCCTTATAAGAAAAGGCGCCCCTCTTTTATTCCATGCATCCTAGTGTTAAAAGATAACTTCTCTGCTCTCTGTATCGTAGTCAATCCTCCATTTCCCCGCTGACTTCTCATTCTTCTGTGTTGTTGCTAACAGTAGCACCTCCTTGAGGGAGTGCTGCGGGGGAGGGGCAGGGTGGTGGGTAGTAAACTCCGGAATATGGGCGAACAGAGTTGAGTAACTAAATAAATAAATAAAACAAATTACATTGCGCGCGCTGCAACGCCAAATCGGCGATGCAGCGCGCAATGTAGTTCGTTTTATTCATTTATTTAGTTACTCAACTCCATTCGCCCATATTCTGGAGTTTACTACCCCCCACCCTGCCCCTCCCCCGCCCCGCCCCACCGCCCCGCAGCACTCCATTGAGGAGCCGCTACTGGTTGCTAACCCCTCGACTACCCGTGGCCGTTCAACTCTCATCCTTTGCATGACTCATAGCTGCTTCAGGCTTCCCAGCTCTTTCAGTTCTCATGTATCTATCCCGATGGTGGTCCTTCACCTCGCAGTAATGCTCATCCATCGACTACAGCTTACACGTCTGCTGGGCAGCACTTGGAAACAGAAGCGTGAAGTGGCACATACAGTGTTTGTGAGTGAAGGAGATTTGGCTCAGTCTCCTCCCGTCTCCGGAGCACAGAGCATGCCTCTCCCAGCCACTGCTCATGCAGATGGTGGAGTCCCGGGCAAGAGCTAAAATGCAGAGAATGTCTGAGCTGAGCTCCAAGAGCCTGGAAAGCAGGCATGCTGGGCCGGCATTTTGCAGCATAAATCAAGTAGTTAAAGTGCAGCACTCGTCAATCGGGTGCCGCAAGAGCCTTGAAAGCGCGGCATACTGGTCCGCCATTTTTCTGGAAAGCCAGGTGTTACTAAAAAATGGAAAACAAGTAGTTAAAGCATGGCGCTCGTAAAACAGGAGCCTCGAAAGCGCTGGAAGTGCACGGTGTGATTTGAAAAAAGTATTTAGCCCTGCAGCACATTACGAGTGTAAAATCGGGTGAACACACGTCCAGGAACAAAAACCCAAATGTAGTATTTTGCCATGCACCACATTATTATGCGTACATGATTGGGTTAACATGCTTACGCAAACAAAAGCCCCCATTTTTACAAAATACAAATACCATGGTAAACATGAGTGTGCCGTGTTGATGCATGAGCTGACGCAAACAAATAAATGAGTGCGCCCAAAGGAACCGAAAATAAAAGGAACCAAAAATAAAAAAAAGAGTAAGCTTACACAAAACCAGGTATTTATGACCGGCAGGAACAGGAGCCAGTGGAAAAGATGGGAGGTGCTAGAATTCCCTATGCCAGATACAGCATGCCTCGCAAAGCAGCGCATGCGCTGCTTAGGCTCGAAAGATTGAAAGGTTGAAAACCTAAAGTAAGTTAACTGATGAACTGTTGTAATCCTTTTTTTTTTAAATAGATTTTATTGGCATTTGACTCATGTACAGTTCCATTATTATCATGTCATGATATTTAAATACACATATGGTTTATGCTATTGTTCTCTTCCTCTTCTCTGCTGTGTTACCATTTCTTAGAAACATTTCAACAAAATTAAACTGGGTTCAACTCCCATTCCCCCCTCCCCTTAACGAGTCGCTTTATTTGTAGCTTATGTTTTCCAGCTTTTGGTGTTAGCTTCTTTCACAATATGCTCTATCCTTGTCTGGAGTCTGCGTGGGGTAAGGAGGGTCTTGCAACTGTCATCCCACCTTATTCCCTCTGTGTTCCCATCTCATTGTCCCTTTCCGGTGGTGGCGAATTTGATAGGGCTTCTGCTGTCTCATCTAGGTCTGATGCCCTCATGTCATCTAATAATCTCCCCCATGATCTCACAGTGTCTAGGTTCCCTATGCCTCGGTTTGCTGCTCTCAACAAGATTCTATTTTCTGCGTCTGCCCACTTCTCCAGCTCCCTTTTCCAACTTTCTATTCTTGGCCCCCTTGTAGCCTTCCAATTCTTCATGATTTCCCTCTTCGCTAGTACATATGCTAGGTCCTGAAATCTCCCAGTGACCTTTGTCTTGGCCGTATGTGGGAACCAGCCTAGTATACAGTGTCCAGGTGTATGTGGTACCTCTCTGTCTATAGTACTCTCGACTACAGTTAGCACCTCCTCCCAAAAGCCCCTCAGGCCCGGACAATCCCACAGCATGTGCAGAATATGCGCCTCTCTCTCCCCGCATCGTGGGCAGGCCGCTTCCCCAGCCTGAAAGCATTGCCTGATTTGTGCTGGCGTAAGGTACGCTCTATGTAGGACATAATAGTTTATGAGTTTAAACCTGGCATTTCTTGATACCTTAAGGGTACGCTCAACAATGGTTTCCCAGTCCTTTTCCGTAATCGGCACCCCTAAGTCCTCTTCCCATTGTGTTCTCAAGCGTTCCATAGGTTTCTGGACGTCCCGCCTGATTGCTTTATAGATGCAGGAGACCGTCTTTATCCTGCCTGCCGATATGGGCACATATCTGCCACAGTCCAGTGCTCTGGGTTCTGTTGCTCCCGTAGCCCAATGTTTCCTGAACACCGCAGTAAGAGCTCTATGCAGTAGGAAGTGTCCCTGTGGGAGGTCAAACTCCTCTCAGAATTCCTCAAATGGGAGCATCTGGGATTCCCTAAATAGGTCCCCGACTACTGTCGCCCAGCTTCCTTCCAGTCGTCTAACCCTGCCAAATTCCCTCTGTGCGGTAAATATCAGAGCATTTCTATAGGTATGTCTGGGGAGTAGGGGACCCTGCATCCTGCTCGCTGGAGCCATCTTGCCCAGCATCGCGTTATTATTTTTTCCTCATCCGTTTCCCTGTGTGGTCTCTCCTTTAATCGGAGCAGGATTCTTGCAAGAACTGGGGCTTCTGGGGCGAATGTGGACTGTGCCGTTTCCGGGTTTCTACTGTCTGCCAGCCATCTCACAAAGCATTGGAGCTGTGCTGCAAGATAGTATGCCCTGTCGTTGTGGAGCGCTGCATCGTGGCCAGGGCTACTCGTCTGCGGCCTGCCCCCCAGAGAAATGTTATTAACTGCGAGTTCAAATCTCGGAATGTTGTGCTCGGGACCCATATCGGAAGTGTCCCGAATATATACAGCAGACGTGGTAGCGCCACCATATTCAGTAGGGTCACCCTGCCTGCCACTGACAGCGGCAATGAGCCCCAAAAGTCCATGGAAGAGCGGAGTGCTCTTATCCCCCTGCCTACATTGCCTTCCACCAAGTCTGCAGTCCTGTGATATATTGTCACCCCCAAGTACTCTAGGCAGGTGGGTTCCCATTGTAGGGTTCCTAGTCCCTCCAGAGGACGTCTATCCGTAGTGTCGTGGGAAATAGCTTAGATTTTCGCCAGTTCACCCTCAGTCCCGAAAGATGGCCGAATTCTTCCAGCATACCTTTGGCCCCCTGTAGGTCCCTGTCTGTGTCCTGGAGAAAAAGGAGTAGGTCGTCTGCGTACAGTGCTATGCGGTGGTGGGTTTCTTTTATCATCAGCCCCATGTAGTCCCGCCCTGTCCTGCCGTGACATGCTAGCGGCTCCATGGCTAGGGCGAACAGCAGTGGGGATAATGGGCATCCCTGCCTAGTTCCCCTCTCCACCCTTTGGCTCTGGGAGACAACTTTCCCCGTATGCACTCTTGTCCTTGGGTCTGTATACAGTAGCTTTACCCACTGCACAAAGCCTTCGCCTAGGCCCATCCTTTCCAGGACTCGGTATAGGTATTGCCAGTCCAGGCTATCAAACGCCTTTTCAATATCTACTGCAAATATTGCAGCATCATCTTTGGAGTAGTCCTCCGCCCCCAATATAGCCAGGAGTCGTCTGATATTGATGGCAGTGTTCCTATTTGGGATGAAACCCGCTTGGTCTCCATGTACCAGCTGGGGCATATGTGGCTATAATCTGTTCGCTATTATTTTGCTCAATATTTTATAGTCCATGTTCAGCTTGGACAACGGCCTATAAGGTGTTCTGTCTTGGGCTGGCTTTCGGGGTTTAAGGATAGGGACTATTAGGGCTTCCTTCGTGGAGTTCCGTAGCGTTTTCAGTTCCCTTGCTGTCTCATACATCGAGACCAGCTTAGGAGCTAGTTCCGTCACATATGTCAGGTAGGATTCGGCAGGCAGCCTGGTGTTTTATTGTGCTCCATGTGTTTGATGGCGACTTTCAGCTCCCATAAGGTGATGTCCTTCCCTGAGTCCTCCGCGTCCTCTGGCTCTAGTCGCGGCAGTCCCAGTCCTTTTAGATACTCTCCCAATGCCTCGTCGCTGCACCTAGAGGCACTGCGGTACGATTTGGTGTAGTATCTGACAAAGATGTCATTGATCCCTTCCTGAGTATATTGCCTGTTCCCATTCTCATCCTCCATTTCTACTATTGGTGACCCCCTGTTATTTGGGTTGGCTAGCCACACCAGTAAAGGGCCTGATCTGTAACCCCGGGTGGAGTTCGCGTAGCCGCGCCACGCGAGGCTACGCGAAGCGGCAAAAAACGCAGAGTTACGCGAGCATGCGGAGTTGCTTGTTCCGCATGCTCGCGTATGCTCGCGCATGCTTGCAAGATGTTTTTGATGTTCTGCAACGCGGATTGCGTGTTCGGGGGAAATATCGCATGAACTTCACCACGCGGTCGCCAATGGGCGCGGCCATCTTGTTTTCCTAGTCTTTGCATGGTTCTGGGGCCTGTTTTTCATCCCTCTCTAATCTTTTCAATCCTTTGTTTTTTACACTGTTTTTCTGATTGTTTTTATTTATGATCTATCCCTCTCTCTCCCTAAGTGTATATTTGCGTTTTATTTCTACTTTTACTGCGTTTTTTGATTTTTTTCTACTTTTTTATATTATTTGCTTTTTTACTTTCCTACTTCTTCTCTTGACTTTAATTTTTACTCCTACATTTTCTTTTCCGCCCCCTGCCCACCCAGAACCATGGCTAAGGCTACCTCTACCTCTAATAGTAAGGGGAAGGCGCCTGCACCCAAGAGCCGCCTTCCTTGTGGCAGACGGCGCCCGGAAGGGGTGCAGGCCCGGGCCCTTTTCACCAAGGCGGCGGTGGCCGCCCTTGTTTTTTTGTACAGAGCCACTTTTCCTTAACCTTGGCAGCAAGCGGCAGACCCGGCTCCATTTACGCTACCCAGGATTGTCACCGCCAGTGGGCGAGGGTGCGCCGAGCAGTGTTTCGCTGCTCTGGGGTCCGGCGCACCCATAACCAGCTGACTCACCCGTGGTCAGACATCTTGGACCGGGAGCAGGACCTGCTGGACCTGCTAAGTGTTGAGGTCGTGGGGCTTGGTGAGTAGCTAATTATAGTAGTATTGTGTGTTCTGTTCTGTGTTATTGTTATTGCGAATAATATTTTTTTCCCAAATAGCAAGAATGCTGCTTCTTACATGCAGGTAAGTTACGTTTAAAAATCTTATGCGATTATTCTTCTAGACACTAGACAGGTGCTCGGCGCTACTAATCTTACTTGTTTGCAACTTTGCGCTCGCTTGGGCTGATTATGTAAGAGAGTTTAGAGAACTTAAGTTAGGTAATGCTAGAGAGACTACAGTCCTTTCCTTTGTCCTTCTGTCACTAAGATAGTGGTGGATTGATAGGTAGTTTAGTTACTTAGTATTAGTTGGTAATTTTTTAACGGTCTGCGTGACGCGTCCTCCGTCACTTCACGTGCTGCTGAGTGCTGACTCCAGTCCTTAGTAGAACCTTTTGTAGTTTGTTAGTGAGTGAGTAATATAGCAGCTAACTCATCAGCACATCAGCAGCAACCAACCAACAATTTGGTGTATGCAAATGTATGCATGCGTTCATCTATGCATTTTTGAGGACTAAAATAAATGGAAATGCAGACTTAGTGAACAATTGGCCTGTCAAAAGGGGTTGATTCATTGACGATTTCGAATGAGATTGAAACTTAGAAGAAGCAAATATATTTTTGGTAATTCATTTCCAATATCTTTGAAATAGGTGGGCTAGGTCAGGTGGTACTTAGGTTTAGGATTCTGGAATCAGAATGGAACACTGGTTTAATAAATAATAACTAGACGGGCAGCGAATCCCGCAATACTACTAGTCGATCAGATTAGATAGGTCAATTTTATTGCAATTGTTGTTTCCAAAAATGTTTTTAGAGCGTTTTAAAAAATATTTTATTTGTTTCACACCAATCATCAATGTTTGTCTCTTTCTTTATTATATCTTACATGATCAGCACCCAGGGGCAAGAAGACGACGGGGTCTGAGGCGGGAGCTGGAGATGTCTCCCAGGGCCAGGACCGCTCGTCTACCAAAGGCTCTGCTGCTGGCCCCAGTAAGTCCTCCTGTTGTAAATATTAATAATTATATTTCCTTAACTTTTACTGCACCTTATTCTTTCCGAACTAATATTTCCGTTTCCTAATTCTATTTTTTACCAAATCTTCTTCGATCTATCTGTTTCTAAATTCTTGTTATCCCTGCCTCCAACTGCCTTTGACTCTGTACTACTACTATTAGTCTGTCTGTAGCTTGCCCAGTTGGCCACTCTTTATTTTTCAATAGTTTTAAAACTCAGATTCACCAATAGCTCTAGCCACTGAGTCCAATCCTTTGGGTTGTCCTCTTCTTAATCTTCAATCAATCAATCAGGGAATTGTAAGCGCGCTACTCACCCATAAGGGTCTCAAGGCGCTGAGATGATTGAGAGGCTTTTCGACAATTGCCACCAACAAAATGCCCAACCAGATATTTTACTATTTTTGATAGGATAGGACATACTACTACTGTCTACTCTACTCTAGTACCCTATTTGTACTAGTGATGTATGTGGTGTATGTATGTATTGTATTAATTATTTTCAATCTTGCTAGTGAAAAAGAATAAATAGGGGGAGGCATATATGGCATCTAAAAAATGTGTAATGTTTTTTCTAGGTGTACCGACCACCAGTGCCGGGGCCAGCGGCGGGGCAGGCGACGCCAGCCAGGAGGGAGCAGCAGATGCGGCAGCTGCCGCAGGGGTGGGTGAGCCTGCAGCAGTGGCGGGTGGTGGTAAGTTATACTTATATTCCTTACTTATTGACAAACGTTACACACTCGCTGCAAGGGTGTACACTGTATGTTGAGAGAGACTAAGTTGTTGTGAACAACGGTTGAAGAAGAAGACACCCTTTACTTAGCTTTAGCAATAGCATTAGCGGCAGGAGTTGAGTAACTAATGGCCTCTTCTATCTGACTTCAACTCAGCTGGGAAAGTTTTATGGAGAAGACAGAGTCAGACGACCTTGATGGATGGGTTGAACGAAAAGGGAAAGAAGGATGGAAGGAGGAAGGACGGGCGAGATGTAATATTTGACTGGCAGAGAAGGATGCGTGGGATGCATAGGTGGGTGATAGGAATCGGATGCATGGGTGGTTGAAGGATGGGTGGGAGGTGAAAGAAAAGATGCCTGCCTGGGTGGGTGAAACTGTATGGGTGATAGGAAGAATCCTCCGGGGGGTTTCATGGGTCAAACTCAAAGGCAAGCAAGGAAGGACGCATGGGTGGTGGTTTAAAAAAAATAACAAATGTATGTTGTTGGTGAAACTAAGGTTTGTTGAGAGATTAAGAAGAATGATAGACATGTTTACTTTGGATGCCTGGATGGTATTCAATCATCATAGCATAGGTGGAGACTGTCACTGGATGAAGAGTCTTTGAAGAGAATGTAAAAGAAAAATAAACCATGCCAGAGTAGCAAAGCCAAGGAGAATAGAAGATTAGAATTAAAAAAATATAAGGCTAGAAGAGCAATGCAATGATTGATAAATGGAAAAATCGCTGGAAAGAGAAACAACAGGACTGTTTTTTTGCAAGGTTTTTGATTCAAGGTAGTATTTTCAGAATATTCCCGTGACTCACAGTAGTTTGCAAGCACAGCATATATATTGTGTATGTATGTTATCAAGCGCCTCCCTCCGACTCCAAGGCCCATTCCCTACCTAAGTCATTTATTTTCGACTGTGTCAGCCTGTCATGGGTGGCCTATCGGCTGCATGGCACAATCAATCAAAAGTACCTCATGTCGTCCCATATATAATCAATGATTATTCGGATCAGATATCATCTGCCTTGTTGTAGTAGTCAGGGTGAAAGTGAAATTGAGAAGTTGCCATTGATGTAACAGAGTATGGCCACCCATAATAGAAAAATAAGATAATTGTGTAGTTGTAGACTACAGTTTCCCCACCTGCAGACAGTAGTAAATAAAAATAACATGAGTCTGCGACACTAGTATGTTTGTCTAGGGCGCAAGCTGACTGAGCTGGCATGCCTACAACAAGGTTAATTTAGCTAAACAAGAGAGAGAAGAAAAAGACTTGTCTACTCCATAGTGCCTAGTAGTAGTAATGCCTGAAACTCTGACAAATGTTAGAGGCTGAGGAAGCGGGAGGATACCACAAATGTTATGTACTGTGCTTGCTAGTGCTACTGTGCCACTATGTGTAGAATTTAATTTTGTGTTACTGTTTTGCTAAGAGTATTGGTTACAATTGTCTTTTTTCTTTCTTGATATAGCTACTCCTTCCCAGCCAAAAGCACAACCAAACAGGAAGGAGTTGGCAGCCATGGCCCGTTGCCGGAAGCTGGAGGCCATCTGCAAAGAATATCGGCGGCTGGTGGTCCTGGCGGAGGAGGAGGAGGAGGCAGCAGCAGCAGCTGCAGCCTCCTCCAATGCCCCGGGCCCCAGCCAGGCCCCCCTCAGTGGTACGGCGCAGCGGTCTGGCAGCCGCCCACCGCGCTTCATTCAACACTGTTGCCCCCACCGTGGATGCAATTGTAAAGCATTCAAGCGCCGCATGCTCCTCCGGGTGGCGCGCCTAGAGGAGCGGATAAAGGTCCTGGAGGGTAACAAGCGAGCCCGCCGCTAGAACTCCGTCGCATTGCCCCTTTTTTAATTTTTTTTTTGGTGGGTCGGAATTGGGCTTTGGGGATAAGTTGGGGTTTATATTTATTATTTATTATGGACAATGTTCTAGAGTGGACATTGGTTGGACTCTTTCTTTATCTTTGGACATTGGTTGGGGTTAGGGAGAGGGGTGGGTCAGGTGTTGTGGGATTTTTACATTAGTTTATTTTGTTAGGGGAATAAATTATTTATACTTAAAGTTTACATACGATGTAAATGTTTTGTGGGGGTGTTACTCTTTTACTTCACACGGTTTCCTTTGGTGCTGCAGGGCAGCAGCCAGTTTTTGATTTAAATAATCTGCCGATAGTGTAACACACGCACAGATAGATGGGGTACCCTCACTTGTGAGTGACTTGTCCTACTAGTACTGTCAGTCTGTCCTCCTAGTCTATGCAGTCTGTAACTGGACTCGGAACGGAAGGGTGTGGGTGTGTGAATTAATGAATTAATTTCCATATTATTAATTATGCCTCTCCCAAACTTCTTCTCTTACCTGTGATTGGTGTTTATTTAAACTTAGGCAAAGCGATGGCTGCATGGTGATGATGGTTTGGTTTCCCAAGATGCCATGGTGGTGGTGATAGTAGTAGTAGTAGTAATAGACACTGGCAGTAGCATTTGCAAAAAAAGAAAATGAGACAGTCAGTCGCCAGAGGGAGACTTGGGAAGGAGTAGTAGAACAAAGTACAGTACACAAGAAGACTGCCAAACAAGAAACCATGATGATAAGTAATGCGTAACCTTTAGTGCTGTAAGGATGATGAATCGATGCCGGCTATTAATGATTCCTCTGGAAAAAAAAATTACTTGCAAATACTGAGCATGGGTGGGCAAGCAGAAGAAGATTCTTGCCCTGCCTTGAGTTAGTGTTGCTTTCACCACATCTGCCCCAGCAAGTGTGTGATCAATTATTGGCGTAAATTAATTTAATTTAGTCACACCTCAATATAAATCACACAGCTCGGGGGAAGAGGGTTAGGGTTTGATGAATGGTTGGGAAGGGTATTTGAGGGAAAGGTTTGACAAAGACAAACACTACACATGGACAACACACAGTCTTGGCAGACAACCATCATAAATCTGTTAAGGGAGAAAAAGGAAATGCATGCATGATGATGACTTGATGGTTAATGATGAGCAGTACTAGACTAGTAGTACAGGCCTGGGCAGCAGTATATTATTAATTATTATTATTATTATAGAATTGCCTTGCTTGTCCCCCCGGAGAGACCCAAATTACATACATTTTATGTTCTGTTGTACCGGGCTTCCTTTTAAAGCTAGCAAAGAAAATTTAAAAATAGCTGTAGGGGTCAAATATATAAGCAAACATAATAAACAACAATACACACAGTCGTAAAATGATTGAAGAGAAAAAATTTATCAAATGAAATAAAAGAAGACGATACAATAAGTTAATATGCTATGGTCAAATTGGGAGTTGCATCTCGGCGTTCCTCTTGGTCCTTCCTTCCATGGACGCTCCGTCCATCAATCTTGGGTGCCACTGCCTGCCTGGCGGATGCGGATTTATAAATTAAGTGTGAGTTGTTTTTCCCAGTATAGCACAGGGTAAAGGCCGGCCTGTAAGTGTAGATGGAAAAACAAAAGGGATATTGAAAAATCAAGGAGAAAAGCAAAGTTAAAATGCATAAATTACGGAGGAGTGCAACTAGATCACTTTCAGAGGCGGCATGGCTAAATCATGTCTACTCTGTTTCCAGCATCAACCTACAACAACAACAGGGCAGAGCAGGCCCGCGGCATCCACCCAACCTCCACTTAGCTTAGATTTTGAGCCAGACAGAGCAGACATATACAACAACATAGCATTTTCCAAATTAAGTAACTAAATCAATGCACCACTGTCAGTCATACCACTACACTCGCCTCCACCACTACACAGACATGTAGGTCTGCTGTGGTTGTTGTTGACTCGTTTACCTTTTAGGCCACTTCATGAAATGCCTGAGTTATTCCATCAATCATCTCCGATCCTACTGACTGACTGCAACAAGTATAGTATGGTCATCATGGTGTCCAACTCTGTAGTGTACCGAGTGAGCCCTGATTCCATATTCAAAAATGCAATGGATCGGCCTGCAGTAGAAGTAAAATTTTGTTATTAAACAACAAGAAGGGAAACATTGACTTGAGTCACTTTTTTGTGTGTAGATTAAATACTAGTACACTTCATGCACAACACAAACACCAATCACTCAGAGTCAGCGTCTAATGCATGCCATCATCATCATTACCTGTTCTTAAGGGGCAGTCCCTCTCAGAAAGGAGGATAGCTATAGTCATGTTCTTTGGAGGGACTCGACGAGGCAGCACAGGTACACATTTCTTGTACTATTCTCCATCCAATGTCTGGCTTGAGGGAAATTGATTTAGGGCGAGTCAGGAGGAGTGGACTGGAGCAGGACTCGGAGGAGTGGACTTACTTCTTTAATGACTGCACACAGTTGCAACTCAAATCCAACAATAAAAGAGTAAGACGGTGGTGATGGATTTGTTGTGATTTGAACCAGAAAGACAGAGACACACACAAATAATAAAAGTAAATAAGGAAGAAAGAAAGTAACAAGTTGAAAGCCTAGTTGTCAGGGAAGTAGAGCTCGTCCTCAAACTCTGGTGGTTCACCCAGACGTAGGTCATCTAACACACTACTTCCATGACCTAAGTCGCTGTCATCATCTTCCTGCTGTGCTTTTTCAGGTATGGTGTAATCTGGTGGTATAAAGTGCTGATTCATTCTGATCATGGTTAACTTCTCCACGTTTTGGTGTGAGAGACTGGTCCTTTTCACTGTTACAACAGCACCAGCAGCACTGAAAACATGCTCAGAAGAGACACTTGCGACAGGGCATGCCAGATAGTTTATAGCCAGCCTGCTGAGCACTGGCCATTGGCCCCTTTTCCCAAACCAATACACCAATGGGTTTTGATCAATGTAGACCTCTGTTGGGTCATCCAGATAGGCCTGGACCATCTGCTCAATGCTCAGGGGTGCTCCGCTTTGCTCGGCCTCTTTTGCCTTTGCCTCAGCACTGGACCTAACAAGCCCTTGCCATACATACCATTCCTGTGCCGATTTTACTGGGGCTGATGATCCTGTTCTTGCTGTTGTTGATGTTGTTCTTGATGTTGGTGGTTTTGACTGCTGTGAGCCAACCGCACTGCCCTCAGGCTCTGAAGTTGAACTTGACGCCGGCTGCCCTGCAGTACTTGTTGTGGGCTGGAGTAGCGGGCCTCTAATTCCCAGCTGTTCTTTTTCTAAGCGACTGGCTTCCGCAGCTATTCAAGTTTTGTAATTGGCAACATCCACTTCTGAAAAAGGAATCAATGTGTCAGTGTTCAGCACTGCTTTGTACCGTGGGTCCAGAATTGTGGCAGAAATGTAATGGTTGGATGACAGAATGCCTCTTTGCACCCTTGTATTTTCAGATAAGCGAAGGGTTAAGCTCTCCACCAACTCATATGCTTCTTTTTTTTCCTCCACACCTGCGTACATTGCAGACACCCCCTTCAGCTGTTCCTGTAGCATGTGCAACAATGGGATAGCTTGGCCCATAGTACAGTCCTCCTTGCTGACTTCACGTGTGAAGAGCTCGATAGGAAGTAGCATCTCTGACAGGCATTTAACTAGGCCCCATTGGTCCATCTCAACGGTCATGCCTTTCACAGTAGCATCCCCTCTTTGCATGACATATTCACTGATTGGTCTGTACTGCTCAAACAGACGTTCAAGCATGTAATACGTTGAGTTCCAACGTGTTGGCACCTCCTGGATGAGTGCTTTAACTGGCACTCTATGCTCACGTTGAATGATCCTCAGCTGCTTCCGAGCTTTAAAAGAATGACTGAAATGTGTGCAGATTCTTCTGCAGGTGGTCAGTAAGTTGCTGACACAGTCTTCTTTTTTCAGAAAGTCTTGAACAATAATGTTAATGCAGTGCACCAAACACAGGACCCTGAAATAGCCACCATCATACATGGCCCTAATTATATTACTGCCATTGTCCGTGGCAACAAAACCAATGTTAAGCCCTCTTGGGTGCAGCCATTCAAAGACCTTGCTGTTAAACTCTTCCAAAATGTTTGCAGCAGTATGAGATTTCTCCATGGTGAACATGGCTACAGTTGCATGTTTCCGCGTGGCATTACAAATCTCAGCAGTGGGGGCGTGGCTAGCAGCCATCGGGAATGGCCGCACTCTGAGGCGGCTCCGCTGCCCTCACCGTCTTTCTTGATATAATCCAGCACCACACCAGTTGACACCCCTTTGTTCTCGGGGGTACGGATCCCGGAGAAGGTTATGCCATCAAGTGCGTGCAGCCCGCTGCGGGAAGCACGCCAGAACTGAGCGGCTATCGACGCCATCGGGACTCCTGCAAATCATCATGGCGGCCCTTCCCCGTACTTCCAGTCACTGAGGTGAGCGCGTGGGGCTGCGGCGGAAGCAGGAGGCCGTGGGGAGGCCCGGATTCCCTGACGGCTGATCCCGTAACTTGCCGGTGGACATAGCATCTGCAGTGGGGAAGCCTGAGAGTTGGCGGCGGTGGGGGCATCACAGCGCGGAAGAAAATTGAGGCCCGGCTCGGCGGCCTACTATATCGTGGCACAGGAGGTGGGAGCCCCCTCTGGTGGTCGTTTTCATCCCGCAAGAGGAGCCGCCGCCTCGTCAGATTGCACGCCTGTGATAACGCGCTACAGAGCAGCACGAGAGATCGGTGGCGCTGGTGGAGTGGGGGGAGCCGCAGTGGATACGAGGCTAGGGCATTGATTGTGCCTGGTAAAGGCCCCACTTCAGTTATCAGAGGCCCAGGACAGACACAAGGAGCACTACGCTCATACGGGGCAGCGGGGAGCATAAGGTATCATACCCCCCGATCTGTGGGGGCCCGTGGATCGGTAGTCAATGAGACTCGGGGCCCAGCAACTCTCCAGTGCCTTATTATTACTCTTGCCCCCAACAATACTGCACTTGCCCAGAAAGGACTGTGGGGGCCTCGTGGTGGGGTTACAGGCTCCCCCCCTCGCCTGTCCATTACAACTCGGCGATTCGGTGCAGTGCCTCCCTGCTACTCGCCTACCTGAGAACAGCCCCACTCGCCCTACCAGAACACCCGACAGGCCGGCAGGGGAAGGAATTCCCCACCTCCTGTGCAGGCAGCAGTGAGTACTGGTATAGGGCCCTACACAACTAAGAGGACGCTGCTTATCCCTGCGCAACAATGGCCACTGGCAGGGGATCTAAAACGCAGGCCCAAAAGACATTAGCTAAATTTGCCTGGGGCAAAATGGGTGAGGAGGACGATGCTACCACCAAGGGGGGAACAAAAGATCTTCCATCACAGGCCCCTCAGTCAGATCTGACTCTCCACGATGTCATGGAAGCCATAGCTGGGGTGTGGACCTCGCTGGAGACTCGCAATGACTCCGTCAACATTGAGGTCTCCCTCATCAGGGCCGACTTGCGGAAAATAGACGATAAAGTGAAAGACGTGGAGGAAGTTACTGGGATACTGACGTCGGACACGGCTCTCCTTAAGCAAAAAGTGGCCCAACTCCGTGATCAACAGGTGAAAATGGAAGGACTCCTCGACGACTATGAAGGGAGAGCGCGCAGAAATAACATATGCATCCTGGGAATCCCGGAGCGGGCGGAAGGGCCGGTTGCAGACCTCTTCGTCGAGGACCTGGTGCTGACCAAGCTCCAACCGAAGCGCCTGTCCAGTTACTTTTCCATTGAACGCGCCCATCGTGTCCCTGGGGGAAGGCCAAAACCGGGAGCCCCTCCGAGACCAATTATAGCACAAGTGTTCAATTTTCGCGACCATGATGTTATACTTCAAACAGCACAAGCCCGCCCACCATTGACACTGGAGAATAGCGCAATCACCTTTTTCCCGGACTTCACCACCAAAGTGCAAGCTCAAAGACGCAGCTTTATTACAGTCAAGAAAGCTCTACGAGATAAAGAAATAAAATACTCTATGCTCTTTCCAGCAAAGCTCCGGGTCGAATCCGAGGGCAAAACTTGGTTCTTCTCATCTCCAGAAGAGACTTGGGAATGGCTGAAGGGTTGGCGAAGAGTCGGGAGACCGAATGGCAGTAGAAATGAAAGACTCCAAGGCAGCAGACTGAACAATGGGGACACACCTCGGGACGACCCAACTCAGGAGGAGCTGCTCTCGGCCCCGAAGGGCTGACAAGGTGGGACGTTGCGAACTCTAAACATTGTAGCCTGGGAGACCCCTGGGGACCCTGGGCACAGGGTGAAATACCTGATAAGGTACTGGGGTATTCTTTATAGGCCCGTCGCTGACGAGATGGGATCCACCAATGCTAACCCAAGCGGGACTGCTGATAATATGTTGCTCAGATGGTTAAAGCTTGAGATGGGACTAGTATAGATCTACATGACATAATGTGTAATATGTTTTCATCCTTCATTTACGGCGAGGGTGGAAGGGTTGTACTCCAAGCACCACGTATATGGGGGGGTGGGCGACAGACACTCTGCCTTGTTGGGGGGTGGGTAATTTGAAATCCGTCGGCAGGGGGGCAGGGAGGGGGGTAGAGAGGGTAAGTTGGGGGGGTTCATTTGTTGGTTTTATTGTTAAATGTCATGATGCACAGTGTTGTACACTAGATATGGGAAATTGTGTCCTTCCTACATTGACGCGGTATAGACGGCTGAGGGTCGCGCAGTTCTCCGCAATATATGGCCAGTCCAAGTCAGGGCAGACAGTTGCTTATGCATTGAAGGATTCACTCACCCCTTTTGGTGGCCTCAGCATGTACTCCACTAGTCCTACTAACGATTCTGCATGGGTAGTACTATAATTACAAAATTGTCCATTTTGGCGTGGAATGTAAACGTACTGGGTGACAAAATAAAGCGGGGAGTGTTGTCGCAATACCTCAAGAGAAAGGCGCCAGACTTAGTATTGCTACAAGAGATCCACCTTATAGGTAATAATTGCAAGGCTCTCAGCAGGTGGGGTATAAACTATTGGTTCATGCGGGGTTCACATCTGGTTCCAGGGGGACTGGTATCCTAGTATGAAAGGGCCTAGCTCTTACGCCCACTCATGTCTGGGCAGATCCGCAGGGAAGATTCGCAGTGATGGAGGCCACCTGGGAAGGGAAACTGATTAATGTGGTGTCTGTGTATCTCCCACCACCACTGGTAAAGGAAGCACTCAGCGACTTAGGCAAGATCCTCATTGATCTCCCCGATAGTACCCTGATACTGGGAGGTGATTTTAACTTGACCATGGACGATGCACTGGATAGGTTTCCCCGGTGACCCCCCGCCCGTCACAGCACTCAAATGAGGGAATTTGTTCAGGCCATGGGACTGACAGACATATGGCGCTCACTACAACCATACATGCCGTACTACACCTACTTCTCTCATGCACATAACAGTATGTCCCACATAGATTACTTCCTTACGCACTCAGCGGACATTGGCTATTTCCATGATCCTTGCGGGCTCCCAAGGGGGATCTCGGATCACTCCCCAGTGTGGATCGAGCTTACCTTTTCCTGACAAACTCAGCGTAGCTCTATAGTTATTAATCCGTGGCTTCTAATGATCCCAGATATAAAGGAGGAGCTCACCGAGCAGACAGACTGTTATTTTGCTGAAAATCTGGGATCAGTGGACTCAGCGCAGACCATTTGGGAAGCTTACAAAGTGGCACTAAAAGGGCATGCACTGGCGTTAAAAATAGGTTATATCCGCCGTCATAATGAGCAAATACTGCAGGCAGAAAGTGAACTCCAACAGTTAGAGACGCAGCACAACTCTTCACCCAGCGAGGCCACTGCACACCGCTTAACTGTTAAACAACTCGAGTATAAAGCACTGGCGCGAGAAAAAACCCGGGCACGATTACTCTACACACGCCACAGGGTGTACGAAATGGGAGATAAATCGGGGAAAATGCTTGCCTGGCTAGAGAAGAGGGAACAGGGAGAGTGGTGGGTACCTGAACTATCCACCGGCGGGAATACACGGGTCTCCGACCCCCAAGAAATAGCAGAAGCGTACGCGGATTATCTGGAGACGGTGTATACATCTTCCACTACCTATACGTCGGAGGATTCTCGACAGCTGTTGGTTGATATAACTCTGCCCTCACTGTCCGAGACTGAAAGAGCTAACTTGGACGCCAACATCACGGATGATGAAATTTGCAAAGCCATATTTAGTGTCCAATCAGGGAATTAATGGGGCCCAACGGGATTCCAATTGAGTTCCTAAAATCGATGGCTTTACAGATAGCAGCCCACCTTAAGCACATGTATATAGAAAGCCTACAGAAAGGAATATTGCCCGAAGATCAAAGATTGGCTTCCATAGTGGTAATCCGTAAACCCGGGAAACCGGCGGATAGTTGCAGTTCTTACAGGCCAATCTCCTTGATGAATGCGGAGGCCAAAGTCCTGGTGAAATTGCTGGTGTCCCGTCTCAATGCTGTCCTCCCCTCACTAGTACACGCAGATCAATCCGGCTTTGTGCCTGGACGGAACACGGCACCGAACATTAGCCGGGTACACAATGTCTTGGCACGTCAGCAATGTGTAGAAGAGGACGCGGTAATTATGTCACTGGATGCCTCCATGGCATTTGATTCCATAGAGTGGCCCTATCTCGTCGAGGTGCTCGCTCGCTTGGGATTTGACCCACGGTTCATAAATTGGGTTAGGCTGCTATACACTGAACTGCGAGGTCAGGTGAGGGTGAATAATTGCACGTCACGGACGTTCAAGCTGCACAGAGGGACCAGACAGGGCTGCCCCCTGTCCCCCTTACTTTTCGCACTCGTGTTAGAACCCTTGGCGTCATGGGTGAGACGGGATGTAGCTCTCAGAGGCCTAAAATGGGAGGCAGACACTGAGGACAGAATCTCGCTGTACGCAGATGATATCCTGATCTACTTAGCATCCCCCTATGCCTCGATACATAGGATACTGAACATATTCACAAACTTCGGCAAATACTCAGGATATTCTATTAACTGGGCAAAATCAGTGCTATTCGTCCTCCATGGGCCCACACCCAGACTACCTAGGGGATGTGATGTTGAGGTGACCTTTGAAGGATTCCGGTATTTGGGGATATTCATTACTCCAGACCCTAAAACTTTTTATGACAAGAACTTAGTAGTCCCCATTTCGTGATGATGTCAAACACTGGAGGTCGCTGCCACTGTCACTATTAGGTCGTGCGGCCCTATTTAAAATGCTGGCACTACCACGATTCCTTTACCTACTCCAGAACTGCCCATATCATATCCCAGACTCCTATTTTAGTGGCGTTGAGGCGGAGGTCCGAACACTATTGTGGGATGGCAGTATACCGCGAATCGCCTTAGGGAAATTGACGAAAGGGTGGTACGACGGGGGCATCGCACTCCCAGACATACAGCTTTATTACTGGGCTTCACAATTGGTAGCGGTCAACCATTGGCAGTACAGTATCCCGACGAACCCAGCGTATCGACTAGAAAGATATCAGACGGGAAGAGAGGGGTATCTTGGGGCCCTATACACCAAGCCCTGCAAAGGAAGATATCTGGGTCCGATGGCTCAAACGGAATCCATCTGGCATAAGGCAGCCAAACGCCTGGGCTGGACGGGAAAGTTAACCAAAGCTACACCCCTATGGTCCTCTCAACAATTGGGGCTGCTCTGACACCACGTAGGGTTTGACAAATGGGACACCATCGGAATCTCCACCGTTGGCGATCTCCTACAGAAAGGCAAGATTCTTACATTTAAAGACTTACAAACTAAACGCGAACTGGCGCAAGGGGAAATATTTCGGTATCTACAGATTCGCCATGCGCTTAAAACCGCACTCCCAGAACTGACAACCATACCAGATTCCTCCCCCTTGGAGGATCGACTTTTATCAGAATCTATCCCTACCAAAACCATTTCCCTTACGTACCGTAAGCTATGCAACAATATGCCAGACCCCTTCCACACGCTCAGGGACAGATGGCAGGCAGATTTGGGACAGATCGAAGATGATGAATGGCAAACCGCTTTGATGTCCCCAAGAGAGGCAGCCATAAATCATCGTTTTCGGCTGATCCAATTAAAAGTTTTACACAGGACGTACCTCACCGGTGTGACCTTAGCTAAAATAGGAACACGACAAGGTGCACTCTGTCTGCGGGGATGTAACCAAATGGCCACATTTTATCATATACTGTGGGAGTGCCCCCAGATCCGACATCTATGGGAGAGGGCCACAGAGAAACTACAAGATGCGTTAGGGAAACAAATCACTCTAACACCTTTAATGGGGATTCTGAATGTGTGGGACGCAACCGACTTAACAGACATAGAGCAACAACTAGCCACCCTGGGTTACACATTGGTGAAAAGGGCAATTGCAATGAAATGGGGGGCAGCAGACCGTCCACTGATAATAGGCTGTGTGGCAGAAATGGACAAATGTATGGTAGCTGAAAAAGAGGTCTACAAATCTAGGGGCTGTCCTAAAAAGTGGGACAAAAAATGGGGTGCCTGGAATGCATATCGAGGAGAATTGTGTATTTCACCAATGGTGGAACTGGAAATGTCAAGAAAGGGGGCCACGGAAATGTAATGTTGGAATGACAAGCTGTGCACGGAATTTGTTAATTTCTTAATGTCTTCTCTAAAAGAATGTATATCGCTGCTATCCTGTAAGTGACAAATTTAATGTTAATAAACTTATTATACAAAAAAAAGAAAATCTCAGCAGTGTCAACAACACCTGCTGCAGATATCTTTTCTCTAACCCCCACAAAAGAGATCCAGTGTGCAGTGATGCACATGTAATCAGTGGCTTGGCAACTGGTCCACATGTCTGTTGTCAGGTAGATAGTGTGAACAGCACTCTGCTGCAAAGCTTGTCCATGCAATTCCAGCACGTCGTGATGTAGTGCTCGAACAACAACTCTGGCAAAATAGGACCGGCTGGGAACCTTCCATTTTGGGCAGATGGCTGTCACAAATTCAGGAAAACCCACTCTTTCCACAAAAGAAAAAGGGAGAAGGTCCAGCGCTAACATTTTAGCCCGCTTCGCATTGTGCAAACGTGCCGTTGGGTGGTTGCGTTCATACTGCCTCTCCGTCCTAAACATGCTGAGAATGGTAGCCTGGATTTTTTTCTTTTCTGGTACCACTGATGCAGGTGACATCTTCTTGATGCCAGATGTTGTTAGGCTCAACACACGTTTCGTTGCAGTACTCTCTTTCCTGGGACCCCTTGGTATCTCAGCCTGACTCTTATTCTTGTGCCACTGCGATGTTGCTGATGCGGATCTGGCCAGTACCACTGCACTGCTGGGGACAGGGCTACTTTGTGTACCAGAGAAAATGTCTCCCTCTTGTTCACCTTCCACTGTGATCAGATTTTCTACTCCTTCATCCCCACCAAAAACAATGGGTGCAGTTTTGTGGCCACTAAGGTGCGCCTCCCACTGGATCATGTGGTGTTTTTTCAGATGGGTTTGTTTGGCCTCCGGTACCATAGTTTGTACCAAGCTTACCCCGACTAACACCTTGCCCATAAATGGAGTATATCGCAATATTCACCTCCTTCCTGCTAACCGAAAAGAAGTCCCAAACTGGGGAGGTCAAATTTCTGGAGCTGCTGGTGCCACTTTCAATGCCGGATGAACTGGTAGGTGGGAGTGGAGTTTGACTCTCTGCAGTACCTACTTCTACTGCGGTGGTTGTGCTGGATGTAGGTCACTGCCGGGCCTTTGCAAATGCAAATATGGAAGCTGGAGGTGGTGTTGATGTTATCTGTGTTGGTGGTATCCGTGCCACATCCCTCACAGCAATTTGAGATGGGGTAATGTCGGTCTCCACTTTGGCGGGACTAATGTACATGATGACTGGCTCGTCATCATCATCCTCCTCTTCTTCTACATCTTCCCCCATAACTCTAAGACTTTCTGGAACCTTCCTTTTCCCTAGCCTTGTCTTGTGGCGTGTCTCACTCTCAGACTGAGGTGGTAACTTCCAAGTGGCATCTAGATCATCAGAAGGGGGACTTGCAGAAGAACTCGATGGACTAACCCTCCTTTTCCTTGCTTGGGATCTGGAAGACAATGGATCTTCTGAAAGAGTGGCTTGCTCTTCTTCTTCTTCCTCTGCAGGAAGCTCGATTTCCTGAACTCCCCCTCCTTCGGGAGGAACAACTACTATTGTGGTCGGTGCTTGCGGCTGTTGTTGTCCACTTATCTGAGTTTCCTGCGTTGATTGGGTACTACTTTGCGATAACGATAAGTCAATTTCAACATCACTGCTCGTTGGCGTTGTCAAGATTAGACTGGCTGCCTCTGCGACAGACATGGGCTTGGGTCTAGGTTGGTGGCGTGGGTCCACTGATGCGGGGGTGCTGCTCCCAGCTTGCTCCCCGGACACCGCTGCTGAAGGCGCAATTTCTTGTTTCCCAAAAAAGATCTTGGGCGGCACACCAGTCTTGGTAAGTGGCAGTTCCTTCTTCTCACTGGCAACTTTCTTGGTACTGGAGGACCTGGTACCTTTCTTTGGGGCCATCTTCTTCAGATGTCAGCAGCACGCAGTGGCACAAGTTGAAGAGATGTCTGTGGTCACACGTCACGTGATGTTGTGCGCAGCAGTACTTCTCTCTGGCAGTACAATGGGTGATGACGTCTCCCCCTCTTTTGTGCACATACAAGCAAAGAAGCAAGAAGAAAATCAGTGAAACGTGGGATTTGTTGTTGTGGTTCAATTACTACTAGTACAAACAAACAAATATAATATATAACTTAGTGTGTGGTCACACTTGTTAGTGTTATATTATTAAATTTTATTAACTCAGTTATTCAAAAAACATAACAACAGTGTAGCCATTTGTGAGACTTTGACAACAAGGGCTTTCATGGTGTACTGTGTACACTCAGGAAGGATAGGAAAGAAGAAGAACAAAAACAAAAATACAAATGTAATGGAACCTGTTTGGCATTGTGCATCACGTTGGATGCAGCATTCAGGGAGCTGCAGCTGGCAATGGGGATGGAAGCAGTAAGCCAAGAGGAACAAAGGAAAGACATGCAGGCCCATGGCAAAAGCAGCACACTAACTACCACCAAAAAATGGCCACCAGCCACATTGTCACTCACAACAAGCAGGAGGCCTGGAAAACAATGAACTCAAGCAGGCCTATATGGCCAGACAAAGGAGGCATGCTAAACAACACAGCTTTAATGCAACAATGCAAAAACAAAAATCCACAGGGCTAAAAAAGGACGGCAAGTTACACAACAACCACACCACACACATCCAACAAAGGCATTTATTTAACACACACAAAAAAAGTGAAATACCCAAAAACAACACATTTTGCAATTCAAGCCAATGCCATCCATGACCTAAATGATATTTAAATTCGACAGACACCACAAAAACAGTTGCTTCATGCACCCATAATGAGTAGCTCTGGGCCTATTGGTTGGAAAACCCATTGGCAGACTAGGCCACATAGTGAATCAATTCAAATCAATAATATTGCAAATGTATTAGAAAATGTAGTGAACTGTGCTGCATTTTTTTGCTGGGTAATAGTAGAAACACTTGCATGCAAAACAACAACAAGGCATGGCCACCACAAAGAAATCTTGCAGGCCTAATGCAGAAGCACACTGGCTGCCTTCACATAATGGCCGCCAGCCACATGGCCAGGCCACCACAACAACAAGAAAGGGAAGACAGACAATGCAGGCCTATGGCATCAGCACACTGACTGCCTTCACAAAATGTCCGCCAGCCACATGGCCAGGCCACAACAACAAGAAGCAGTAAGCCAAGAGGAACAAAGGAAAGACATGCAGGCCTATGGCAAAAGCAGCACACTAACTACCGCAAAAAATTGCCACCAGCCACATGGTCACTCACAACAAGCAGGAGGTCTGGAAAACAATGAGCTCAAGCAGGCCTAGATGGCCAGACAAAGGAGGCATGCTAAACAACACAGCTTTAATCCAACGATGCAAAAACAAAAATCCACAGGGCTAAAAAAGGTTTGCAAGTTACACAACAACCACACCACACACATCCAGCAAAGGCATTTATTTAACACACACGAAAAAAGTGAAATAACCCCAAAAAAACACATTTTGCAATTTAATCCAATGCCATCCATGTCCTAAATGATGTTTAAATTCAACAGACACCACATAAACAGTTGTTTCATGCACCCATGAGTAGCTCTGAGCCTATTGGTTGGAAAACCCATTGGCAGACTAGGCCACATAGTGAATAAATGTAAATCAATACTATTGCAAATGTATTAGAAAATGTAGTGAACTGTGCTGCATTTTTTGCTGGGTAAAAGAAGAAAAAATTGCATGCAAATCAACAACAAGGCATGGGCACCACAAAGAAGGCTTGCAGGCCTAATGCAGAAGCACACTGACTGCCTTCACAAAATGGCCACCAGCCACATGGCCAGGCCACCACAACAACAAGAAAGGGAAGACAGACAATGCAGGCCTATGGCAAAAGCACATTGACTGCCATCACAAAAAGGCCGCCAGCCACATGGCCAGGCCACAACAACAAGAAAGGGAAGACAGACAATGCAGGCCTATGGCAAAAACACACTGGCTGCCTTCACAAAATGGCCACCAGCCACATGGCCAGGCCACCCCAACAACAAGAAAGGGAAGACAGACAATGCAGGCCTATGGCAAAAGCAGCACACTAAATACCACCACAAAATGGTCACCAGCCACATGGTCACTCACAACAAGCAGCCTGGAAAACAATGAACTCAAGCAGGCCTATATGGGCAGACAAAAGAGGCATGCTAAACAACACAGCTTTAATGCAACAATGCAAAAACGAAATTCCACAGGGCTAAAAAAGGTTTGCAAGTTACACAACAACCACACCACACACATCCAACAAAGGCATTTATTTAACGCACACAAAAAAAGTGAGATACCCCAAAAAAAAAACATTTTGCAATTCAATCCAATGCCATCCATGCCCTAAATGATGTTTAAATTCAACAGACACAACAGAAACAGTTGTTTCATGCACCCATGAGTAGCTCTGGGCCTACTGGCTGAAAGGCCTATTGGCAGACTACTGGGCTAGTGAATTAAATAAATATTGAAAATTAATTTCAAAAGTTGGAGAAAATGCAGTGAACTGTGCAACATTTTTCATGTATAAAAGATGAAAAATTACTTACAAAGAAACAACTAGGCTCCTACTGAACTACAGGCCACCCACCACAATAAATTTTAAAAAACCGATGAAAAGTACCAAAAAAATGTAGGTGCAATGCCCCAATCAAACAAACAACACCAATTTTCCAACTTACTTGTGAAATCTCAGATTCAAAAGTCCTCAAATCCAATGTTATATGATGCAGCAGCCACAAAGAGTGATCCTTCTAGCTCCAAATCCAAATGAAAAGTGAACAGGAGATGGACAAAGCACTGGGAGGAGCCAGCTGGACAGGAACAGGAAGTTGGAGACTCTGGGCCACTTCCTACCTCTTCAAAAAAAAAAAGAAAGAAAAAGGACTCCTTGCACAAGAAAGTACAGTCAAATGTCAATCTGAGGAGTTTTTTAAATCCAAATCATCATTTCGAGAAGGTTTTGATGCTGCTCGAGAGACATTCTTCTCCAGATTGCAAATTCTGCGTGTTTTTAACATTTTACCTTTACATTTTCTTATAAAAAACTGAAAAGGTCAAAATATCTGTGCAATTTTATTATAATCAATTACATGCAGAAATTGTAGCCACATTAGTTAAGTTTGTAGATTTAAGTTTGTGTTTTATGATTACACATGTTTCTACTGCCAGAAAGGGAAGAGGCATTTTTCAAAAAAATGTTTGAATACTTTTTAGAAACAGGACGCAATTTTAGTAACACGTCCCAATATGCCTAGTTTTTTAATTGTTTTACAGATTTTAATTTTGAATGTATGTGGATCAATCATTAAACGTATTCTTTGCATTCTACCTGTTAATCCTTCTGGTTAATTTGGAATGATTTTTCTATTCCTCTCTTAAGTTGTTTTGTGGCTGATTATGAATTGTTCCTAGAATAATGATGGAGGCTCTTCCTGCATTTTGTTGTTCCCGCCGATCATTCTTCCAAGTATAGATTGTATTTTTGTTTAAAAATTGTGTAATGTCAGGAAGTCTCCTCCCCTGCTATCCTTTCTCGATATGGCTCCTTTTACTTCTTGCACAGAAAGATCTTTTTTCATGTTTTTCTAATTGTATAATAAAGTGGGATATTTTTGGGAAGTTGGGCGTGGACTACATTGTAGTATTTTTATGTGAATTATTGTCAAAGTTACTACAATATGGAGAATATCATATTGATAGCATTTCACATCAAGATAACATCCAAGCAGTTTGTTGTAAAAATTTGTAGTTTTGGAGTTGTATATAGAAAATATTTGCACATACTGAAGATACCTTCATTTTATTTTAGCGGTAACAATTTTATTGAGTTTTAATGCTAGGGAAAGTCATCGAATGGAAAAAATATGCAGGAAAAGGTTGTTTAAATAAGTCTCTACATTGCAATATAAAATCCAAAGCAGCTCCATATCAAATTACTATGGCCAAACTCTTCTATTATATTTAAAAACAAAATGGAAAGCGCCATCCCTTCCCGCACCCACCCGAACCTTCCTGAAACATTGTTCCCTAGTAGCATCCACTCTCAAATTCCACCCCTAAGGCCTGTTATTTAAATAGACAGGTCCATCTGGTAGATAGGTGCCGTTGTATGTCGCCCTCACTGAGGCTTCACCTTAATCATCTAGGAGGGATCTACAGGGACCATTACAGATGTAATTTATTAAAGTATAAATATATTCTGAGCCTCCACTGTAGGCATATATGATAAAGAGGAAGACCCCCTCAGACAGGTTTGTCAGGAGGTGGCCCCATACAGTTTCAAAATCTATTGGCCACTCTTCCATATTTTTACTATTGTCTCCATGGCAATGAAGTTCCATAACTGAATGTTCCACTGTCTGATGGGCTGAATCTGCCTTTCTCCTGTGGGCTGGTAAAAAAATGTTTGCCACTCCAAAATTCTATCTGTTTTAGTTTGATGTATGAATGCATGTGTATATTGGTATTTATAGAGCACAAAAATAGCTAGGAAGCAATGGAGTGCTGTACATTTGTTGTGGGAATTGGAGACAATCTGCATGATCATGTACATCAAGTGGGGATTACAAAACATACAATTAATACATTATACTGATATAATAAATTAGGTGTCCATGTTCCCATGAGGGTGGTGGGGTAATCCATTGGGATAGGATAGCCCAGAATAAGATCATATGGATCACTTATTTCTACCGAGTATGACTTAATTTGTGGGTGGTCTCACCAAATGTGTTTTAAGTCACTCAAGGTATCACCCCCTCCAACACTTCGGGCTGCTAAAGGGGTAAAGCTTGAGAAGCTTGGGGCATGTAACATGCCACCTAGATGCCACCTAGATACTTTAAACAAGTTAAAAAACAGATGCCATATCACAGTTTTCAGGTACAAGATCCTTCAGTAACTAATGTCCTCATTAACCGCGTGATACTCCACCCAGAGTTCATTCCAACCCGACACCTGGGAATCACATGCTGAATTCACTTATCACAAAAATCCTCCAGATAAGGCAATACGCCACTAACACTGAGCCCTCTCAGCAAAAGCAAAAGCTGTTTTGAAGACTTGCTATCCAAATACGTTGCATCCAGCATTCAGTGGAAGCAGTGCTTTAAGTTTGACAAAAGAAACTACTTAGGGCGAACTAAATTCCTGATGAATATCAGGCCACTATGGACTGTACATTATTACTGCTCCATCTGATATCACAAACAAACACATCCCAACACAAAGAGGTGATTTTAGACTCATCCAAAAGACCAAAATGACTTTGATGACTTTGTCTTAAAACTGTGCAGTAAGATAAGACCAATTACAATCTTGAAAGGTGTATCCAAACACCTCGAGAGATGTTTTTTGCTCACCATGCCACTCCAGTTTAGACCCAGTCATATGCAAATCAGTCTCGACCCTGTGCCTCATGGGAGCAGTCCAGACCGAACTGCCAAGCCAGGTCCTCCCTGGACCAGAAACAAGCATCTTGGGATCGGTTTCGGGGCATCACCCCTCATCAGCCTGGCGAGCTTGAATCCAGTGACACAGTGAGCCTGGGACTCACGTCTGGGCATACCCAGTAAACTTAGGGCGAGAAAGCAAAAGACACACAGATGATGGACGGAATGCAGAGCAAATCAAACATTCACCCCCAGTCAATAGATCTGGGTTAAATCCATTGTTCTTTTGCTCACCATGCCACCCCAGTTTAGACCCAGATATGCAATTTAGTCTTGACCCTGTGCCTCATGGGAACAGTCCAGACCGAACTGCCAAGCCGTGCTCTCCATGCTACTGGAGTCAAGGTATCCAGGCTGATGAGGGGTGAAACCCTGAAACCGGTCCTAGGATACTTGATTCCAGTCCAGGGAGGACCTGGCCTGGCAGCTCGTTCTGGACTGTTCCCATGAGGCACAGGGTCGAGACTGATGTGCATATGGCTGGGTCTAATCTGGGGTGGCATAGTGAGCAAAAGAACGATGGATTTAACTTAGATCTATTGACTGGGGTGAATGTTTGATTTGCTCTGCATTCCATTCATCATCTGTGTGTCTTTTGCTTTCTCGCCCTAAGTGCGCCGGGTATGCCCAGACACGGGTCCCGGGCTCACTGTGCCACTGGATTCAAGCTAGCTTGGCTGAAGAGGTGTGATGCCCCGAAACCGGTCTCAGGATGCAAGTTTCTCGTCGAGGGCGAACCTGGCTTGGCAGTATGGTCTGGACTGTTCCCATGAGGCACAGGGTCAAGACTGATTTGCATATGGCTGGGTCTAAACTGGGGAGGCATGGTGAGCAAAAGAACGATGGATTTTTTTTTTTTAATTTTATTTGTCAATTTCAGTAAGAGAAATACAGACAATGGTGTTAAAGCATGCAAAGAAATAAAAAACATACAAACCCACAAACACCCCTCCCCCCACCCAGGCAGAGCAATAACATAATTTTTAGTACATTTCAGAAAAAACCTGTATGCAAAAGATCAGCGTATGTAAGGTAAGAGTCAGGACAATCGTAAAATGGTTCTTACCCATAGTCCACCCCTGGGGCCAGAAACCGCAATCACACCTAGACTAAGGTATCGCTCTGGGAGTGACAAATGACATGACAGCCAGCAAGCTCCTCCACAGGGCTGCGAGAGTATAGAGGAAATAGGAGGGTACCGCACTGGCAATTCACAATAGGTCAGGGTGGGAGAGCAAATAAGCTGTGAAGGGGGCCCAATAATCTTTGGGGCGGGACTTCTCGGGAAGCTCCTCCTCATAGAGCTGTAGTTGGTCCCTACAATAGGACAGGTCACGAAGCCATTTTTTGACAGTAGGGGTAGTCTTAGCACCCGAGCACTGCGCAACTGCCCTTTTTGCAAAGAGGGTGGAGATAGCTACAAGGCGCCTGTTACAAGGCTTAAGGCTCTTAACATAACCCAGTAGACATAACTCAGGAGTGCAGCGCACAGGCTCCAGCTAAATATCAGTGAGCGCGGACGCCACAGCTGTCCAAAAAGCTAGGACACCAGCACACAGCCAGGCAACATGAATAAAGTCCGCATCCGCCATTCCACACCATACACAGTTAGCTGTATCTCGCAGGCCATACTTGTACAACTGCAGGGGGGTATAGTATACCTGATGCAGGAATTTAAAGTGAATGATTCGAAGATTACAGTTAGCCGTAAGTCGACCCGTGAGTTGGCAACTCGCTGTCCAAACCTCCGGTGCAATGGGTATACCCAACGCTGCCTGCCAGCGTAAACAAGAGGGATGATCACCCTGGTCTCGCTCGCGCAGAGAAGCGTTATAAAGTTTTGTGATTAACCCCTTACGCCCCTCTCCCGACAGGATCGCCTGCAATGCCCGTAGAGTAGTGGGCTCAGTAGGATACTCCGGATATGCCGCACGGACAGCCTGACGAACACGGATATATGTAAAGCTGAACATAAACCCCCGGTCAGCACCATTTTGTGCCTCCCGTAGTGTTTTAAATTGACCCCCCTTGTATAGGTCCCCTAGCCGAGAGATGCCCGCTGCAGCCAGTTCTCGCACGGCCGTCGCCTCTCGTGCCGCAGAGATATCTGGGTGCGAGGCCAGTGGTAGCAATGGAGCATACAAATATGACAGTTGGGCCCGTGACGCGAGCATCCGCCATGCCCACGCCGTGCACTGTGGGGGGTTGATCTCGGTCCGTGGACCACCCGATCCACCCGAAAGGGTCACCGCCGGCAACGCCATCGGAAGAACCGCATCCGATTCAACTGCCACGTGGGGTTGGAAACGCTGGGGAAAATGCCAATAATGTGCGAATTGCGCCTGCGCACATAGGTAATAGAGACGAAAATCAGGAGCCTCGAAACCACCGCGGTCGAAGGGTTGAACCAAAAGATCCCACCTGCATCTGGGTTTCTTACCGCCCCACACGAACGTTAGAAGTGCAGATTGCAGAGTTCGGAACAGTGCGACATTCAGTTTGATAGGAATGTTTACAAAAAAGTATAGTTTAGGCAAAAAGACCATTTTCACTACCGCTATCCTATCCGCTAGGGAGAGGGGTAAGTGCGTCCATCGCACAGCCTGTTCAGAAATACGCGTAACCGTCCGTCCATAATTCTCTGAAATGACTGTGTCCGGATCCCTATGCACCCAAACCCCAAGATACTTCACAGGGTCAGATGTCCAGGACAACGGAAAGTCCATCGCCACTTCCCTCGTGTGCGCAGTCAGGGGAAACACCACGGATTTCGACCAGTTTATCCCGAGGCCGGAGAACCCCTCAAACCGTACATACTCCCTGAATAAGGCAGATAGATGCACAGCCGGATCACGGACATACAGCAGCATGTCATCCGCATAGAGGGAGACAATCAGCGGTCGCTGCCGGAATCGCAGGGCAGCATCAGCGTGTCTCTGGCGCAGCCGACAGGCGAGGGGCTCCAGATCTAGAGCAAAAAGCATTGGGGACAGGGGGCACCCTTTCCTCGTGCCTCTTTCAATACAGAACAGAGACGACACCCACCCATTCACCCGGACATGGGCAACTGGACCACTATATAACACCCTAATCCATTGGAGGAAAAAGGGCGGGAAGCCCATTCTACCCAGTACAGCGAACATAAAAGGCCATTGCAGAGAGTCAAAGGCTTTTGCTGCATCAAGAGGCACAGCCACCGCCTGAAAGTCTGGTTCAAAGTAGTGTAGCGTAGAGAAGAGCGTGCGCAGGTTATGGGTCGTGGAACGCTCCATGACAAACCCGGACTGATCTGGCAGCACCAATAGGGGCACTAGAGGCTGCAACCGAGCAGCAATCATTTTGGCCAATATTTTGGCGTCAATATTAATAATCGAGAGAGGGCGATATGATCCACACTGATTCGGGGGCTTATCTGGTTTGAGCAGTGTGACAAGAAGAGCCTCCCGTAGGGAAGGCGGCAACGTCCCACTCTCATACGCTTCGGCGTATACATCCAACAGCCGAGGAGCGAGGTCCGCCGCATATGCTTTATAAAATTCGCTGGGCAGCCCGTCAGGCCCTGCAGCCTTGCAGGTCGGTAAAGACATTATAGCATTTTTTACGTCCTCTACATCAAACGGTTGTACAAGATACTCACGATGAGAGTGGGACAACCATCCGAGTGCCACATCATCCAGATATGCATCAATCTCCGCGGCTTGCGGGGATTCTCTGGAGGCATATAGCTTGGTATAGAATTGTAGGACGGTATCACAGAGGTCCGTTATCGAGTAGCGGGCCACCCCCTGATCATCAATGAGTTCGGTTATGTTTTCCTGGCTACGTGGCTCCGCCAGCTTCTGCGCAAGGGAGCGGCCGGGACGGCCACCCTCACCATAATAACGCGCTGTTCTACGCCGGGAGCAGTGCAACAGTTCCTGATCTGCCGTTGTGTTGTAATCCGTAACAAGTTCCCTTATCGCAGCCAATTTAGCAGTAGAGGGATCTAAATCATATTCCCGTTCTAATTGAGAGATACTAGATGCTAACTTTTTTAACCGACGTCTGATGTCGCGCAGAACTCCGGATTGGGCCCCTATACATGAACCCCTTATGGTGACTTTAAACGCCTCCCACAGTACTCCAGTGCTGTCTACCGTCCCCTCATTTTCCCTAAAGAAGTGTTGGATGGCCTCAGCTATGGACTGCCTGAAAACCGGGTCCCTGAGCTCCGAGGGCTGGAGCCTCCATGCAAAGGGTGGTTTCCTATAGGTAGGAATTTGCAGGACGAGGAGTACCGGGGAGTGATCAGACAGCGTGCGCGCCTCATGTGACACCGCAACCGTCCAAGTGCAGACCACCTCCGAGAGTAGCCAAAAGTCTATACGGGACCAAGACCTGTGTACTGATGAAGCGAAAGTACTCTCCCGACCAGCGGGGTGTCGACAGCGCCAGATGTCGTGCAATTGACCAGTGTCCAGCAGTCCCAATAATGCTTCCGCCGCCCGTTTGGGCCGCATCTCACTGCTACCAGCCCTATCTAGTGCGCTATACAGGCATAGATTAAAATCCCCCCCCAGATAATGGCAGCCGGAGGGAACAGCGAGATCCTGCGCCACACATCAGAATAGAAGGAGGGCTCATCCACATTCGGCCCATACACATTCACAATCAACACACTCTCACCACTCAATTGCCCATGTACAATCACCACACGCCCACAATCATCGGTGTCTGACCGGATCATATTAAACGGCACACCCCGTTTCACCAGAGTTAAGACCCCCCTAGAATAGGTAGAGAAAGATGACGCAGCCCGGGCACCCGCCCAGCGTGTGCCCACTTTGCGCGCCGAGTCAGGGGTTAGGTGCGTCTCCTGTAAGAGGGCAATTTGCACTCCCATGCGATCCAGGCATGCAAACACCGATCGTATCTTTTTAGGCGTGTTCAAACCACGTACGTTCCAAGTGAGGAACTTGAGTGTGCTATTCATAGGTTAAATCCAGCCATAAGTGAACATAGCGGAAGCCCAATGGGTAAGCCACATCCCAGAGGCTATTACATACCCACATACGTATTGATCAAACTAATATCCACATCAGTCTGCCTTCCCCGAACCAACACCCCCTGCCCCCCTCCCACTTCAGCGGCCCCAACGTGCCAAAGCCATCCCGACCACCCACTTCGGCTTCCCCAACTGACCAAAGCCATCCCAAAAACACCCAAAGAAACCCTCACAAAACAACCACTCAGTAACATGAGATGGGGAACTCCCGTACTGGGGGGCGTCAGAGAACTACTGTCCTCCCACATCATGGGAGGTGGCTGATCAGGTCTAGAACCTGCGTTACAGTATACAGGCGGAGCCTGGATCATAAGACATCATTCAGGATACTTCTATTATACATATGAGACAATAGTACATTCGGGGACCAGCGAGCAACATTGGCAGCGTACCTATACATCTAGTAAGCAACAAAACTGTGACATGGAGAATTTCTAAAGGTGAACATTACAATAGCCCCTTGCAATCAATCTCAATCATCCTCCCCATGTTCTGCTTCGGCCTCCCGCCGGCGTCTCTGAAGTTGCTTGGCATGCTCCATTGCTGCCTTGGGAGTTGAGAAAATCTTAGTATGCCCCTCGGACCCCACCCTAAGTCGAGCATGGTAGAGCATGGCGTAGGGAATACTTTCAGCTTGCAAATATTTCTTCACTGCACCATATTCACGCCTCGCGGCTTGGACAGCGACAGTAAAGTCGGGAAAAAAAGACAAGTTGCTCCCCTGGTGAGCAACAGTACCTCTCTCCCTGGCCAGGCGCAGGATGGTATCCCGGTCCCGATAATTCAATAGTCGAGCAATTATGGGACGGGGCGGGGCTCCTGGGACAGGGCGCACCGCCAAGGAGCGATGTGCACGCTCCACGACGAACATGGAGGAAAGGTGGTCAGCGCCAAATAGTTCCGTGAGCAGGGCCTCCATGAAGTGCTCCATTCTCCCAGTATTTGTCGACTCGGGCAGCCCAGTGACGCGAATATTGTTCCTCCTTGAGCGGGCCTCCAAGTCCTCATTTTTCGCCTGTATGAGAGATAACACCTTCTCCATGTTGAGGGTTTTACCTGTGACCTCCCCGAGGCCATCCTCAGCGTTCGAAACCCTCTGCTCAACCTCACCCATCCTCGCGGACTGTTTTTCCAGCTGCGAGGACATATGGTCCAGCCGGTGATTTATAGTGGACATACTGCCCTCTATAGCTTGAAGACTCCTCTGCATGGCCAGTAACGTGGATTCCAGGCTAGGCGGGCTCTCACCATGTCCATCAGCCTCAGAGTCAGAGGCCGCTTTCTGTTGCGACCTGCCCGACTTTCGCGCCTCAAAAGTGAGACGGGGCTGCGTCTTGTCTGGCTTCCCCATAGTTTGTGGTAAAGAGGGCAATACCTCAGGGACCCCACAAGAAAACGCCAGCAGCAGGCCTGCAGGTGAAGAGATAGTGTAAGGCAGCAATCCTTCTATGTGCCAACAACCCTCCGATCAGCCGACCAGAAGCTACATGTGACAATCAAAGTACACCAAAGTGCTCACACAGTCACCGCCAGCCCCCCCAGCAGCGGGCAAAGGCACCACAGAGCCCCCTAATTAATCAGATGTAGCATATAGGATATGTCAGCACCACAAGAGGCCACAGGCGGTTGCGAGCCGTAGACGTTAAGCCATCAACCTCCGACCAGGTTTCTGCGGCAGCACCGACAGGGCGCACACAAACAGGGATATCCCAGAGCGTGGAGGCAATCCCAATCGCCTCGCCGCGATGGACCAGTACCAGACGGACCCCAGGGTCGCTACAATCCAGCCAGGAGCATAGGGCCACAGTTCCCGCAGGTGCAGCAAGGTTCCTCCATCAACACAATAATGCACCGCATACAGGCAGGGACCAGAGCAGCACTCACTTTCAGTCAACCCCGCTCCTCCGGGAGACGAAAGCGGGCAGCGAACCGCAAAGCAGGATCGGGGCACCCGCCCAGGGTCCCCGCCCTGGCGTGTCCTCCGGGTCCAGCAGCCACCACTCGATGCCCAGAAAACTTGATTGTCTCGGGGCTAGCCCCCAGAGGCCCAAGGCCCCGACCTGCCCGCGCGGGCTGCAGCTCGCGAGGCGCCGACCGCAGCCCGGGCCCGCTCCACCACCGCAGCCGCGGACCCAAGCAGTCCGCACCCCACTCACCGCAGCCCGCAGCCGGCGTCCACTCAGGCCTCCAGGCCCCTCAGGTGCGTCCGGGATTCTCGGCAGACCCCCTTACAGGCCAGCCTCCACCGGGTGCCGTGCAGGATGGAACTGAAGTAGGCGCTCACCGCCTTTGATATCGCGGAGCCTCCAAGGGATGAGCTGCGGCCTCCCCAGCGGGGATCTCGAATCTCAGCAGGCAGCCAGCGGCTCCACGGTCCGCCTCCAACGGCCCAATGTGGCAGCCGCCTGTGTCTCGCCTCGCAGCGCCGTCTAATTGCAGTCCAGATGAGTTCCAAGTGTTGCAGCTAGATATCGCACACTCCCAGCCTGGGAGGCGGAAGGCAGCACAGGTTCCGCCGCTGTAGCGCGATCCACACTTCAGCGCTACGAGGTCGCGGCCGCCATTTTACCCAGCCGGGTCTCGCCGAAAGCAGCCACAACCAGGATATTCTGCCCGTCAGACACCGCCTCAGTGGCAGCAGAAAGGGCGGCCCATGTGAAGTAGCCGTTTCAGGATCGTCGATGCCTTAAAATCGCGAAGATTTTTGGCGGATGGTGGATCAGCCGGGCAGAGCTACACTAACGTGCGGCCATCTTGCCTGGCGCCCTCTAGCGCCCCCAAGAACGATGGATTTAACCCAGATCTATTGACTGGGGGTGAATGTTTGATTTGCTCTGCATTCCATCCATCATCTGTGTGTCTTTTGCTTTTTCATCCTAAGTGCGCCGGGTATGCCCACAAGTGGATCCTGGGCTTACTGTGCCATTGGATTCAAGTTAGCCTGGCTGATGAGGAGTAATACCCCGAAATAGGTCCCAGGATGCTTGTTTCCTGTTCAGGGATGACCTGGCTTAGCAGTTCGGTCTGGACTGTCCCCATGAGGCACAGGGTCAAGACTGATTTGCATATGGCGGGGTCTAAACTGGGGTGGCATAATGAGCAAAAGAACAATGGATTTAACCCAGATCTATTAACTGGGGATGAATGTTTGATTTGCTCTGCATTCCGTCCATCATCTGTGTGTCTTTTGCTTTCTCGCCCTAAGTGCTCCGGGTATGCCCAGACGTGGGTCCCGGGCTACCTGTGCCACTGGATTCAAGCTAGCCTGGCTGATGAGGGGTGATACCCCAAAACCAGTCCCAGGATGCTTGTTTCCGGTCAAGGGAGGACCTGGCTTGGCAGTTCGGTCTGGACTGTTCCCATGAGGTGCAGGGTCAAGACTGATTTGCATATGGCTGGGTCTAAACTGGGGTGGAATAGTGAGCAAAAGAACAATGGATTTAGCCTAGATCTATTGACTGGGGGTGAATGTTTGATTTGCTCTGCATTCCGTTCATCATCTGTGTGTCTTTTGCTTTCTCGCCCTAAGTGCGCCGGGTATGCCCAGACGCGGGTTCCGGACTCACTGTGCCACTGGATTCAAGCTAGCTTGGCTGAAGAGGAGTGATGCCCCGAAACCAGTCTCCTGATGCAAGTTTCTGGTCCAGGGAGAACCTGGCTTGCCATTACGGTCTGGACTGTTCCCATGAGGCACAGGGTCAAGACTGATTTGCATATGACTGGGTCTAAACTGGGGAGGCATGGTGAGCAAAAGAACGATGGATTTAACCCAGATCTATTGACTGGGGGTGAATGTTTGATTTGCTCTGCATTCTGTCCATCATCTGTGTGTCTTTTGCTTTTTCACCCTAAGTGCGCCGGGTATGCCCAGACGTGGGTCATGGGCTCACTGTGCCACTGGATTCAAGTTAGCATGGCTGATGGGGAGTAATGCCCCGAAATCGGTCCCAGGATGCTTGTTTCCTGTCCAGGGATGACCTGGCCTGGCAGTTTGGTCTGGACTCTTCCCATGAGGCACAGGGTCAAGACTGATTTGCATATGGCTGGGTCTAAACTGGGGTGGAATAGTGAGCAAAAGAACAATGGATTTAACCCAGATCTATTGACTGGGGGTGAATGTTTGATTTTCTCTGCATTCTGTCCATCATCTGTGTGTCTTTTGCTTTTTCACCCTAAGTGCGCCGGGTATGCCCAGACGTGGGTCTTGGGCTCACTGTGCCACTGGATTCAAGTTAGCATGGCTGATGGGGAGTATTGCCCCGAAATCGGTCCCAGGATGCTTGTTTCCTGTCCAGGGATGACCTGGCTTGGCAGTTTAGTCTGGACTCTTCCTATGAGGCACAGGGTCAAGACTGATTTGCATATGGCTGGGTCTAAACTGGGGTGGCATAATGAGCAAAAGAACAATGGATTTAACCCAGATCAATTGGCTGGGGGTGAATGCTTGATTTGTTCTGCATTCCATCCATCATCTGTGAGTCTTTTGCTTTCTCGCCCTAAGTGTGCTGGGTATGCCAAGACGTGGGTCCTGGGCTCACTATGCCACTGGATTCAAGCTATCCTGGCTGATAAGGGGTGATGCCCTGAAACCGGTCCCAGGATGCTTGTTTCCGGTCCAGGGAGGACCTGGCTTGGCAGTTTGGTCTGGACTGTTCCCATGAGGCACAGGTCAAGGCTGATTTGCATATGGCTGGGTCCAAACTGGGGAGGCATGGTGAGCAAAAGAACAATGTATTTAACCCAGATATATTGACTGGGGGTGAATGTTTGATTTGCTCTGCATTCCATTCATCATCTGTGTGTCTTTTGATTTCTCTCCCTAAGTGCGCCAGGTATGCCCAGACGTGAGTCCCGGGCTCACTGTGCCACTGGATTCAAGCTCGCCTGTCTGATATGGGGTGATGCCCCGAAACCGGTCCCAGGATGCTTGTTTCTGGTCCAGGGAGGACCCTGGCTTCGCAGTTTGGTCTGGACTGCTCCCATGAGGCACAGGGTCGAGACTGATTTGCATATGGTTGGGTCTAAACTGGGGTGGCATGGTGAGCAAAAGAACAATTGATTTAACCCAGATTTATTGACTTGGGGTGAGTGGTTTATTTGCTCTGCATTCCGTTCATCATCTGTGTGTCTTTTGCTTTCTCGCCCTAAGTGCGCTGGGTATGCCCAGACGTGGGTGCCACTGGATTCAAGCTGGCCTGGCTGATGAGGGGTGATGCCACGAAACCGGTCCCATGATGCTTGTTTCTGGTCCAGGGAGGACCTGGCTTGGCAGTTTGGTCTGGACTGTTTCCATGAGGCACAGGGTCAAGAATGATTTCCATATGGCTGGGTCTAAACTGGGGTGGCATGGTGAGCAAAAGAATATTGGATATAACCCAAATCCATTGACTGGGGGTGAATGTTTGATTTGCTTTGCATTCCGTCCATCATCTGTGTGTCTTTTACTTTTAGAAAGTAGGCATTTTTCTACGTTAGCCATTTAATGCCTGCAGCCTGTTCCTGGGTCACATGACCAAGTATAGCTGACAGGTGGGCTTCTTACATTTTGTCTTAGACAGCTACACACAATAGAGAGCTTAGGTGTGCCTGGATGGGCCATTGCTGACAGGATGGGAGGGCAGAGCTGGGCCCAGCCCTACTTACACTTAAGTAGGCTGTAGGTTGTGTACTGCCTCCAAGTGAATGCCCTGTAGTTAGTCTGGAGTCGGGACAGGGAAGGCAGGATGGCAGAGGACATCAAAGAGAAACCTCTAAAAGCTTCTCGCACCTTCAAGAGGAATAGTACCAGGTATATCTTGGACCTCAGATACCAGCTCTCTAGTACACTTCTGTACCTGTGGATACTCTGCCAGGAAGAAGGACTGCTGCTGTAAGGACTGCCACTCTGCTGGACTGCTACTCTGAAGGACTGCTGCCCTGCTGTGCTGACTTGCTGCCTGCTGCCCTCTTGCCTGGGTGAGAAGGACTGGACCTGCATTTGTTAAACTCAGGACTAGCAGAGTTTCTCTAGGGTTATATGTCTAGCCTCCTGACTTGAGTCTCAGGGACAGAAGGCTCTGACAGCCTTGACTCCAGCACCTGAACTCTACCATCTGTGAGTCTACTTTGCCAAGTGGTGCCACCCCAGTCCTGGACTCTCGGAAGTGGGCCTGAGGTGCTCTACCAGCCTCTGTGGATCCAGCAGAACCAACGCATTTCCTCTGTTGCATGGTGCAACCCAGAGCAGAACCGCCACATTGCAGCTGCTGCATGGATTGGTTCTGCCGCAAAGACCCGCATCCCATTGCAGACCGTCATCTCACCGGAACCACTGCTGCTTGATGCATGCCCGCGCAGACTCCTGCAACCCTCGTCGATGGCAGCCTCGACGATGGACTCCACATCGCAGCCTCACAGTTCCTCGGAACTGATACGTTGCCCCGACTCTGGGACGCATCCTCGACGTCGGTCTTCGCATCGGAAGCCCTCGTTGATGGGTTCCTTGATGATGATGCAGGACCTGCATCACAACCTCACTGCATCTCGGAACTGATGCATCATTTTGGCTGCATAACGCATCTTCGACAAGGAGCCTTGCAATGCTCCGCAAACCAGGGTTCAACGTATTTTGTTCAACGTGCCTAACTGGGTCTTTGCAACTGGCCTGCACTCCATCACAGACAGCCTGAACTTGTGCCTTTGTCCCGGTCCGGCTCGAACAGATATTTATAGTTGGCGCTTTGTGCTTTTTAGCTCTAATTTTTAAAATCTTTAAACCTGCATATCCCTGGTTCTACTGATTGGATTTATGTTATTTTGGTCTTGTTTTATTTATTAAAAATGTTTCTGTATTTTCAATCTGGTGTGGGATCCCTTTGTTGTGTTTTCACTTTGCTACTGTTTGAAGTATTCCAGAAATAGTTCGCCCATTGCCTCTGTGTTAAGCCTGACTGCTCTGTGACAAGCTACCAGAGCTTTGAGCACAGGTTAATTTAGGGATTGCTTGTGACTTCACCCTGAGAAAAATTCTGGTTGCTGCTTGAGAAGGGTTACACCCCTCCCTCCCCAACCCAGTATCCCAATTTCATACACCTAGCTGATGTCATATATGTATTAAAAGGGCAGGTTTGGACCTATCAAAAGGTTTATTTTACCAGGTCAAAATGGCAGTATAAAACTGCACAGACAGGCTGCAATGGCAGGTTTTAGACATGTTTAAAGGAGCTACTTAAGCGGGTGGCACAATCAGTGCTGCAGGCCTACTAGTAGCATTTAATTTATAGGCCATGGGTACATGCAGTACCACTTTACTAGGGGCTTATAAGCAGCCGCGGCCCATGCAGGTAAGATTGGTGGGGTGGTGGGGCCAGGTGGGGGGGATTTCGACAGACGATAACGAGGAAACATTTATTATTTATTTAATTTTCCCTTATGGTCATCTGTCGAATCCCCCCAACCTGGCCCCTCTGCCCCACTGCTCTAACCTGCACGAGCCGCTCCTGCTTATCAGTAAATTAAATATGCTAATTAGGGATAAGTCAATGTTACCATGTTTTAAGGAGTGAGCAAAGGCACTTTAGCACTGGTTAGCAGTGGTAACGTGCACAGAATTCTATGTCCAACAGTTTTTTTCAATATTAAGTGTGATCTTATTAGTTTTAAGGAATCCTTCAAGGGCTAAATGTCCATTGCTATCACACCTCTGTGTAATCGATAATTGAATGTCTGAATAAAGCAGACTAGAATATGGGATATCTCCATTTTGGAGAAAATGAGTGGATTGAAGAATGACACTGGGAAGGTCCCCTACAGACAACCTAAACAGAGCTGAAGTGAGATCACAGCCATACTGTAAACCATGGTCAACATTATTTCTCTGGGACTGCTGACCAGAACGGTCAATCTCAACCTGAGTTCAATAGTTGTTATGAAAAAAGATCAGCAGCAGTCTGCGCACTATATGGCATTTTCTGCCATAGTGTCACGATATCCACTCAAGCAAATGCGGTCTTGAAGCTAACAATGCACCACTGCAGATATCCTATGGGCTTCATCAACCTCTGGGGAAATGCATAATGGATGAAACAGTGGTCAGGTCCTCTCTAAACCCCACCTAATCCCAAGATATCATATTTCCACTTTAGGGTGACCCTTCTTAAAGATGGGCATAATTGTGACCCCCTCCACATCTCAGGTAGTAAGTAGACTCAGACAAAGTCACTCAATGAAAAAGGGAGCTAGCTAGCAGATCCACAAATCAACATGCTGCTCTACTAACCTCATTTGCTTAATGGTTTCAGAAATTCTTGTGAGGAAAAATGAATCTAAAATTTCTGAATCTATCTAGTACAAACAGGTAGCCACACTGGGAGCAGATGCATCATAGAGCTCTGAAAGATATGTTGACCGTGCTAATTCAGGCATTGAACACTCCAACACCTTTATCAGCCTCAAAGAGCGCAGCTTGAAAGGCGCACCAGAGTGAATGAATTTACGCTATACATTCCATTTTGTTTTATATTGTAAGATCTTTTTTTCCAGGTATTAATCTATTAACAGTCGATATTTTTGTTTACATATGTATTCTTTCTAATTCTCTATAGCAAGATATCTACAGAAAACATAGTCCAAAAGAACATATATGACCATCACCGGTCATTTTCTATTACAGTATCCATTAAACATATAATCTGAATCATTCTTGGTGAAAAGGGAGGTTACACTGCCAGTATCGTATCCACTAGGTTTGTGTGCCATTCCAAGAACGACTCCTCTTACCCAGATCATAAGATAAAGCAGGTTAATTTGAAGCTCATTTGCTTTCAGTAACCATGTGATTATGTCTTGTCCATAGCTGCCGCCAGTATGAAACCGCTAAAGCCAGTAAAACCAGTATATAATAAGCAGGTGGAGCGATAAATGGAGCATACTTCACTTGCAATCCAAAACAGTCGCTCCCCTTTTGCATATTGACCTCAAACTTTTTAAACTCATAACATTTCTCAGTCTTTAAAAGTATGATGTCAGTTGGATTTGAACACAAACCATTTCAGAAAGGACTCAAGTGCAAATCTGTAGTAAAACAATCATTTACACATACCAAATAAATTTGGGCCAACATCATACCTATCAAAATAACATTCTTAGGCATTTTAGGTGAAAGAAAATGTCTTTAAGGATTATTGTATACTTTTAGTTTGGCATCCATAACATTACCGAGCATAGAAATTTCAAAAAGCAAATAAAATGTGCAGACCACAGGAAAAATTGTTAATGGAAAACAATAGTAGAGCCCATTACAGTCAGTCCAGCTACTGTTCAAATGACCATCGTCAGGTGTATAAGGAAACAAAAAACACGACTTCTGCTTGATTAAGAGGCCCTTGAAAGGCCAAGCCCCGGCTCCTGTATTACTTCACTATCTGACCGGTACACATTCCCCGCAGCATATATGTATCACTGAACACAATGCAAAGGGGGCTTATCTGGAACAAGGGCAGGCACAGAGTACCCTCAGCCAAGACTGCAGTTCCCAATAGACCGAGGGGGCCTTGGTGGTCCAAACTTTGATCATTACTATCTAGCAGCACAGCAGCAGTGGCCTGTTCGTTGGCTGGCAGGAAGATGTCTAGCGGAAATAGGACTGGTACCCGAGGGGAGAGAGATTCAACCAGTGCAAGACCTATTTCTCCCAAATGCAACACTACCCCCTCCCCGATCCTGTGAGTGGCCCATGGGAGCTAGAGAACAGCACTGTGGATCATGCCCAAGATGCCATAATATGCAAGATCCCCCTACAATCCATAAGGGCACTTCGATAACACATTGGATGGGAACTGATGGAACTTTGGGAATCAGCAGGAGTGGGAACGCTAGGGGTCCTCTTCCAAGATGATGTCCTCATCCACTTTGACCAGTTGATAGATCATACAGAACTCCTGGTGAACCAATTATATAGATGGCTGGCAGGAGAAATTAAGAGGCTATGGGGTACAGCAGACACAGCACCGGATCCACACCTGCTGACACATTCTCTACACTTAATAGGCACTGGCTGCTGCCTGGTCACTTGGTTTACTTAAGCCCTCTCACATACCATCCAGGACCCACTAGCACCGCTCAACTGAGCTAGGCAGGAAGATATACGTCACAAATTGACCCAGAAGGAATTTGACAGAACAGTTTTACACCCTCAGAAGGTATCCTACAAGGCCTGCTTCCAGTACATACAATATAAAATCTTACATAGGGCAAACTTCACCCCTGCTAGACTTCATAGGATCTACCCCGAGGCATCATCTGAATGCCCATGCTGTTGTACTATCTGAGCAGACACAATGCACATGTTCTGGGACTGCCTGGAAGACCACACTTTTTGGACAGAGGTCACCGACACGCTCACTAGAAACACGGAACGCACAGACCTCAACTGTGTGGCCAGCAGCTTGCTGAGCCTTTACAAATGCCGGAGGTCCAGAGGGTCTACCACTCACTGGATAGACCTAGAGCTGCTGCTGGTGTGAAGGCAGATTGCGATGCACTGAACGACGAATACACTCCCAGGCATGGCAAGCTGGCAGGGGGCAATGACTAAGTGGAGCAGAGCTGAAGCTGCTGTGCTCTGATGCGAAGAAGCAGGTGGACTGCGGAAACACCCGATAGCACATGCGTGGCACACCCAGCTCTTGCACCTCCAGGGAAAACCGGACAATGCCACCACCTCGGACTGACCAATTCAAACTGTATAGTAGCCCATTGGGTGCTATTCTCCAGTGCTGGTCCCTCTTCCTCTCCTACCCACTGTCCCCCATCACCAGCCCCTCACTACACAGCTGTGACCCAGGGCGACACTAGGCATTATGCACCGGCGCAGATACATGATCTCCAACGCCATGTAGCGATCTGGGAGCAGACTGTGGGTTCTTATCACCCGCTACAAGACACTTGGAGGATTTTTCTGTTTCTCTTATCAGGCTCGTAGTTTGAGCTGCAATTATGTTATTTGAACCAGTACTGCCAAGCCATTGTGCATAAACGTCTATAACTGGAAGAATGTATTGTATCAGATTGGTAATTATATTGTTGTAACATCTGTATGGAATGCCATGCCCACTGTACCGTACAACATAAAATCTCAATAAAGATGGTTTGAAAAACAAATAGCAGGCCAAGCCCCAGCCATAAGCATACATAAAGAGGGCTTACCAGTTTTTGTAAATAATGTCAATATTACGGGGATGGAGCGGAAATTCCACTTCATTTGTAGGTGTGCATCATAATCATGCATAGAGCGCCCCCGCATATAATCTTGCAACTGTGTAAACGTGCAGTATTCGAATTGTGAAATGTATTAACATAAATACGTGATGTGGTTTAGGTTATTGAAAAGTAGCATGGAGAATTAACGTAGAAAATGGATGTAACTAGCAGAAAACATTAATGTGAAGAACTTATGTTGTGAAAACTGACAATACTCATGTACTAAAATTGTTCATTAGTGGTGACATTTTATAAGTAGGTAAATGCATTAGTTGAGAATGTATAATGATTATGTACATTTTTAAAGCTCACATGATACATTCTTATGTTAGCTGAAATCGTAGGCCTGAAATGCAAGTCCCTGACAACTCTTGCTTTAGAATCAATAGTTTGAATTTCATGTGCACTGTGAAATGTGTTCTTTCTCACGTTTTATGTTGCAGGTGAAGAAGGGTTTCTTTTAGGCTGAATAATGTCTTTATTTTAGCAGCTAGGCAAGGAGAGAAGAAGTAACAATCGTGTGACTTGGGTTGATAAAGGAAGGACATTAGGATTCACACAGGAGAAGGCCTGGGAACCAAGGACTAAATGTTGCCAACGTTGCATATTGACAGCACCATGGAATAGCACGCTAAGGGCTGTATCCAGAATGGATGGCTTGTGCGTGGTGCACTGTGGGAAGTCTACATGTGGATAACTGTTTGTTGGAATTAGGGACAGAGCCCCACTTTATTTCTTGCCTTTAGAGTGGGAGCATCTCATAACAAGCTCTTTCTTTGCGATAGTGGCTTTATGCTACTTGACCCATGGATGGTGGAGAGGCTTCCTAGGAAGACTCCACGTACTGACACTTTCTCCTTTCTATTGAAAATGCTTATGTAGGGATGTCACCTTAGCACTAGACTAGCGATAGATTTAATGCTTTTCGCTCACTAACCCTCGATGCAGGGAAATTTGGACTCATGATTCCCGATTTTCTGTATTCTATTTCTTGAATTAATAGTTTTGTTCATGTTGCACCATCTAGATTGGATGTGTAGAGTTGGCTTCATGCTAATTCCTTTGTATTTCTACACCCTCGTGTTGAGGTGTCTTTACCTCCAGTTATTTTTGGCATTGTAATAAACTAACTAATCTTACGTAGTTCTCAGTGGATTATTATGTATCAAAGAGAATTATTAGCTACTTGACTGTTGATTAACATCTTTTCCGACCTTTAGACTTTCATGCTGTGAAAAAAACCCATCTGAGTGTGTCTCTAGAAAAAGAACTAATGAGCCCGGCCCTTTCAAAGGTAACAGTAACAAGACAATCAGAAGGCCGGCCCATATTTTGATGCAAAACAGGTGTATCTATCACCAAACATTTGTAGTGAGTGGCAAATAAGGAGCCATTTCTCTTAAAACAATACTACAGCATCATTTAAGAAAGAATTCCATTCTTGATACGTAAGTTATAACCATGGACATTCCACATCAGGGAATATGGCTTGGGGACAAGCACATCATGTAAGACCACTATATTCATGGCCAGCCTCAGAATTTAGGCAATTAGAGAAACTGCCAAGTCAAATTCTATATACACAGTTTTGAAGGGACAGAATTAATGTGCAAGCCAAATTAAAACTATTGTTGAGTGACTACCTGAGGACCATTTTGCACCATGTATGGATTGATGTGTTCCCAGATCATCATAGTATTCACTCGTGAGAGACTTGATATGCGCAGCATTCTGATTTTAAGCACTGACTCAGGGAAAGAGAAAGGCAGGCAAACACAGATGGGCAACAGGACTACCATTATGCAGCCATTTGCTCCTAAAAAGCTCTATATTTTTAACAGTACCTGCAAGTCGGTTAAGCAGTGTGTGATTTCGAAGTCATTTCCAGCTTCTTTTTCTAGGTGGAGCAGGATCTGTAAGTCATGCGTTTACATTCTAAAGCAGATGGTATTTTGTGAACGTTGTTTTGCTAAGTTGATCAAGATTCCCAAATGTGCTTTGTATCTTGAAGGTTTAATTTCAGAAGCTACAGTTCTACCAGCTTTTTTGTTCTTTGTGGTCCAGATTAAGTGCAGCTGTGTAATATTTAATAGGCAGCTTAGTAGCACCAGGGTTTCCACTTTTTCAGCCTGGTTAAGCCCACTTCTGGCTTACTGGGGATTTGGCCATGATCATAAGGCTTGTTGTTTGCTAAGCTAGTAACCCTGCTCTTCTTCCATCCTTAGCTTTTGCAACCCGCAAACAATGCCTCATTTTGGGGTAATCTAGTCCTTAGTTTTCGATTGCCGGGGGTTCTGTTCTCTTTCCCGATTGATTTTAAATTTTTACTTACTTTAAATTTAAGTGACTCTATTATATATATATAAAATAGTCACCTAAATTTAAAGTAAGTAAAAATTTAAAATCAATCGGGAAAGAGAACAGAACCCCCGGCAATTGAAAAATAAGGACTAGATTACCCCAAAATGAGGCATCTGAAAACACACAATGCTGTGCACTCCTGGGCTGTTAGATTCTATGATTATTTTATTTCATTTCATGACGTGCAACCAATATCAAACTGACAAACGCTTTCCGGCCTCCTGGCCTTTGTCAAAGTCAGGTCCCCCGTGCAAAAAGACACCTTATAACAAAACCACAGTTCATTGGGCAACAATTCAATCCTCAGAGACATTTAAAAAGAAAAAAAAAACGCATCCAACAATTCATAGTGACCTTGGCGGCCATCTTAAAACGTGCAACATAATAAAGCAGCAAATTATAGAAATTTATTATCAATGCATGTGCCACATGAGGAGTGCTATATATAAGAAAAATCCTCAACCTGTAGACTTCTCAGAAATGCATAGCTGTAGATTTCGATAAACATTACCGAATTCATCACCATGGAAAACTGATGGTTCATGGGTTTGCTCAATTACATCAAACCTATATATGACAATCACGCCCTGAATGGGCCTTAAATTTCCCATACAGTACACATTAATGTAGCTTGCAAAGAGTTACAGATATAACCTAACCTGCAAAAATAAGTTCATTCAAAAAATTATTGTTTCATTTAATACTGTAAACAGTCAAAATTAATAGTCCTTCTTGAGCCCTGAATGGGCTGATGACTCATGGGCACATTCATGTAAACCAATAATTCTTAAGACCGCCAAAGTCTAAATATCATTTTTATGTGTAATTTCACTTACTTCAATTTCCTTCATACCTCCTGATCAGAACAAACTTCATAATGGATGCCATCTCTATCAACCTGTGGGGGGACAGATCCTTATTATCCTATATGTGACCACATGTCTTCCTCGCTATTCAGACCCCATGGTGTGCATGTTCTTAACTCCACTATATATCTTGACTCCAATTGTCTGAGGAGTCTCACACGATCTCCACCTCTTTCTTTTTTGATTAATTGATCAATACAGAAGTAACGTAGCCTGTCGCTTCTGCTCTCATGCGCATCAGCAAAATGCCTGGCTACCGAGTATGGGCTATCTTGATTAGTGATGGCTTGTGTAGGTTCCATTACCTGTTTTTTGGCGTAATGTATTGTGCTTCCAATATATTGGAGGCCACAGGGGCAGATCAGGCAATAGATCTCAAAATTGGAGTTACCGTTTAATAGCTTGTTGATACATCTTTTTCTTTTTTTTAATCTGTTATCCGATAGCCTTAACTTTTGTGCTGTTTTTACAAGCCTTGCACTTAGTGCATGGAAAAAAGCCAGTGATTTCCGCCTCACTTATAGGCTTGTCCTCAAAATGGCTCTGGACTAAAATAGCCTTCAGTGAGTCACTTTTCCTATATGTGATGTCTAGTCTTTTTCATAATGTTTTCCCACCACACCATCTGTTTGGAGAATGCTCTTGTTCTTGCTCTTGTTCTTCTGGATTAATAACCGGATCAGTTGAGACTCGGTAGAAAAACTGAGTATCAACCTGACTTTGGACTCTCGCTCTTCTTGTTCTACATTTTTCTGTTTACATACAAGCAACTCTTGTCTCTCCCTAAGGTGCACTTTCTCAGTAGCCCCCTGTAGGACTTTTCTTGTATAGCCTCTTTTGCTGAACCTATTGAGTGAGTCCTTCTCTGTGACAGAGTAATCCTCAAGATGTGAGCAGTTGCGCTTAATTCTCAGTAATTCACCGTAGGGGATACTGTTGATTAAGTTATGTGGGTGTTGGCTCTGTGAGTGTAATACTGTGTTCCCTGCCACTGGTTTTCTATACAGCTTGGTGCATAATTTATTATCCAAAACGAACACAAAAAGATCTAAAAATGCAACCTCCATTTTACTAATGTTGATTGTGAATCTTAAATTCAACTAATTTTCATTTAGAGCCTTAATGTAATCCTCTGCTTGTGATTGTGTGCCCTGCCAGACGATAAAGAGGTTGTCAATATATCTGGCCCTCAAGACTATCTTGTCCACCCACTGTTTATTGCCCTCTGCCCAGGCCTCGTGCTTCTCCCACCAGCCCACCGAAAGGTTGGGGTAACTGGGGGCAAAGCACGTGCCCATGGCAGTCCCCTGCGTCTGTTAATACAACTGCCCCGAGACCAAGAAGATGTTGTTGTTAAGACAAAAGAGGCAATTTGTAACAGCATCCTGTTATGTTCTTGAGATTTCAATTGCCTAGTTTTCAAGAAGAACTCCAAAGCTATTAAACCCTTGGAATGCACAATACAAGTGTATAGGCTCGTAATGTCCAATGAAATGAATAGGAGATCTTCTTTCCATTGTATGTTCTGAATCAGCTGTATGAAGTCCGTGGTGTACTGTACAAATTAACTTAAGTCTCTCACCATAGGAAACAAAAAGGAATCAACATAAATGGAAGCTTTCTCCAAAAGGCTGCCCTTCAATGAAACAATAGGACAACCCAGAGGTCTCATTAGGTCTTTATGAACTTTTGACAGGTGATAGAAGGTGGGGAGGACCGGATAGTCTACTTTTATGAATTGGTATTCATCCTCCTCAAGTATACCTTTCATCCGCCAGTCAAGTATTTTTTCATTGAAGGTTTTGATACTTTTTTTATAGACACCTCTATTGATCTTGATGTAACTTTGCAGATCCTCCAAGAGGCGCAATGCTTCCTCCTTATAAAGTTGCTTGGTCATCACCACTACATTGCCGCCCTTGTCTGAGGGCTTGATTTTATTTATTTATTTAGAATCTTATATAGCGCACAGCTACCCCCGACGGGGGTGTCCCGGCGCTGCGAGCAGCAGAAAGTCATAAGTGACACTAAGCAACTAAAGGAAGGTAAACAGCCAGGTTTTTAAATTGCGTCGAAAAATGCATTCCGATTCTGTCAAACGGAGAGACAGTGGCAGGTTGTTCCAGGCTTGGGCCGTGATAACCGCAAATGCTCTTCCCCCCATTCTTGAGCGACGAAAACGGGGAGTACGTATAAGGAAAAGATGGTTGGATCTAAGGGAGCGGGGTGCCTGAGCAAACTTTAGTCTGGTTCTAAGGTAGGCCGGGCCCTGACCCTGCAATGCTCTATATGCCAGTACCAGGGATTTAAATCGAATGCGGCTAGTCACGGGCAGCCAATGTAATTTTTTTAGGTGTGGTGAAATTGAGTGACGATATGGAATGTTCCAAATCATTCTTGCCGCCGCATTCTGCACTATCTGTAGCTGTTTGATCAGATAGGCTGGGGCACCGGCATACAGGCTGTTTGCGTAATCCAAATGAGATGTTATAAGGGCGTGGATGATGGTACGTCGAGCATCCACAGGAAGAAAAGGAAGAATTTTTCGGATCATGCGGAGTTTACCAAAACAAGCTGAGGTGACCTTATTAATTTGAGCCTTACAGGATAGCTCATTGTCGAATATGAATCCCAGGTTCCTGGCCGAAGCCACCGGAGCAGGAGGGGGATTCAATTCAGGGGGCCACCAAAGTAGGGAAAGGGGGGGGATTTTTTATTGAAAAACAACACCTCAGTTTTGTCTGAGTTAAGCTTGAGGGTGTTGAGTGACATTCAGGCTGAGATGTCACTGAGACAGCGGCGGAAGTTCAGAAAGCTGGCGTCAGAGTGGTCTCGAAATGAGAACACAAGATGTGTGTCATCAGCGTAAGAGATCACTCTGACCTCACAAGATTCCGCCACTGCAGCCAGTGGTGAGACATAGACATTGAAAAACAGAGGGCTCAGGGCAAAGCCCTGAGGAACCCCACAACTGAGCGGTTTCTTCTCCGAGACAAAAGGTTGGAGGAAGACCTGTTGGGTACGATCACTTAAGAAAGATCTGATCCAAGCCAGAGGGGTGCCCTGAATTCCGATGTCATGCAGTCTCTCGATCAATATTTCATGAGAGACCGTATCGAATGCCGCAGACAGGTCGAGCAGCACTAACATTGCTGCCTCGCCTGCGTCCACGGATTCGCGAATGGTCTCTGAAACTTTCAGAAGTGCAGATTCGGTGCTGTAGCCGGCTCTGAAACCGGACTGTGAGTCGTGGAGAAGTTGGCAGGACTCAATATAGCTGGAGAGTTGTTGCTGCACAACTTTCTCTAGGATTTTGGCTGGTTTAGGCAGGAGGGAAATGGGTCGATAATTACTAAATATCGAAGGATCGGCTTCAGATTTTTTTAAGATGGGGATAAGCAAGGCCTGTTTCCAGGATACGGGGTAATAGCCAGTTTGTAAGGAAGTATTCCAGATCAGGTTCAGCGGGGCCATGATAAGAGGAGCAAGAGAGTTGAACAATTGTGCCGGACAGGGGTCAAGAGGAGAGCCCGATTTACATGTCAACATTAATTGGGAAAAAGTATCCGTGGAGACAGCCTTAAAGGAACTGAAAGTCTCCTTCTTGGTTGCCCTTAAGACTGGAGCTGGGGAGTCCACGGACTGATTAAACTTCAAGAAAATGTCTAGTATTTTATCATGAAAAAAATTGGATAAACCAGCGCAGAGTACTTGGCTGGGGGGGATCGAACTGGATAGTACAGCTGGTTTGGAGAATTCTTTCACTATGTTAAAAAGCGTTTTGGAGGAATTATTAGCAGAGCGCACTTTTTCAATATAAAATTCTTTCATTATGGACCGTTTTAATTTGTGGAAATTCTTGATAGCAGCTCTGTAGATAGCTTTTGCCTCAGGATCATAAGTAAGCCTCCAGACCCTCTCAAGTTTTTTGCAGTGGCTCCTCTCAGTGCGCAGGGCAGAGGAGGGTTTGGATCTGGAAGAATTTATCGGTCGTAAAGGGGCAATCGCGTTTAAGGCTGAGGAAAGCCAGCCGTTAAACTTTGAGACGTCAGAGTCTAAATCCCCTTCTGACTGCCCCGGGCCGTGGGAAAGAGCAGGGGCCATTGATGCACAGGTAATTTTGCACCACTTCCTGCCAAAAGCCCTGGCCTTGACTGGAATGACAGTGCGAGGGGGGGAGGCCAGACTGAAAGGGATAAGAAAATGATCTGACCAAGTGAGGGGAAGGGGCGAAAAGGTTACCAAATTAGGATAGTTGGTAAACAATAGGTCCAGTGTATGGCCAGCCAGATGCGTGGGGCCACTAACCTGCTGGGACAGGTTGAGGCCATTCATGGTATCCAGGAGCAGACCTGCTTTAACACAGGAAGTGTTATCCACGTGAAGGTTAAAATCCCTAAAATGGTAAAGTGGGGGTGTTTAAGCGATAGGTCAGCAGCCAAAGTAAAGAAATCCATAAGGGGTTGAGGGGGGTACCGGGAGGCCTATATAAAAGAATCCCGGCTAGAATTGAATGCGAGTCTTCAGAAATGCTAAAGTACATGGCTTCTACAGGGTCAATATTAGACAGCTTCCTTGAGCAGATCTTCCAGCCTGAGCGCAGAATCACCGCAATTCCACCACCCACCTTGGAACTAGTCCGATTAATCCCAACAAACCGATATTCAGGGGGGATAGCCAAATTGAGGTCTGGATTGGAAGAGTCTTTTACCCACGTTTCCGTCAGAAACATTAAGTCCCACACATGAGTAGTGAGAGAAAGCCAGACATCAGCCGCATGGCGGGGTAGTGATCTACAGTTGAGCAGACATGTCTTGATGCTAGGAGCGGTGGAGGTGTGATCAGCTACAGGTGCGGCGGGAGAGGGGCAAGAACTGGATGCCCTGATGGGACCTGGCTTAAAAGAGAATGAGCAGACAGCACAATAAAAATGGGCTGAGCGAGACCCATCAATTTTACAACGTGACGGAGCCTTACAGCCTGCGCCGCTTATTTTCAAAAGTTGGGATCTGGTCCAGTGTATTTGTGCTCCAGCGGCATCACCGGCATCATGATGACCAGTGAGGTATCATTCTTGAGGGACCTGACAGCATCCCATTACTCCTTAGAGAGATTATACTTCCTTCTCGTTACCATATCTTTAGATGTTGTTCTGACTCTGTCCAGATCCAGAATCATTGCATCGTGCAAACAATCTATGGCATAATATGGAGTCTTTGGAATAAATTGTGATTTTGCTTTGAAATGACTTTTTCCACTTCCCTGATGAATGACCAGGTGGGGAGGACCGGATGGTCTACTTTTATGAATTGGTATTCATCCTCATCAAGTAAAGTTTGTAAAGTTTCCAAGTCATCAGACAAGGGCGGCAATGTAGTGGTGATGACCAAGGAACTTTATAAGGAGGAAGCATTGTGCCTCTTGGAGGATCCGCAAAGTTACATCAAGATCAATAGAGGTGTCTATAACAAACGTATCAAGACCTTCAATGAAATAATACTTGACTGGTGGATGAAAGGTATACTTGAGGAGGATGAGTACCAATTCATAAAAGTAGACTATCCTGACCTCCCCACCTTCTAACACCTGCCAAAAGTACATAAAGACCTAAGGAGACCTCAGGGTTGTCCTATTGATTCGTCGAAGGGCAGCCTTTTAGAGAACGCTTCCATTTATGTTGATTCCTTTTTGTTTGCTGTGGTGAGAGACTCAAGTTCATTTGCACAGGACACCATGGACTTCATACAGCTGATTCAGAACATACAATGGGAAGAAGATCTCCTATTAATTACGTTGGACATTACAAGCCTATACACCTGCATTATGCATTCCAAGGGTTTAATAGCTTTGGAGTTCTTCTTGAAAACTAGGCAATTGAAATTTCAAGAACATAACAGGATGCTGTTAGAAATTGCCTCTTTTTGTCTTAACAACAACATCTTCTTGTTCTCGGGGCAGTTGTATTTACAGACGCAGGGGACTGCCATGGACACATTCTTCGCTCCCAGTTACGTAAACCTTTTTGTGGGCTGGTGGGAGGAGCACGTGACCTGAGCAGAGGGCAATGAACAGTGGGTGGACAAGATAGTCTTGAGGGCCAGATATATTGACGACCTCTTTATCGTCTGGCAGGGCACACAATCACAAGCAGAGGATTACATTAAGTCTCTAAATGAAAATGAGTTGAATTTGAGAATCACAATCAACATTAATAAAACAGAGGTTGCATTTTTAGATCTTTTTGTGTTTGTTTTGGATAATAAATCATGCACCAAGCTGTATAGAAGACCAATGGCAGGGAACACGGTATTACACTCACAGAGCCACCACCCACGTAACTTAATCAACAGTATCCCCTACAGTGAATTACTGAGAATTAAGCACAACTGCTCACATGTAGAGGATTACTCTGTCACAGAGAAGGACTCCCTAAATAGGTTCAGCGAAAGAGGCTATTCAACAAAAGTCCTACAGGGGGCTACTGAGAAAGTGCACCTTAGGGAGAGACAAGAGTTCCTTGTATGTAAACAGAAAAATGTAGAACAAGAAGAGGGAGAGTCCAAAGTCAGGTTGATACTCGAATTTTCTGCCGAGTCTCAACTGATCCGGTCATTAATCCAGAAGAACAAGAGCATTCTCCAAACAGATGGTGTGGTGGGGAAAACATTATGAAATAGACCAGACATCACGTATAGGAAAAGTGCCTCATTGAAGGATATTTTAGTCCAGAGCCATTTTGTGGACAAGCTTATGAGTAAGGCGGAAATCACTGGCTTTTTTCCATGCACTAAGTGCAAGGCTTGTAAAAACAGCACGAAAGTTAAGGGCTATCATATCCCAGGTTAAAAAAAAAAAGATGTATCAGCAAGCTATTAAACTGTAACTCCAATTTTGTGATCTATTGCTTGATCTGTCCCTGTGGCCTCCAATATATTTGAAGCACAATACATCAGGCCAAAAAATGTGTGTTGGAACACACACAAGCCATCACTAATCAAGATAGAGCATACCCGGTAGCCAGGCATTTTGCTGATGCGCATGAGAGCAGAAGCAACAGGCTATGTTACTTCTGTATTGATCAAGTAATCAATAAAGAAAGAGGTGGAGATCATGTGAGACTCCTCAGACAATTGGAGTCAAGATATATAGTGGAGTTAAGAACACCACACCATGGGTTCTGAATAGCGAGGAAGAATTGCGGTCACATATAGGATAGTAAGGATCCGTCCCAACACAGGTTGATAGAGTTGGCATCTTATTATTAAGTTTGTTCCGATCAGGAGTTATGAAGGAAATAGAAGTAAGTGAAATTACAGATAAAAATGATATTTAGACTTTGACGGTCTTAAAAATTATTGGTTTTAAATGAATGTGCCCATGAGTCATCAGCCCATTTAGGGCACGAGAAGGACTATTAATTTTGACTGTTTACAGTATTGAATGAAACAACAATTTTTTGATTGAACTTATTTTTGCAGTCTAGGTTATATCTGCATCTCTTTTTATGCTACATTGATGTGTACTGTATGGGAAGTTTAAGGCCCATTCAGGGCGTGATTGTGATATATAGGTTTGATGTAATTGAACAAACCCGTGAACCATCAGTTTTCCATGGTGATGAATTCGGTAATGTTTATCGAAATTTACAGCTTTGTATTTCTGAGCAGTGTACAGGTTGAGGATTTTTGTTATATGTAGCATTCCTCATGTGGCACATGCATTGATAATGAATTTCGACATTTTGCTGCTTTATTATTTTGCACGTTTTAAGATGGCCGCCAAGGTCACTATGAATTGTTGGATTCGTTTTTTTTGTTCCTTTTCAATATCTCTGAGGATTGAATTGTTGGCCAATGAACTGTGGTTTTGTTACAAGGTGTCTTTTTGCACGGGGGAACTGACATCGACAAAGGCCAGGAGGCCGGAACATGTTTGTCAGTTTGATTTTGGTTGCATATCATAAAATTAAATAAAATATTCATTGAAGACAGGATTGTCTGTTGACTGTTTTTGGAGTATGTAAGAAAGGGCCCTCTTTTTGCATGGTTGCCCCCACTTTTTGCTAAACTGCTGTTGTGCTTTGACTGAGTGTGCCCTGGGTTCCTGCCAAACAGGTATCCAGGGTCTATGTTCTTTCCCTAAACTGCCTTGAAAACAAAACCCAATTGGCACTCTTTGGCCACAGGTCAGTCCCTTGTAAATGGTGCCACAGGTACCAAGGGCACTGTGGCCAGGGAAGGCCTCTAAGGGCTGCATCACTTATTGTGCCACCCTTAGAGGGCCTGTGCCCTTGCAGGCTGCGTGTTTTGGTGCAGAACAAAGTGAAGAGTTGACATGGCACACCTCCCTGTGTTCCATGCCTACAACCCAGAGCCCTGGCATAGATCAGCCCCCCCTCTAGCTGGGTGCACTATACCAGTGGTGAGGGTACAGGTGCATGAGCCCTGTACCCCTACAGTGTCTTGACATTGTAAGTGCAGTAATGCCATTAAGAGTATATGGTACTGGGAATTTGTCATTACGAACTCCACAGCACCATAATGGCTTTACTGAAAACTGGGAAGTTTGGCATCAAACTTCTCAGGGCATTAAACCCACACTGATGCCAGTGTGGGATTTAATGAAAAATGCACACAGAGGGCATCTTAGAGATGCCCCCTGAAAAACGACCTAACACTAGTGTCCAGGCTGAGTGGCTGCTCGCCAGCTGCCACCACTTGGGATGTTTCTGGACCCCTGGGTCAAGAGCCTGCTGCTCTCGGGGGTTTGAAACAATGCACATCCTGGGACGAGGTGCCAAGCCTCCTCCCCCAGGATGGGCAGGGTCCACGAAGGGGAAGCTTCAAAGGCTGGCCATCTTTGTGAGCTTCCCCAGGCCTTTGCTTCTTTCAGCAACTGGCCCCCACCAGTTCTGACACCCACTTTGGGTGGGAGAATCGGCAGGAAAACCAAGTGAGGAAGGGAGGTGTGCCTACCTTTGTCAACCCCACCCCTCAGGTGGGGGAGGCAAGGTGAAGCACAACTCTCAGTCCCTGCCATCTTGCAGATAGAGGGACCCAGCCAACAAGAGTGAGGCATATGCCCCCCTCCCACTGGAGGGTGGCATAATAGGGGGTGCACTCACCCCAAGGAAGGGACCCATTGGTCCCAACCTTTACTTACCCGTAACACCCCTAAATCTAGTATTTAGGGGCAACCCTGAACCTTGCCTGCTCAGACAAGAACCAACTAAGAAGAAAGTAAGAAGAAGGACCGAAGAAGCCGCGCTAAAGCTAAGAAGAGGAGGACGCCCACTGACTTGGCCACAGCCCTACCTGCCTGTCCCCTCCTTGAACCTGCAGAAGCGAAATCCCGGTGTGTCCTGCAGCCAGCAACCTCAAGAATCCCGAGGACCTGCCCTGCCTTCCACAGAAAAGACTCTGTCTCCCGTGAGCACCGGATTTGCTCACCCACAGACTCTGGCCAAATCCACGAGTCTGCACCACTCTGCACCCGATGCCCACGGCCCGAGTTCGATTGGCCCAACACCACAAGGAGGTCTCCCCGGCGATGCTGACCTGAGATCTGGTGATCTCTGGCCTACCTCGAATCTCCCAGTGAAGCCTGCAGTTTCTTTCTGGAGGATCCCCCCGGCCGCGACCGGAGCTGGTAAGTAAAACCCGATGCCTAAAGACACCCCTGCACCCGAAGTCCCACGGCCTTGGGTGGCCGAACCGATGGTGTCCTTGCATCTCCAGGCATCCCAACTTACCTCTCCAACTGGTGGTCACCTCCAGAAGATCTCCGTCCCGGAGCCTGCAGTCTTTGTTGAAACCGGAGACTCCCCATTGAAATCAACCTGGCACCCGACACCAAACCAGCACCCTGCACCCAGCCGCCCCTGGACCGCTGCGGGTGTACTTTGGATACTAAACTGGATCCCCTTCGCTCTGAGCTAAACCCCAGGAGTTTTGTTCCCACAACCTTGTAGCCTGCTCATGAGCAGCCACCCACCGGAGGCCTCCCTATCCCCCATTGGATAACATTGGGCCTCAGCACTCTGCACCCAGCCACCCTAGTGCCGCTGAGGGTACTTTGAGAGTGCATCCTCAACCCTGGGGAACCCTGGTTCTAACCCCAGAATACCAACTCCCACAAACTTGTACTTACCTGCAAACAGTTAATTCATTTTTCTCCGTAGGAATACATTGACAGTTTTTCCTATAAACTGTTTTAAGTGTGGAGTTGGTTTTGTATGGAACTTTGAAAAAACTGCAAATAACTAAAAACTGCTTACTTACCCTTTCTCTGGGAAATGTCCCAGTGTGATATCTAGGTATATCACACTGAGTAGAAAAAGTAATCCAGAAAGTAATCTGTAAAGCAATCCAAAGTAACCTAACAGTAATTTTCACTGTATTGAAAGCATTTACAAACCTGTAACAAAGTCATTTTCATTCAGCTTGCTTGTGTTGTTCAACCTGCCTTGAAAATTATCATATACACTTACCGGTGCCAGGCTTGCTTGGTTCTAGGAAAAAAATACAACTAAATAGTATCTTTATACAAATCAAATTGGTCTGAGTTCAGTCTTTGAGTGTGTACCATCATTTGCTGATTGAGTGTGTACAACAAATGCTTAAAACTACCCTCTGATAAAGCCTTACTGCTCACCCACACTACCACAAATAGAGAGTAAGGTGCTATCTACTTTTACCTCTGCCTACCTTTGGGGTTCCACTGGACTCTTTGCACACTATACCTCCTTTTGGTATAGTATATACAGAGCCAGCTTCCTACAGAGTACTAGCACAAGTCCGTCCTCGCAAGCTGCGGCACCCGCTGCGTTGTGAACGGCAGTTCTGGCGGAGAACGTTATGGGAAATATATATATATATATATATATATATATATATATATATATATATATATATATATATATATATATATATAATATGGGCCTCCTTACCAACCTAATGCACAAAAAATAAATTAGCTACTTGCTGGCACTTAGGTGCATAAAGGGTCATTTAATGTTTGTAAATTTAATCCAGCTCCTGTTCAGGATATACTTAAAGACTCACCTTCTCAAAATTCACCTATTTGGCAGGCAGGGTCTCTGCTGCAAATGCCGAGTACTCAGTCTGCTAAACTGACAGTCCACTCACTGTATTTAGAGTCAGGTGGACTGTCATGTTTCTGATGGTGGTGCCGCCGCTGGCTCTGCACCAACGGCCCAATAGACTTGGGCTGTCAGTGTAAGTACCTCGGACGTCCCTCCTCTGCAGGCTAGGATAAGCCTGGCAGTTCCAATCAGAAAAATATGCCCCTCACACCTAGAGTAGAAACTCATAGGGTGTCAGGGCCATTCACATTTTGTTCTACAAAATCAAACTCCACTGTGGAGGTTTGTTTTTGTAATTTGCTGAGTGGCCGCATGAATCATAGTGGCTGCTCAGCATACTTTCAATGCCATCAGAGGAGCTGCCATTGTTATATTCCATTTAGGTACCCTATATAGGCACAGGTAACCTTGTAACCTTTCACCTATATTCTTCCCTACATTACACACATAATGGTTCTTGGGTACTGACCTTTTACCTAGATATGACACTGCATTCAGAACGCAGGTTTTTCCCTGATTCGATTCTCATACATTATGCATGAGGCTTCTTGGAAGCACAGCAGGACTAACAGTAGGATTACCATCTCCTGTATAATATATCTGTATAAAGTTCAGGCCCAACGTCATCCTTTAGGCCGACACAGTAACACAGCAAGGTAGGACCCCTGGGGAGACCTATGGGTATACATACAGCACATCTTGCTTAGGAAGATAGAGGAGAGCGAGAATTTCTGGCTGACACACTGACCAGAGACGCTGAGGTTCCTGCATGCAGACACTCCAGCTCGCAGTGGTCTAACATCCCTCGCTGGGTGTCCAACTCGAGACCAGGACGGGGTCCCATATTCTCTCATTCTCAGGTAATGGAGTTGACTAGATCCTAGAGGGATTCTTGGCATAACACCTACACAGATGCTAGGTACATTTAGGTACATCTAGTTAGGGAGTGATCGTAGGAGTACGCACTTTTTATCATGTGTTTTATGTAATTGTATATATTCATGATTTCTGCAAGATGGTAGAACTATACCATCCCTTTACTTTCGTAGTACTGCTAATCATATATCTCTGCTACTGTCTAATGGTTGTTGCAGCTCATCTATTCTACACTAGAATAACAACTGTTCAATAAATACTTATTGAAAACGCCCAGCCTGTTTATTCTGTGTATCTCTCTGAGACAAACTAAGTGAGCACGAGTGACTGAGCGAAAGGTAGTATATTGTTTCCACGATTCTGAGGGATCAGGGTTGTCATGTTCTGAGGTTGCCAGAATCTATTCTCTCCTTGGTAAGAGGAGGTTATAGTGGCACTGTGAGCTAGCTAATACAGACAGGCTAACGTATCCGGTGGGGGTGCACAGAATCAGTCTGCCACCAATCCCACAGTTTATGTTATCCAAACGCGCAGATCCTGTATAGGTAATATAGGAACTACACGACATGGCACCGCCAACGTTGGTTGGGTACTAATTTAACAGTAGAATCTGAGTAGTTCAGTCGTGCTATTCTCAGAGACCCCTACTCACAAAACACCAGAGACGTCTGGAGTGGGTGGGCACAAACTCCGCCACAGCTGAGTAGGCTACAAAATCCTATTTATTGGCTGTTGGTTAATCAAGCTTGAAGGACACAGTGTTCCTGAAATTGTGCATAACACCTTATCTTGGTTCCCTTGAAAAAACTATTTTAGTGTTCTAAAAACAATGACTAACCAGGTCTTAGGCCCACTGCAACAAGCACTGCCCCTCTCAGACGAGGAGGAAGATGCAGACGCAATACAAATTGCACCAAACTTTAGAAATACGGTCACCCTGAGACTGCTAGAGCATGGTCTATCATCTAGGGGTGGCATAGTAGTTTTTGTGATTGAGGCACACGAATCAAACAGAACGGAGGTATTTTATTCGTGGGTTACATTCGCAGCGGCAAATGCAAGAACAAAAACATTTCACTCCTACACAGAAGGAGATGCACCAGCGGAATATTGTCCGTTCGAGGACATTGAGGTTCCGCTTACGTACCAGGAACACTTATACTGGTTTAAAGGCGCCCTACCCCACATAAGAAAAAGAGTAAGACTCGGCCCGCTCGGAAGAGAAGGGGCAACATGGCCGATATTAGCAGCCGACATGTGAGAAGGTGGCCTGGTATATGCTGTCCACTAATTAAAGTGGGCACCTTGTACCAGTCCACACGACCCTTATGATGTATGAGGTCAAAGATAACCTTTAGAAAGCTATCCTAGTGGTAGCTGTGGAGAGCAAACTTCAGGCTTAATCTTGAAGGAATGTAAAGCAGCTTGTTTTACCAGAGTATCACCTCCTGAATTACTAAATGAAAGGAGAACCACACAGTAGTGATATAAAAATATGTATTTGTTAATATAACACTCTCTACTAATCTCTACACGAGATTAGAACACAAAGCACACAATACTGAATCAATAGAACATTCGTAAGTAGCACATTGCACAGCGGGCTCCAGGGGGAGACCGAACCATATACTAAAAAAATGGTATAACAATCATGACTTGACTAGACACAGGGCCTAGAGGACGTAGAATCGCTGGGATCCCAAGGAACCACCCAAGGCAGTGACACAGGGCGCCCACGGAGGACGGGTGCAGTGAGGAAACACGACCGCGTGCTCCGTGCAACTCTATGGGAAAGTCGCGGTTGTAAAGTTACAGTTTAAGGACACTTCTACGAGGACTTCGAGCAAACCCTTTGGAACATAAGAGGTTCTAGAGCCAACACACCAGTGAGTACTGAGGTACCCGTGTTACCTATCCCAGAGGAGCCGGATGCATAGGGATCAAGTGGTGTCGGAAACCTTTGTCGATTTCAATGGAGAGTTGCGAAGAAGTACTGCTGCCCGGAAGGCGAAGAGTGTCCGGTGGAATCCAAGCCTGGATTCTAGGTGAGAGGAACCTGAAAGCAGACGGGACAGAGTCTGGGTCACTTCAGGTGACCAAGGGCTCGGTAGACGAATGCCCACCGATGTCGGGTGCTTCAGGTGTGAAGAAAGGATGCTTGACTCTGCAGCCACGAGGACCAGGAGATGCCGAGGACAACCAGGACCCGGAGGTGATCTGTACCACAAAGGATGTCGAGTGCTGAGGGGTTGGTGTCCGGCTGGAGCACCAACAAGCCTTGGCAAATGCAACCCATGCAGAAAAGACAAACAGGTTACGGTGTGAACCAGCAAGGTCCAGGGGACTCTCCAAGCAATGGGGAGTCAGGGCACATCTGGAGCAACCAGAGAAGCCCAAGGCCAATGGACCAGAGATTGCGAGGAGACCTTGAGCGAATTTACAAAGCACCAGCCCACAGAGCACTCGGTGAGTGGAGGCCGGATATCTTCAGTGCAAATGCTGCTCGGGGTCAGGACTACATGGAGTCCAAAGCACAAGCTCAGGGATTGCCAACAAGCATATGCTCGTGCAAATGTATGCGGTGCACAGAGGTTCAGGTTGCACGGTCCCCACGACGGATACTGGTCTCAGAATCGCTGAGAGGTCAGATCAACCTCAAGGACCTTCGAGAACCCACCTCCTGTGTTGCTGAAATATTCAGAGTCCGCAGGAGCTCTGGAGATGCAAGCCGGTCAGATCCGCTTATGTGCCTGCTACTGCAGGGGAGTAACTCCTTTACTGCAACAGAGATTCTTCAGTCGTCCAGCGTCGTGCAGACAGTCAAAGTACTTGGTTTCTTCTTAGCAGAATCTTGTCCAGGTAAAATCTAAAGTCCTGTAGCCAGGTATCTCACTTTATACCCATGGGAAAGGGTTGGAAAGATTCTGGGGACCCTCCTAAGGGAGGGGCAGGACAGAGGGGTGGCTACACCCATGTCCTTTTTCCATTTTCGCACCAGAGCAGGAGCCAATGGCTCCCAGAACTGGTTTGAGCTGGACTATGCACAGGGACACCAAATGTGCCCCCAGTGCAGACTTTCTTGCACTCTCAGAGTGCACCCACCCAGCCCCAATACACTAAACCCTGTCTGGGAGGTGGTCACACCTCCCTGTGACAGGATGCCTATTGTCATGACTTCCTCTGCTTGAGCTTGGCTCAGCAGCAGGAGAGCAGAATCATGTCTGTGGCTGGCAGAGTCCATTTTGTGCTGCCCGGGTCGAGAAAGCAGGTCCTGGGTAGACCGGTGACCCACATTAGTGGTTTCAGAAGGGTGGAATCATACCTCCCACACCAGTTACTGGTGTGGAGGTATGATTCCAAGGTGTTTGACACCAAACACGACATGTTTCTAAGCAGCTGTTTTAAAGTTAGCATTTACCGCGAGGTTATAATGCAACTTAACCTATATGTCTGGCTGCATCACTGACAACCCCGGAGAATGGTCTCCGAAGGCTGCAGAGGGGCTCTGCTCATGCAGGGGCACCCTCTCACGTAAAACCCAGTACCCTGCCTTCAGTATTGATAAGCCCTGCCATAGGGGTGACTGATAGGTTTTTAAGTGTAGTGATTTAGATAGATATAGTGAACCTATATCTAAGTAAGTGGTGCAAGCACCAGCTTACACAGGCTGCTGTAGCAGACTGTTGTGTCATTTTGAATATCCTCTCATGGGTGGCATAATACATGCTTCAGCCCATGGGAGGCCTCTGGGGTACCTATGCCCTGGGTACATGGTGTACCATATACTAGGGGCTTATAAGGGTACCCCAGTATCCAATCTGGAGTGTACCTAAGTACTTTACACAACCAATTTAGGGAGAAAGCAGATAGACTGGGGCCCTGATTAGCAGGATCCCAGTCAGACTAGTCAAAAACCAGCAAAACACCAGGAAAAAAGTGGGGGTAACCATGCAGTCAGATCCTACCTTCCTACACTACACACCACATCCTGACATTGAAACAATGCCACCAGGAGACTTACTCACACAACACAAAGATTTAATTAAAATATACAGATACTTGACGCAATTCATCATGAGGACACTTACAGTCCAACGAGCGATAGTTGCAACTAATGGAACTCAAATTCAGTGTACAGCAACTAAAATTACACCACAAACATTACACGCGGTAATGGGTAAAATGCCCACAAAACGTGAACAAATGCCATTCTGGGTAGCTCAGAAAATAACACAGCTAGAGGCAGTATTCCTGAATAGTACCCCGTATGAAAAACATAGAATGCTAACAATCTGCTTGCCCATGGGGATAACACCACAAGTAGAGGATTGTACCACTTGGGGTACAGTCTTTGCTGCCATTTATACCAGAACACGTGGTTTCCCGTCATTAGCAGTAATACCAGACGTATTGAGACAAATACAAAACGAGTATGGAGCAGACCCTGCTCTAAACTTAGGGATGAAGTTACTAGGTAACTATACCCAGGTATCAGCCATAATATTAGCTAATATTAAAGGGGAAGCATCTTCAGTGGCTATCCGCCAGCGCCTAAGGGAGTTCAGTCCTTTAGAACAACAACATGAACTACCAAAAATAATTGAAACTGCATATGCAGAATTAGGCAGAGACAGTTTGGGTTGAAAGCTTTAAAACCACAACTGGTGGGCAGTCCTGAAAAGGAAACTTCCAAGCAGATACCTACTTCTACAAAGAAGAAGTGGGACAATAAAAAACAACAAAGCTTTAAAGGAAACATATCTCAATCCAGAGGTAGATCTCCTCCACAGGAGCCCTCCCAAAAGAGGTATAACCTAAGGAATAGGGATAACATTAGGAAACCTGACAGGTATCAGGATACTGATACACGTTCCTCTCGTTCCTTTCAGGGTTCATCGAAAAACTCTGAGAGGGAAGGACGGTCAGAAAGGCAAGAAGAGCATACACAGTCCAGAGACAAGCAGAACGCTCAAGATTACACTTCTAAAAAAGAAGAAAAACCAAAGCAAAAGCCACAGTTCAAAAAGAAGAAGGTTGCAGGTCTAAAGATCAGACATGCCCAGAATTCTGAGGACTCGACTACTGAACGGGGAATGGGCTCTAACGATGCTAGATTGTGCGGCAGAAATAACAATAGCTCGCCAGAACCTGATGGAATTTCTGTTGACAGCGGACTTGAATGATTATATCATGGTAGAAACACCCGATACTAGGGTAAGTGTCCCACATAAAGTATATGAAATAACGCTCCAAATGGAGGGGGACAAATGTAGAACAGTAAGAGGTCTCTTTTGGGAGAACCTGACGTTTGGTTATGATATTTTATTAGCTGAACAAGATTGGCCGCCAGCATTCGTCATGGATTACCCTAAAGGAGAGATGGTAATTCTTTCGGCCTTCTCAGACCATATTCCCAGGCACTTACATCACACTTATGCGCAGGAGTGGGCGATAGCCCAGGCTCCGGTATTATACAAAAACCATGTTGGATGGGATGAGGATTCAACCCACCACATAATTCCTTTAAAAAATACTCCAACTGCACAGAGGCAGTATCCAATAAAGCAAGAAGCTAAAAAACAGGTCAGGGAGATCTTAGATCAACTTGAGTACCAAGGGGTGATCGCAAATTGCACCTCATCAATGAACAATCCTTTGTTTCCGGTCATGAAACCTGACAATACATATCATTTAGTTTTAGATTATAGACATTTAAACACTTGCACTAAGACATTTGCAGTCCAAAATGCACATAGTGCCGCATTAATGAATAACATTGTGCGGAAAAATATAAAACAACACTTGATATCTCAAATGGATTTTTCTGCCAAAATATAGCGCCTGAAAGCAGGTATCTAACATCCTTCTCAGCTCTAGGGACCCAGCGTCAATTTTGTCAACTCCCCCAGGGGTATAAGAACAGCCCGGGGTTGTTTTCAGCCAGAGTAACTGAGTTACTTCAGAATTTGGATGAAGAGGCATTGTCCTATGTGGATGATATTTATCTAACGGACGATGACCTAGAGGAGCACTTGAACAGAGTAAACACCATAATTCTGGGATTTGCATCTTAGGGCTACAATTTCAACTTAAAAAAATCAAAAATTGCCCATCTTAGTGTCCTGTTTTTAGGATATGAGCTTTCAAGTGAAGGAAAAAGCCTGGCAGCCAATTTTTTAGAAAAATGTGCGCTGCTCCAACCTCCAAAATCATTGAAAAATTTACAGTCAATTCTGGGATTCCTAAGTTTTGGTAGAAGATACATTTTGGATTACACAGAAAGAGTAAAACCTTTCTACGATTTAATAAAACCTGATTTTTGAGTAAAACAATGGACACAGGAACATACAGATACACTTCGTTCCTTACAAGCTGACATGATAGCTTCCAAACATTTACAGACACGAGTAAACGTACGCAACCTGGTGATCCGTATAGTTGCGGGTCAATCTGGGTACACCTATCTAACATATAATGAAGGTGAGACAGTACCAATTGCATACAAATCACATTTGTACACAGATGCTGAGATGCGCTTCGCATCTACAGAAAAGATTCTGACAGCAGTACAGACTGCTGTAGTGAGAGAAAGAGCACTGGCTCAGGGGAAACGAATAATAGTAGTGACTCCGGTTCCAGCCTTAGAGGCTGCGACAAAGGCAAGCATTCTTAATGCTAAAGCCTTACATCCGAGATGAATACAATGGGCTAATTCTCTCACTGCATCAGATGTAGAATACAGGTACGACCCAAATTTAAAGACATAAGCATTTCTGCAATACGAACAATAATATCCTCTACCAAACGAAATAAAGCCTCTAGATTAGTATCAATATACAATTTACACAGACGGATCAGCTCAACCAGCCATAGGAAGTAAGCAACAATATAGTGCGGCATGCGTAATTGTTAAAGGTCGCATGCGGGATGGAAAGTTCTACCCAAGTTGCACAAAAACTCAATCTCTAGGAGACTGCATAGCACAGCTGGCAGAGTTAAAAGTGCTGATACTGGCACTGGTAAATACGGATCGAGTATTTCCCACACTAATTGTGTGCGATTCCTTTTACTGCGTGCAGTCTTACAATGAATATTTGCAGCACTGGGCTCAAAACGGGTCCAATGATGCAAAAGGTGGCACAATTAGGCATAATAAGCTATGGGAACAGGTAGTGGAGTTGAAAACCGAACTACCGCGAGCTCAAGTGATACATACACGGAGTCATCAGCGTTATGGCGTTCATGTTGAAGGGAATTCATTGGCTGATGAAGCCGCAAAGGGGGCTGTACGCACGGCTTTCGTAGTTTCAATCACTAGTTCTAGAACGAGAATAGACGGTGGGATTATGGTAGCTATCAATGCTTGTCGCAAAAACAGCGGAGCAGTACCAAAAAGGTTTCCACTCAAGTACTCCTGCAAGTTAGATGCCAATAATATTCCATTTGCTCAGATTCCTGGAGTGGGGGATAGAGTAATTCCAAACATGGATCATAGGTTAGGTTTAAATCTAGCAGCACACAAAGGGATAAGTTCTGCACATGAAGGAGTGACGGCGACGGTTTCTTTGTTGAAACAACGCTATTGGTGGCCTGACTTAACAAAGCAGACTAAAGACTATGGGGCCGATTCCGATCTCGGCTGGTAGGGCACCGAATCGGATTCGGCTTTACCGGATCCGATTCGGACGCCCTGTTTCCGACCGATTCGAACACCCGTCCGTGCAAGCAAGTACGATGCGAGCGTACGCGAAATCCCCGACTGACTCATTCCCGGCTCCGAACCGCTCTGACCGACTCGTACGGACTCGACTCGCACCACGCAATGGAGACATTCCCCGACCGGGCAAGTACGATGCGCGACTCGAACAGTCCGACCGACTCGCGCCGTCCGGCTCGAAAGAGCAGTCGGAGCCGGACTTCGGGGGTCTGTGTCGGACCCCCCTGTACGCGTAGCTGTGCGAGTCGCACACAGGGGGGACCCATGGGTCCCCACTAAACATGTATGTATGGCGCGAGTCGCACCGACGCATACCCGCTGTAGGGGGTGCCCTTGTTCGTGACGCACCCATTGAGTCAATGGGAGCCAGTGTACGCGTCGTACGACCGGCTCCCATTGACTTCAATGGGAGTCCGACCGAATCGAGTCCGATAGCATGCGTCCGCATCGTACTCGTTCGGTCGGACTGCTAGAGTCCGGTTCGGTCGGATATCTCTCCGAATCCGACTCGGTCGGAGAGATTTCCGGCCCGAATCGGAATCGGCCCCTATGTCTTGAAATGCGACATCTGCCAGCAGATGAAAGGTTCCACCGTAACACATCCAGCGCAGACACCGCTGTTAATATCTGACAAACCACTAGCGTGTGTTTATTTGGACCACTGCAACCCCTTACAAAGAGATGGGGCTTACAGGTATATCATGGTTGCAATGGATTCCTGCTCAAGATTCCTATGTGTGTGGCCCCAATGCTCGGCTGACGCTCGAACTGTTATAAAAGATTTGCGAGTCTTTATAGGGACATACGCAATTGGCACATTACACACTGACCACGGCCCTGCATTTAGCTCTCTGGCTTACAAGGAGGCCATGCGAGGATTGGGTGTAGCGTTACAGTACTCATCTCTGTACCATCCCGAGGTATATTCGGTTGTGGAGAGAAAAAACCGGGATTTAAAGCAATCTTTAACAGCTGGAGTATTAGGCACGGGTGGAAGTTGGGTAAAACATCTGTATGGAGTCCAGCAAGCTTTGAACAACATGCCAAGAAGTTCTCTAGGGGGGGTCACTCCATATGAGGTCCTATTTGGGACAAGAATGTGGGTACTTGATCTTGATTGTGAAGGCGCAGTGGCGGATGAAAAACCTTTTGACATCCATGATCGTTTGGCTGTTTTACAGGATCTAAATGTATCCAGGACACAACAAAGTAATGTCCACCTGAAGAAGACCGCCACTGAGGAAGTCAAATCAGTCACGGCAAGGCCTGTCTGGATCCCAAAAGTCGGGGATCTGGCTACAGAGAAGATAGCATAAAAAGAACGAATTTGGGCCATCATACAGAAAGCCTGTACCGGTCCTAGCAATTGAAGGAACAAGAACTGTACTTCTGCCGCCTCTTGCCGGAAAAAAGGAGAAGAGATTTGTCTCAATCGACTTAATCAAACCACACTATGTGGCCGATACTGAGTAGTAGGCCACGTGGACTCCTAAGTAGCAGACACCCTCCTCTCGCTACAATTCAAGAAGTTCCAACAGAAAGACTCATCACGTTCGAAGAGTCCCCTGCATGGAATGAAGGACTATGCAACAATGCTATGGAACTCATTCCTCTTGAACCTGAACATCAATTTCAAAACCAAACTCAAGATGAAAGACAACTCGCTATTCGACCAAATACAGATGTCTACGTCAACATGCCTCAACAAGAACAAACTACGATTTCTACAAATCCTGATGCAATACCAACAATTGATCGAACTGCTTCTGGCTACTTCATAAACTTTGATACGTTTTCTTTGGATCCAAGCGAACTGGAAATGATGCCAGCCAAAAAATCACGCAAGCAGCAAGTAAAAGATTTTCTGAACTTTCTTAAAAAGACTTATCTGGTGTCACCTTGGGTAGAACTATGGGTAATCACCGGGAAACTTGTCTTTCTTTTCTGGGTAGGCTTGGTAATAGTTTTTAGTCTACTTGTTAATGGAAGATACCTTCGACAAAGCTCTGCAGCCCAAAAAGTGAACTTACTTTTAAAACCACACCTATCATCTCATCGTAAACAAAGAGACTTACCATCAGTGAACATTACAGCAGTTCCTATACCTGATGGTATAGTTTGGGACAAGGTTGATTTCGATATATTTGGTCCGACCGAAATTTTAAGAATTCCTCATTTATTTAAAATATCATTGAGTGATATCATTACCTCAAGTACATTTTCTGATGATTGAGATTTCGAAACTGTTAATAACATGTTGTCTGATTTGGAAAAATCTGCTGCATTTTCTAATAGTGAAACATTGGAAAGCACATCAGATTTCGAAACTATGTATTGTTATCAACACTATGGTCATCACTTTTTGCATAAATCTGCTAATCCTAGACCTGTGTTCACATACCACCAGTGGGAACATTGTCTAATACCGCCGAAAGGCAGTTCAAAAAAATTTACACAAAAGTTTCCATATTTTTCGGGGTTTAATATGTCTGACCCAGCCTCATATTATTATAAGGTTGCACCAACATCAACACAGAAAAATATGTTAACAAACACCAAACAGATTTACTCTGCTTCCTTTATTGCCCAGTTGTCTGAACAAGGTTTTGACTTATGGAAAGACACCATAGACTTAATATCAGTCTGGGGTACTAGAGAATGGCAAGTTAAGGAACAGAAGCTTTGTTTAGAGCATGCCTCATCCCTCAATAAATCATGTTTTTGAACGAGACAGTGCAAGAGACGTCTTGCCTTGGACTAGCCAAGAACAAAGACTTGAACACACCTCGGTTGCCAACTCCATCACACACCGAGGGTAACAAAACATCACAGAAAGAGATTACACTAGATGACATCATACAATACAACAGATCAGACCCCGATTGGAAAAAATGGTTGATTTGGCCCACAGACACTAATAGTTTTCAGGCAAGATTCAGGGGTAGAACCGAAGGGTTTAGTATCCATAGACCAGATCCACGTTATGTACAGAGACAACATCCAGGGGTAGTGACATCCTACAGTGTTGGGAAGTTGTGCCTTGATTGGCTAAAAACCTCAACACTCACTAAGGTGAAACAACACTTATCCTTACTATCACAGGATGTGGATCTCAGAGATTTTTTATTGGGTCCCAGACAACCAGTGAGGTTAAGTGACAACCAGTGAGGTTACGTGAAACAGATCGTATAAATCTAGAAAAATCTCTAGCAGTGGTAGACAATGGGTTAACTACATTGACCTCCAGGATATATTCCGTAGGCAACATTGTATCTTCTGCGATAGACATACTAGAACAAGATTTGGCCATATTACCACACGGGCAATCTCAATTACGTTCTATTATGTTATTAAGCTGGACGCTGCTATCTCTGCGTGCAGGCTACGTGCCTTTGCGTTATATCAACAGTACGTCTCTGTTTTCTGAATACAATCTAACAGATAAACAGATAGAAATGGCACAAAGGGGAGCAAACTATACAATGCTGCGTATCGAAAAGCTGGATAGATTAGCATTTACAGTGGCAGAATCATCGTCCACAGAATGGCTAATCCATGGCCACATAACTCTACCAGTCACTACTTTTCAGTTTCAGTATTGCCTTGAACAAAAGCAGGTAGGCAGATATGATGAAATGGGTAAGGAATACATTAAGGAATCATGGGTATTACCATTCAGATTTCGATGCCGGAGTGGGGATCGAGAAGTGTTTCTGAGCGGTACAAACTGTGAGAACGCTTTGAGTGGATCACTCATATGCCAGGATATAATGCTGCACGGGGCTTGTAATGGTTCTGTGGCGAACCTGTCCTGCCATTTGAGGGGTGCCCCAGCTGCTGTGATTACTCCAGCATTCAGGCTACTTTTGAATGGGAGTTACTTGATGCTGAACAGTCAAGGCTGCTGCGGCATGCTCCCGGGCATCGCATATCTGGTAACCGTGAGCTCCAGGGTTACTTGTTGTATGCAAGTATTGTTTCCACCGACATATACAGTCAGGGAGGCGCCGTTATGGCCTTCACTGAATGTTTCTTTAATACAGTTTGATACTCTAAGCAGAATGAAAGCCATGCTTCTACAAAAGTCTGTGCACTTAACCTCCGCTCGAGAGACTTTTGATCTCCAGATCGCAAGGTCTTCGGCAGAGATACAGGCACTAATTCATACAAACTGCCCTTTCTATTTCGCAGAAATCATCAATCGTATCTTTAACATGTCTGATACGACAGGCATAGTCCACCTGTTTAAGACCATAGGCTCTGGACTTCTGAGCACCTTTCAGACGGTACTTGGAGTTATCCCAAACTTCATTCACTCAGTATTTGGAAGCATCTTTGGAGGACTTCCGCTCATCCTGTTACTAGCAGCAGGTATCCTGATTGTTTTATATTTGCTACGCAATGGATGTCCCAGTCACCAAGGAGATGGAAAAAGCACTCCTGGAGCGTAAATACCGTGACCGCGTGGCACAACATCTGGGCACACCTCACCTGTCATTTCGACCAGTCTGGATGGACTGCATCTTACCTGTCCTCTGATGCCTGTTTTGCGGAGAAGAATGCGTGTTAGACCTGTGTTTGACACTCCCATCATGTGCGCAACCGGATGTGAATGCGTTACTGGACCCGATAACGGCCCATGGTCTGCAGTGTCCTCAGCGTATTCAAATGTTGATGGCGGCATTCCTTGAGCCACCGCAGGTAGTAACTGCACCTGTTGGTATGAACACCGGCTCCTCCACTGACACCCAGGCTTTGGACGGCGCACAGGCTGCCCCAGCACCGGCTGCGGACAGCGTGGAACATCATCTGTGCTCAATTGACATACTCTGCGAGGTGTTACAGGGGCCGTCTACGGCGGAAGCAAGCAACGGAAATGTTGCGTCTACCAGCCAGTACACATAAACATTTGACTCATTTGGCTCGTCGTGTGCTGGGAAGAAATTAGCCCTTTGTTAAATAAGCTCAAATTTGGAACTTAAAAACAGAAATTGACATTCCTTTCATTTTTTGGGCATACATGGATTTTTAATGCTTATAGTGCTTCGGACTATAATTATCGACACTTTAGAGCTATGGCCTGCATTATTTTTTAACATTCTTTTTAACGTTTTTAGGAATTTTAGAGGATTTTTAACATTTTTTAGCGCAATCAATGTTTTATAAATCTATACTAATATGCGTTAGCCTAGTAGTACGGTAATAAGTTACATATGTCATCCAGTCGGAAGAGGAGTGGGTGTTATATTCCATAAAGGTACCCTATATAGGCGCAGGTAACCTTCTAACCTTTCACCTATATTCTTCCCTACATTACACACATAACGGTTCTTGGGTACTGACCTTTTACCTAGATATGACACTGCATTCAGAACGCGGGTTTTTCCCTGGTTCGATTCTCATACATTATGCATGAGGCTTCTTGGAAGCACAGCAGGACTAACAGTAGGATTACCATCTCCTGTATAATATCTCTGTATAAAGTTCAGGCCCAACGTCATCCTTTAGGCCGACACAGTAACACAGCAAGGTAGGACCCCTGGGGAGACCTATGGGTATATATACAGCACATCTTGCTTAGGAAGATAGAGGAGACCGAGACCTCACACTTCTCGATCCCCACTCTGGCATCGAAATCTGTATGGTAATACCCATGATTCCTTAATTTATTCCTTACCCATTTTGTCATATCTGCCTACTTGCTTTTGTTCAAGGCAATACTGAAACTGAAAAGTAGTGACCGGTAGAGTTATGTGCCCATGGATTAGCCATTCTGTGGACGGTGATTCTGCCACTGTAAATGCTAATCTATCCAGTTTTTTGATACGCAGCATTGTATATTTTGCTCCCCTTTATGCCATTTCTATCTGTTTATCTGTTAGATTGTATTCGGAAAAACGAGACGTACTGTTGATATAACGCCAAGGCACGTAGCCTGCACGCAAAGATAGCAGCGTCCAGCTTAATAAAATAATAGAACGTAATTGAGATTGCCCGTGTTGTAATATGGCCAAATCTTGTTCTAGTATGTCTATCGCAGAAGATACAATGTTGCCTAAGGAATATACCCTGGAGGTCAATGTAGTTAACCCATTGTCTACCACTGCTAGAGATTTTTCTAGATTTATACTATCTATTTCACGTCACCTCACTGCGGCCTCTTGTTGTGATATTTTCCATATTTCATTGTAGACAGCATAATAGAAATGTTTCTGACGTGGTTGTCTGGGACCCAATAAAAAATCTCTGAGATCCACATCCTGTGATAGTAAGGATAAGTGTTGTTTCACCTTTGTGAGTGTTGAGGTTTTTAGCCAATCAAGGCAATACTTCCCAACACTGTAGGATGTCACTACCCTTGGATGTTGTCTCTGTACATAACGTGGATCTGGCCTATGGATACTAAACCCTTCGGTTCTACCCCTGAATCTTGCCTGACAACTATTAGTGTCTGTGGGCCAAATCAACCATTTTTTCCAATCGGGTCTGATTTGTTGTATTGTATGATGTCATATACTGTAATCTCTTTCTGTGATGTTTTGTTACCCTCGGTGTGTGATGGAGTTGGCAACCGAGGTGTGTTCAAGTCTTTGTTCTTGGCTAGTCCAAGGCAAGACGTCTGTTGCACTGTCTCGTTCAAAAACATGATTTGTTGTGGGATGAGGCATGCTCTAAACAAAGCTTCTGTTCCTTAACTTGCCATTCTCTAGTACCCCAGGCTGATATTAAGTCTATGGTGTCTTTCCATAAGTCGAAACCTTGTTCAGACAACTGGGCAATAAAGGAAGCGGAGTAAATCTGTTTGGTGGTTGTTAACATATTTTTCTGTGCTGATGTTGGTGCAACCTTATAATAATATGAGGCTGAGTCAGACATATTAAACCCCGAAAAATATGGAAACTTTTGTGTGAATGTTTTTGAACTGCCTTTCGACAGTGTTGGACAATGTTCCCACTGGTGGTATGTGAACACAGGTCTAGGATTAGCAGATTTATGCAAAAAGTGATGACCATAGTGTTGATAACAATACATAGTTTCGAAATCTGATGTACTTTCCAATGTTTCACTATTAGAAAATGCAGCAGATTTTTCCAAATCAGACAACATGTTATTAACAGTTTCGAAATCCCAATCATCGGAAAATGTACTTGAGGTAATGATATCACTCAATGATATTTTAAATAAATGAGGAATTCTTAAAATTTCAGTCGGACCAAATATATCGAAATCAACCTTGTCCCAAACTATACCATCAGGTATAGGAACTGCTGTAATGTTCACTGATGACAAGTCTCTTTGCTCACGATGAGATGATAGGTGTGGTTTTAAAAGTAAGTTCACTTTTTGGGCTGCAGAGCTTTGTCAAAGGTATCTTCCTTTAACAAGCAGACTAAAAACTATTACCAAGCCTACCCAGAGTCAAAGAAAAGTATCCCGGTGATTACCCATAGTTCTACCCAAGGTGACACCAGGTATGTCTTTTTAAGAAAGTTCAGAAAGTCTTTTACTTGCTGCTTGCGTGATTTTTTGGCTGGCGTCGTTTGTGGTTCGCTTGGATCCAAAGAAAACGTATCAAAGTTTATGAAGTAGCCAGAAGCAGTTCGATCAATTGTTGGTATTGCATCAGGATTTGTAGAAATCGTAGTTTGTTCTTGTCGAGGCATGTTGACGTAGACATCTGTATTTGGTCGAATAGCGAGTTGTTTTTCATCTTGAGTTTGGTTTTGAAATTGAACTTCAGGTTCAAGAGGAACGAGTTCCATTGCATTGTTGCATAGTCCTTCATTCCGTGCAGGGGAGTCTTCAAACGTGATGAGTCTCTCCGTTTGAATTTCTTGAACTGTAGCGAGAGGAGGGCGTCTACTACTTTGTAATCCACATGGCCTACTACTCAGTATCGGCCACATAGTGTGGTTTGATTAAGTCGATTGAGACAAATCTCTTCTCCTTTTTTCTGGCAAGAGGCGGCAGAAGTACAGTTCTTGTTCCTTCAATTGCTAGGACCGGTACAGGCTTTCTGTATGATTGCCCAAATTCTTTTTTGTCCGCTATACTCTCTGACCAGATCCCCGACTTTTGGGATCCAGACAGTCTTTGCCGTGACTGATTTGACTTCCCCAATGGCGGTCTTCTTCAGGTGGACATTACTTTGTTGTGTCCTGGATTCATTTAGATCCTGTAAAATAGCCAAACGATCATGGATGTCAAAAGGCCTTTCATCCGCCACTGCACCTTCACAATCAAGATCAGGTACCCACATTCTTGTCCCAAGTAGGACCTCATATGGAGTGACGCCCCCTAGAGAACTTCTTGGCATGTTGTTCAAAGCTTGCTGGACTCCACACAGATGTTTTACCCAACTTCCACCCGTGCCTAATACTATAGCTGTTAAAGATTGCTTTAAGTCCCGGTTTTTCTCTACACAACCTAATTTCCCTCCGGATAGTACGGAGATGAGTACCGCAACTCTACACCCAATCCTCGCATGGCCTCCTTGTAAGCCAGAGAGCTAAACGTAGGGCCCTGGTCAGAGTGTAATGTGCCAATTGCGAATGTACCTATAAAGACTCGCAAATCTTTTATAACAGTTTGAGCGTCAGCCGAGCGTTGGGGCCACACCCATAGGAATCTTGAGCAGGAATCCACTGCAACCATGATATACCTGTAAGCCCCATCTCTTTGGAAGGGGCTGCAGTGGTCCAAATAAGCACACGCTAGTGGTTTGACAGATATTAACAGCAGTGTCTGCGCTGGACGTATTACGGTGGAACCTTTCAACTGCTGGCAGATGTCGCATTTCAAGACATAGGGGCCGATTCCGATCTCGCCGGTAGGGCACCGAATCGGATTCGGCTTAACCGGATCAGATTCGGAGCCCTCTTTCCCGACCGATTCGTACGTGCGTCCGGGCGAGTGAGTACGATGCGAGCGCTCGCGAAATAGCTGACCGACTCGTACGCGGGTCCAACCCGCTCCGACTGACTCGCACGGACACGGCTCGCACCGCGCAATGGAGACGTTCCCCGGCCGGGCAAGTACAATGCGCGCCTCGAGCAGTCCGACCGACTCGCGCCGTCCGGCTCGAAAAAGCAGTCGGAGCCGGACTTTGGGGGTCCGTGTCGGACCCCCCTGTACGCGTAGCCGCGTGACTCACACACAGGGGGGACCCATGGGTCCCCCCTACCTGTGCATGTATGGCGCGATTCGCATCGACGCGTACCCGCTGTAGGGGGCGCCCTTGTTCGCCTCGCACCCATTGAGTCAATGGGAGCCCGCGTACGCGTTGTACGACCGGCTCCCATTGACTTCAATGGGAGTCCGACCGAATCGAGTCTGATAGCATGCGTCCGCATCGTACTCGTTCGGTCGGGCTGCTAGAGTCCGATTCGGTCGGAAATCTCTCCGGGTCCGGCTCGGTCGGAGTGATTTCCGGCCTGAATCGGAATCGGCCCCATAGTCTTTAGTCTGCTTTGCTAAGTCAGGCCACCATAGAGTTATTTCAACAAAGAAACCGTCGCCGTCACTCCTGCATGTGCAGAACCTGTCCCTTCGTGTGCTGCTAGTATTAAACCTAACCTACGATCCATGTTTGGAATTACTCTATCCCCCACTCCAGGAATCTGAGCAAATGGAATATTATTGGCATCTAACTTGTAGGAGTAGTTGAGTGGAAACCTTTTTGGTACTGCTCCGCTGCTTTTGCGACAAGCATTGATAGCTACCATAATCTCACCGTCTATTCTCGTTCTAGAACAAGTGATTGCAGCTACGGAAGCCGTGCATACAGCCCCCTTTGCGGCTTCATCAGTCAATGAATTCCCTTCAACCTGAACGCCATCATGCTGATGACTCAGTGTATGTATCACGTGAGCTCTCGGTAGTTCGGTTTTCAACTCCACTACCTGTTCCCATAGCTTTTTATGCTTAATTGTGCCACCTTTTGCATCTTTGAACCCGTTTTGAACCCAGTGCTGCAAATATTCATTGTAAGACTGCACACAGTAAAAGGAATCGCACACAATTAGTGTGGGTAAAACTCGATCCGTATTTACCAGTGCCAGTATCAGCGCTATTAACTCTGCCAGCTGTGCCGTCGAGTCTCCTAGAGATTGCGTTTTTGTGCAACTTGTGTGGAACTTTCCATTCCGCATGCGACCTTTAACGATTGCGCATGCCCCGCTATATTGTTGTTTACTTCCTATGGCTGGTTGAGCTGATCCGTCTGTGTAAATTATATATTCATACTGTTCTACAGGCATTATTTCGTTTGGTAGAGGATATTCTTGTTCGTATTGCAGAAATGCTTGTGTCTTTAAATTTGGGTCGTACCTGTATTCTACATCTGATGCAGTGAGAGAATTAGCCCATTGTATCCATCTCGGATGTAAGGCTTTAGCATTAGGAACGCTTGTCTGTGTTGCAGCCTCTAAGGCTGGAACCAGAGTCACTACTATTATTCGTTTCCCCTGAGCCAGTGCTCTTTCTCTCACTACAGCAGTCTGTACTGCTGTCAGAATCTTTTCTGTAGATGCAAAGCACATCTCAGCATTTGTGTACAAATGTGATTTGTATGCAATTGGTACTGTCTCACCTTCATTATATGTTAGATAGGTGTACCCAGGTTGACCCGCAACTATACGGATCACCAGGTTGCGTACGTTTACGCGTGTCTGTAAGTGTTTGGAAGCTATCATGTCAGCTTGTAAGGAACAAAGTGTATCTGTATGTTCCTGTGTCCATTGTTTTACTGAAAAATTAGGTTTTATTAAATCGTAGAAAGGTTTTACTCTTTCTGCATAATCCAAAATGTATGTTCTACCAAAATTTAGGAATCCCAGAATTGACTGTAAATTTTTCAATCATATAGGAGGTTGGAGCAGCGCACATTTTTCTAAAAAATTGGCTGCCAGGTTTTTTCCTTCACTTGAAAGCTCATATCCTAAAAACAGGACACTGAGATGGGCAATTTTATGATTTTTTAAAGTTGAATTTGTAGCCCTCAGATGCAAATCCCAGAATTATGGTATTTACTCTGTTCACGTGCTCCTCTAGGTCATCGTCCATTAGATAAATATCATCCACATAGGACAATGCCTCTTCATCCAAATTCTGAAGTAACTCAGTTACTCTGGCTGAAAACAACCCGGGGTGTTCTTATACCCCAGGGGGAGTCGACAAAATTGACGCTGGGCCCCTAGCGCTGAGAAGGCTGTTAGATACCTGCTTTCAGGTGCTATATTTTGGCAGAAAAATCCATTTGAGATATCAAGTGTTGTTTTATATTTTTTTCTGCACAATGTTATTCATTAATGCGGCACTATGTGCATTTTGGACTGCAAATGTCTTAGTGCAAGTGTTTAAATGTCTATCATCTAAAACTAAACAATATGTATTGTCAGGTTTCATGACCGGAAACCATGGATTGTTCATTGATGAGGTTCAATTTTCGATCACTCCTTGGTACTCAAGTTGATCTAAGATCTCCCTGACCTGTTTTTTAGCTTCTTGCTTTATTGGATACTGCCTCTGTGCAGTTGGAGTATTTTTTAAAGGAATTATGTGGTGGGTTGAATCCTCATCCCATCCAACATGGTTTTTGTATAATGCCGGAGCCTGGGCTACCGCCCACTCCTGCGCATAAGTGTGTTGTAAGTGCCTGGGAATATGGTCTGAGAAGGCCGGAAGAATTACCGTCTCTCCTTTAGGGCAATCCATGACGAATGCTGGAGGCCAATCTTGTTCAGCTAATAAAATATCATAACCAAACATCAGGTTCTCCCAAAAGAGACCTCTTACTGTTCTACATTTGTCCCCCTCAATTTGGAGCGTTATTTCATATACTTTATGTGGGACACTTACCCTAGTATCAGGTGTTTCTACTGTGATATAATCATTCAAGTCCGCTGTCAACAGAAATTCCATCAGGTTCTGGCGAGCTATTGTTATTTCTGCCGCACTGTCTAGCATCGTCAGAGCCCATTCCCCGTTCAGTAGTCGAGTCCTCAGGGCATGTCTGATCTTTAGACCTACAACCTTCTTCTTTTTGAACTGTGGCTTTTACTTTGGTTTTCTTTTTTTTTAGAAGTGTAATCTTGAGCGTGCTGCTTGTCTCTGGACTTTGTACGCTCTTCTTGCCTTTCAGACCGTCCTTCCCTCTCGGAGTTTTTCGATGAACCCTGAAAGGAACGAGAGGAACGTGTATCAGTGTCCTGATACCTGTCAGGTTTCCTAATGTTATCCCTATTCCTTAGGTTATACCTCTTTTCGGAGGGCTCCTGTGGAGGAGATCTACCTCTGGATTGAGATCTGTTTCCTTTAAAGCTTTGTTGTTTTTTATTGTCCCACTTCTTCTTTGTAGAAGTAGGTATCTGCTTGGAAGTGTCCTTTTCATGACTGCCCATCAGTTGTGGTTTTAAAGCTTTCCCACCCAAACTGTCTCTGCCTAATTCTGCATATGCAGTTTCAATTATTTTTGGTAGTTCGTGTTGTTGTTCTAAAGGACTGAACTCCCTTAGGCGTTGGCGGATAGCCACTGAAGCTGCTTCCCCTTTAATATTAGCTAATATTATGGCTGATATCTGGGCATAGTTACCTAGTAACTTCATCCCTAAGTTTTGAGCAGGCTCTGCTCCGTACTCATTTTGTATTTGTCTCAATACGTCTGGTACTACTGCTAATGACGGGATACCATGTGTTCTGGTATAAATGGCAGCAAAGACTGTACCCCAAGTGGTACAATCCTCTACTTGTGGTGTTATGCCCATGGGCAAGCAGATTGTTAGCATTTTGTGTTTTTCATACGGGGTAGTATTCGGGAATACTGCCTCTAGCTGTGTTATTTTCTGAGCTACCCAGAATGGCATTTGTTCACGTTTTGTGGGCATTTTACCCATTACCGCATGTAATGTTTGTGGTGTAATTTTAGTTGCTGTAATCTGAGTTTGAGTTCCATTAGTTGCAACTATCACTGGTTGGACTGTAAGTGTCCTCATGACAAATTGCTGTTATATTTTAATTAAATCTTTGTGTTGTGTGAGTAAGTCTCCTGGTGGCATTGTTTCAATGTCAGGATGTGATATCGGCCATGTTGCCCCTTCTCTTCCGAGCGGGCTGAGTTTTACTCTTCTTCCTATGTGGGGTAGGGCGCCTTTAAACCAGTATAAGTGTTCCTCGTACGTAAGCGGAACCTCACTGTTCTCGAACGGACAATATTCCGCTGGTGCATCTCCTTCTGTGTAGGAGTGAAATGTTTTTGTTCTTGCATTTGCTGCTGGGAATGTATCCCACAAATAAAATACCTCTGTTCTGTTTGATTTTTGTGCCTCAATCATGAAAACTACTATGCCACCCCTAGATGTGACCGTATTTCTGAAGTTTGGTGCAATTTGTATTGAATCTGCATCTTCCTCCTCGTCTGAGAGGGGCAGTGCTTGTTACAGTGGGTCTAAGACCTGGTTAGTCATTGTTTTTAGAACACTAAAATAGTTTTTCAAGGGAACCAAGATAAGGTGTTATGCACAATTTCAGGAACACTGTATCCTTCAAGCTTGATTAATCAACAGCCAATAAATAGGATTTTGTAGCCTACTCAGCTGTGGCGGAGTTTGTGCCCACCCACTCCAGACGTCTCTGGTGTTTTGTGAGTAGGGGTCTCTGAGAATAGCACAACAGAACTACTCAGATTCTAGTGTTAAATTAGTACCCAACCAACGTTGGTGACGCCATGTTGTGTAGTTCCTATATAACCTATACAGGATCTGTGCGTTTGGATAACATAAACTGTGGGATTGGTGGCAGACTGATTCCGTGCACCCCCACCGGATACGTTAGCCTGTCTGTATTAGCTAGCTCACAGTACCACTATAATCTCCTCTTACCAAGGAGAGAATAGATTCTGGCAACCTCAGAACATGAGAACCCTGATCACTCAGAATCGTGGAAACAATATACTACCTTTCGCTCAGTCACTCGTGCTCACTTAGTTGGTCTCAGAGAGATACACAGAATAAACAGGCTGGGCGTTTTCAATAAATATTTATTGAACAATTGTTATTCTAGTGTAGAATAGATGAGCTGCAACAACCATTAGACAGTAGCAGAGATATATGATTAGCAGTACTACGAAATTAAAGGAATGGTATAGTTCTTCCATCTTGCAGAAATCATGAATATATACAAGTACATAAAATACATGATAAAAAGTGCGTACTCCTACGATGTCTCCCTAACTAGATGTACCTAAATGTACCTAGCATCTGTGTAGGTGTTATGCCAAGAATCCCTCTAGGATCTAGTCAACCCCATTATCTGAGAATGAGAGAATATGGGCCCCCGTCCTGGTCTCGAGTTGGACACCCTGCGAGGGGTGTAAGACCACTGCGAGCTGGAGCGTCTGCATGCAGGAACCTCAGCGTCTCTGGTCAGTGTGTCAGCCGGGAAGTCTTGGTCTCCTCTATCTTCCTAAGCAAGATGTGCTGTATATATACCCATAGGTCTCCCAAGGGTCCTACCTTGCTGTGTTACTGTGTTGGCCTAAAGGATGACGTTGGGCCTGAACTTTATACAGAGATATTATACAGGAGATGGTAATCCTACTATTAGTCCTGCTGTGCTTCCAAGAAGCTCCTCTGAAGGTATACCGATCTTTGCCAGGCAGGTTAAGGTTTCTAAATATCTATGTATCCATGCCAAGACAGGACGGGCCAAGTTCATCATAAAGGGAAGGGGGTGCACGGCCCCCTTCCACAAGCCTCAACAGGGACCCCAATCCCCAGGGACAAAAATATATTCCTGTAATGGCCCCAGGGACCCCATCGCTCGGGGCTTCTGCTTCCCTGCCCATGCACTTGTGGACAGGGAAACTTTGATCCACGGCAAGCACAAGCAGCTGCTCCCACTGGATGGGAGCAATACCGACTCCCCGCTGCCTGCAATGGTATGGTTGGGCCTGGGGATTGGGCTCCCTAGGCTAATTTCAGCTCGGGGAGGAGGGCCACGCAACCCTATCCTCTAATAATATATTTTTGCCCCCGGGGCATGGGGATCCCCAGGGCCAATAATGGTTTGGGGAGGGGCGCCACACATCTCCCCCCTTTTTTATTTTATTTTAAGAAGGCATCATTGGATGGGGTCCCCGGGGCCAACAGTGGCTTGGGGAGGTGGCCATGTGCTCCCTTCCCCTTTATTAAAAAAGTAGGCCCAGAGGGATGGGTTCCCTGGGGCCATTAGGGGTTCAGGAGGGGGGCTGTGTGCACCTTTTAAAAAACAATAGTCTCCTCCGGAGGGGGTCCACTGGGTCTATAGTGGCCCTATAGATAACCCCACAACACAGACAGCTAACTCCATTCCACGCATGCCTAAAGGCCGTGTGCAGTGATGTGTTGCTTGACTGCGAGGGGTTGGCAGAGGGGCCAAGCCACAGTTCAGGCCCTGCGTCCAACCTGCCGCCGCAACCGACTGAAGACCGTGCACTGCAGAGGTTAGATTTACGTATGGTAATAAAATATTACTTTACGTTAAAAAAAACCTTATATATTCACTGAACAAACAAATGTCAAAGTGACAGTATAACTTGGTGAAAATTTCAGTGTCAACGTGATGTTTTAAACTGAAAAGAACAAAATTCACTGAAAAAAACAATGGTTAAAGTGACGTTTGAGTTAGGAAAAAATGTCAATGCCAACATAACATTTTAAACTAAAAAAAAACTGAAATTCAAAAGTTAGAATTATCTCTAGTGACTATATCTGGTGCCCTAAGGTAACTATAGCGTATATGTAGAGTTAAGAATAGTAAATCTAATCTTATCAGTTTGCACTAATTCTTCAGGATTTTTGTCAATATTTATGCCTCGAGATTGTGGTGCAACGATTTTTACCACTCGATATTCCCTACTGCAACCAAATAGATTGAATGAATGAATCACAAGACTTATAGAGCTCACAGCTACTCAGGATGTGTCCCGGCACTAAGACATGTAGTTAGGTAGGGAAAAATAGAGAGTAGAGACTGAATAAAAGATTAATTTTGCCTAAGTCAATCTCATTTGACAAATATCTTACTTAAATGTGGAGTAGGTTCCAGATTTTGGCCACAGAGACCAAGAAGGACGTGCCGTCGCACCTCACTTTTTTAAAGTGAGGGACCATTATTAGATGAGCCTTCCAGAGTGCAAAGCCCTGCCTGGCTGGTAATGCTGGATTCTCGAATTCAGTTAATGTGGTCCTCTGTTGTAAGCACTAAGGCTTTAAACACAATCCTATTATTGACTGGAATATAGTGAAGCTGTTTAATATAGGAAAATGTCGGGAAACTCTTAAGAAGATTGAAGAGAAGGCGAGCTGTCGTATTCTGAATTACCTCAAGACGCTAAATAAGGAAGGAAGGTAAGCCCAGGTATAAGATATTTGAATAATCCAATCTGTATGAAATGAAAGCTTAAACTACAGTTTTTGAGCTTCATACAGTGCTCACTTTGCCACTGGATTCAAGATAGCCTGGCTGATGAGGGTTTTGAACCCGAAACCGGTCCCAGGATGCTTGTTTCTGGTCCAGGCAAGACATGGCTTGGCAGTTCGGGCTGGACTGTTCCCATGAGGCACAGGGTCAGACTGATTTGCATATGGCCATGTCTGAACTGGGGTGGTGGAGTGAGCTAAAGAATGATGATGGATTAAACCCAGATCAGTTGACTGGGGGTGAGTGTTTGATTTGCTCTAACGCTCCGTCCATCATCCCCTTTGGTATCGCTTTGTTCGCCCTAAGTTGGCAAGGGTATGCCCAGACGTGGGTCCCTTGCTCACTTTGCCACTGGATTCAAGATAGCCTGGCTGATGAGGGTTTTGAACCCGAAACCGGTCCCAGGATGCTTGTTTCCGGTCCAGGGAAGACATGGCTTGGCAGTTCGGGCTGGACTGTTCCCATGAGGCACAGGGTCAGACTGATTTGCATATGGCCATGTCTGAACTGGGGTGGTGGAGTGAGCTAAAGAATGATGATGGATTAAACCCAGATCAGTTGACTGGGGGTGAGTGTTTGATTTGCTCTAACGCTCCATCCATCATCCCCTTTGGTATCGCTTTGTTCGCCCTAAGTTGGCAGGGTATGCCCAGACGTGGGTCCCTTGCTCGATTTGCCACTGGATTCAAGATAGCCTGGCTGATGAGGGTTTTGAACCAGAAACCGGTCCCAGGATGCTTGTTTCCGGTCCAGGGAAGATATGGCTTGGCAGTTCGGGCTGGACTGTTCCCATGAGGCAAAAGTTCAGACTGATTTGCATATGGCCATGTCTGAACTGGGGTGGTGGAGTGAGCTAAAGAATGATGATGGATTAAACCCAAATCAGTTGACTGGGGGTGAGTGTTTGATTTGCTCTAACGCTCCGTCCATCATCCCTTTGGTATCGCTTTGTTCGCCCAAAGTTGGCAGGGTATGCCCAGACGTGGGTCCCTTGCTCACTTTGCCACTGGATTCAAGATAGCCTGGCTGATGAGGGTTTTGAACCCAAAACCGGTCCCAGGATGCTTGTTTCCGGTCCAGGGAAGACATGGTTTGGCAGTTCGGGCTGGACTGTTCCCATGAGGCACAGGGTCAGACTGATTTGCATATGGCCATGTCTGAACTGGGGTGGTGGAGTGAGCTAAAGAATGATGATGGATTAAACCCAGATCAGTTGACTGGGGGTGAGTGTTTGATTTGCTCTAACGCTCCGTCCATCATCCCCTTTGGTATCGCTTTGTTCACCCTAAGTTGGCAGGGTATGCCCAGACGTGGGTCCCTTGCTCACTTTGCCACTGGATTCAAGATAGCCTGGCTGATGAGGGTTTTGAACCCGAAACCGGTCCCAGGATGCTTGTTTCCGGTCCAGGGAAGACATGGCTTGGCAGTTCGAGCTGGACTGTTCCCATGAGGCACAGGGTCAGACTGATTTGCATATGGCCATGTCTGAACTGGGGTGGTGGAGTGAGCTAAAGAATGATGATGGATTAAACCCAGATCAGTTGACTGAGGGTGAGTGTTTGATTTGCTCGAACGCTCCGTCCATCATCCCCTTTGGTATCGCTTTGTTCGCCCTAAGTTGGCAGGGTATGCCCAGACGTGGGTCCCTTGCTCACTTTGCCACTGGATTCAAGATAGCCTGGCTGATGAGGGTTTTGAACCCGAAACCGGTCCCAGGATGCTTGTTTCCGGTCCAGGGAAGACATGGCTTGGCAGTTCGGGCTGGACTGTTCCCATGAGGCACAGGGTCAGACTGATTTGCATATGGCCATGTCTGAACTGGGGTGGTGGAGTGAGCTAAAGAATGATGATGGATTAAACCCAGATCAGTTGACTGGGGGTGAGTGTTTGATTTGCTCTAACGCTCCGTCCATCATCCCCTTTGGTATCGCTTTGTTCGCCCTAAGTTGGCAGGGTATGCCCAGACGTGGGTCCCTTGCTCACTTTGCCACTGGATTCAAGATAGCCTGGCTGATGAGGGTTTTGAACCCGAAACCGGTCCCAGGATGCTTGTTTCCGGTCCAGGCAAGACATGGCTTGGCAGTTCGGGCTGGACTGTTCCCATGAGGCACAGGGTCAGACTGATTTGCATATGGCCATGTCTGAACTGGGGTGGTGGAGTGAGCTAAAGAATGATGATGGATTAAACCCAGATCAGTTGACTGGGCTGAGTGTTTGATTTGCTCTAACGCTCCGTCCATCATCCCCTTTGGTATCGCTTTGTTCGCCCTAAGTTGGCAGGGTATGCCCAGACGTGGGTCCCTTGCTCATTTTGCCACTGGATTCAAGATAGCCTGGCTGATGAGGGTTTTGAACCCGAAACAGGTCCCAGGATGCTTGTTTCAGGTCCAGGGAAGATATGGCTTGGCAGTTCGGGCTGGACTGTTCCCATGAGGCACAGGGTCAGACTGATTTGCATATGGCCATGTCTGAACTGGGGTGGTGGAGTGAGCTAAAGAATGATGATGGATTAAACCCAGATCAGTTGACTGGGGGTGAGTGTTTGATTTGCTCTAACGCTCCGTCCATCATCCCTTTGGTATCGCTTTGTTCGCCCAAAGTTGGCAGGGTATGCCCAGACGTGGGTCCCTTGCTCACTTTGCCACTGGATTCAAGATAGCCTGGCTGATGAGGGTTTTGAACCCGAAACCGGTCCCAGGATGCTTGTTTCCGGTCCAGGGAAGACATGGCTTGGCAGTTCGGGCTGGACTGTTCCCATGAGGCACAGGGTCAGACTGATTTGCATATGGCCATGTCTGAACTGGGGTGGTGGAGTGAGCTAAAGAATGATGATGGATTAAACCCAGATCAGTTGACTGGGGGTGAGTGTTTGATTTGCTCTAACGCTCTGTCCATCATCCCTTTGGTATCGCTTTGTTCGCCCAAAGTTGGCTTGGTATGCCCAGACGTGGGTCCCTTGCTCACTGTGCCACTGGATTCAAGATAGCCTGGCTGATGAGGGTTTTGAACCCGAAACCGGTCCCAGGATGCTTGTTTCCGGTCCAGGGAAGACATGGCTTGGCAGTTCGGGCTGGACTGTTCCCATGAGGCACAGGGTCAGACTGATTTGCATATGGCCATGTCTGAACTGGGGTGGTGGAGTGAGCTAAAGAATGATGATGGATTAAACCCAGATCAGTTGACTGGGGGTGAGTGTTTGATTTGCTCTAACGCTCCGTCCATCATCCCCTTTGGTATCGCTTTGTTCGCCCTAAGTTGGCAGGGTATGCCCAGACGTGGGTCCCTTGCTCACTTTGCCACTGGATTCAAGATAGCCTGGCTGATGAGGGTTTTGAACCTGAAACCGGTCCCAGGATGCTTGTTTCCGGTCCAGGGAAGACATGGCTTGGCAGTTCGGGCTGGACTGTTCCCATGAGGCACAGGGTCAGACTGATTTGCATATGGCCATGTCTGAACTGGGGTGGTGGGGTGAGCTAAAGAATGATGATGGATTAAACCCAGATCAGTTGACTGGGGTGAGTGTTTGATTTGCTCTAACGCTCCGTCCATCATCCCCTTTGGTATCGCTTTGTTCGCCCTAAGTTGGCAGGGTATGCCCAGACGTGGGTCCCTTGCTCAGTTTGCCACTGGATTCAAGATAGCCTGGCTGATGAGGGTTTTGAACCCGAAACCGGTCCCAGGATGCTTGTTTCCGGTCCAGGGAAGACATGGTTTGGCAGTTCGGGCTGGACTGTACCCATGAGGGACAGGGTCAGACTGATTTGCATATGGCCATGTCTGAACTGGGGTGGTGGAGTGAGCTAAAGAATGATGATGGATTAAACCCAGATCAGTTGACTGGGGGTGAGTGTTTGATTTGCTCTAACGCTCCGTCCATCATCCCCTTTGTTATCGCTTTGTTCGCCCTAAGTTGGCAGGGTATGCCCAGACGTGGGTCCCTTGCTCACTTTGCCACTGGATTCAAGATAGCCTGGCTGATGAGGGTTTTGAACCCGAAACCGGTCCCAGGATGCTTGTTTCCGGTCCAGGGAAGACGTGGCTTGGCAGTTCGAGCTGGACTGTTCCCATGAGGCACAGGGTCAGACTGATTTGCATATGGCCATGTCTGAACTGGGGTGGTGGAGTGAGTTAAGAATGATGATGGATTAAACCCAGATCAGTTGACTGGGGGTGAGTGTTTGATTTGCTCTAACGCTCCGTCCATCATCCCCTTTGGTATCGCTTTGTTCGCCCTAAGTTGGCAGGGTATGCCCAGACGTGGGTCCCTTGCTCACTTTGCCACTGGATTCAAGATAGCCTGGCTGATGAGGGTTTTGAACCCGAAACCGGTCCCAGGATGCTTGTTTCCGGTCCAGGGAAGACATGGCTTGGCAGTTCGGGCTGGACTGTTCCCATGAGGCACAGGGTCAGACTGATTTGCATATGGCCATGTCTGAACTGGGGTGGTGGAGTGAGCTAAAGAATGATGATGGATTAAACCCAGATCAGTTGACTGGGGGTGAGTGTTTGATTTGCTCTAACGCTCCGTCCATCATCCCCTTTGGTATCGCTTTGTTCGCCCTAAGTTGGCAGGGTATGCCCAGACGTGGGTCCCTTGCTCACTTTGCCACTGGATTCAAGATAGCCTGGCTGATGAGGGTTTTGAACCCGAAACCGGTCCCAGGATGCTTGTTTCCGGTCCAGGGAAGATATGGCTTGGCAGTTCGGGCTGGACTGTTCCCATGAGGCACAGGTTCAGACTGATTTGCATATGGCCATGTCTGAACTGGGGTGGTGGAGTGAGCTAAAGAATGATGATGGATTAAACCCAGATCAGTTGACTGGGGGTGAGTGTTTGATTTGCTCTAACGCTCCGTCCATCATCCCCTTTGGTATCGCTTTGTTCGCCCTAAGTTGGCAGGGTATGCCCAGACGTGGGTCCCTTGCTCACTTTGCCACTGGATTCAAGATAGCCTGGCTGATGAGGGTTTTGAACCCGAAACCGGTCCCAGGATGCTTGTTTCCGGTCCAGGGAAGACATGGCTTGGCAGTTCGGGCTGGACTGTACCCATGAGGCACAGGGTCAGACTGATTTGCATATGGCCATGTCTGAACTGGGGTGGTGGAGTAGAGCTAAAGAATGATGATGGATTAAACCCAGATCAGTTGACTGGGGGTGAGTGTTTGATTTGCTCTAACGCTCCGTCCATCATCCCCTTTGGTATCGCTTTGTTCGCCCTAAGTTGGCAGGGTATGCCCAGAGGTGGGTCCCTTGCTCACTTTGCCACTGGATTCAAGATAGCCTGGCTGATGAGGGTTTTGAACCCGAAACCGGTCCCAGGATGCTTGTTTCCGGTCCAGGGAAGACATGGCTTGGCAGTTCGAGCTGGACTGTTCCCATGAGGCACAGGGTCAGACTGATTTGCATATGGCCATGTCTGAACTGGGGTGGTGGAGTGAGCTAAAGAATGATGATGGATTAAACCCAGATCAGTTGACTGGGGGTGAGTGTTTGATTTGCTCTAACGCTCCGTCCATCATCCCTTTGGTATCGCTTTGTTCGCCCAAAGTTGGCATGGTATGCCCAGACGTGGGTCCCTTGCTCACTTTGCCACTGGATTCAAGATAGCCTGGCTGATGAGGGTTTTGAACCCGAAACCGGTCCCAGGTTGCTTGTTTCCGGTCCAGGGAAGACATGGCTTGGCAGTTCGGGCTGGACTGTTCCCATGAGGCACAGGGTCAGACTGATTTGCATATGGCCATGTCTGAACTGGGGTGGTGGAGTGAGCTAAAGAATGATGATGGATTAAACCCAGATCAGTTGACTGAGGGTGAGTGTTTGATTTGCTCTAACGCTCCGTCCATCATCCCCTTTGGTATCGCTTGTTCGCCCTAAGTTGGCAGGGTATGCCCAGACGTGGGTCCCTTGCTCACTTTGCCACTGGATTCAAGATAGCCTGGCTGATGAGGGTTTTGAACCCGAAACCGGTCCCAGGATGCTTGTTTCCGGTCCAGGGAAGACATGGCTTGGCAGTTCGAGCTGGACTGTTCCCATGAGGCACAGGGTCAGACTGATTTGCATATGGCCATGTCTGAACTGGGGTGGTGGAGTGAGCTAAAGAATGATGATGGATTAAACCCAGATCAGTTGACTGGGGGTGAGTGTTTGATTTGCTCTAACGCTCCGTCCATCATCCCCTTTGGTATCGCTTTGTTCGCCCTAAGTTGGCAGGGTATGCCCAGACGTGGGTCCCTTGCTCACTTTGCCACTGGATTCAAGATAGCCTGGCTGATGAGGGTTTTGAACCTGAAACCGGTCCCAGGATGCTTGTTTCCGGTCCAGGGAAGACATGGCTTGGCAGTTCGGGCTGGACTGTTCCCATGAGGCACAGGGTCAGACTGATTTGCATATGGCCATGTCTGAACTGGGGTGGTGGGGTGAGCTAAAGAATGATGATGGATTAAACCCAGATCAGTTGACTGGGGGTGAGTGTTTGATTTGTTCTAACGCTCCGTCCATCATCCCCTTTGGTATCGCTTTGTTCGCCCTAAGTTGGCAGGGTATGCCCAGACGTGGGTCCCTTGCTCACTTTGCCACTGGATTCAAGATAGCCTGGCTGATGAGGGTTTTGAACCCGAAACCGGTCCCAGGATGCTTGTTTCCGGTCCAGGGAAGACATGGCTTGGCAGTTCGAGCTGGACTGTTCCCATGAGGCACAGGGTCAGACTGATTTGCATATGGCCATGTCTGAACTGGGGTGGTGGAGTGAGCTAAAGAATGATGATGGATTAAACCCAGATCAGTTGACTGGGGGTGAGTGTTTGATTTGCTCTAACGCTCTGTCCATCATCCCTTTGGTATCGCTTTGTTCGCCCAAAGTTGGCTTGGTATGCCCAGACGTGGGTCCCTTGCTCACTGTGCCACTGGATTCAAGATAGCCTGGCTGATGAGGGTTTTGAACCCGAAACTGGTCCCAGGATGCTTGTTTCCGGTCCAGGGAAGACATGGCTTGGTAGTTCGGGCTGGACTGTTCCCATGAGGCACAGGGTCAGACTGATTTGCATATGGCCATGTCTGAACTGGGGTGGTGGAGTGAGCTAAAGAATGATGATGGATTAAACCCAGATCAGTTGACTGGGGGTGAGTGTTTGATTTGCTCTAACGCTCCGTCCATCATCCCCTTTGGTATTGCTTTGTTCGCCCTAAGTTGGCAGGGTATGCCCAGACGTGGGTCCCTTGCTCACTTTGCCACTGGATTCAAGATAGCCTGGCTGATGAGGGTTTTGAACCTGAAACCGGTCCCAGGATGCTTGTTTCCGGTCCAGGGAAGACATGGCTTGGCAGTTCGGGCTGGACTGTTCCCATGAGGCACAGGGTCAGACTGATTTGCATATGGCCATGTCTGAACTGGGGTGGTGGGGTGAGCTAAAGAATGATGATGGATTAAACCCAGATCAGTTGACTGGGGTGAGTGTTTGATTTGCTCTAACGCTCCGTCCATCATCCCCTTTGGTATCGCTTTGTTCGCCCTAAGTTGGCAGGATATGCCCAGACGTGGGTCCCTTGCTCAGTTTGCCACTGGATTCAAGATAGCCTGGCTGATGAGAGTTTTGAACCCGAAACCGGTCCCAGGATGCTTGTTTCCGGTCCAGGGAAGACATGGTTTGGCAGTTCGGGCTGGACTGTACCCATGAGGCACAGGGTCAGACTGATTTGCATATGGCCATGTCTGAACTGGGGTGGTGGAGTGAGCTAAAGAATGATGATGGATTAAACCCAGATCAGTTGACTGGGGGTGAGTGTTTGATTTGCTCTAACGCTCCGTCCATCATCCCCTTTGGTATCGCTTGTTCGCCCTAAGTTGGCAGGGTATGCCCAGACGTGGGTCCCTTGCTCACTTTGCCACTGGATTCAAGATAGCCTGGCTGATGAGGGTTTTGAACCCGAAACCGGTCCCAGGATGCTTGTTTCCGGTCCAGGGAAGACATGGCTTGGCAGTTCGGGCTGGACTGTTCCCATGAGGCACAGGGTCAGACTGATTTGCATATGGCCATGTCTGAACTGGGGTGGTGGAGTGAGTTAAGAATGATGATGGATTAAACCCAGATCAGTTGACTGGGGGTGAGTGTTTGATTTGCTCTAACGCTCCGTCCATCATCCCCTTTGGTATCGCTTTGTTCGCCCTAAGTTGGCAGGGTATGCCCAGACGTGGGTCCCTTGCTCACTTTGCCACTGGATTCAAGATAGCCTGGCTGATGAGGGTTTTGAACCCGAAACCGGTCCCAGGATGCTTGTTTCCGGTCCAGGGAAGACATGGCTTGGCAGTTCGGGCTGGACTGTTCCCATGAGGCACAGGGTCAGACTGATTTGCATATGGCCATGTCTGAACTGGGGTGGTGGAGTGAGCTAAAGAATGATGATGGATTAAACCCAGATCAGTTGACTGGGGGTGAGTGTTTGATTTGCTCTAACGCTCCGTCCATCATCCCCTTTGGTATCGCTTTGTTCGCCCTAAGTTGGCAGGGTATGCCCAGACGTGGGTCCCTTGCTCACTTTGCCACTGGATTCAAGATAGCCTGGCTGATGAGGGTTTTGAACCCGAAACCGGTCGCAGGATGCTTGTTTCCGGTCCAGGGAAGATATGGCTTGGCAGTTCGGGCTGGACTGTTCCCATGAGGCACAGGTTCAGACTGATTTGCATATGGCCATGTCTGAACTGGGGTGGTGGAGTGAGCTAAAGAATGATGATGGATTAAACCCAGATCAGTTGACTGGGGGTGAGTGTTTGATTTGCTCTAACGCTCCGTCCATCATCCCCTTTGGTATCGCTTTGTTCGCCCTAAGTTGGCAGGGTATGCCCAGACGTGGGTCCCTTGCTCACTTTGCCACTGGATTCAAGATAGCCTGGCTGATTAGGGTTTTGAACCCGAAACCGGTCCCAGGATGCTTGTTTCCGGTCCAGGGAAGACATGGCTTGGCAGTTCGGGCTGGACTGTACCCATGAGGCACAGGGTCAGACTGATTTGCATATGGCCATGTCTGAACTGGGGTGGTGGAGTGAGCTAAAGAATGATGATGGATTAAACCCAGATCAGTTGACTGGGGGTGAGTGTTTGATTTGCTCTAACGCTCCGTCCATCATCCCCTTTGGTATCGCTTTGTTCGCCCTAAGTTGGCAGGGTATGCCCAGACGTGGGTCCCTTGCTCACTTTGCCACTGGATTCAAGATAGCCTGGCTGATGAGGGTTTTGAACCCGAAACCGGTCCCAGGATGCTTGTTTCCGGTCCAGGGAAGACATGGCTTGGCAGTTCGAGCTGGACTGTTCCCATGAGGCACAGGGTCAGACTGATTTGCATATGGCCATGTCTGAACTGGGGTGGTGGAGTGAGCTAAAGAATGATGATGGATTAAACCCAGATCAGTTGACTGGGGGTGAGTGTTTGATTTGCTCTAACGCTCCGTCCATCATCCCTTTGGTATCGCTTTGTTCGCCCAAAGTTGGCATGGTATGCCCTGACGTGGGTCCCTTGCTCACTTTGCCACTGGATTCAAGATAGCCTGGCTGATGAGGGTTTTGAACCCGAAACCGGTCCCAGGTTGCTTGTTTCCGGTCCAGGGAAGACATGGCTTGGCAGTTCGGGCTGGACTGTTCCCATGAGGCACAGGGTCAGACTGATTTGCATATGGCCATGTCTGAACTGGGGTGGTGGAGTGAGCTAAAGAATGATGATGGATTAAACCCAGATCAGTTGACTGGGGGTGAGTGTTTGATTTGCTCTAACGCTCCGTCCATCATCCCCTTTGGTATCGCTTTGTTCGCCCTAAGTTGGCAGGGTATGCCCAGACGTGGGTCCCTTGCTCACTTTGCCACTGGATTCAAGATAGCCTGGCTGATGAGGGTTTTGAACCCGAAACCGGTCCCAGGATGCTTGTTTCCGGTCCAGGGAAGACATGGCTTGGCAGTTCGAGCTGGACTGTTCCCATGAGGCACAGGGTCAGACTGATTTGCATATGGCCATGTCTGAACTGGGGTGGTGGAGTGAGCTAAAGAATGATGATGGATTAAACCCAGATCAGTTGACTGGGGGTGAGTGTTTGATTTGCTCTAACGCTCCGTCCATCATCCCCTTTGGTATCGCTTTGTTCGCCCTAAGTTGGCAGGGTATGCCCAGACGTGGGTCCCTTGCTCACTTTGCCACTGGATTCAAGATAGCCTGGCTGATGAGGGTTTTGAACCCGAAACCGGTCCCAGGATGCTTGTTTCCGGTCCAGGGAAGACATGGCTTGGCAGTTCGGGCTGGACTGTTCCCATGAGGCACAGGGTCAGACTGATTTGCATATGGCCATGTCTGAACTGGGGTGGTGGAGTGAGCTAAAGAATGATGATGGATTAAACCCAGATCAGTTGACTGGGGGTGAGTGTTTGATTTGCTCTAACGCTCCGTCCATCATCCCTTTGGTATCGCTTTGTTCGCCCAAAGTTGGCAGGGTATGCCCAGACGTGGGTCCCTTGCTCACTTTGCCACTGGATTCAAGATAGCCTGGCTGATGAGGGTTTTGAACCCGAAACCGGTCCCAGGATGCTTGTTTCCGGTCCAGGGAAGACATGGCTTGGCAGTTCGAGCTGGACTGTTCCCATGAGGCACAGGGTCAGACTGATTTGCATATGGCCATGTCTGAACTGGGGTGGTGGAGTGAGCTAAAGAATGATGATGGATTAAACCCAGATCAGTTGACTGGGGGTGAGTGTTTGATTTGCTCTAACGCTCCGTCCATCATCCCCTTTGGTATCGCTTTGTTCACCCTAAGTTGGCAGGGTATGCCCAGACGTGGGTCCCTTGCTCACTTTGCCACTGGATTCAAGATAGCCTGGCTGATGAGGGTTTTGAACCCGAAACCGGTCCCAGGATGCTTGTTTCCGGTCCAGGGAAGACATGGCTTGGCAGTTCGGGCTGGACTGTTCCCATGAGGCACAGGGTCAGACTGATTTGCATATGGCCATGTCTGAACTGGGGTGGTGGAGTGAGCTAAAGAATGATGATGGATTAAACCCAGATCAGTTGACTGGGGGTGAGTGTTTGATTTGCTCTAACGCTCCGTCCATCATCCCCTTTGGTATCGCTTTGTTCGCCCTAAGTTGGCAGGGTATGCCCAGACGTGGGTCCCTTGCTCACTTTGCCACTGGATTCAAGATAGCCTGGCTGATGAGGGTTTTGAACCCGAAACCGGTCCCTGGATGCTTGTTTCCGGTCCAGGGAAGACATGGCTTGGCAGTTCGGGCTGGACTGTTCCCATGAGGCACAGGGTCAGACTGATTTGCATATGGCCATGTCTGAACTGGGGTGGTGGAGTGAGCTAAAGAATGATGATGGATTAAACCCAGATCAGTTGACTGGGGGTGAGTGTTTGATTTGCTCTAACGCTCCGTCCATCATCCCTTTGGTATCGCTTGTTCGCCCAAAGTTGGCAGGGTATGCCCAGACGTGGGTCCCTTGCTCACTTTGCCACTGGATTCAAGATAGCCTGGCTGATGAGGGTTTTGAACCCGAAACCGGTCCCAGGATGCTTGTTTCCGGTCCAGGGAAGACATGGCTTGGCAGTTCGAGCTGGACTGTTCCCATGAGGCACAGGGTCAGACTGATTTGCATATGGCCATGTCTGAACTGGGGTGGTGGAGTGAGCTAAAGAATGATGATGGATTAAACCCAGATCAGTTGACTGGGGGTGAGTGTTTGATTTGCTCTAACGCTCCGTCCATCATCCCCTTTGGTATCGCTTTGTTCACCCTAAGTTGGCAGGGTATGCCCAGACGTGGGTCCCTTGCTCACTTTGCCACTGGATTCAAGATAGCCTGGCTGATGAGGGTTTTGAACCCGAAACCGGTCCCAGGATGCTTGTTTCCGGTCCAGGGAAGACATGGCTTGGCAGTTCGGGCTGGACTGTTCCAATGAGGCACAGGGTCAGACTGATTTGCATATGGCCATGTCTGAACTGGGGTGGTGGAGTGAGCTAAAGAATGATGATGGATTAAACCCAGATCAGTTGACTGGGGGTGAGTGTTTGATTTGCTCTAACGCTCCGTCCATCATCCCCTTTGGTATCGCTTTGTTCGCCCTAAATTGGCAGGGTATGCCCAGACGTGGGTCCCTTGCTCATTTTGCCACTGGATTCAAGATAGCCTGGCTGATGAGGGTTTTGAACCCGAAACAGGTCCCAGGATGCTTGTTTCCGGTCCAGGGAAGATATGGCTTGGCAGTTCGGGCTGGACTGTTCCCATGAGGCACAGGGTCAGACTGATTTGCATATGGCCATGTCTGAACTGGGGTGGTGGAGTGAGCTAAAGAATGATGATGGATTAAACCCAGATCAGTTGACTGGGGGTGAGTGTTTGATTTGCTCTAACGCTCCGTCCATCATCCCTTTGGTATCGCTTTGTTCGCCCAAAGTTGGCAGGGTATGCCCAGACGTGGGTCCCTTGCTCACTTTGCCACTGGATTCAAGATAGCCTGGCTGATCAATCAATCAATCAATCATGTCACTTATAAAGCGCACTACATACCTGCGAGGGTCTCAAGGCGCTGGGGGAAGAGGGGGGTGGTGCTGCTACTGATCGAAGAGCCAGGTCTTGAGGAGTCTTCTGAAGGCCAGTAGGTCTTGGGTCTGTCGGAGGTTGGTGGGGAGGGTGTTCCAGGTCTTGGCGGCGAGGTGGGAGAAGGATCTGCCGCCGGCGGTCGTTTTCCGGATGCGGGGGACTGTGGCGAGGGCGAGGCTGGTCGAGCGGAGCTGGCGGGTGGGGGTGTAGAAGCTGAGTCGTCTGTTGAGGTAGGCTGGTCCGGAGTTGTGGAGTGCTTTGTGTGCGTGGGTGAGGAGCTTGAAGGTTATCCTCTTGTTGACAGGGAGCCAGTGCAGGTCTCTCAGGTGGGGTGTGATGTGGCTGCGTCGGGGGATGTCGAGGATAAGACGTGCAGAGGCGTTCTGGATGCGTTGCAGCCGTCTCAGGAGCTTAGCCGTCGTTCCTGCGTAGAGGGCGTTTCCGTAGTCCAGCCTGCTGGTGACGAGGGCCTGGGTGACTGTTTTTCTTGTTTCGGTGGGGATCCACTTGAAGATCCTGCGGAGCATTCGGAGGATGTTGAAGCAGGATGAGGAAACGGCGTTGACCTGCTTAGTCATGGAGAGGGTGGGGTCGAGGATGACCCCTAGGTTGCGTACGTGGTCGGTGGGTGGCGGGGCTGTTCCCAGTGATGTTGGCCACCAGGAGTCGTCCCAGGCTGAAGGGTTGGAACCAAGGATGAGGACCTCTGTCTTGTCCGAGTTCAGCTTCAGGTGGCTGGTCCTCATCCATTCGGCGACGGCCTTCATTCCTTCGTGGAGGTGGGCTTTGGCGGTGTGAGGGTCTTTGGTGAGGGAGAGGATCAGCTGGGTGTCGTCGGGGGAGGAGATGATGTTGAGGTTGTGCTGTCGGGCGACGTGGGCGAGGGGTGCCATGTAGATGTTGAACAGCGTTAGGCTGAGGGAGGAGCCTTGGGGTACGCCGCAGATGATCTTGGTGGCCTTGGATCGGAAGGGGCGAGGCGGACGCTTTGTGTTCTGCCGGAAAGGAAGGATGTGGTCCAGTCCAGGGCCTTCTCTTGGATCCCGGCGTCGTGAAGGCGTGTTCGTAGTGTGTGGTGGCAGACCGTGTCGAAGGCGGCTGATAGGTCCAGGAGGATGAGGGCTGCTGTTTCTCCGTTGTCTAGCAGGGTCCTGATGTCATCGGTGGCGGCGATGAGGGCGGTTTCGGTGCTGTGGTTGCTGCGGAAGCCGGACTGGGAAGGGTCCAGGATGTTGTTCTCCTCGAGGTAGCGGGTCAGTTGTTTGTTGACGATTTTCTCGGTGACCTTCGCGGGGAACGGGAGCAGAGAGATGGGTCGGAAGTTCTTGAGGTCCTTGGGGTCTGCCTTGGGTTTCTTGAGTAAGGCGGTGATCTCGGCGTGCTTCCAGCTTTCCGGGAAGGTTGCTGTCTCGAAGGAGATGTTGATTATTTTCCGGAGATGGGGCGCTGTACTGGCTTTGTTGAAGATGTGGTGAGGGCACGGGTCTAGCGGTGAACCGGAGTGGATGGTGTTCATGATCTCGCTGGTGTCCTCGTCGTTGATGTTGGTCCAGGAGAGCAGGCGGTTGGTGGTTGTGGGGGCAGTGGTCTCGGTGGTTGCCGGGGCGGTCGTGGTGTTGAAGCTGTCGTGGATGTCGGCGATTTTGCGGTGGAAGGAGGTGGCCAGTGAGTCGCATCAGGTCTTGCGACGGCTGGATGTCGTTGGTGTTGGAGCTGGGGTTGGAGAGTTCCTTCACGATGTTGAAGAGCTCTTTGCTGTTGTGTGCGTTGTTGTCTAGGCGGTCTTTGAGTGAGGCCCTTTGGCGGATCTGATGAGGTGATGGTGATTGCGGGTGGCGCTCTTGTGGGCGGCGTAGCTGTCCGCTGTCCGTTCGTGGAGCCAGATCTTCTCCAGTTTTCGGCATGTTCGTTTGGAGGCCTGGAGGTCTTCGGTGAACCAGGTGGCTTTCTTGCTGGTGTGGCTGTTGGGTGGATTCTTGAGCGGGGCGAGGGTGTTGGCGCAGTCGTCTATCCACTGTCTGAGGTTGCGGGCGGCGGTGTCGGGGTCGGAGGGTTCGGTGGGTGGGCTCAGGGCGAGGGTTGTGGTTAGCTGGTCTTCCGTGACTCTGCTCCAGCAGCGGCGAGGCATTTGTTCGGTGCGGTGGTGCGTGGTGGGCTTCCTGTAGGTGAAGTGGATGCAGTGGTGGTCAGTCCAGTGGGGTTCGGAGGTGTGGTTGAAGGAGACGTGTGGGCTTGCGGAAAAGATGGAGTCTAGCGTGTGGCCGGCGGCATGGGTGGGTGTAGTCACGAGCTGTCTGAGTCCGAGGGTGGCGAGGTTGTCGATCAGGGTGGTGGAGTTGGTGTCCTTGTTGTTCTCGAGGTGGAAGTTCAGGTCCCCGAGGAGGATGTAGTCCGTGGAGGCGATGGCATGTGTGCTGATGAAGTCAGCGATGGAATCGCTGAACTGTGGTCGGGGTCCGGGGGGTCTGTAGATGAGGGTACCTCTGAGGGTGGTGTTGGGATCGGTGTGGATCTGGAAGTGCATGTGTTCGGCGGTGCTGAGGGTGTCGTCGGTGTTGGTTGAGACGCTGAGGGTGTTCCTGTGGACGATGGCGATGCCTCCTCCGACTCCGTTGGTGCGGTCCCTGCGGGTGATCTTGTATCCGTCCGGGATGGCAATGGCGATGTCGGGGGCTGAAGCGGGATTCAGCCAGGTCTCCGTCAGGAATGCGACGTCTGGGGAGGTTGAGTCGAGAAGGTCCCAGAGTTCGATGGCGTGTTTGCGGGCGGAGCGGGTGTTGAGGAGGATGCATCTGAGGTAGTTGGGTTCTTTCCTGGGCGGTGGTTTGGCGGGGCGGGTGCTGGCGAAGCTGCAGTTCCGGCAGGTGAAGGGCCCTTGGGTGCGCTTCGGGGTAGCCTGGTAGCAGGCGTGATCTTTTCCGGGGTTGAGTGCGTGGAGGGTGCTGGCGTCGTATCGGCGTCTGTTGATGTGGCGGGCGCGGGGGATGCCCGGACCAGGGGGTCTGGCGCTGGGCGCGGTCACGGCGCGGACGGGCGCAGACGGGCTTGCCTTAGGCGTGCCTTCGGCAAGGTGGGAGGGAGGAGCAGGGAATGGGGCAGCGAATGGGCAGTGAGGGGGCGGGGCCGCAGGGGCACAGCGGGGGGATACAGGCACAGAAAGGAAAAAACGAGCACAATCAGGGGCAGCAAGGGGGCACAGAAAGGAAAAAACGAGCACAATCAGGGGCAGCAAGGGGGCACAGAAAGGAAAAAACGAGCACAATCAGGGGCAGCAAGGGGGCACAGAAAGGAAAACGAGCACAATCAGGGGCAGCAAGGGGGCACAGAAAGGAAAAAACGAGCACAATCAGGGGCAGCAAGGGGGCACAGAAAGGAAAAAACGAGCACAATCAGGGGCAGCAAGGGGGCACAGAAAGGAAAAACGAGCACAATCAGGGGCAGCAAGGGGGCACAGAAAGGAAAAAACGAGCACAATCAGGGGCAGCAAGGGGGCACAGAAAGGAAAAAACGATCACAATCAGGGGCAGCAAGGGGGCACAGAAAGGAAAAACGAGCACAATCAGGGGCAGCAAGGGGGCACAGAAAGGAAAAACGAGCACAATCAGGGGCAGCAAGGGGGCACAGAAAGGAAAAAACGAGCACAATCAGGGGCAGCAAGGGGGCACAGAAAGGAAAAAACGATCACAATCAGGGGCAGCAAGGGGGCACAGAAAGGAAAAACGAGCACAATCAGGGGCAGCAGCAGGGCACACAGACGGAGCTGTGTGGTGGGGGAGCGACCTACCAGTCAAGGTCAGGGGTTTTGAAAGCGAAACCGGTCCCAGGATGCTTGTTTCCGGTCCAGGGAAGACATTGCTTGGCAGTTCGGGCTGGACTGTTCCCATGAGGCACAGGGTCAGACTGATTTGCATATGGCCATGTCTGAACTGGGGTGGTGGAGTGAGCTAAAGAATGATGATGGATTAAACCCAGATCAGTTGACTGGGGGTGAGTGTTTGATTTGCTCTAACGCTCCGTCCATCATCCCCTTTGGTATCGCTTTGTTCGCCCTAAGTTGGCAGGGTATGCCCAGACGTGGGTCCCTTGCTCACTTTGCCACTGGATTCAAGATAGCCTGGCTGATGAGGGTTTTGAACCCGAAACCGGTCCCAGGATGCTTGTTTCCGGTCCAGGGAAGACATGGTTTGGCAGTTCGGGCTGGACTGTACCCATGAGGCACAGGGTCAGACTGATTTGCATATGGCCATGTCTGAACTGGGGTGGTGGAGTGAGCTAAAGAATGATGATGGATTAAACCCAGATCAGTTGACTGGGGGTGAGTGTTTGATTGGCTCAAACGTTCCGTCCATCATCCCCTTTTGTATCGCTTTGGTCGCCCTAAGTTGGCGGGGGTATGCCCAGACGTGGGTCCCTTGCTCACTTTGCCACTGGATTCAAGCAAGCCTGGCTGATGACGGCTGAAATGCCAGAAACCGGTCCTAGGATGCTTGTTTCCGGTCCAGGGAAGACATGGCTTGGCAGTTTGGGCTGGACTGTTCCCATGAGGCACAGGGTCAGACTGATTTGCATATGGCCATGTCTGAACTGGGGTGGTGGAGTGAACTAAAGAATGATGATGGATTAAACCCAGATCAGTTGACTGGGGGTGAGTGTTTGATTGGCTCAAACGTTCCGTCCATCATCCCCTTTTGTATCGCTTTGGTCGCCCTAAGTTGGCGGGGGTATGCCCAGACGTGGGTCCCTTGCTCACTTTGCCACTGGATTCAAGCAAGCCTGGCTGATGACGGCTGAAATGCCAGAAACCGGTCCTAGGATGCTTGTTTCCGGTCCAGGGAAGACATGGCTTGGCAGTTCGGGCTGGACTGTTCCCATGAGGCACAGGGTCAGACTGATTTGCATATGGCCATGTCTGAACTGGGGTGGTGGAGTGAGCTAAAGAATGATGATGGATTAAACCCAGATCAGTTGACTGGGGGTGAGTGTTTGATTTGCTCTAACGCTCCGTCCATCATCCCCTTTGGTATCGCTTCATACAGAAGGAAGGTTAACATTTTTTTAAGGCCCTTCATAATCCAGAGGCAACTTTCCACAACAGAAAGAATCTGAGAGTAGGGGTGGGCGAACAATTCCGCTCTGCCAGCGGAGTTCGTGGAGTTTTGCCTGGTCTGCGCGGAGCACAGAGTTCCGCAAAACTCCGTGAAGTGACGCGGAGAGGAGTTTTTCTCTTGCACGGCTCGCGTTTAGTTGGCGAGTGTGAGTAAGACAAATCACACGCTAGACCTCTTCCCAGTGAAATTTCTCAATGCTGATGGTCGCGACAGGTCACGACCGCTCGCGTTCTGAAATCTGAGGCTCATGTTGAGGAAGTTGCCGCTCAAGTAGAATATCTACTCAAGTGGCAGAAGAAAGCAGCGCCCTCTGGTGCAACGTGTAGTGCCATTCACTGTGATGATACAGCGTGGGACAAACTCCTGGCACTAAAAATCAGTGCAAGCAGTGCTACTTACAGCACTCTACTGCTTGCGGAACTCCACTGAGCGGGGTGGAATTTTTTCAGCACTTCCCGGAGTTCCGCAGAGCAGATCTCTGCAAACTCCACCCAGTCCTATCTGAGACTTAAATGAAATTAGGTCATCGAAGATTACCCCAAGATTTCTAGATGCCTGAGTGTGCAGAGGGGAGGCTGGACCATCATTAGGCCAGTATCCAGGCCCACCTGGTATTGGGTTGGAACCGAAGAGGAGAATTTCGGTCTTATCAGGGTTACACTGCAAGTGGTTATCTCTGAGCCAGCCCAGGACCACCCTCTTGCATGCAGGGAAAGTTTCCTTAGCAGTGTCCAGGACCCCCCCGTATGAGAACGTTAGCTGAGTGTCATCTGCATATGAAGTAATGTTAATACTGAATGATTCCACCAGGGTGGCAAGCGTGGACATATAGATGTTAAACAGTGTGGGACTCAATGCTGATCCCTGATTTTCCACTGGAAAAATGTGACTTCATCCACACTGACTGTTCTCTAGCCAATAAAAAGGACTTAAGCCATTTCATGGTCACTCCAACCAATCCGATATTTGCCAAATGTCAAAACAAAATGTCATGAGACAGTATTAAATACCACCAACAGGTCTAATAAAACAAGGGCAGTGTTTTGGCCCTGATCCACTGTCATCTCCAGGGACTCAGTGATTTCCAATGATGCAGTTTCAGTGCTGTAACATGCTTGGGAACCAAATTGGGAAGAGTGGAGAAGATTATGAGTTTCAACAAATTCAGTGAGTTGGCAATTAACAATAGATTCCAGAATTTTAGAGATGGCAGGAAGGAGAGAGATCGGTCTAAAATTAGATAGCATTTTACTGTCAGCAGTAGGTTTTTTTCACCAAGGGAATGACACTTGCCTTTTTCCATATGTCAGGAACTATGCCTGTCTGCAGGGAAGAGCAGAACACGTTGAGATATACTGCACAATTGATATCCACAATTTGCCTCAGAATGTGGGGGGGTCATGGTCCAGCGGTGAACCAATTTTACAGGTAAGGAAGCAAGCTTTCAGTTCCTCCCTGCCAGGAGGTAGAAATGAAAGAACTTTATTTTCTGAAGGGAAGGTAGAAGGAATGGGGGCAGATTCCAAGGGCTGTATAGAGTGTGACGCCAATGGGTTTGTCTGAATTTAGAAGATTTTCTCTTCAAAAAAGTCACTTAACCTCTGACATAAACTAGGGTTGGATTCCAGCGGTGGAGTTTGTGCTTTTGGGTCCATAAAGAGGGACACCATTTTATAGGTTTCCTTAGATCTGGTATTAGCTTCTCTAATTTTCTGAGTATAAAAGTTATTTCGTACTAATTTGATGTTATGATATCTACCAAAAGCCTATTTGTACACTACTTTATCATTGTCCAGAAACTGCCTTCTCCAAATTCTTCCAATCCTTTTACAATGTTCTTTCTAAAGAACGTTCAGAGGACCATGGAGCTGATGGAGTAAGCCTCTGTTTCTCTTTCACTACAACATCCACAGCATCAAGGAGCCATTGGTTCACTGCCTTGGTCTCATTATTGGTGACTTCCAATAGCACTGGCATGGAGACTGCTAAAATCTCCTGCAATTTGGAAATCAACACTTTCTTCCATGGTCTGATTGCGGGGACAGTAAGAGTGCACTCTCTTTGCCTGGGGAGTGACAACGCAAATGCCATTAAGTAGTGGTCCGACCAGCCTACCTCTACCGGGGACTCCATAACAACGGGGATATTAGATAAAATCAGGTCAATAGTTTGTCCTGCCCTGTGGGTAGTTCGGGTAAGGTTCAATATATGATTGAGAGAAGAGGTAGTCTCTAAAAAAGGATCTGGCCATTTTGTCTTCTGTGTCGTCCATATGAAGACCTAAATCTTCTAGGACTGTAAAGTTTGTGTACTTTATTACAATGGACGCTAAGGCCAAATCTAGGGAATTAATAAATTCTGATTGCATCGCCCTTGGGGTGGTAAATTAGAGCCCCATTGAAGGTTTGTGTGGAGAGAGATATACAAAATCCTAAAGCCTCTGCACTTTTCAAGTCCTCAAATGTAAAGTAGAGCATAAAAGGTTATTTTTAAAAGTGATAGCAAGCCTTCCTCCAGTTTTTCCCTGCCATCCAGATGCACGCATGCATAGTTCGCAGGGAATGCAAGTTTAATGTCTGGAGATGCATGCACTGCTGTCTTTTCTACCTGTGTGTCCCATCAGTGCCATGTAAATATCTTTAATATTGATTAATAATCTACCTTTACTTCTTTGTGACAGAACTTCAGTGATTTTCACATTTGTCAATAGTTGCAAGGTAAACAGCTCTTCGGTTCTGTTTCATCAAGCTGTTCTGATCTTTGAGGGAGAAACTACAGAATAACATGTGATTCCACTTTTTAACTCCAAAGATCCAAATGTAATCTAAAGTTATTCAGCAAAATATTGTTTTGCCCCATATATACAATGGGCTCCCCCAAAAAATAGTTCATATGTTGGGTCCCTCTCAATGCAAGAGGAATGTTAGGTCGGAATTTGGACCATAGCAGCAGATCTGGGCCCTTATTTAAAGTCTGATGGACACCAATGCCTCTTAAGGCCACTTTTTGGGGATCAACCATCTTGCCCAACTTTAAATAAAGCCCTTGGACAGTACATTCCAGCCAACAAAAACATTTAGATGCTTTCCCGATGGGGCCATTACCAATAGTTCACAGCCTCTCAGGGTGTATAAAATCTATGCAACTCCATGCTTGGGAGTAACTCACCTGGAGATTTTGCTTGATGCAAAGTGGGCAAAACCATGTGGAATATGGGGACTAATTCTACCTCGAGCGAAACACCAATGGCCCTGATATTTTTAACTTAGGGGGGAGGTGGGATACATGGCAATCGTGCAATGGTTTCCTGTGGCAGGCACACTCACTCGCCAGTTGCACAGCCCTTTGCCCTACTGCCAGCCCTTCCACATGAACTTATTTAGGCACCAGTCTGCAAAGGAAACTGAAGCCCCACCTGAACAGTCACCCATAGACTACTGAAGGTGCTGCAGTGAGATATTAATGAACAATTGACACTATATAAATGAATAATATGAACAACAGCAAAAACAATGTCTCCATGTTTGAAATTTCTCATTTTGTGTTCAATTAGTGACTGCATGGTGTCCATCATTATACTGGCTGTTTTTGTTCAGGAGATGCTTTACGCTAGCCATTCTTTGAAAACAAAACATCAATGTCTCCACAATGAAGTTTGAGCTCAGACCACAAAAAACAGCATGTATCTCCTGCTGTAAAATATGGCCTGCATATTAAATAGCTTCACGGCGCTTGGAGAGACATTGCCACTGAAGCGGACTCACCTTGATGAATGTGTGACTACAGGGAGCCGCCCTCGCTCCTACGCTTTTTCGAGCACAAACTGCAGTGAAACTCGGTGTTATCCAAAGTGTGATTACATGACATACTTGTGAGTACAGGTTCAGTCTTCGATCCTCTTATTAAGGTAGTAAAGGAGGGTATAATTACCGGGATCTAGTAGTCCTGATGAAAACCGGGGAAGACACAACAACCGTCTGAAACATGTCAACTCATTTGCAGAGAGGAGGGGTGAATGGTTCATAATCTACCCTGTTCACCACCATCCTCTGGTTTGCGATACCTTTTTAATCCTGACTAGGGAATCCGTGAATAAAATAGGGATTTGGATATCCCTGAGTCAGTTTTACATCTGATTTTCTGCACTTAATCTTTGCTTGCTCCCTACTGTTCTTTGTGTTTGTATTATTTTTCCCCACCCTATTGCTCCACCCCATGCGTTGGTCTGCGCAGGGGTGTGTTTAGCAGCCCAATGATGAAGCATGCCACAAAAATCTTTTTGGGGTGGGTGAGGGCAGTTTTTCTACCATATTGACTTTGCCATAAAAACTCTAAAAAGCATTTTCACTCCTACTTCTCTGTGTGTGATTAGTCAATTGTAGAGGAGGTCGAAGTAGGAGTTCCTCTCCTCCCCCTCTTTTGTGTGTGCTGCATATTAAATGATCAACATTTTATCTATCGGGAATGGTTACCGGGGCTGAAAGTTTGTGCGAAAGCCCACATAAGGGGTCAGGGTGGAGATACTCTGACCCCCATGGTTGAGAAATTGGGGTGTTAGTGGCACAAGTTAAGTGTCCAAAATAGTTTTTTTTAATCGCACGTTATATTCGCGGCGATGCTGCGACCGCCAGCGCAGTTCCCCGTGTACCATTGCGGGGACGTCAAGACTATCGACGTTGTCATGAATATTGGTGAAAATATAAAAAAATATATCAGTGAATCATTATTATGCATTGTTATAGAGATATTGAGATTTTGATAAATGTTTTTATAGAGTTATGTATGTAGTGAGCTATCTACTGTGATGGTATAGAATTAATTATAAAGTTATAATTTTTGGATGTGTTGGTGGCCATTGAATTCCTGCTTTTGCTTTCAGCATTCGCGACGTGTCCGTGGGGATCGCGATGACTTACGTCATCGCGATCTCCGGCCTCACCGCAAAAATGGAAAATAGGTTTTAGATATGGTTGTTCTAGAAATGCACTAGAAAAACATGAGTTTGAAGTGTACAGCAATAAACCCCCAGTGTGTAAAATATTGTAATACATGTGCATATATATGTTTTCACTTTATGGAAAAGGTGCGATCGACACGGTTAAAGGTGACGGTGCGACGTCCCGAATGACCGTGAAAACGGAAAATAGGTCTGAAAGATGGTTTTCAAAGAAACTTAGTGTAAAAATATGAGTTTAAACATGCTTTGAAAGAAGTATGTATATAGTAATATGTGTAGTGCAAAGTTCCGAATGGATTATTTTACATATTATTTTTGGATTTGTTGGTGGCCATTGACTGTCTGCTTTTGTTTTCCGCTTCCGCGACGTGTCCACGGGCATCGTGATTATCGACATCATCATGACCTCCGGTGTCACCGCGAAAACATAAAATAGGTTTCAGAGATGGTTTTTATGGAAACTCTCTAGAAAAACATGACTTTAGAGAATACTGTACGAAACCCCTAGTGTGTAAAATACTGTAGTATGTGTGGATATATGTGTTTTAGACTTTATGGAAAAGGCGCAATCGTCGCGGTTAACGACGTCAACGCAACATCCCGAATAACTGCAAAAATGGAAAATAGCTCTAAAAGAGGGTTTTTAAAGAAACTTAGTACAAAAATATGAGTTTAAACATGCTTTGAAAGAAGTATGTATAGTAATATGTGTAGGGCAATGTTCAGAATGGATTTTTTTACAAAATATGTTTGGATGTGTTGGTGGTCATTGAATGTCTGCTTTTGTTTTCCGTTTTCGCGACGTGTCCACAGGGATCACAACATCGTCCCAAAGGTCCCCAAAAATGAAAGAAAAAAAACCCTTTAGAAAAAAGCTTCACAATATTTCGGGCACTATGGTGACTCTGACAAGAGCCATTGCGTTGGTTGTGTGTATATGGCTGCTACACATAAACTGGATACAGAGTTTCAGATTAGTTAGAAACACCCTGTTGCCTTCATCTGTAAAGTGCACTCCATCATTTCTGTAAATTCCATGCATATCAAAACGCAGATTGTTGTTATAGATACGGCCCATGTGATGGGCTCTGAGGAATGCAGAAACAATTTTATTAACCCCTTCGCCGCGGCGCGAATTCCGCCGCGGCGCGGGGAGGCTAGGGGTGAGCGCGGCGCTTCGGTGCTTACGACGAAACCACGCCATCATGAGTCACGGGCGGCGTGTGCTCATGACGGCGTGGTTCTTTCATGACCACGCCCGCTCATTAATTCGCCCGCACAGGCGGGGAATTACTGCCGGTTGGGCGGAGCGGCCGCGGCATGACGGAACCACGCCGTCATGAGCACAAGCCGCCCATGACTCATGACGGCGTGGTTCCGTCATAAGCACTCAAGGGGTTAACATGTTTCCTGACTTTGTCAATCTGTGGACAGAATTGATTTGACCACTTCCATTTATGTCTTCAGCATATATTAGAGTACACCAAGACAGTGTGAGGGAAAAGCAACATCAGTTTTGCAAAGGTTTCTCTCATTAGAATTTCCAGCCCTACCCCAGTCAATGTGCCTAGGTCAATGCCACCACAGTGCACAATCATGAGGTGAGGAGCTTGGGAATCCACAATGGATTTAACCAAAGCCAGCAACTGATGAAACTTTAACCCTCTCTGGCCAAACCAAGTAATCTGCACATTTGGCAAACCCAAGTCCCTGTCAATACCTCTCTTTTTTGCAGCCTGTTTAGCCCAATAGATATAGCTGTGGCCCACAATCCATACTCTAAGCATTTTGAAGTGAAGCAGCAATAGTATTCAGGAGAAGGCTGTAACTGACTGAGGTAGTTTTCCAAAGGAAAAGCAATTAAAATGTAGGTGTTTAAAAAACAAACAAACAAAAAAGTATATATATATATATATATATATTACACAACGAGATATCCGGGAAATCCTAAATAAATCAAGCGGCACACCACAAGGACAGCACGAAAATCCGAATCCAGAGTTGCTTATAGAGTGGTCTACATTTATGGCGAAGACATGCCAGGGCATGATAGAAATGTTGATTAAGTATGCGAAAATTGACTTGGATACTACACGCAAGGAACTAGCGGAATTAAGACAAGAATTGGAGAAATTTAAAACAGATAAGGCGGTGATTGACTTTGGTAAACAACTTGAATTAAAATTGAAAAACTACGAAGAGGCCATTAAAGCAAAGAAACAGCGGAAGTTTTTACGTGACAAAAAAGACTATGCCGAAGGCCGGATTCTAACCTACGCAAAACGTTTTGACTGGGCGCAAAGAAACTTCCATCATATTCAAAGACAAAAACAACAGGAATCCATATCTACGGGTTCAAGCTCTGACCTCAGCTCGGACACTGAAGCGAGAAGTGTCCCTTTAGGAGTACGTCCACTGACTTTCCTTCACGAATTCCAGATCCTAAAACAGAAAAAGGATCAAGAGGAGAAACCACAGGAGAAAACAAGAGGAAGAGGAAAAGGTCCCAAAAGAGGAAGAGGCGCAAAAACAAACAAAGACTCAGAGTAAAGAATAGACGAGGTGGAAGGACAATTCCCCCACTCATCCAACTTCGGTCGCTACCATTTCTAAGAAATCAGTACTGAATCTATCATCTAGATCCCTCACAGAGGAGGAGGAGTCCCTGCTACAATTAGGTTTATCCTTTTGCCCTTCATATAATATGGATTTTGTTACTACACGTATCGACCTTTTCCTGTATATTCGGAAATTAAAATTGATGAAGATTTTTAAAATGGCCAATGGATCAAAAAATACAAGGTCTAATTATACTGGACTAGATGAGACATCGGATCTGTGTATCGGAGATGTGGATTTACTTTTAGATTTAAGCAAAATGGAGGAAAATTTGTCAGATCTAACTGAAAATGAAAAAAGAAAAATGCTCATTGAATTGGGATTCAGACCTGATGCTTCCTGTAAAAGTGGATTCAAACCGAAATCTAATTTTAATCCTAATGTCCCATTTGATAACATCGAAGCCTTTAATGCCATTATGATCCATGAAATAAACAAACTAAAGGATACACCTCTAGAACCAAGACGAGATAATCTAACTAAATCACAACGAGTAGCTCTCAAGGGATTATCTGAAGATCAAAGTATAATCGTGAAACCATCGGACAAGGGTGGTAACATCGTGGTTATGGATGTCCAACAGTACGATCAAGAGGCCATAAGACAATTACAGGACACGAATTGTTATGAAGAGATTGGAAGGGATGTCTACACTTTATCCATCACTAGATATCATGACTTATTAAGAGACTGGTGGGCTGAGGGTCTTTTGGACAGGGATGAGTACCTATTTTTGAAAACAGATAACCCACGTATACCCTGTTTTTATTTATTGCCTAAAGTGCACAAACATTTAACAAGACCGCCAGGCAGGCCCATAGTTTCCTCCAATGGAGCACTCTTGGAGAACACGTCAATCTTTCTTGATCTGTTTTTAGCACCTTTTGTTGTGAAATTACGATCTCATTGCAGAGATAGCTCTGATTTCCTTAGACGTATACATGATGTTATGTGGGAGGAATCCTACAATATGATAACTCTAGATGTGTGTTCGTTATATACATCCATAGACCAGCAGCAAGGGGTAGATGCGTGCATGTATTTTTTCCGGGAACGACACATTTCATTCTTTGACCACACACAGATGCTGAGGAGCATGATGCTGTATTGTTTGAGGGAGAATATCTTTCTCTACAAGAAGACTCTATACCGACAAAAATCTGGTACCGCTATGGGCACCTGTTTCGCCCCCAGCCTGGCCAATCTTTTCCTGGGCTGGTGGGAGGAACAGGTGGTTTGGACTGACATTAATGAGAGGTTCACCGAACACATCCCTATCTGGATCAGGTACATTGATGACCTGTTCCTGATATGGGATGGGCCGGTGGACCTAGCACAGGAATTCATTATGGAGTTGGGTAGGAATGAGCTGAATCTAAAATTTACCCACAAGATTAGTTCCACCTATTGCGAGTTTTTGGATGTAGCAGTTGCCATAAAAAATGGACAGATTGTGACTAGCCTTTTTCGAAAAGACACTGCTGGCAATACGTTGCTCCACGCTAACAGTAACCATCCTGTCCCTTTACGCAATAGCATCCCATATGGCGAATTCCTGCGGGCTCGCAGGAATTGTAACACAGAAGAGGCCTTTAAGAAGGAACGACAGGTTATGACCGAGAGGTTCCTTCAGCGTGGATATAAGAACAAGGTTATCACAGCAGCTAGCAATAAAGCCAGCAGTATCACACAAAATGAAGCTCTTTTTTCAATAGAAAAGAGAAGAGCTAGGTATAATAAGAATACAACAGAGGCGCCTAGACTAATTACCATCTATAACACTCAATCCAACAATCTGAAGCAAGCTATGAAACGCCATTGGGGCTTGGTATTAACTGATCCCGTAATAGGATCGTCTGTGGGCACTACACCTTTAGTGACTTATAGAAAATCTAAATCACTAAAGGACCACCTTGTACACAGTTATCAAGATACATCCAGCCCCTCTACTTGGCTAGGAATGCTGAAGGGATTCAGGAAATGCAACTCCTGCAAAGCCTGTAAATTTAGCCACAATAAAGACAGCTATATGTCAGGTAAAGGAACAACCAAGAAAATCACAAAGCTCATTACCTGCACGAGTGACTTTGTTATTTATGCTTTACAGTGCCCATGCGGCCTGAAGTATATTGGGAGCACAAAGTTGCAATTAAAAACGCGGGTTTTGCAGCATATGAGAGCTGTTACTAATGTCGATTTGAGCTATCCGGTGGCCAGACATTTCCAAGCGAAACATCAAAGCAATTGCAATCTCTTGGAGTGTTTTGGTATTGATAGAGTGTTGCCACATCCCAGGGGAGGTGATCGGGAAAAACTTCTAAGAGTGACAGAATCAAAGTATATTATTGAGCTCAATACAAAGTGGCCTAATGGGCTCAATTCAGGAGAAGAGCTAGCAACCCATATTGGATATAGATGAGGGGGTGGTCTTATATCCCTTTCTGACCGTGCACTTATATGATTTGTTCAGCTTTGTCTGATTTTAATTACACTTCACTTTTAATATGGGAGGGATTTTGCAACATTCTTAGTAGGGGATTCAGCCCTAGCAATTTTTGGATATGATATATGGGCATTGGCCTATCATGTCCCCATGGTGGGTTCGGTTAGGCTAGATTGAGCATGATAACCTGATTCCTTCAGTATTGAATGTTGTCTCTGTCTCTGCCAGTAGAATTCCTGCTCCAGGTTTGGATTTACCTATTTATTTATTCTTTGTTCACTTAGGTGTATCACATTTACTTAGTACCTGCCCATTGTCTGTTGCATAGTTCAGGAATAATCATGAAAATTTTGTGTGCGAAAATTTCTTGTGCGAAAATTGCTGTGCAATTGCAAAACCGTGTTTATTTATGAACATGAACGCATGCTTGGCACTTGCCGAATTGATTGTGACTTTTAGGCCTTGCTCACTCATGAGATGCAATTCCTAGGATTGCATTTCCCATGATGTGGTTGAACTGATTTTGCTCATTGGATGCTATGGGGGCATTTTTATAAATGCATCTGTTAACAGGACATCGGCCACAATGTGATTAATAATGCCCGTATTTGTTCATTTATGCGATGAAATTTAGTGGGGTACAGCACCCGTGATTTGGTTGGATTAATTAGGCTCGAATAGAATGGGGGCTTTGATTTTTTATAATGAAATGTATCTATTAGGAGTACATCAGTCGCAATGTGACGTTCTATTTTTGCCTGTATGATAGAATGTTGTATCAAGGTACATTACCCAGGAAATTGCTGCCCCATACGTACCAATCACAAGGATATATATGTCCTTATGTGGGCAATTATGATATGAATTGTGTAGGATGGGCAATGTTCATTTACAGTTTATCTGCCTTCATTTTAAAGAATAGAAGGCAACATCGATAAGAGATGCTGACAGTATAGTCTGTCCTCTATATTTGGTAAACATTGAGAGAGCGAAAAACCTTATATTCATTTATTTTTAACATCGGTAATGGTCAGCATGCCCTGTATGTTTTATCCAATTCTAAATTTAATTGTAGTTTTGCATTGCATTGCACAGTATTATGAATTAACAATGTTCGTTTTCTATCACGTTAGAAATTGTAATGAATATTTTTTCTATGTTCATGCACTGTAACCCGTATTTCTATGGGTAATTGGGCGCAGGTCACACAACTAGAAAAAGGCTTCGCCGAAACGCGTCGTTGTATGCACAATAAACTCTTGTGCTGTCCTTGTGGTGTGCCGCTTGATTTATTTAGGATTTCCCGGATATCTCGTTGTGTAATAATTTTAGCGGGTGTCATTACCGCTGCTGGCACCGACGTCGAGAGGAGGAGGAAAGGCATCGATGACGAACTTTTCATTATATATATATATATATATATATATATATATTGTATGCTGTTAGCATGAAAGTGAATAAAATTAGGTAGTGTGTTGGATGCCTCGGAAAGAAGTCTTATTATTGTCTGTTCTTTAAAAAAAAAATGTAATACAGACATTAATATGCTTTTGAATCAGTGGAGTAAACCATACCTGCTGTATCTCATTTGGAAGTAACATGTTCCTTCTAGAATGTGCTGTGAACTTGTGACCTACTGGTTCCTCTGGGTTGTTAGGTTCACTGAGCTAAGAGTGTGTTGGGGGAAAGGGTGTTAAAGAGACATAACTTTTTTTTTAAAGTTGAGGCGTGATGACACAATTTAAGTAATGACAAGCTTTGATTTCCAAATCAGGACTCTATAATAAACTGCTGTGTAGCATTTATATATTTTTTAAATGAAGGTAGATATAGATTTGAACTCACATTTTGTTTCGCTATTTCTCCGCGATCATTGCGAAAACATTGCGAACACAAATAGATAGGAATCTCTTTTTGAAAGAGAGGGAAAGGGTTAACAGATACTAACCATTCACAAGTGGAGATAATGCAGTCTAAAATGAAAGACATGATTTCATTTGCTGCCTTTCTCATGATCACAGACTGCAAAGTTGAAGAGGTTGCCATTTCATGGTTGCTTTGTATGAGAGTGGTGTACCATTCTTGTGCTTAGTTTTTACAAATCTTAACAGTATCAAAACTGCCCAGAAAGAGTTAAGACAACAATATAATCTACTAACTGGTATGTACATAACTTTTTAATCCTTTATAAAAAATTACATTAGAAATGAAGATGTATTTGGGAGTTTGATAAAAGAAAAAGAGTATCACAGTGATATGAAAACATATATCAGATGAACTGCATCTATGAGAGGGCATGTGTTTAAGAGGTTAGTGGTGAATGTATTGGGAAGTAAGAGAAAAATTAATTAGTGCCTCTTTATTACATTGTGTACTTTATTGAAAAGAATAGTATAGTATTGTGGAAAGTTGCAATGAGGGACTAAGAATGTTTTAAATGTCTAAATATCATGTGCGGAAGAGATACATCTGTCATTTGCATTCTGGGATTTGTAGTACTTTTATTAACACTATTAAACAGGACTAGTGAAGTCACAAATAAAGAGAACATGTTGTCTGCCTGTATATGAATTGGAAAGAAGTAATACTTGTTAGGTATATATTGGGAAGTGTTTGTCAATGTGGCTTTTAACTTATATGATTGCTTAGCATATGCTTAGAAGGTGACATATGGTTCTTGTGGATGCAGTTAGCTATATGTACAATGGGACTTTTGAGTTTACTTAAAGATGCAGAAAGGTATATATTTTTGGAAAGATGGCTTGAAGGTGTACATCTATTAAGAAATCGCATATAATGTCTACATGGTGATCTATGTTCAGTAAGGCTGATGAAAATTTCATGTATATGGTGAGGGTGGAATTTTTTCTTTAAACATGGTTTGTTTAAAATTGAGAAGGATTAATAGTGCAGAATGCCTCAAGAGTTCTTGTGCTAGATTAATTTGGAGTGTAACTGTTGTTTGGGAAATGCTGAATATATGTTTTAGAAGCAGAAGAATTATTTGAGAAATGATATAGCTATACCATTCACAAAAGGTTTTGTGCTTTGAAAACTGCTCAGTAACAAAGCAATGTATGCTCCTAGAGAGCCATGTATGCAATTATATACCAAGTGTGATGTCTAGACTTACTCACACATAGCTCAGTAGAAAAGCATATATACAGGAAAACAGGTGGTTTGATACTGACGGAAGGAGATAACCAATGAGTCAGATATCTAGTCACAACTGTTATGTATCTAACAGTAATGAAGGCACTTTCACAGTCAGGCAGGAAGTATTCATGCACTCATGCAATCACCCAACCACTAGTGAGGCAGTCATGAAATCAGTGATTAAGTATCCATGGGGTTATTCAATTACCTAGACACTACACATGTACTCTTCAAATCAGGCAGGCAGAAATTATGCAGTCATTGAACTATGGAGGCACTACCTATTCATTCATCTAATCACCCAAACACTAACCATTTACTAATGCAATTAAAAAGGCTATAACTAGGCAGTCATTGTAACACTTGTGCAGAAGCTATACAGTCATCTAAACACCGACTTAGAACCCATGCAGTCATTGAAATACTGAGGCACATGCATGAACACAAGCAAACACTCAAGTACTACTCATGCACTCATCTAATTACATAGAGAGTACCATTGTAATAAACCTGATTTCCATCCAGTAGCTATGCACTCATTTAATTACTGAGGAAATACCCCTGCACTAATACAATCACCCCAGCAGTACACTTACTTTCATCCAATCTTTCAAGGTTTAACAATGGAGTGATGCAATCACTCAGACACTAGTCATGCACTCATGTAATCAGCCAGACACTTCTGATGCACTTATTGAATTATCCAGGCACTACCCATGTAGTTATCTTAACACCCAGGCACTACTTGTTCACTGAACCAAAAACACATGGGCAGCAGCCATGTAGTCATGCAATCACTGAAACACTACTTATGCACTCATCCAATCTGCTAGGTGCTATGCATGTACTTAAACAATCATTTATGCACTATCCATGCACTCTATAAATCACCTGTATATTATCTATGCACTCCTGCAATCATCCAGGCACTAAAGTTGCACTCATTTAATCATCCAACCACTATCTATGCATGTATTGATGTATTTAGCCATTAGTCATGCACTTATCTAAACATTTAGGTAGTACTCATGCACTCATCCAAACACCCAGATAGTAGTGAAATACTCATGCAAACATGCAGACAGTAACTATGCAGATATGGAGCTACCCATGGAGTTCTGATATATTCAGGGAATCATCTAGGCACTACCTGTATCCTCAAAGAATCACCTATGTACTAACTATATACCAATTCAATCATCCGGGGAGTATTTATGTATGCAACCACAAACACATGTTTTTACAAGTTTAACTGAGGAATATGTAGTCTTTTAGAACCATCTGGTGAATTATATATACAAGCTGTGGCACACTCTTTGCATGTAGTTGATAGAATTAGTGAGGTATATGCTTTGATATAGATTAACATGCACCGTTTCCCAAAATTTAAATCTGATGCATTTAAGTAGAACAGTATTGAGATAGTAAATAGATCACTAAAACAGTGGTAGAGAGCCATCCAATAGCTCTTATGCTATGTTTTTGTATTTATAGTGTTGAGACTAAGCCTGGGCGTAGTTCGCAAAGTAGCGCTACGCGAAGCTACGCAAAGTGCAGTTTGCACTACACGAGCTACGCGTAGCACTACGCGAACTGCGTAGTGCACTGTTCGCAATGATTGCACAGTGCCGGATGCTTGTCCGCACTGTGCAATCATTGAAAACGGCATCTTGCACAGTGCGAGCTGTCTTTTACTGCCGCTCGAGTAGATTTTTACTCGAGCGGCAGCTTTCTCAACGCAGACTGGTAGTTTCTCATCGCGAGCGGTCGCGAGCATACGCGACCACTCGCAATGAGAAACCTGACCTCCCCGCGTTGAGAATCTCGCCGGGAGGTTTATTTTCCACGCTCGCGATCGGCAACTTGATGTTGCTGATCGCGAACGAGGAAAAAGTCTCGACGGGATGTCATTTTGCTTGCTCGCGGTCGCCAACTTGACGTTGAGGACCGCGAGCAAGCAAAAAATGACCGCTGCACTACGCTACGCGTGTTTGCACTGTGCTACGTGCAATTCGCGTTGTGCGAAGTAGCGCAAACTTCGCAAACTACGCGAGCGTAGCGTAGTGCTTTGCCCAGGGTTAGTTGAGACACTGTATGTACTTGTACACTTGGGGCTAAATGTAGAAGAAAGTAATGCAGTGCGGAGCCACAAGCCATTTGGCTGCGCCATGGGGCATTACTTTCAAAGCACAGGGATGCGTCATATTTACAACAATATGATGGATCCCTATGCTGTCTTCTGTACTGGCACACAACTGGCTGCCATGCGCCAATGCAGGCACCCTTGCACCATGGTGCAAGGGAGCCTATGTAGTGGGGAAGATGTTTTTGTGCAGGAAGGGCCACCTTCCTGTAGGAAAACAATTACGAGAGGTATTTTCCTCTGGTATGTGTGCTGCAGGTGGGGAGGTGTAGTATTCTGACGCATTCCCAGGTTTGCGAATTGTTGTTGAAGACAATACCAGAAGATAAGATTAGTGAATAGAAGTAACTTTTGTACAGTGTTTAGTGGAGAATGGATAAATGCTTTTATTACAGAGTCTTTCTTTAATTAATGAAGGAAGCTATCTCCAGGATATCAGATCAGTTCATGCTATTGATGAAAGTGGACGATGTTATGAAATGAAGAATGGCAGTCCTATAGCAAAGAGGTGATGGTACCTCAAAATGTCGAAGAAGTTATTGCAGAAGAGGTACAAGGGAGGCGTAGTCAGGCCCCTGTATACAAATGGAATTGTAGTAGTGTTTGTAGTATTAGACAGCAATCCATTGATATATTAAGGAAATTCTACGTATATTTCTAAGGCGAAGCTTAAAACACAAAATAAGTACTTTACAAGGTTTGGATCCTTGCAAGCTGAGAAAGCATACACATTTGCAGGACACTCACTAGCTTGTTTATCAAAGAAAGTGTGCCAACACACCGTTCGTCATTTTAAGATGTTAGCTGTACACCACTCAACAATGCGAACTTTAGTTAGGAGGCTGTACTATGTGAAAACTCCTGCTTTATGTTTAAGATAAATGAATAGGGCACATTTGTATGGTAGTGTGGCAGAGGTAGAAAAAGTTTGTGATGATGTGCAGTTTCATTTCTTTAGTCCAGAACAGGACTGTAGGGAAATTGAAGAGTTGGTAACAGGAGGAGTTGTAGAACAGGACACAGGTACTACAGTTGATAGTTTTGAAGAAGAGATAATAAAATTTAAGACAGTATGTGCTAAAAAACCAGAGTATGTTTGTATATGCTGTCAATGCACTCACTACAAGAATCAAACGCGGACTGTTGGCTTATATTTAAAAAGTGAAATAGAGAATAATGATAACTGGCAAAGGTTTGCATTGTACTTATTTGTAGAAGAAAGATTTGGCTTGTCCACACAACAAGTTATATGTAAATACTGCTACAATAAATTAGAGGATAATAAAATGCCTGCTAGAGTTGTGCATAACAAGTTAGAACTGATTCCCATTCCAGAAGCACTTCAAGGTTTAAATAGTTATGAGTCCATTCTTATCCAAACTATGCATCCATTTCAACCTATAGTACGTATGAAGCCAAAGATAGGCAAGTTACCCCCAACAGAGCTGCAAAAAGGTCTAAAAGGTAGAGTAGTGTATTTGCCATTAGATTTCAAGAAAAACATTGAAATGGTAAGGGTAGATAGAGATTTAGAGGAAGGACAAGCATTCTTGTAAAGGGTGTGCCTACCAAGAACAAGAAGATATTGCAGGAGTTAGTAGATGATACCAAAGCTAAAAAGCAACTTTATATCTGGTATAATACAATGTTTACTATATTCAATTCAAAAATACTTTATTTTGACCTATGAGACCATAAAAGTAAGAAAACAGTAAAATTCAGTACATACAAAAACAGTTATTTTAAAATACACTCATCCATTGTTCACTTCGTCGCATCTATATACATCTATTTTCAAGTTTGGAAGAGTTCCACGAGTTGGTCTTGACAATCTAAGCGTTGCCCTAGTATCTTGTTCATCTAAAAAATGCCTGTGCAATGTGTGGACAGCAAAATACTATTTGTTCTGTATCAATATCGATTTCTAAGAAAGTGCATGTACAGTCAAATGTGCAAAATCGCAATTATTACAATCTTCCAAAAAAGTGCGTGTGCGGTCAATGTGTAATGTCGTAGCTATTTCAATGTACCATTATGCTTAAGCATCAGCATGAATTAGTTTGAGTCTGGAGTGATACAAAGACTAATAGAAATAAAATAATTTCTAGAGGAAGTTCAATAAAGGACCTATGTATGACTGGAACTGTCAGTTTATAAAATCATCAACTATTGCTAAAAACATAAAAGCTTAAAAATACGTGTCAATTTAAAAATACTTCAATATTTACACAGAAGAGTAACAATTTTACTTTCGAGGCCATATAATCTTGGCCAACATTCTTCCCCGCACATCTAACCCCCTCCATTGGTTGCAGCACCACCTTCAAAACCCGTCAGGTCAGCATTTTTCAAAGATAAAATTATATGTTACTATATGACAATTCAGTTAATACAATTTGGATTATAGACATGACTACTCTTACCAAGAACTGTACCATTACCGCTAGATAGACACTTCTAAATAGCGACCTGATTACAAAGCTACAATTTTTGTCCTCTCTATTTCCTGATAAAGTTAATAGCCAATAGGAATCGGCTGACTCCAAATACTATTAGGCGAGAGTTATCAGTTTTTAGGTCTCGCCTAGGCAGTGCGTATGCGCTACTCTAGGAGATGACCTTTAGAAATTGGTCTGCTCCTTTTCAAGCACACTAGTGCTTGTGCTAGCATCCACCTTGCGGGAGCGAGCAGCGTCGCGCATGCTAATTGAAAACATATGGTCTGCACGCCGCTGCTCGCTGTCGTGGATGCCAGCACAAGCACGAGTGCAAGCATTAACATGCCAGTGTGTTTATACCGATGCTTGCAATATCAAAAGTGTCCACATGATGGCATCAGAACATCATGCATTGTATTGTATTGTATTGTAATGTAAGCACATTTATAAAGCGCGCTTTAACCCTACGGGCATCCTGGCGCTGCGATACATGTCTATTACCAACAGGGGATACTATAGAACATAATCAGAAAGGTTCTACTCTGGGAAAGAGCCAGGTCTTAATTTTCTTACAGAACAACATCAGATCCTGTATCTGTCTCAATTCAATGGGGAGACTGTTCCAGAGACGAGCAGCTGCCACACCAAATGCTCTCCCCCCCATTGTTACTCTCTTTGTCTTAGGAATGATTACAAGATTGGCTGAAGAGGAACGAAGGCTGCGCATAGGTGCATACCATCCAAACCTATTCTGTATTGGTTTGGGCCCAAATCCATGTAAAGCTTTAAACACAATACAGAGAGACTTAAACTGTACCCTTTGAGCCACCGGGAGCCAATGCAATTCTGCCAAGGCCAGAGACGAGGATGATCAACGTGGTCTCATAAGGGCAAGTTTAGCTGCTGCCGCCTGAATTCTCTGGAGCCTCACGAGCAAATATCGCGGGGTCTCCAATAACAAGGCATTGCCATAGTCTAAGCGGCTCATAATGACATTCCTAACCACCAAAGCTCTAGCATGAATTGGTAGCACTGGCAACACCTTCCGTAATCCTCTAATAAGGGTATAGCAGCTCCCCACCAGCTTGTTGACATGAGATTCTAGGTTCAGCTTATCATTAAAGCTGACCCCCAGATTTCGCACCGTCCTCACAGGTACCAAAGGAACATCCGTGGGGGTAGGCCAAAAATTAGTTGGAATAACCAGCGACACTCTGCCTACTCCACAATGCAGTATCTCGGTTTTATCGTTGTTAAATTGCAGAGAGCCAGCATGGTCGCCTTCCAAGGATAGAATGAGCTGGGTGTCATCAGCATAAATCACCAACCTAATGTTAAATGACTTGATGATACCTATCAGCGGCCTCATATAGGCATTGAATAAAATAGGACTGATTGAGGACCCCTGGGGTACCCCATGCTCTATGTCAACAAAGTCCGATTGAAAAGGGGGGAGGGCCACTGCCTGCCACCTATCCGCCAAATATGACTGAACCCATCTTAAAGCCACGCCAATCACCCCCATTTCTTCTAACCTTGCTAGGAGAATTGCATGATTAACCGTATCGAATGCGGCAGACAGGTCCAGCAGGATTAAAATAGCTGATTGTCCCCTGTCTGCATGCATTCGAAGATCGTCCAGAGCGGTAATCAAGGCAGTTTCCGTCCCGTGACCCGGGCGGAATCCAAACTGCTCATCTTCCAGCAGGTTGTTGGCCTCCAAGAATTGGGAAAGCGACCTGCTCATCAGGCGCTCCACGATCTTCACTGGGTATGGGAGAAGGGAAATGGGCCTGTAGCTTTTTGGGCATTTGGAGTCCAGGGTTGGTTTCTTAAGAAGGGTGTTATTATCGCCTGCTTTCAACATGATGGAACCACCCCACTACCAAGGGACTGCCCACACAACTGACGAAGAACTGGGAAGAACTCTAAACCTAGTTCCCTCCAAATTTTGTGAGGGAGGGGGTCCAAAGGCGAACCAGAGGACACTCCAGAAGCCACCCTGATGAATTCCTCCTCTGAGGGCAGCTCAAAGTGGTCCAGACTAACTTCCTGCATCCGTGGCATAGTCCTACTATCCCTGACCCCGGACATATTTAGTCTTTGTCCAGCATCCCGTGCCGTAGCGCCGAAGGAGTCAGCATGTCACACTGATTCAGGAGTGCAGCTTACCTGCTGTGGCACAAAACGATTTTCGCAAGTATATCGTTTGATGCTTTACTTTGGAACTAATGCCTGGCTGGAAAATACAACCTTGGTTGCTTTTACTGCCGAAGAACAGGTGGCAGAAATATGCATGTTGGAGATTCTCAAACATCTATTTCTTAATTTATCATCGGAAAAAAGTCATTTTTTTGGCTCCTCTTTACATTAACCCCCCTCACTTGAATGTACTCGTGTGAGATTTTCAAAATGACTAAAAAATAAATCAGCACATCCTTGGGTACTTTAGAAATTTTGATCTGTTTGTATTTAGACTTTGAGGAGTAACTGTGCTCTTTTAAGGAACTCGTTTTGCTTTGAAATAGTGCAACTCCCTGAAGTGCACTCCTGAGACATATCAATGACTTCTGCAAAAACAATTCTTATTCTACTTACTGCAATTAAGTATAAAGACTATGACACTTGTACAGAGCGCCATCACATGCCCCTTATAATAAATAAGACCTACTGATGAACACTCTTTTCATTCACTTACCTTCAGGGAGGTCGGTCACTATGGCTTCCGGTGATATGCATACACCCTGGTCATAAACCGGTAGATCATCACAAGCCAAGCTCTCAGGCCACACGTGGTTGTATCTTTTCATGAGGGGCTCACACCCATCCCTTGCCCTCTGGCATAAGGATTTACAGGGCTTGATAGGGTCGTGCAGGAACTCCAGGGTCCAGATGGGTGAATACATTGCACAGAGGAAGAAACTGAGCACTGGCTACAGTTGATGTTCACCAACTCTTCGTACTGCTCAATAGCCAGGATGGCATTCTCCTGCGTGCTGTGATGCAGGTAGTTGGGCATCCGGGTGATGTTCCATGGCATGTTCCTGCACATCGGGATCCGAATGGCTTCGCAAGCAGCAGCATGCACTCCCAGATCAAACCTGATCCACAAGACAACTGTGGCGAATGCTGTCAGCATCTTTGAAACGCTCAGCCTGCTCAAACCTTCCAGAGCTGCTCTGTTCCAAAAACCAAAAACTGCAGGTGGGAACCCTGTTGCTTAGTCTAGAAATGCGGCTTGTTGCTGTTTGATGCTGTGAATTGTCCCTCAGTCTGAAAGAGACAAGCAGACGAAGAGGACGCCTCACCCTGGTGTTCATCAGAAGGAACTTTTTTGTTGCCCAGTCTTTTAGGAGTGATCTGATTGCAGACAGCCATGGAAACTGCAGGAAGACTTTTATACCAGAGCCAAAAGTGACGTGGGGTCAATCCATTTCTTCGGGGGATGCATCATTCACCTTTTTTCCCTTCTCAGCCAGGGTGACATCATCTCTATTGGTTTTAATCCCATGTCGACATCACTAAATTTTTCATCAGCTCCCATCCTGAAGTTCAGCCGTTCTTTTTGATGTCTGCAATAAAAAAGAGAAATGGCTCTCCCACTCAATTTCGATTTTGCAGCTCGTGCGAATAAAAACAAGCATTGGCATAGCCAATAGGTCTCGCCTTTGGGACCTTATAAGTGTTTAGCCATGCAACAGTTGATGTTGTTGCACCAAGGATATTGTGCTGCATAACTAAATACTTATAAGGTCCCAAAGGCGAGACCTATTGGCTATGCCAATGCTTGTTAATATTCTCAGCATATCGTCCATTCTCCTGACACTAAGGCACCTACCTATCGGTTTTATCCACTTTCTTCTCGCGGATTTATATGCTGGGCAGAAGAACAGAACATGTGAGATGTCTTCATCAACCCCCATCTGGCATAAGGTACAGTGGGACTCCCCCCTCTTTAGGTTGCGGGGTTGACCATTTGGAACGAAAGTGTTTATTTGCAACATTCCGTATCTGAATTTCAGATATAAACACTTTGCCAGTTGTGGTTCTATCTCGTCAAGGAATGGCTCAAAACAAGGGGTCGTTTTTTGCTGGAGGAATTGTACGGTGAGCCTGCCCTGTGTGCTGCTTGCGGTTACCCTATCTCTAATAAAGTCCCAAAATAACAGCTTGATCTCACATTTTGATCTAGGAGTCAGCAGACCCGGATTCAACCAGTACCTGCTCAGACCTAGATCAAAAAGCCATCTTCTAATATGGATTGACCAAGGAAAAGAAACTTGGGTGTCGAGTCCCAGCAATTCGGTGAGTGATTCTCTATACACTGCTAATTTCGGTGTTGTCCAAGTTCTAATCCAAAATGACAGGGTTCTCCAGATTGCTAAGGACTCCAGGCGTTTAATACCCAAGTCATAGGTCAAGGGGATCAATGGAGTATGTTGAGGAAGGGCGACAAGCATTCTCAGGATTTTATTTTCAGTGATGATTAGAGGCTTAGATTAGAATCCTAAACTTACTACCATTTTGGTATTCACAGAAGGCACTTACTCATTATGGTATTCACAGAAGGCACTTACTCATTTTGGTATTCACAGAAGGCACTTATGTGCCCCAGTGTATTTCCAGCCTAAAATCAGAAGTCTAAACACTTGATCTATTGTGCTTATTTTCTGCCTAAAGCCAGCCTGGCATGGTGATAGTATATTCTCTGCAGCGATCCAATCAGTAAGCCTAGTTAAAATTTGTTTGGCATAGACCTTCTGTAGGACGTCTATCAGGCTTATAGGCCTATAGTTTGCAGGCTCTTCCCTGCTGCCCTTTTTAGGTCGAGCCTCGAGTAGCGCGCAAGCGCTGCTCTGGCGAGACTTTATGTAAGGGGGTTTCAGAAGCTGACCACACGCTCGTGCGTCGTGGCCTTTTTCGGGCGGTTACGCGCGAGCAAAAGGCCATGGTGCACGAGCGTGTGGTCAGCTCTGCACGCTGCCGTGCTAGCCCCCGCTCCTCTCTCACGCTGCTGACGGCTTTCCGTCACTCATGGCTCATTAAGCGCTCGCGGCACCCTAACAGCACGCGATCACTTTCGCGCGCACCACTCGTTTTCTAACGCGGCAGCATGAAGACTCCACCCTTACATGACTTGGTTGCTCTTGTGCCATCCTTGTAATCCGTGAGAGCGCTGTCGCCGCCCTCGCGCCGCTCGATAGATGGCATGATGGCACGTGTAGATTGGGCGCGGCGATGCCACTGGCTCGTGCAATGGGGTGCAGTCATGTCACCTCTGGCCGCAGACAGGTGCCCTTGCAGGGCTACACCCTGGCTGTGGGCCCGAGGCGGGCAGGCTTCGGAAAGATCGGCAGGTGTGCCCCGGTAGGAGGCGACTGGCTGCGCGGTCTACACAGAAGTGGCGGTGTCTGGGGAGAGCGCGCGACGCACAGAGCGCGAGCCCTTGAGGCTCACCGCGCGAGGCATAACCCAGCCGCCGGCTGCTCGGCGCAGACGCAGTCACCCCACGCGGTAGTAGTTTTGTGCACTTGTAAGTGATTTATCAACGAGCCTCAGCCACACATAAATGTGCACATTGTGTACGTTCCAATAAGTAACGACACAAAAGCACTACATAGCTGCCACGTTTTCGATTGTTTATGGGCCACATACATTTCCATGGTTTCTGTGTACTTATGAGTTACATTAAATTACAAAATGTGTGACACTTCGAATGAAACTTTCTTGCGAATAAAATCAAGCATTTAAGTGCATGGAAAGGTATAAATATCAGAAAGGACACCCTATTGAGCAATGAGAATCTCTAAAAAGATCTTGAAACTGCTGCAATCCCCTGAAACGGAAGGTAACTAACCGACTATCCTAACAGCCAAGCAAGGATCAAATGAGGCATCATTTGTCGGAGCGGCTCTGCAGCGGCCCTGCACTTCACAGCGCAGCAGCAGCCCAGCATTACAAGCCAAAAGCGAACTGGCTACTTTTGTGAAATTCATCCATGTAGCCATGAGCAGTTCGTGGTCGCAGAAGCGCTGTAATCATAGTGGCCAAGTTTTCGTTCAGCATATGTGTGACATTTCTGTTTGTATTGTGCTTGTGCGAGGCATTTTCATGCCCCGAGTGTGAGCGTGAGAGTTTACTGCAAGTATTTAACAAGCATTGAAAATGCAATAGGTCTCGCCTTTTATTAAGTGAAAGCCATTTGCTTTGCTAATGGTATTGTATAGCAAAGCAAATGGCTTTAACTAAATTAAACGCGAGACCGATTGCATTTTTAATGCTTGTTATAAATAGGAACTATCTCCGCTCCCTTCCAGGATGCCGGCACCGGCTGCCCCCTAGCTATTGCGTTTGTTAGTTCATTTATATATGGTACCCACACTTCCTGGCTGTGTTTGAATAAATCCCCCGGTATTCTATCAGGGCCTGGTGCTTTTGATGACTTGATAGCTGCTACAGCAAGCGCTGTGTTCTCCATGCTGAACTTTAGAGGTGGCGTTTGACTTGTAGTCAAAGGGGCCCAAGAATTGTTTTCAAAGTGATTAGCTGGGTCCGAACTAACAGCGCTATCATATAAGTTAGTGAAGTGCCTCTGCCAAGTGCTGGGATCTAAGTAATGGTCAGAGGCCGTCACATCATGTTTGGTTCCATGAGTCATTAATTTCCAAAACATGACTTGATCCCCATTATTCGCCGCTGATATGAGCTCTTCCCAAATACTATCTTCCCAATTTCTTTGGGCTATCTTTTGAGTTTTCTTGTATCTTGTATCTTGTATCTTGATCTTTCTGTTCTAATCTCGAGTGGTTTTTTATTTTTTGATGGCAATAATAAGCCGGGATTTGGCCATCCTGCATTCCCCATCATACCAAGAGTTAGATGACTGGGCCCCTGTCTTTGGAATATCCGTTTTTGTCCGTGGTTTAGTTAAGTGAACTTGTATTTCCTCTACCAATTTTTGGTGAATGTATGTTATCTTATTAGTTTCACGATCTTGTTACAGGTAAGGTCCTACAATGTCACAGAAGGTATTATAGATGCTGGTTAGGGGTTCAACTTGGTCTAAAACAGCAGGCCACCTGACTCACCTTTGATTATTAGTTACCAGGGGCTGCCTTATTTCAACTCTTGGGTCGGATTCTGGTGATGCATGGGTTGGAAAATATTTCCCATCTAAGGTTAAACATAGCGGGAAATAGTCGCTCTCTGATCTCCTGTGGACTTTAAAATCCTGTGCATATGCCCAATGGGACGTAGAAATAAGTACGTAATCTATTCTCGACCTAGAGTTTCCTCTTAAAGAGGTGTTTGCACAAACAAGGTCTGAGGGGAAGCAGCCATTGCATGCTCTAAGACCTTTCTCGACGGTGAAATGGAACATTTGAATAGCAGAGGTGGTACACCTCGCTATGCTTTTTGTTTGAAGAAGGGGGATCCCTCTAAGTTGGTCTTCCTCTTCAAACACTACGTCAAGTCCCACCATAGGTTCAAAGCAGCAATTAAAGTCACCCCCTATAATGGTGGCGTCTTTTGAGTCAATGGGTTCCAAGACCTCCTTAAAGTGTTCTAGCAAGGGTGCTTCTTTTGAACTTTCCCTAGGTCTTACATATGTATTAAAGAGATACAGTTGTATAGCATTAGGAAACTTGAGTTTCAGGCCTAGGATGTCCAATGAACCTGTAACTACAGTTTTTATGGTAACATTTAGACTAATTTTTACCCATATTATCAGTCCTCCCGATGCCCTCCCTTTTTTTGATTGCAAAGCCTCTATGCTAAAGGTTCCATACCCTGGTTTGTGTTGTGGTTCCCTAGCCCATGTCTCCTGAAATAAGCAGAGATCAAAGTCCTCTACATAGCTCTGCCAATCCGGTTCCTTAATTGTTTGCTTGAGCCCAGCTCTGTTCCAGGAAATTATCTTTATCAATTTGGGGGACTGGGGTGTATGGATAGTTGGCATGTCACTAGGTGCAAGGCAGGAATTACCTTCCCCTATTGAATAGATGTTATCTTCCCCAGTTTCAAGCTGTGAAGCATAGTAATTGGCATCAAGACCTGGTTGAGGACTAGAACAAGAACTGGGACTGACGGGGTTCGTGTCTTGCTCAGTAGGGGCTTTCTTTGCCATATTGTTCACCCTATCTTGTGTTACCAGTCAATCTACAGAGTCTAAGTTCTTTATCTCCTGCGTGTCTTGGTATGGGTTAATGCAGATGATTGGCTCAGAGATATTTAGTCTGATGCCAATCAATGAGTCAAAAAGAGTATGTGACCGGCGGTTCATGTCAATTAAGCTATCTGCTATAAACCTTGACTGGAACGATAGCTTTATATCGTCCAAGCTCCCCCCTTTCTGCTGAATTCTTTCAGCTCTCACGATATCAGATCTTACAACAAAGAGACACTGGCATTTATATCTAATCCAGTGAGTCGCTTTGTTTATCAGGGAGTCCTCATCTTCTCTGGTACCCCGGTTTAGTCTTGGGACATTTGTCAAAAAGACGTTGTATAAGTTAGCCTTATACTTAGTCGAGTACTGTGTTGGTGGGTGGGTGTTCTGTAGTTGACAATGGCCCACCCCCTCCCGGCCGTAATTTGAGTCTGGGCCTGACTCATAGGGGCTTGATGGTTTCAACCTGTGTACGTTTTGGGGCACCCGGGGTGCTATAATGCGTCCCTCGCTATTCAAGGGATTGCGTAGCTCAGTTGATTTGTTCGGATGAGTCCTATGTGCATTTGATCTTAATGAATGAGGAGCTGTACTAGTTGGGTGCATGTTCTGGTCTGTCGGAGCCTTCAATGAATTTTTAGTGGGTGGCCCAGATGGGTTTATTAGTCTCTTGCTTGCCCTGTTGGTCAAGTCCCGCTTATCACCAGAGTGCAAAGAGCAGTTTATCAAGTTACTTTTTTCTTTGGGGGCTATAGGGAGGCTTTTTAGCAAGTCCGACAGCATTCTCTTAAGTCCTGCAATCTCCTCTTGTATAGAATTCTGCTTTCGGCATAGATCCCTCAGTGCCTCATTAGTGTCCTCTAGTTCTGTTTGCGTCCCTAGATCTCTCGAGCCGGCTGCAAGCCGCGTTAAACTCTTAGTCATCTCCACTTGGCTCTCACTATTTCCTTCATTGCCATTTGCTAAGACTAAGTATCTATTAGAGCATTCTAAGTTTATAAGTTCATAGTTGGAGCACTAGTCTCTTCTTGATCTGTGCTGACTCGTCTGGGAGAGTCCTTTTGAGACCGGATAACTTGCGTCTCTGAGGGGGATTCTTGGGCGCAATACACAGTTACTAGAGGACTTAGTTGCTTTGGGATTTGTTTAGTGGAGGTTGCTTTACCTTTCTTACTAAAGTATGTAGAGATTTTCTTAGGGCCTTTAAGTGCAGCTTCGTCCCCATTTGCTAGCATAGTTTCAACCTCCTCAATCAACTCGTCGATAGCTGCTAAGGTGCAGTTGTCTGCTGCTGAGGTCGCTGATTTGCTAAACTTAGCCATCTTCTTCCTTCCTGCTACTGACTCTAGTGCCTTCCTTTTCCCCATTTTTCTACCAGCAAGCCACTCAAACTTGGTGGCAGGGTTTTTAACTCCAATAACGGGGAAACTATCAGGCTTTAACAATAGCCATAAGACAATTGTAACTGGAAGGAAATACACTAGACTATTCAGTTAAAAGAGGAAAAAAGGTCAATTATTTGTGCCTATCTTAGTGAATCAAGTACATGAAAGTGAAAACAATATTCTGCCCAGCAAAGGAGGTCATCAAAAATAAAAATAAATTCGATGTGGGCGCAGCATAAGTCCGAGGTTATAGTTCGTATAGTGAAAACACCATTAGGCCGGTGAGTCAGTTGGAGGGTACAATCACATGCAGCTCACATAGTTCCATAAAGTGGATGAATGGAGATAGTTCTTACCCTAATGCAGTGTGGGTTTGTGATGGATGCAGTTCTCTGCAACAGCCAAGGGGGGTGGCCCTGCCCTGCCTCTGCCTGTCTCTGACGGTCCGGGCACGCCCGCGCGCGTGTCCCGCGCTGCGGTAGCTTGCCGGTGATTAAGAGCACCTCCGGGCGCTGCTGGCGATGACGAGGTGGAGCAGGGGAGCCTGGGGATTGGAGTCCGATGGACCCGCTGTGCGTGGCTCTCTCTCCCCGTGTGGTCCTGGCGGTCGCTGGAGTGTCCCGTGCTGCGGGAGCCCGCCGGTGATTAAGAGCGCCTCCGGGCGCTGCTGGCGATGACGAGGTGGAGCAGGGGAGCCTGGGGATTGGAGTCCGATGGACCCGCTGTGCGTGGCTCTCTCTCCCAGTGTGGTCCTGGCGGTCGCTGGAGTGTCCCGTGCTGTGGGAGCCCGCCAGTGATTAAGAGCGCCTCCGGGCACTGCTGGCGATGACGAGGTGGAGCAGGGGAGCCTGGGGATTGGAGTCCGATGGACCCGCTGTGCGTGGCTCTCTCTCCCCCTTGTGGTCCTGACGGTCGCTGGAGTGTTTACTATAGAAATGTGGAAAGCCTGCAAGATATCACACATATGGAGGATCAGACATTTCTATCAACATGTCAGATTGAGAAGGTGGATCAGTGCAGAACAGAAGAAATTTATGAACATTATAGAATCCACCCTTTGCATTCTAAAGAGGTTATTGGTGATGCCATTGAGCTGTTTCAAATGAATGAAGCAAAAGGAGCTCCATTAAGTATGTGGGTAAAAGGTTTAGAAGCTCGGTGTTTCCTACTTCTTTTTCCTTCTGGAGTAGATGGCAGGTATGACGAGCTGCCTATGCAAATACCTGCAGCTGAGTATAGATGTAGTAGATTTTATTCAGAAGATCCTAGTTTTCGTCAGTGTATCCCATATATATTTCACCTATTATTTAGGAGTGACTTGTCTGGCCTCACATATGCAGTGAATCATATTCTAAAAACAGGAGTTATTGTGCATAACATATCAGCAAGAGAAATTTTGGAGAAAGTTCAAGGAAAACATGAGCACTTAGAATAAACTTTATTAAACCTAATGGCATGTCAGCGTGGGACAAATGAATATTGGTATCGGCGTCATGGTGAACTGAAATGCATGTTGCAGCACCTTGGAGCACCTACCTGGTTCCTGACACTGAGTTGTGTTGAATATGCATGGGATGGCCTGCTAGAATTCTTGCAGGAGGCAAATTCAAATATAAAAGACATTCATCTGAAGACTCCAGGTGAACTGTGCTCACTAGACCCTGCAAATGTTTGCAGATATTTTAATCGCAGATTTCAAGCAATGATTGCTTTTATCTTGAAAAAAACAAAACCTCCTCTTGGTGTAGTGATTGATTTCTTTTGGCGTAAAGAGTACCAAGTCAGTGGTGCTCCCCATATTCACATGCTGTTGTGGGTAAAAGATGCTCCAAAGTTTGGAACAGACAGTGATGAGTCTGTGTTGTCTTTTATTGAGCAGTATGTAAGTTGCTCCATCCCAAAGGAGAGTAGTGACAACACACTAAGAGAACAAGTTCTACAATTCTGAAATCATAGATGTGGAAAATATTGTCAGCAAAAATGCAGAGCAAAAGGGAAATATTATACAAGATGTTGTTTTGGATTCCTACTACCTGTCATCTCACAAGGAAGAGTCAATAGCTTTTTGTCTGCAGTCAGACATACACTTACAAGGAAATCACCCAAAAATACATACAACCTAAGAAGAACAGAGGCCTCCAAGTACATTAATGACTACAACCCTGTGATTCTGAAGATGTGGGATGCAAACATGGATGTGCAGTTTGTTGCAGACAACTCAATTGCTGTTGCTCGGTACGTTACATCTTATATAACAAAGTCGGAGAAAACTGAGATGAAAGAGATGTGGGAGGAGATTTCAGCAGAAAAGAGTCTTACAAAGAAATTGTACAGTTTTAGTTTGAAAATGCTTTCTCACAGAGAGATAGGCTCCTATGAATGTGTAGACTGGTTAAGCTCGGCTAGTTTGTTTTCTAAATCTAGAGGAGTTCTATGGGTGAGTTTAGGGCTTGCTAATACTCGTAACAGAGTACTGAAGTCTTTTCCTGAAATTCAGTACCTTGCAGAATTTGAGCCACACAGTACAGCTATTCTGAAGAGTAACATACTGGATACGTACTATCCAAGAAGAAGTTGTCATCTGAAAAGGATGTGTCTTTATGAAATACTTCAACATTATACTTTCAGAAGTAATGTCAGCGAAAACCTAGATGAAGGTAAATTTGCTGTGGATGTATGTGAAAGATGTTTGGTGAGACATAACAAAGGAAATTTAATCAACCATCGAAAGCTAAGTTGACAAACTCCAGACAAAAGAGAGTTTTTCTATTTAGCCTTGCTACACTTGTTTAAGCCATGGTGAACTGAGAGTGAGCTACTTGGAGATTTTGACTGTTATGAAGACTCCTTCAATGCTATGAAAGACAGCATTGAGTGCTGTGTGTTTCCAGGGCATCTTCAAATGTTGAGAGAAGAGATTGAACAAGAAGAAACAGTTGCTACTGAGATAGCAAGAGAGTGTTCTCAGAGCAGTCAAAGTTCAGCACCTGCAAGTCAAGATCCTCTTGGACAGCCAATCATTGAAAATGAAGCTGCAATAGCTATGAATGAAGTGGAGAATGCAGTGCAGCAAGTAAGACTGGAAAATGTGGATCTAGAACTACCAATACAGTAATTGAATCCAGATCAGAAAGACATTTTTGAAGAGGCAAAAGGTAAAGTAGAACATGGATTTCTCCATGAGAATAAAAAGTGTGCATGTTCTACATATAAACAGGTTCTATTGTACATAAGTGGTCAAGCTGGAACTGGAAAAAGCTTCTTGATTAAAGTACTGAAAAGTTACCTACTGAAAACAACAGATTCCAATTTGTCGTGTGTAGTCACTGCACTAACAAGCTTAGCTGCTAATAATGTTAAAGGAGTTACCCTTCATCGATTATTAATGCTGCCTGTTGAACATGACAACAAATTACAATTCAACAAATTATCTGGTGATGCTTGTCATGAAGTGGCAAGAGTTTTAAAGAAATTAAAACTACTAATTATTGATGAAGTTATCATGGTGTCTAACCTAATGCTAGCTTTTATACACTTAAGAATGAGGCAAATATTAGAAATGGACTACGATGTACTTTTTGGAGGAAAACACTTAATAGTCTTTGGAGACCTGATACAACTAACTCCGGTAAAAGGACAACCTGTATTCAAGAAAGTTCTACATACTGAAACAAGGAATTCACTAGGAAGCATTGGAAATGTAAACATTTGGGAAAACTTTCAATACAAAGAGTTAATCCAAATTACAGCCAAACATCAGATATGCACTATGCAGACACACTAAAGGATATAAGAGTGGGAGTCTTCACAAAAGAGGGAAAGACATTATTACAAACCTGTCTCATCAAAAATTTGTTTCCAAGTAATGTTTCAGCTGCTGAAGTAATGTACAATTTTGTTAAGAAAGAGAAGTCTATTGTTTGTTTGATGCCAACTCTTGAGGAGAGTAGTAAATTCAATGAACAATTATTGCAACTGGAAAAAGAAGAGGTTGTTGAAATTAGAGAAATGATAAAATGGAACATCAAGGAGTAACAGTGCTACTAACAGAAAAACTGCAGTCGAGATTGGATAGTTTAGAAAAGTATCTGTTGAAAACTGCAGGATTAGAAAAACAGTTAAGTATCTGAATCTGTAAGTATCTGTAAAAATTGCCATGTAATCTTACGTCGTAATTTAAATGTTGAAGAAGGGTTAATGAATGGTGCATGGGTAAAGTTATGAAGTTTGTTAATTATTCAAACAGAAATGATGTGGAATACTTAGCCATAAAATTTGATGATATTGCTGAAGTTAAGCAGATTGGTAACTACGTTGTACGTTTCCTGCTTGTGAAAGACTTGTATGTCCAGCGAAAGCATTTCCCAGTGTCTTTAGCGTATCCAGTAACTATTCACAAATCGCAAGGTTTAAGTGTAGATACAGGTCTTGTTAATATTGGTAGCAGTGTATTCAAAGAAGGAATCTCATATGTTGCTTTGTCGCGAATTAGAACATTGTCTGGTTTATTTCTGATTGATTTTGATGAGAAGAAAGTAAGTGCTGATGTGAGATGTATAATGGAGTATAATCGGTTAAGAGCTCACTATGCTCCTCATTTAGGCCAGTATTTTGTGGTTCAAAAAGCAATACTGCGTCCAAAGTGGAAAATATCAAAACAGTCTATCAGAGTTGAACAGAAAGATGAAGATAAGGAAAGACAACCAACAAGGAGGAAAGAAAAGAAAACTAGAACACAATGAGGAAATACAAGGCTATTACTTTGATAACAAATCTGGAGTGAACTGTTATGCAAATCTAGTGTTAAATGGACTATAGCATTTGCCTCATTTAACAAATTCGATTAAAGAAAAGGTAGATAAGAGAATGTCTTCACAACAGTGTAGTTTCTTGAAGAATTAAGAAGTGATAGAAGTATTATACAATCTGCTACTGGAATAAGAAAACTCACTGATGACTGTACTGGATCAGTAGTGTTCTCTCAAAATCTTCAGCAGGATGCGCAAGAATTTCTAATGGTAATGCTAGGACTATTAGATGAAGACGATGTGAAGAACAATGACCCATAACTGTGAAGATTGTGAATTTACGTCTAGCACTGAAATCAATTCAGAACAATTCCTCTACTTGACATTACCAGATTGTAAAGCTGTGCCATTTGAAGATTTAACTACAAACGACTATCAAGATATGACCTGTCCAAACTGCAGATCAGAACATAGGTCAACATTATTTCTACAAAGGTATGTAAAATATATCATAGTCATGCTACAACAATGCAGAGTGGATGGTACTAAATTAGGAACTGAAATTACAAACTTTAAAGCTGCGTACATTTCCATCTCAAAAAGAACTTTCACAACAATAGCAATCATATTTCATGAAGGAGTTAATATAACCGCCGGACACTACACAGTATATTTAAGATGTCAAACAGAGTGCAATGACATACAAGTGACATTCAAATCAAGACTACCCAAAAAGTTACCAAACTCATATCTACTATTTCTAGACCCGAAGTTCTACGGAGAATCTAGGATAAGAAAATGTGGTATTGTGGACATATCTATGGATTATGTCTTTCTGAGACATTATTCAGCCTATCAAGGGTATTGTCTACAGCAAGCTGTTAGAAATGAAGGACTCTTTTTAACTGCAGGAAATGAATTCATAAAACATTTGAGGACTACATTGTGTTACTATAGATAAAAAGTAAATGGAGGTACTATAATACCAGTAGCCTTAAGCTGCATGTGAAAAGTCTCTTCACCACCAAAGAAAAGTCCCCTTTTGTTTCTGCTACAGCAACTTCTACGTAGTACTATGAGCTATGTTTTTCATACATGGGCTAAGAATATTTTAGACATCATTTGGCCTAACAGGGATGATGTTTGCAAAAGGATAAGCAAAAATGAATATTGCTTCATAATTGTTGGACATTTTGTACCTGATATAAAACTATCGGAAACAGTTTTAACATATAGTTGCTTTCATGAAAGTAGTAACCTATCAGCAAGCCAGTATTAAAAAACTTGTAGTGAGTGCAATGAATAGAATTACATAGTTGTAATGATCTTCTGTGCCCATTTGGTTTATTTTTACAATCCATTGATTGTTTTTTCCCACTGTCTCATTATGAGTCTTCATACAAAGCACTGTTGGAAGTGAATACATATGAAACCTGAAAACAGGAAAAAACAGTAAAACATTTGTCTATTTTGAATTAAAGTTTTGGTTAAAAAATATTGTATGTTGTTTGGTTACCTAATGTTCAAAATTAAATTCTAATACATTTTTTGTCTGTTTCTATTTGTTCACTCTGGTTGGAGGTCGAGATATATTATGTGTGTCAAATCACTAATTGCTCATATACTACTCATACCATCTCCCAGGCACAACAGTTGCACTTGTCCAATCATCCAGCCACTACCTAAGCAGTCATCCAATCACTCAGGTACTGCACTTGAATTCATCTAATCTCCAAGCCACTATTCAAGCACTCATCCAATCACCCAGGCACAACCCATGCACTATGCAATCACACAGACACTATGTATGCACACATCCATTCATTGCGGCACTACCCAAGCACTCATCCACTCACCCAGGCACTGCTCATGGACTCATCCAATCACCCAGGCACTGCCCATGCACTCGTTCAATCGCCCACGCACTATCAATGCACTCACCCAATTATGCAGGCAGTATTCATGCATTTACCTAATCAAACAGGCACTATCCATGCACTCACCCAATCACCAAGGCAGTACCCTTGCACTCATGCAATTACCTATGCACTACCCTTGCACTCATCCAATCACCCAGGTGCTTCTCTTGCACTCACCCAGTCACCTCTGCACTACCCATGCACTAATCCAATCACCCAAGCAGTACCTATGCACTCATCCAGTCACTCAGTCACTATATATGCACTCTCCCAATCACCTAGACACTATCCATGCACTCATCCAATCACCCAGACACTACTCATGGACTCATCCAATCACTCAGGCAGTACCCATGCACTCATCCAATCACCCAGGCACTACTCATACATTCTTCCAATCACCCAGGCACTATCCATGCACTCACACAATCACCCAGGCACTACCCTTGCACTCATCCATTCACCCAGGCACTATGCATGCACTCATCCTTTTACTCAAACATTATCCATGCACTCATCCATTCACATATCCAATTACCCAGGCACTGCCCTTGCACTCATTCATTCACTCAAGCACTATGCATGCGCTCATACATTCACTCAGGCACTACCCATACACTCATCCAATGACCCAGGCACTATGCTTGTACTCATCAATTCACTTACGCACTACCCATGCACTCATCCATTCACCCAGGCATTAACCATGCACCTATCAAATCACTCAGGCACTACCCATGCACTCATGCAATCACCCAGGCACTACTCTTCCACTCGTCCATTCACTCAGCCACGACCCATGCACTATGCAATCACCCAGACACTAACCATGCACATATCCAATCACTCAGGCACTACCCATGCACTCTTCCATTCACTCAGGCACTACCCATGCACTCATCCATTCACCCAGGCACTACCCATGCACTCTTCCATTCACTTAGGCACTACCCATGCACTCATCCATTCACCCAGGCACTACCCATGCACTCATCCAATCACCCAGGCACTACCGTTGCACTCATCCATTCACTCACACACTGCCCATGCACTAATCCATTTACTCAGGTACTACTCATGCACTCATCCATTCACTCAGGCACTACCCATGCACTAATCTATTCACCCAGACACTATGCATGCACACATCCAATCACCCAGGCACTCCCCTTCTACTCATCCATTCAGCCAGGCACTACCCATGCACTCATCTATTCACACTGACACTACCCATGCACACTTCCATTCACCCAGGCACTATCCATACACTCATTCATTCACCCAGCCATTATCCATGCACTCATCCATTCACTCAGGCACTACCCTTGCACTCATCCATTCACCCAGGCACTACCCATGTACTCATCCATTCACCCAGGCACTACCTTTGCACTCATCCATTCACTCAGGCACTTCGCATGGGCTCATCCATTCACTCAGGCACTACCCATGCACTCTTCCATTCACTCAGGCACTAACCATGCACTCATCCATTCACCCAGACACTACCCATGCACTCATCCATTCACCCAGGCACTACCCTTGCACTCATCCTTTCACTCACACACTACCCATGCACTCATCCATTTACTCAGGCCCTACCCATGCACTCATCCATTCACTCTGGCACTACCCATGCACTAATCCATTCACCCAGGCACTCTGCATGCACACACCCAATCACCCAGGCACTCTACTTCTACTCATCCATTCACCAAGGCACTACCCATGCACTCATCTATTCACCGTGACACTACCCACGTACTCATCCAATCACCCAGGCACTATCCATACACTCACCCAATCATGCAGGCGCTATGCATTCATTCACCCAATCACCCAGGCACTATCCATGCACTCACTCAATCACCCAGGCACTACCCTTGCATTCATGCAATTACCGAGGTACTACCATTCCTCATCCAATCACTCAGGCATTACCCTTTCACACATTCATTTACTCAGGCACTACCCTTGCACTGATCCATTCACTCACACACTACCCATGCACTCATCTATTCACCCAGGTACTAACAATGCACATATCCAATCACTGAGGCACTACCTTTGCACTCATCCATTCACACAGCCACTACCCATGCACTCATCCATTCACACAAGCAGTTCCGATGCACTCATCTAATTACCCAGGCACTATCCACGCACTCACCCAATCAGCCACAAACTATGCATGCACTCATCCAATCACCCAAGCACTATGCTTGCACTCATCCATTCAATGAGGTACTACTTATGGACTCATCCAATGACCCAGGTGGTACTTCTGCACTCATCCAGTCAACCAAGCACTACCCATGCACTCCTACAATCAAACTGGCACTACCCATGCACTCATCCATTCAATGAGGTGCTATCCATGCACTCATCCAATCACCCAGGAACTATGCATGCACTCATTCATTCACTCAGGCACTACCCATGCATTCATCCAATCACCCAAGCAGTATCCATGCACTCATCCATTCACTCAAGCACTATCCATGCAAATGCACTCTCCCAATCACCTAAGCACTATCCATGCACTCATCCAATCACCCACACACTACCCTTGCACTCATCCACTCACCCAGGCAGTACTCATGCAGTCGTCCAATCACCCAGGGAGTGCCCATGCACTCATCCAATCACCTAGGAACTACTCATACATTCTTCCAATCACCCAGGCACTATCCATGCACTCACACAATCACCCAGGCACTACTGTTGCACTCATCCATTCACTCAGGTACTATCTATGTACTCATCCATTCACTAAGGCAATATCCATGCACTCATCCAATCAACCAGGCACTACCCATGCACTAATCCAATAGCGCCAGCAGTACCCAAACACTCATCCATTTACTCAGGCACTACCCATGCAGCCATGCAATGAACCAGGCACTACCCATGCACTCATCCATTCAATGAGGTGCTATCCATGCACTCATCCAATCACCCAGGTGCTACTCTTCCACTCATCCAGTCATCCAAGAACTACCCATGCACTCATCCAATCACTCAGGCACTATCCATACACTCATCCAATCGCCCATGCACTATCCATGTACTCATGCAATCACCCATGCACTACCCTTGCATTCATACAATCACTCAGGCACTACCCATGCACTCATACAATCACCCAGGCACTACTCTTGCACTTATCCATTCACTCAGCCACTACCCATGCACTATGCAATCACCCAGGCACTACCCATGCACATTTCCAATCACTCAGGCACTACCCATGCACTCACCCATTCACCCAGGCACTACCCATGCACTCATCTGCCCCCACCACACAGGAGGAGGACTCGCCATCATGCACAAGAGCTCCCTCCAACTCTCCACCTCCAGCACGAGCGACCCCCTCTCCAACACAGAGCACCTCCACTTCCAAATCAGCCCCAGAACCACGCTGCACGGGACCCTCGCCTCCAGACCCCCTGGGCCTCGTGCCTCTTCCGCCACCACCATTGCCGACCTCGCCGACCCCCACGCCATCGCCTCCATGGACTACATTCTCATCGGAGACCTGAACTTCCACCTCGACAACAGCAGCGACCCTGACTCCACCACCCTCCAAGACAACCTCGCCAACCTCGGACTAAAGCAGCTCATCACCACCCCCACCCACAGAGCCGGACACACCCTCGACCCCATCTTCACAGGAGGGACAAACATCCACTTCAGCCACACCACGCAGCCCCCCTGGTCAGATCACCACTGTGTACACTTCACCTTCAACACAGCCACCGCACCCGCGCCAGCCCCGCGCCCACCACATAGGAACTGGAGCAAGGTCACAGAGGAACACCTCAACACCACCCTCTTCCACGACCCCCCCTCTGCCACGACCGACGCCAACTCTGCAGCCAAAGAACTACACCGCTGGATCACTAGCTGCGCAGACAAGCTCGCACCCCTCCGCCACCCTGTCAGACAATGCCCCCCGAAGGCCGCCTGGTTCACCACCGACCTCAAGAAGCCAGGCGCTCCTGCAGAAGCCTCAACAAACTCTGGAGGAACAGGAAAACCACCGAAGACCAGAACACCTACAGGAACGCCATGATGGAATACCACCAGCGCCTAAGAGACACCAAGAGGACCTTTATCAAGAACAAAATCCACACCAACGCCAGTAACGCAAAAGTACTCTTCAACGTCATACAAGCTCAGCGCCTACTTCCACCTGAAAATCAAGGCCCTCTACGACAACTTCAGTGAACAGACTTCAGACACTACCCTCCTCTCCACCACCGACAACCAGCCCACCATCACCACCTGGAAACCGGCTACCACCGAAGACACTGCCACGACCATGAAGACTACCCACTCGGGTGCCCCCACGGACCCCTGCCCACCACACATCTACCACAGAGCCGCAGCCGCCATAGCACCCGAACTATGCCAGACCATTAACGCCTCCTTCGAATCCGGCATCTTCCCCGACGACTGGAAGCGGGTAGAGGTCAAGCCCCTCCTCAAGAAACCCTCGGCTGACCTGACTGACCTGAAAAACTACCAGCCCATCTCTCTCCTTCCCTTCGCAGCCAAAGTCACAGAGAGTTTCATCAACGCTCAGCTGACCACCTTCATCGAAGAGAACGCCATCCTCGACTCCTCCCAGTCCGGATTCCACAGCAACCACAGCACCGAGACCGCCCTCCTCGCCGCCACCGACGACATCCACATGCTACTCGACCAGGGCCACACTGCGGCCCTCATCCTACTAGACCTCTCTGCAGCCTTCGACACCGTCTCCCACCGCACTCTCGCCACCAGACTCCACGACGCCGGCATACGTGGAACCGCCCTTGACTGGATCCGCTCCTTCCTCACCGGCAGAACCCAAAGGATCAGACTCCCACCTTTCCTCTCCAAACCCACAGAGATCAACTGCGGAGTACTCCAAGGATCCTCGCTCAGCCCCACGCTCTTCAACATCTACATGGCCCCCCTCGCCGCCATCGTTAGAAAGCATGGGCTCAGCATAGTATCCTACGCCGACGACACCCAGCTCATCCTCTCCCTCACGAAGAACCCTGAAGACACCAGACTCAGCTTCCAGGAAGGAATGAAAGACGTCGCAGCTTGGATGAACTACAGGTGCCTTAAACTCAACTCGGAGAAGACAGAGGTCCTCGTCCTTGGACCCTCCTCCACTGCCTGGGACAACACCTGGTGGCCTTCCGCCCTCAGAAGCCCACCCACTCCATCAGACCACGCCTGAAACCTCGGCATCATTCTAGACTCCTCCCTCACCATGATCCGCCAGATCAACGCTGTCGCCTCCACCTGCTTCAACTCCCTCCGCATCCTCCGCAAGACCTTCAAGTGGATCCCCACTGAATGCAGAAAGACCGTGACCCACGCACTCATAACCAGCAGACTGGACTACGGTAACGCCCTCTACACCGGAATCAACAAAACCCTGCTACACAAGCTCCAAACCATCCAGAACACTGCAGCCAGACTCGTCCTCGGAACCCCAGGACACGAGCACATGACCCAGCACCTATGAGACCGCCACTGGCTCCCCATCGAGAAGAGAGTAGCCTTCAAGCTACTCACCCATTCCTACAAATCCCTCCACAATATCGGACCCAAATACCTCAACGAAAGAGTCTCCTTCCCCGTACCCAAAAGGAACCTCCGCTCCGCCGACCTCGCCTTGGCAGAGACCCCGCACACCTGCAGAACCAGAGCAGGCAGAAGAGCCTTCTCATACGTCGCAGCAAAGACCTGGAACGAGCTCCCAGTCAATATCAGACTCTCCCCCACTCTGCACACCTTCAGGAAGAGCCTCAAGACCTGGCTCTTCAACTTTAGACCTTCACGGGTGAGTAGCACGCTTTATAAACCCCTGATTGATTGATTGATCCAATCACCCAGGCACTACCCTTACACTTATCCATTCACTCACACACTGGCCATGCACTCATCTATTTACTCAGGCACTACCCATACACGCATCCATTCACTCAGCGACTACCCTTGCACTAATCCATTCCCCCATACACTATGCATGCACACATCCAATCACCCAGGCACTTCCCTTCTACTCATCCATTCACCCAGGCACTAACCATGCACTCATCTATTCACACTGACACTACCCATGCACTCTTCCATTCACCCAGGCACTATCCATACACTCATTCATTCACCCAGCCATTATCCATGCACTCATCCATTCACTCAGGCACTACCCTTACACTCATCCATTCACCCAGGCACTACCCATGCACTCATCCATTCACCCAGGCCCTACCTTTGCACTCATCCATTCACTCAGGCACTTTGCATGCCCTCATCCATTCACTCAGGCACTACCCATGCACTCTTTCATTCACTACCCATGCACTCATCGATTTACTCAGGCACTACCCATGCACTCATCCATTCACTCAGGCACTACCCATGCACTCATCCAATAACCCACACACTACCCTTCCACTCATCCACTCACCCAGACACTACTCATGCACTCGTCCAATCACCCAGACAGTGCCCATGCACTCATCCAATCACCTAGGCACTACTCATACATTCTTCCAATCACCCAGGCACTATCCATGCACTCACACAATCACCCAGGCACTACCATTGCACTCATCCATTCACTCAGGTACTAGCTATGTCCTCATCCATTCACTCAGGCATTATCCATGCACACATCCAAATCACCCAGAACCTACCCTTGCACAGATTGTGCACTGCACAGCTTTGGCAGCAGTTTTCGATTCCCCTGATATGATGTTGAAAGAGTCCCATGCCACACTGGCTCTCTTTTGTGGAGGATCCTCTTCTTCCAAATCTTCAGTCTCCACCTCCTCCACATCCTAGTCCAGCTGTTGTTCCTACTGAACCCCAGCTCATTCCTGTGTTGCCATTTTTGATAGAAAAGAAAAAGGCCAAAAGCTTTGCACACCAAAATGAATCCACCTGCTCAGAATGAAGTTCTATGAAAGAAGATTCAAGAAGGAGGAGTGGTTGTGTACTTCATATTGATTTTGCTGAAAAGTATATTATCCAATGATATTCCTTGCTTTCCTGGTCATGTGATATTCGCGATGACCAAAATGGTCGCGGTTACCGTGGTGAAGCGGAAATGCAGAATACAAGTTTAAAGTCGTTTTCTTTAAAAATGGAAAGAAAAGCAGAATTACAATACTATAATAGTAAACAGCTATACTAAACGTGTCATGAGTGATGTCACTGACCATGTCATGAGTGATGTAATATGTGAGGTCATTAGCAGTGCATTGCGGGGGCGCAAGTTATAGTTAGCTCTATAAGTGCTGAATTTCTCTGGTTTTGTAGGAGTGAAATGTCAGCCTACCTATAACGTTCCTGTAACCTTTATTTTTTTCAGTGAACATATATATAGAGACTTTTTTAACGTATATAGATGTGGTGGCATGCACTTACCTCCACAATATTTTGGTTGTTGATATTTTTGCTACGATATTCTTATAGCATAATATTTCGAACTACTGGATTATGTAGACTCGTAAATCTTTCCGTGCTCAACGAGGTACACCAAGTACCACAGGCTGAGAAATATAACCCACTCTCTGATGGGTAAAGTATCACGACCATAATAAGCAATTTTTAATAACAAAATCCTGTCTAGAAAGTTCAACCCGAAAATCGAATGCAGCTGCCCTCTTTCATGGCATCAGTAACTGGGTAGAAAGTTCATAAAAATACATTTTTACTTTTCCATTGCTTTTTAATGAGTGGTTTCCTGCCTGGCTAACTCTTTTGCATTTGTCAAACTCACTTGCAACTTTAACTGGAAAATGTGATCAGCCAGATTACTCAGAAACACAGATTAAGAGATACAGCCAAGCGGAGCACTCCCCCTCCACAAACAATGTGCACTCCTTTGTCTCACAAGGGTAGTGTTTGCCAGAACCATTTGGCTCAGCATGGCCAAACCTCTCTAGGAACAAAGTGAAATTTTGCAAAAATGAATGTGCATCACATAGAGATCAGTTGGACCATTCAGCACAACAACAAAGAAAGAGTTAGAAAAGACCCTTGCAACCCCCACCCTGCCCCTTGCGTAATGGCGCAGTCGCAGGCCAGTCAAGGGAGGGAAGAAGGCCTGATTGACTCTGCGGTCTTTGAGCTTTTGTGCATTTTTTATGCAGCTGGTCCTCTTTTTGTCTCTTTCCAAATGAAAAGCACACAAAACTGCAGCCTCTTCCCTAGACTTCCTGGAAGGCACAGAATGTCCCTGGCTCTGTGCAAGTTTGCTACTTGGAAGCAACAAGCGAGGCCGCCTGACCGCGTGACTTGCACGCTACTAAGATTTGTGAGCAGTGTAGGAGGGACTTTTTTGTGTATCATTCCTGATAAGCAGCTGAACAGCATTAGACTAAATATGTTTGGAGGAGGTTCTTGATGGGGCTTATTTTGATTTGCTATTGAAGGTTCCTACATTTTTTCTATACTAGAGTGCGTCTGAGGCTGGAAACAAAACATGGCCATCTTTTTTATTGATTCCCGCAGTAATATGGGTTCGAAGATGGAACATGAGTAATTCTGGCTGACGTTGTCTCAGCTGCACGTATCTTACCCGTGACGTTATGACCTTCAATGGCGACGGCTGACGTGTCTGATGTCAAAATCAGTCATTTTTGTGATTGTGCACTATTGAATAATCCAGGACACGTTACTACCGAGCCTTTGTTTTCTGTGCCCAGAGCCATATGAGTTGTACCACTTACTTGCTTCAAGCGCAGCCTGATTTCAATGCATTACAGATATGTAGACGCGAACATCGACACCAGAAACATCGTGCAAAACTGTTTTTTGAAGAAAAGAAATTGCATTACACCGATGCAACGATGCATAAGCTGCCCTTGTCTTTGATTCAGTCATATCTTTGGCACGAACTGTCCTTTGGGCCTGAATAACTGGGACTATAATGAAGCCGTTGTATACAGTACTGCATTGTCCTTCACGTGGAACTTCCTGAATGTGCTCCCCGATTAACCAAGGCTAAGGCTGAGCCTGATGCCACGCTGAGCTTTACTTGCCTCGTCTCTTGCTTCTCCTCGCTTTCATATGTGAAAGCCCAGAGCCAGCTGAAGAAGTTCAGAGACAAGGTCCGAGCGCACCAAGAAGCCCTCTCTGCCAAGGGATATCAAGGGGATCACTGACAGAATATTGTAAACAGAAATATCATGTGGACAGAATATCGTGTCAAAGTTTCGAGGACCAAAATATAAAGACGGTAAGTGCAAATAGGTAAGTATAGATTTACTGTTGTTAACTCCACATCTACGTACCTTGAAGATATATACATTGCCAAGGTACATGCATGTGGATTTATATATAGTAAAACTTTGCTTACCCATAGAAACTTACCTTCATGATATTTGTGTCCTCGATATTCTTGACACTGTATTTTGGTCCACGATATTTCTGTTTCTGATATTCTGTCTAAAAACCCTATCAAGAAACAAGTGTACAATTTGACAATGTGCTAACGTTTGCACTTATGTCATTCTTAACCTCTCCTTACCGCCATTTGCACTCTACGTTACTCACTAGCCACCTCTAGGCATAATGTGAGCATAAACACACCATCTGTCTACAAGGCCATTAGGTTCTGAAGGGAGTGTCCCCGAGTCAAATGTTCTCTGACACTGCCTCGCAGTGCATAGGTGAAGCACCAAGGGGCATATTATCAAGAAACGGAGTTAAAATTATCGCCGCTTTAGAGGCAGAAAACTGCCGCTAAAGCGGCGATAATGGGCTTGATAATATGCTCTTGAGAATTTCAACAGAAGCCCATGTTCTGGTGTCAACATGGGCTTCTATTGGATTCTCAAGGGCATATTATCAAGCCCATTATCGCCGCTTTAGCGGCAGTTTTCTGCCGCTAAAGCGGCGATAATGTTAACGCCGTTCTTGATAATATGCCCCCAAGCTGGCTCACTCCCTCTCTAGACCCAGATAGCTTGACGAGGGCCTGCAGGGTCCCAGTGGTGACCGTTATCCTATACGCAGTCACGTCACTTATCCCTTTCTGTCAGCTTTTTGTCTACCCAACACAGTTGCTGCTAGCTATCTCCCAATTGTGTAATGCATATGTCACGGAGCGGAGGGGTCCCCTCTGCATTCTGATGGCCCGGACGATGACCCCATACCTCCTCATGTTCTCCCCTCTCTTTTGTTGCAGCCGTTTCAGTCACATACAGCTACGTCCACACACAGCGAAATCAACCACAGGCCCTTTAAGGAGGCAGGGTTCCAGGAACCTGGTTCGTCCCCCAAAGATGACATCATCTGGGATCTCCAATCAGCGAACCCGGCCTGCCTGCTGACGAGGCCGTCAAAGTCCAAAGACGCAAAAAAGGAGGTGTGTCCACGAGAGAGAGAAAGAACGCCGAGTCTCACTGATGAGAGGATACCACCCAGAGAGAGCCGACGGTCCCGACAACGGGGAAGCCTGGGGACGAAGGGACTTCCCAACCAGAAAGCCGGAACCAACTCCCTAACAGAGGGCTGCGGATCCAGAGGCGCTGCAAGATGGAATGAAGGATTCCCAAAGACCCCACGCGGAAGCCAGCCACGTTCCAGGAGGAGCGTGGCTCTCACAGGTACGAGAGTGTTTTCGGGGTCTGAGAGGGAGGCGGGCCTCAAACGCCATATAACAGTAGCCGGGATAGTCGCCCTTGTATGTAAGGGTCTCCCGCTCGCCGGTGATGGTCCTTTGGTTTTTTTGTAAGGTGGAGATATCCCCACACTACCCTTCCCTTCTATTATTTGTGAAGCCAGAAATAGGCCACTGATTCCGGTTTCACCCGGTCTCTGTCTTTTGTTTCCCCGAGGCATTATCCGAACTACGGTCCGAAAAGAGCCACACGAGGTCGGTTCCGTGACAGAAAGAGGAAAGAAGAAGATTTCATCTGACTGTGCCTTTAAAAAAAGAATTTAACTAGAAGAAGACTTTCATTTGCCTATTCTTTTGAGCACATAAAATAAAGTCAAGCCTAAGAACCTCTCTTGTTGGTAGTCCTACCTTATTCGAGAGACAATTTCCTACAGCCTAGTACCTACCAAAGTTTGTTCAGTGTTCTACTTGCACAGCTTGTCTATATATTCATGATACACTTTGTTGCTCATGTTTTTGTATAATCCCTATCAGTTTTGGTAACAAAATTCATGTTACTATACATCAAATATCCCTTTTGGATAATTCTAATATTCTTTATTTTACTTCAATATATCAAAAATATGCGGAATTGTCTGCACTTATTTTGCATTATTTGCAAAACTCCTTTGCATGTTGCATAATATTTTATCAACTCTGTATGTTAATAAACACAAAAAAAAAAAAATGCCACATGATAATAAACAAGTGAATACAATTTGAGCTTAAATTATTAACATTACTGCAGTTCATTAACTCTCAGGGGATCATTTAGAGGTTAGCGAAGCGGAATTACTACCGTAAATCAGTGGTGCTACCACACCACCACACAGGCATTTCCTCCATGATAAAACACTGGGTTACATCGGCAGAACCTCAGCTCTCTCAGCCAAAATAAACTCTTGACCTGGTCTGTCCCTTAAAGGGCCACAAGATCGCAGTGGGGCTCGCCCTGCCCTATTTAGAGTATGGTGACAGTTGCTCATTTTACCTCTCTGGTAGAGGGTCCAATCTAGGAAAAAACAATGGCCCCCAAGCACCAGGAGAAGACGTGCCATTATTTTTCGTTTTCAGAAAACAAACATTCAGGATAGGGGAGGCAAACAGGTGTACAGCAGTGACTTCACCTAGCACTAATAGCTACTTGGAAGTCTTAATCCCGCGATTTCCCAGGGGGCCCGATCAAACGTACAATTTGGGTCTCAAGCCTATTTAGAAATCAATCTCTTATATAGGGGAGTAAATCATAAATACAAGTAGTATTCTTACTTAAGTCACCAATCATGCACCTCTGAGGTGCCCACATTAGTATATTAGATTGTCTATTATTTGGAAATGATGAATTACCACTGACCGGCCCATGGGGACATACAGCAAGAAACAGATCGACCACTTTATGAAATCTGATATTATTATCACCTCAGGAGTTCCCCTTGTTTTTAACTCTTAACAAGGGCATCCACTGAGAGAGAAATGTCATCCAGGTGCCCCTAGTTAATTTAAATTTTTATTCACTATCTCTCAGTCCGATCTACTACCAGCTAAACTGTCATAACAGAGCAAAAGGGCAACTGCCTATGGTCAGGAAATCCCCAGACCATTAGGCAGAGAAAAGATCTCCAGCAAAGAGCCCTCAAGCGAAGTCTGCTGGGTATTGCAGCACCTGCCCAACAAGGAGCACGACCAGATGATGAAGCATGCCACCATGGTGGGTGAGAGTCTGTGCATCCTATAAAGGATGCCTCTGTTGACATGAAATGGGTCTTGTGACCATAATTTGGCCACAAGGACCTAGATTATGGAACTGCACACTTATTTGTGAACAATAAATGGTTGGGAGGACATCTGTTTGACCAAAATGTCTGTCATTCACCTCCGCTACTTTTCTCTTGCTTCCAGACAACAAACTCCTGCTTTCAGTTTGCCGATATCTAAATGTGCTGGTTGGGTCTTTGACAATAGAGATAAGGTTACAGCTCTGGTAACCTAGATGCAAGGCATGCCACCACACAGACTCTAAATCACCATCTGAACTCTTAATTCTTTATCTTGAGCTTTCATGTCATGCCTTATTGCTTGTTTTGATCATACCAGCATTTTGTAAATCATCATTTGAATGATGTTCTCTTTATCCCATGATTACTATGTCCATGATGTCATTTTATCTATCTCTTGTTTTTTTCTGTTTCCTTGTACTTCTAAGTTCAACATTTGGCTTTGTTTGACATGTTTCATTGTGGAGGCCAGCAACAGTAGGCATAATGATCATATGTCCCAGTCCCTTGATTTCATATTAATAATCTCTCTCTCTACACACATATATATTTATTTCCTAGTGGGAGTCACCAGTAGGTAGTTATAGTTAGGACCAAGTTTCCATAGGAAGAGCGTTTTATTCATTTGCCAATAACTTTGGCGTCGTTTGACAGATCCTCTTCAAAGTTTCAAAACTAATTTGCCACTCACTTTAGCTGCTGTGTTGAATATTTTGGGGTGATCCATCTAGCGGGGGTCAAGAAAAGGGGGGTCCCAAAACACGTTTTCTTCATGTTAATTTCAAAAGGAAACTTTAGACACGGTTAGAGCCCGAACTGCTGAACGGAATAACACCGAATTTGGCAGAAAGGTAGCTGTTGGTCCAGAAGAGTCATTTGTGGTAAATGGTGTCAATCCATTCAGTAGTTGTTGAGTTATTTAAAGAAATTTCCAGTTGTGTGTATAGAGACAGGGTGGATCCGCGACCCCTCGGGATCTTGTGCAGAGATAAGATTGGCTGGCAACCCTTCAAACCAGGAAGTGTTGGCAGCCATCCTGTGACTCGGTTCAACTGAGTCACAGAAAAAAGATTTAAAAAAAAGAAAGGGAGACTGGGTAGAAACACCATGATCCCCTATACCTCCTGGGGGAGAGGGGTGGTCCCACAGGGACCCTCAGGGCCCAAAAAGCTTTTTAAAAAAAAAAAATAATTCGGTGGGAGTCACGCTATATCAGCGAATCCACAGCCTAAGGGACCACCACCTCACGGCGTTTAATCAGAAATAATGTGGGGGGCTTTGTGGCCACCCCGCACTCCTGGGGCTCACCACCTCCCCGGGGCACATAGAAAGAAAAGAGGGGGGCGGTGCGGCTGCCTCCTGGATACAAAGATGGCCCTAGGGACAGCCAGGGCCAGTTCCAGAAATGTCCTGGGGCGCCCAAGCTGGGACATTGTAGTTTGGTATGGCTTGGAGGGAGCACCGCTCCCACCAAGCCATAGGAAACACTGCTCTGCTTTGAGTAAACAAGAGCAAATAAAATCCTATTACTTACTTGAAGCAGAGCAGAATTGCTTTTGGACAGAGGAAGCTGCATGTTAGCAGCTCCCTCTGTGCAAAAGCAATGCCAGCTCCCGCAGGACATGAGGAGCTGGCAGGGACCGCGGGGGCCTTCAGGCTCCCCCTCAGTCTCAATGATGAGTGGGTGCCCTGGAGGCAGCAACTTTAAATGGGCAGGCCATGGGGAATGGGGTCCCTGGGGTCCAATTTGTTTCAGGCAGGGGGGGCCGCACAGCCCCCATCTGTAAAATGCCAGGCCCTGAGGGATGCTGTCCTGGGGACAAAAACAGCCCAGGGAGGGGGCCACATGGCTTACTCCCCTAGTATTAATTTGAAAATATTTTTAAAAGGCTGGGCCCTGGGGGATGGGGCCCCCTCCCATAGAAAAACAAAAAAATTAATGCAGACCGCAAGTCACCAGAGGCCCTGCACACTTTTTCCACTACTCTGCAAACACGCCTCCTGGCGCAGTGGTGGTTGGGAATTTAAGTCCCCTTGGATGGTGAGGGTCCTTGAGGTCCAGGAATCCCTTCTGTTACCTCCAGTAAGTCCCAGACAGCGGGGTTGCTGAGAGGACTTGGAGGCAAAGTCCCCTTTCTCCATCACTCTGTAAACGCACCTCCTAGTGAGCTGCAGGTTGAGGAATTAATTCCTCTTTACTCCTGAGGGCCTCTGGATGAAAGTGAACTTCTTCCCCCAACCAGTCATGCACCGGCAGGGGCGTTTGCAAAGGGGTGGAGAAAGGGGGCATGGCCTCCTACAACCTCTTAGCAATCTAGCTGTGTGGGACTTACTGGAGGTAACAGATGGGGTAGTTGGCCCCCAAGGGCTCTCAAGAGCCAAGGGGACTTCATCCCTCAACTAGTAATGCACAAGGAGGTCCATTTGCAGAGTGGTGCACTACTGGTTGGGGGATGAAGTTCACTTTACTCCTGAGGGACCTTGGAGGCCAAACTGCCCTCATGGTACCTCCTGTAAGTCCTACACAGCGGGATTCCAGCGAGCTGGTTGGAGATCCCACCCCCTTTCTCCACCACTCTGCAAACACGACTACTACTTTAAAAAAACCATAGAAATTCACTAAAGAAACCTAAGGTTACAGGGACGTTATAGTTAGATATTAGCATTTAAAAAAACTAAGAAATTCACTGAAAAAAACAAAGGTTACAGGGAGGTTATAGTTAGCAAATGGAATAAAGAAAACCTTAGACATTCACTGAAAAGAACAGAGGTTACAGGGACGGTATAGTTAGGCTCAGGTTTCACTCGTACAAAACCAATGAAATTCAGCATTTATAGTTAGCTCAGCTAACTATAACTTGCGCCCCCGCAATGCACTGCTTAAAACCTCCCATATTACATCACTCAGCGACATCCCTGATGACATCACTGATGACATCATCCACAAAATCTCTGACACATCCACTCACACCCCTATAGAACCTTTCATACACCCACTCCCACTACCACACAACCATTCACAAACCCATTCACAGACCCATACCTGTACTTACATACCCACTCACTGATTCATAGTTCTACACACACATCCACACACTCACCCAATGCAGCCACTTGTGCACCCACTCACTCACTAATACAGCCACTGACATATGCACTCATACACCCATATACCCATTCACACACTGAGTCAGTCACCTATAGAGCTACTCACACACCTAGTTACTCACCCATTCAGTCAACACAGCCACTTACTCACCCATTCAGATACACACACCCACTCACTTACTGATACAGATACTAACACATACTCACTCACCTATATAGTCACTGACACAAGCACACACTCACCCATACAGCCACTCTCACATTCACTGCCTCATTCACCCATACAGTCACTCATATACCCCATCACTCACCTATACTGCCTTTCACATACCCAGTCACTCACCCATAAACCACTGACATATCCACTTGCTCACCCACACAGCCATACACACACTCACTCACCCAAACAGCCCCTCACAAATGAATGCACTCACTAACCCATACAGCCACTGACTCAATCCATAGAGGAGGTCACTCACCCCCTCACCCACCCACACAGACACTCAGACAACTATACAGGTAATCAGGCACCCAAACACTCACCCATAAAGCCACTTAGACACCAACTGACAACCTGATACAGACATTCAGACAACCAGTCACTCAGCCATACATTCACTGAGACACCTAATCACTCACTTATCAGTCATTCACGCACCCACTGAGTCATCCATACAGGCACTCATACAGCCATTGATTCACCAATACACCATGGTGTATATATTTAACAGCCATAATGTCATCCTTGATGCCATCAGTGATGCCATTTGAGATGTCAACAGTGATGTCACTGACCATGTCATGAATGATGTAATATGTGAAGTCATAAGCAATGCATTGTGGGGGCACGAGTTATTGTTAGCTCAGCTAACTATTATAACTGCTGAATTTCACTGGTTTTGTATGAGTGAAACCTGAGCCTAAGTATAACGACCCTGTAACCTTTGGTGTTTTCAGTGATATATATATATATATATATATATATACATAAAACATGATATTTCCATTCTATCATCAAGATCTCTGGGTTTTAGTGTATCAAGATTCCATTTCCGGTGTATCTGACAGTTTAACAGTAGACCGTTAAGATTATGATCATTTCTCTTCTAAGAATCTCTAAAACTTGTAATTGAAGTTTGTTCACCTCTTTAAAACATATTGCAACTCTAGATATCATGTCCCCAGAGCACATGTTGCTCATGTTTTCATAGAAACTTATTTTGATTTTCCTTTATTTCATGCCAACTCATACTAGATCATATGGGCATTTAATGGGTATAAGCCGTTGCTAGAGTTACATGCAGCATCGTCATTTAATTTAATTATCTTTCCTTATGATGACATCTCCGCAGCAATGATGCACCCCTTTGCTTTGTTTCATTGGAGCATTATGCAAGTTCACTGCATTGCTTTTTATTCAATTTTTCTTTTATATTGGCTATTCTGTGGTACACAATAGTGTTGTCTATTTAAATAGACCTTTACAGTCTGGTTTATTCAAAATATATCCCAGTGTTTCAAAGTTTTTTTTAATTACTCTTTGTTGAATATTTCAACATGAAGGACTGGTTAGTCTTATACTTTGTTTTACACATCATTGCGATATTTTGGCTGTCCATATTTTGGCTGATTGATGGATTTAGGCCCAGATCTCTGTACTGGGGTGAATGTATGACATTGTTCTGCATTCTGACCATCAATTGTTGTTTTTGCATTAGTCACCCTGAATGGGACAGATGTGCCCAGACGTGGGTCCCGTGCTCTCCATGCCACTGGAGTCAAGCTATCCTGGCTGATGAGGGGTGAAACCCCGAAACCGGTCCTAGGATGCTTGTTTCCAGTCCAGGGAGGACCTGGCCTGGCAGTTTGGCCTGGACTGTTCCCATTCGGCACAGGGTCAAGACTGATTTGCTTATGGCTGGGTTCAAACTGGAATGGCATGGTGAGCAAAAAAACGATGGATTTAGGCCCAGATCTCTGTACTGGGGTGAATGTATGACATTGTTTTGCATTCTGTCCATCAATTGTTGTTTTTGCATTTGTCACCCTGAGTGGGACGGGTATGCCCAGACGTGGGTCCCGTGCTCTCCATGCCACTGGAGTCAAGCTATCCTGGCTGATGAGGGGTGAAACCCCGAAAACCGGTCCTAGGATGCTTGTTTCCAGTCCAGGGTGGACCTGGCCTGGCAGTTCTGCCTGGACTGTTCCCATTGGGCACAGGGTCAAGACTGATTTGCATATAGCTGGGTTCAACCTGGAATGGCAAGGTGAACAAATAAACAATGGATTTAGGACCAGATCTCTGTACTGGAGTGAATGTATGACATTGTTCTGAATTCTGTCCATCAATTGTTTTTGCATTTGTCACCCTGAGTGGGACGGGTATGCCCAGGCATGGGTCCCGTGCTCTCCATGCCACTGGAGTCAAGCTTTCCTAGCTGATAAGGGGTGAAACCCCGAAACCGGTCCTAGGATGCTTGTTTCCAGTCCAGGAAGGACCTGGCCTGGCAGTTTGGCCTGGACTGTTCCCATTGGGCACAGGGTCAAGACTGATTTGCATATGGCTGGGTTCAAACTGGAATGGCATGGTGAGCAAAACAACGATGGATTTAGGCCCAGATCTCTGTACTGGGGTGAATGTATGACATTGTTCTGCATTCTGTCCATCAATTGTTGTTTTTGCATTTGTCACCCTGAGTGGGGCGGGATGCCCAGACATGGGTCCCGTGCTCTCCATGCCACTGGAGTCAAGCTATCCTGGCTGATGAGGGGTGAAGCCACGAAACCGGTCCTAGGATGCTTGTTTCCAGTCCAGGGAGGACCTGGCCTGGCAGCTCGGCCTGGACAGTTCCCATTAGGCACAGGGTCAATACTGATTTGCATATGGCTGGGTTCAAACTGGAATGGCATGGTGAGCAAAAAAACGATGGATTTAGGCCAGATCTCTGTACTGGGGTGAATGTATGACATTGTTCTGCATTCTGTCCATCAATTGTTGTTTTTGCTCTTTGAGAAGAAGTCAGGATGCTCCCTGCAGTGGTATAAGTTTCTTCTATGTTTCCTATTCTACTCTTTAACCCCATCTGATCTGGAGTTGGATCACATGGACCCTTTCCTCCCCCATCTGTTCCCTATCCCACTGATTTGTCTGGAAAGAGAAAAAAAGGAGGTTCCTGTGTCCTCTCAGGATCTCCATGGCTCTTTGCTGAAGCACTGCATTAATTAGGGATAGACTAGATCCTCCTTTTTGCCTAAGACCCTCCTGTGTCCTGTTAATGATGGGTTGACAGCAAGACCCTGTGTCCAGGTGGATTGATTACACCTCAAGCATAGGAGCATCTCCTCCCATACTTTGAATCAGTTCTTCTCCAACAGCCATTCAAGAATTACTGATAGCCTTCAGCACTCTTCCTGGTATCCCTATGCAGTTGTCCAGTAACTGACATAAAACCGGTCCATGTTTTCCCCCGATAGGGGTCTACATTACACCTCCTTTCCAGCTTACCACTTGTAAGTTTCGCTGGAACCTTATGGGTGAATGGCTACTAACCACGATAATGTCAGGGAACTTGTTCTCTTAATACCATTATGATCATGCATCCTGATGGACAAGCCTCCTACATCACCAATCTGAGATGCCCTACAGTCCATTGATATTAACAAACAACAGGAGGAAACCCGTAACCCCAGTTGAGACCTGGGTGAGTACAATATCATAAGGCAATGTCTCAGTGGGAGTCAATGAACAAGTACAAATTATAACAGTAAATTAATTACACAAAGAACACATAATCGCATTTTTTTGTACTTTCAAAAATGTGTATATACCAAAAGAAAGTATCAACTGTATACTTTACGGAAAAGGTTTGGTGGCAGCATCAATAAAGTTTTTAGGTTGTGTTTAAGGTGCACAGTGAACACATTGTGCTAGTGAAAAATGGGTGTTTAGATGACGCAAGTGAAACACATGAAGGTACAAATAAATCAACTTATAGATTGAGATATATTTGATGCAGATATTATGCATGAGCATTAGTTTCATGATACAATTAGTAAAAAAAATCATAGCATAATTAGCAATCCCAATCAGGTTGGTAAGAGTCAACGACGTTTTGACCTTCATAACTTGAGGTCAACTTCAGGACAAAGGAACACGAGCTAGAAGATTGCTGCCTGAAGGAAATCCTAGGCACATGGATGGAATTATTTGGAGGGTGATTGTCAAAAGGCTGGGCCAGAGCCACCAGTCACCAGTGAAGACGAACAAGGTCCACAATGATTCTGTTAGGATATCTCATCATTAATTCACACAACAAAGAAAAGGGACTGTATTAAAAAACTAACGGAGTGGGTAATGAGAGGAGAGGTGTAAAACAGGGCACACACTGTGTATGTAAAACTGCCCTCACACACAGCAAGCTGTGTCATGCTTCATCATAGGGCCTGCTAACACACCTCCGTGCTAGCCAACGCTGGAGGTGGAGCAATAGGGAGGGGGAAGACAAATAACATAAAAGAAATGAAGAAATGGTGTGGGATCAAAAAAGTGAAAAAATAGTGGCAGAATGAATTGATAAAACTGGTAACAGTGTGTCCCTGCTATACCTTTAATAATGGGTACACTGTCCAGGTGCAAGAGGTGGTCCTATCCAGACCCGTGGATGGTGGTAATGGCTAATCATTATCTTCGCGGTGCCGGGAGTGCGGAGTTGAATTGCACAATAGCTCACCTTGACGAAGGTGTGACCTCAGGGAGCTATTCGCACCCCTCCACCAGTTCAAGTTTGACTTATTAGTAAACTCGGTTCCTCATGGAGAGCAAAGGGCTCTACCATACTCTATTCCAGAGTTTGCACTGAACGTGGTGCCTTTTTTCCTCACCCCTGGATCCTAAGGAGGTAGGGACAGCAGTCTTTTTTTGGGATTGATCAGGTGAAAGTCCTGAAGAAAGCCGGGTATTAGCACGTGCCGGCTGAAACATGTCGACATTTCAGCAGAGTGGAGGGGTAGGGCTTTGATAACGAGTAGCCATTACCACCATCCCACGGGTCTGGATAGGACCACCTCTTGCACCTGGACAGTGTACCCATTATTAAAGGTATAGCAGGGACACACTGTTACCAGTTTTATCAATTCATTCTGCCACTATTTTTTCACTTTTTGATCCCACACCATTTCTTCATTTCTTTTATGTTGTTTGTCTTCCCCCTCCCTATTGCTCCACCTCCAGCGTTGGCTAGCGCGGAGGTGTGTTAGCAGGCCCTATGATGAAGCATGACACAGCTTGCTGTGTGTGAGGGCAGTTTTACATACACAGTGTGTGCCCTGTTTTACACCTCTCCTCTCATTACCCACTCCGTTAGCTTTTTAATACAGTCCCTTTTCTTTGTTGTGTGAATTAATGCTTTGTAGGAGGGCGATTTGGGACTTCTTCCTCTTACCTCTTTTTCTGTGGTTTTGTAGGATATCTCATCATATCAGGACTATTCCTTGAACGGGGTGCTGTGGGAGCGAATGCTGATTAGGACTCTCATATGCAAAAGGTATTTAATCCCAGAGATATACAGTTTTCATCAGTCGGATAGGAGTAAATCGAGATTTCGACTGGAGCTGGGTTGCTTGTAGCGTGTCCTGAACAAATCAGGAACATCCATCGATTTACTCCATGAGGTTGCACCCAGATTAAGCAGTGTAAATTGAACACTAATTATGTGATCAATTACACAGGTGGGCCTAAAAGAGAAGCCAACCCCTCCCACCTCCCCCCCCAACGTAGCAATTGACTGTAATAATACATTTTTATGATTGTTTTATGAAAAGTGTCTTAACATATTATAGACATTTACATAGTTTGACTCAATCTACAAATACGATTATAAAATTAATTTGCATAGCTTTTTGGGGATCTGGCCCAGCTGACATTGTCCAGTGGTTCAATTCCCAGATAGAAACTAATTTCACTAAATAAAACCTTGGCTCAGAAATTTGATAGAATTGTCTGAATAGCAAGACAACACTCAAATAGAATGTGAGCTGTTGTGGTGGCTCGTAAACCAACAAATACAACTACATAGTTAAAAGTAAAGACTTTTGATGTTAAGACAAAATATTTATTAAAAAGGTAACAAATATATAAGAAAAAAGTGAAATTTCAGACAACATGGGTAATGAGTTCAGATGATATAGCAGAAGGCAAAATGTTGCCAATACGAATAAGTAACATGAGCTGCACTTACGATCAACTGGAAACCTAAAGTCCTCAAGGTACCTCAATTAGTGTCTCACAACTGCACATCATCTAACATAGGCTGGGGAGCTGATGTGATGATTTTATATTTAGACTTAGAAACAATATTGCAGGAAACAAAGAGCACTTAACAAAAAAGGGATCCAAGGTGGTGGGATACTTCTTGTGAGAGCTGTTAGTCAGGTGTTTTCTTCAGGTCTGAATAACTCCATCTTACCTTACGTTAAAACCTGGTCAACCTCTGAGATCACAAAGTTTGCATAATGGTGTATATTTCATCCATGTACAGGCTTTACACTGACGCTTCTTTTCTCCTGATTCTTTTGAGGGTTTTGCTTCATTGTCCATGTCCTTTCTTTATTACAAAGTTGTTTCCCCTTGTCGTATCCCTCAAGTTTCCCATTTTTCCTCTTCTCTCCAGAGGAAGTGATTTAACATTCCCTTGTAATCTACAGGACAAATTAAGTTTATCTGATCAGATTAGCAGTCTTCTACAGCTCTGACACTTTGCTTTTCCCATCAAAGCTAGGGAGAAAAGCATTTTCCATGATCTGTTATTCACTGCAAGTGGTTAAAACGTACACTTATTTCTGAATATTTACACAAGCCAGTTTAATCCTACCCAGTTGTTCACGCTAGGTTAATGCAGGAGATCCGAATTCTGTTACAGAGACCCACAGTAGCCTTCAGGTCCCATAACCTTTAGTGTCTCTTGCGATTTCTTTACTCCAGTGGCCTTCTTTCTATATTTATTACAGGCATTAGACATGAACCATGGGCCATTCAAAGAATCAGCACGGATTGGTTGACTTCCAAAATTCAGAACTAAATATGTCCATGCAGTAGAACACCAGATGTGCTCTAGTCAGATATTCCACTTAATTTCCAATTAAATTAAACACGTATCCCAAGGAATTAGCCAACTACCCATCCACCACATCCTTGCAAAGTTGTGGAAGGTGAAGTTATAATCAAGACTTTGGAGTAGAAAAAGTTTGCAATCTCTGTGACATCCAGTTAGGCCACAAGCCTTCCACAGAGACCACTCTGACTTAAATTAGAGAGAATCTCCATATATCAATAAATAATAGCACCTGGCAGTGTTGATCTTTGCTGTATCCAATGGTGGCAGCCACCACGTGGAACTAGATCTATTCCTTGTTTGCAAACTGCACCAAAAGAATACAAACAGATCCAACCCGTTCTTCCGCAAACGAAAAAGCTTGCAGAATTCCCAGGATATAAAGTAACTCCTTTACCTCTCATTATCTACTTGTGTCATCTTGTTATGCCAATTAAAGGTCAGGGCTGGACAAGGAAATCAAAGCGACATGAGAAGTGTTACAGACGATCTCAAGCATCCATATAAGAAATTAAGGCACTACTTGTATGTTCCATATATCCAGGATGTTGGTGCTGCTAATACAGGACACAGACCGAAAGACTCATGCAATTTGTCTAGTTCATTCATTAGGCAACACAGAAATTTGGTGCAAAACTCGAGAAAAAAAAATCTTCCATGTGTGACTCAGAACTGTTGTTCACCTTAAAAGTACACATGATAAGGCAGCAAACATTTAACTAAAGATTCTGGCTATGATACTTCTTATATAAAAGGGCCAAACATAGGTATATTGCCCGATCATGGGTGTTGATGGAAAATGACTAATGATATGGCTACTCACCACAATAATGTCAGGGAACCTGTTCTCTTAATACCATCATGATCATGCATCCTGATGGACAAGCCTCCTACATCACCAATCTGAGATGCCCTACAGTCCATCGATATTAACAAACAACAGGAGGAAACCTGTAACCCCACTTGAGACCTGGGTGAGTACAATATCATACAGCAATGTCTCAATGGGAGTCAATGAACACGTACAAATTATAACAGTAAATTAATTACACAACGAACACATAATCAAATTTTTTTGTACTTTCAAAAATGTGTATTTACCAAAAGAAAGTATCAACTGTATACTTTACGGAAAATGTTTGGTGGCAGCATCAATAATGTTTTTAGGTTGTGTTTAAGGTGCAGAGTGAACACATTGTGCTCGTGAAAATGGGTGTTTAGATGACGCAAGTGAAACACATAAAGTTACAAATAAATCAGCGTATAGATTGAGATATATTTGATGGAGATATTATGCATGAGCATTAGTTTCATGATACAATTAGTAAAAAAAATCATAGCATAATTAGCAATCCCAATCCGGTTGACAAGTGTCAACGACGTTTTGACCTTCATAACTCGAGGTCATCTTCAGGACAAAGGAACACAAGCTAGAAGATTGCTGCCTGAAGGAAATCCTAGGCACATGGATGGAATTATTTGGAGGGTGATTGTCAAAGGCTGGGCCAGAGCCACCGGTCACCAGTGAAGAGGAAAAAGGTCCACAATGATTCTGTTAGGATATCTCATCATATCAGGACTATTCCTTGAACGGGGTGCTGTGGGAGCGAATGCTGATTAGGACTCTCATATGCAAAAGGTATTTAATCCCAGAGATATACAGTTTTCATCAGTCGGATAGGAGTAAATCGAGATTTCGACTGGAGCTGCGTTGCCTGTAGGGTGTCCTGAACAAATCAGGAACATCCATCGATTTACTCCAATATGAGTTTGCAGGTTGCACCCAGATTAAGCAGTGTAAATTGAACACTAATTAAGTGATCAATTACACAGGTGGGCCTAAAAGAGAAGCCAACCCCTCCCACCTCCCCCAACATGGCAATTGACAGTAATAATACATTTTTATGATTGTTTTATGAAAAGTATCTTAACATATTATAGACATTTACATAGTTTGACTCAATCTAAAAATACGATTATAAAATTAATTTGCATAGCTTTTTGGGGATCTGGCCCAGCTGACATTGTCCAGTGGTCCAATTCCCAGAAAGAGACTAATTTCACTAAATAAAACCTTGGCTCAGAAATTTGATAGAATTGTCTGAATAGCAAGACAACACTCAAATAGAATGTGTGCTGTTGTGGTGGCTCGTAAACCAACAACTACAACTACATAGTTAAAAGTAAAGACTTTTGATGTTAAGACAAAATATTAAAAAGGTAACAAATATATAAGAAAAAAGTGAAATTTCAGACAACATGGGTAATGAGTTCAGATGATATAGCAGAAGGCAAAATGTTGCCAATACGAATAAGTGACAGGAGCTGCACTTACGATCAACTCGAAACCAAAAGTCCTCAAGGTACCTCAATTAGTGGCTCACAACTGCACATCATCTAACATAGGCTGGGGAGCTGATGTGATGATTTTATATTTAGACTTAGACACAATATTGCAGGAAAAAAGAGCACTTAACAAAAAAGGGATCGAAGGTGGTGGGATACTTCTTGTGAGAGCTGTCAGTCAGGTGTTTTCTTCAGGTCTGAATAACTCCATCTTACCTTACGTTAAAACCTGGTCAACCTCTGAGATCACAAAGTTTGCATAATGGTGTATATTTCATCCATGTACAGGTTTTACACTGACGCTTCTTTTCTCCTGATTCTTTTGAGGGATTTGCTTCATCGTCCATGTCCTTTCTTTATTATAAAGTTGTTTCCCCTTGTCGTATCCCTCAAGTTTCCCATTTTTCCTCTTCTCTCCAGAGGAAGTGATTTTACATTCCTTTGAAATCTACATGACAAATTAAGTTTATCTGATAAGATTAGCAGTCTTCTACAGCTCTTACACTTTGCTTTTCCCATCAAAGCTAGGGAGAAAAGCATTTTCCATTATCTGTTATTCAGTGCAAGTGGTTAAAACGTACACTTATTTCTGAATATTTACACAAGCTAGTTCAATCCTACCCAGTTGTTCACGCTAGGTTGATGCAGGAGATCCGAATTCTGTTGCAGAGACCCACAGTAGCCTTCAGGTCCCATAACCTTTAGTGTCTCTTGCGATTTCTTTACTCCAGTGGCCTTCTTTCTATATTTATTACAGGCATTAGACATGAACCATGGGCCATTCAAAGAATCAGCTCGGTTTGGTTGACTTCCAAAAATCAGAAGTAAATATGTCCATGCAGTAGAACACCAGAAGTGCTCTAGTCAGATATTCCACTTAATTTCCAATTAAATTAAACACGTATCCCAAGGAATTATCCAACTACCCACCCATCTCCCATCCACCACATCCTTAAGTTGTTGAAGGTGACGTTATAATCAAGACTTTGGAGTAGAAAAAGTTTGCAATCTCTGTGACATCCAGTTAGGCCGTAAGCCTTCCACAGAGACCACTCTGACTTAAATTAGAGAGAATCTCCATATATCAATAAATAATAGCACCTGGCATGGTTGATCTTTGCTGTATCCAATGGTGGCAGCCACCACGTGGAACTAGATCTATTCCTTGTTTACAAACTGCACCAAAAGAATACAAACAGATCCAACCAGTTCTTCCGCAAACGAAAAAGCTTGCAGAATTCCCAGGATATAAAGTAACTCCTTTACCTCTCATTATCTACTTGTGTCATCTTATTATGCCAATTAAAGGTCAGGGGTGGACAAGGAAATCAAAGCAACATGAGAAGTGTTACAGACGATCGCAAGCATCCATATAAGAAATGAAGGCACTACTTGTATGTTCCATATATCCAGGATGTTGGTGCTGCTAATACAGGACACAGACCGAAAGATACTGCGATTTGCCTAGTTCATTCATTAGGCAACTCAAAAAAAAAAATCTTCCATGTGTGACTCAGAACTGTTGTTTACCTTAAAAGTGCACATGATAAGGCAGCAAACATTTAACTAAAGATTCTGGCTATGATACTTCTTATATAAAAGGGCCAAACATAGGTATATCGCCCGATCATTGGTGTTGATGGAAAATGACTTATGATATGGCTACTCACTACAATAATGTCAGGGAACCTGTTCTCTTAATACCATCATGATCATGCATCCTGATGGACAAGCCTCCTACATCACCAATCTGAGATGCCCTACAGTCCATCGATATTAACAAACAACAGGAGGAAACCCGTAACCCCACTTGAGACCTGGGTGAGTACAATATCATACAGTAATGTCTCAATGGGAGTCAATGAACACGTACAAATTATAACAGTAAATTAATTACACAACTAACACATAATCACATTTTTTTGTACTTTCAAAAATGTGTATTTACCAAAAGAAAGTAGCAACTGTATATTTTACAGAAAAAGTTTGGTGGCAGCATCAATAACGTTTTTAGGTTGTGTTTAAAGTGCAGAGTGAACACATTCTGCTCGTGAAAAATGGGTGTTTAAACGACGCAAGTGAAACACATAAAGTTTCAGATAAATCAGCGTATAGATTGAGAGTTATTTGATTTTGATGCAGATATTATGCATGAGCATTAGTTTCATGATACAATTTGTGAAAAAATCATTATTGGTATTGATGGAAAATGACTAATGATATATTTTGTATATGATAATTCCCAAAAAACAGGTGGGTCCCAGAAGGAAACTGAGTAAATGTGGAAGTAATGTGTACCATGCACAACAGTTCATGGGTAATTGTCAGATACATCATAGAATTTGCAAGAAGGATGCCTTAAGTGTACTCCTGGCATGTCCCTCAGACAGTCCTCTATACTGTGAGCATGAATTTTGCAGGAATGCCTATCAGGGTCTGTCTGGCATTTGTGTACAAGTTGACTGGGGGAGAGCTATAGTACAAAAAAGCGTCTTGAGAAAGCAGTTTTAGAAACACATTTGTATAGTTTTTCCTTTGCAGATATGCCAATAATAAGGAATGTGAATACCTATAGTTAACAAGTCTTTGTCAGGGAACTAGCACTAAACAAACAGTGGCTAAGCCTCAAAACATTTAATGCAGCAGCCAATCGGGCATTTGCCACATTGAGTTAATGGTCAGCCCATGCCGGATACTTGCAAGTGAAGACATAACATGAAAACAGAGATATCACCTTTCTAGACACTCCCAACCTATTGCAAATCTATACAGAATTGTTTGAGTCTCAAAAACATGCTTTAATTGTACACACAATTGATGTTTGCATTTTGAGTCTCAAAAACATGCTTTAAGGGAGACACGCGAGCGCGCGAAAACAAGATGGCCACCGTACTGTGAGCTCCGTGTCGAGGGGGCCCGTTTTCTTTGACGAACAAGTAAATTCCAGTCAGAATTTACTGGAAATTATGCCTGCAGCCTGCTGAAGCCTTACCTGATGCTGTGGTGACTTTTTTTGGAGTTGCAGACGTTGGAAGAGGTGTTTTTCTTCCTCCTGGTTCAGCTGCCATCTCTGCCTTCAGGTACTGCCCAGATTTCCTGTCAGGGGGGCGGAGCAAGTGTTCAGGAAAGGGCCTGGCTTTGGCCTAACCACACCCACAGTCTGTTTTAGCAGCTGCACCAGCTTTTTCCTTGAAGTATTTTTCTACCTTCGCATTATTTCACTGTACTTTGCATTTATTTGCTCCATTCTTTTTGTAATACGAAAATGGAGAATAAAAATGCGCAGAATCCTAATAATAAGAGGAAGCAGCAGATTTCTCCTCCTCCTGTAAAATCTAAAGTGGTGGAATCTAGTGAGCCCTCATTGGCATTAATTTTTGACGAGCTTCATGCATTGCGTACCAACACTGATACCATTGCGTCAGAGATCAAAAGCCTATGGAAAGATATGGCTAGTATGTCAATGAAAGTTTCAGATAACTCAATTAAAATACAAGATAACAAAATAAAAATTGATGCTTTTGCACCACTTGCGGCAAACATTTCTCCTATATCTACTCTTCTCCTGGACATGGAAAATCGTAACGGGCAATACAATTTGCGTATTTTTAATTTACCAGAGGATGTTGAAGGCTCTAATTGCAGACTATGGGGCCGATTCCGATCTCGGCCGGTAGTGCTCCGAATCGGATTCGGATTTACCGGATCCGATTCGGAGCCCTGTTTCCCGACCGACCGTACGCGGGTCCGGCCGGAGCGAGTACGATGCAAGCTCCCGCGAAATCGCCGACCGACTCGTACGCGGCTTCAACACGCTCCGACCGACTCGCACGGACACGACTCGCACCGCGCTATGGAGACGTTTCCCGGCCGGGTGAGTACGATGCGCGCTGCGAGCAGTCCGACCGACTCGCGCCATCCGGCTCGAAAGAGCTGTCGGAGCCGGACTTTGGGGGTCCGCGTCAGACCCCCCTGTACGCGTAGGCGTGCGAGTCGCACACAGGGGGGACCCATGGATCCCCCCTACCTGTGCATGTACGCCGCGATACGCATGGACGCGTACCCGCTGTAGGGGCGCCCTTGTTCGCTCTCGCACCCATTGAGTCAATGGGAGCCCGCGTACGCGTTGTACGACCGGCTCCCATTGACTTCACTGGGAGTCCGACCGAATTGAGTCCGATAGCATGCGAATGCATCGTACTCGTCCGGTCGGACTGCTAGGGTCCGATTCGGTCGGAATTCTCTCCGGGTCCGGCTCGGTCGGAGAGATTTCCGGCCGGAATCGGAATCGGCCCCTATATCTGGAGAATTTGATACCTGGTCTGTTAAACATTAAATTTCCGGAGAAATTTGAAATTGATAAAGCGCATAGGATTCCATCCCATCGCAATCCTCGTCATAGCAAGCTAAGACAAATGATTTTTAAGGTTCTACGTCACCATCATTTGGTCTTGATAAGGAAAGCAGCACGCGAAATACCATCCTTATTGGTTAATGCCAACAAAATCTTCATTCACCAAGACTTTGCTAAAGAGACTGTTAAGATTCGTAAAGAATTCACGGACATTCGTCCTCAATTGAGAAGTCTTGGTTTTAAATATGGCCTAGTTGACCCTTCAACATTGCGAATCTGGAAAGATAATCTTTCAAAATCCTTTCAACGTCCGGAAGACTTAAAATTATTCCTGGAACATCACTCACAGCACTCTATGGATACGCATGACTCTGCTACTTGAATTCAGTGACAACATGTATTTCTGACTAATTTTACTGTTCTCTTCACGCTGGGCTCCAACGGATCGGTTATGCTTGTAAAGCGCATGTGCGTTTCAAATCTGTTATCAATGTTTATTTGTGGTTGTCTTTTTTATGTTTGTTTGTCTCCTTTCTTTTTCCTCCTTTTCCTTATACAATGTTCTAGAACTACTATTTTCTACATTTTTCTTCATCTTTCTCTCCTCTTCTTAAATCCTATTTCTTTTTACTCTCTTTTGTTTTTATTATGGCTATTGTTCATAATGTTAAAATAACCTCTTTAAATGTTAAGGGTTTGAGACATCCGGTAAAATGTACAAAGATTTTAGATTATTTAGGCAGTTGTAAAGCAGATATTTGTTTTATTCAGGAAACACATATTGAAGATAAAATATTAGATTATATGAAAAAAAGTGGGTTGATACTATTGTCTCTTCTCCTGCTATAGGTAGAAAAAATGGTGTTGCTATTCTTTTTGCTAAAAGACTACGGGGCATATTAGCAAGACCCACGTTAAGATCATCGCCGTTTTAGCGGCAGGAAACTGCCGCTAAAACGGCGATAATGGGCTTGCTAATATGCGTTATGGAATTCCAATAGAAGCCCAGGTTAGATGTCCTGCACATCTAACCTGGGCTTCTATTGGAATTCTATAACGCATATTAGCAAGTCCATTATCGCCGTTTTAGCGGCAGTTTCCTGCCGCTAAAACGGCGATAATTTTAACGTGGGTCTTGCTAATATGCCCCAACATTGTCAGATTTTGAGTAAATCATCTGATTTGGAAGGTAGATATGTTATAGTTAAAATTAGAATTTATGATTCTGTTATGTTTTTAATTAATGTTTATGGTCCAACTGCTGATGATCCTATGTTTTGGTCTAATTTAACTACTGAAGTACTCAAGTTAGGTAATGTTCCTCTTATAGTTGGAGGAGACTTCAACCTTATTTCTGATCCTTTATTGGACAGATCGTCTCTCACTAAATTTCGACCTCCAAAAGCTTTTCTAACTTTTAAATCTTTCTTTAAAACTACAAAATTAATTGATATTTGGCGATTGCATTTTCCTACGGAAAAAATGTTTACCTTTTTCTCTAACCCGCATAACTCACATTCGAGACTTGATTATTTGCTAATTTCCAGACAATTAATTAATTCTGTGATTACTCCTGTCATTGGTAATATTGATATATCAGATCATGCTTTAATATCTTTTGTTTTACAATTTAACTCAAATTTTAAATCACAATCCAGATGGAGAATGAATTCTGATATTGTTCTTAATGACCAAAACAAACTGAAAATATTAGATGCTATTCAGGATTATTTTCAACTTAATCCAGAAGGCACTACATCCCTGGTGAATAGATGGGACGCTTTTAATGCTTATATTAGAGGTACTTCTATCTCTCTCATGGCATATGAAAACAAGACTTTTAATGTAAGAATTAAAGAATTAGAGAAACAGATTGCAAAATTTGAAAGGCTTTTTATTTCTTCTAATGACCCTCAGTATAGGATGAAATTACAAAAACTCAGATATGAATTTAATTCCATTCTTAGCAAAAGAGCTGGTATTCAACTCTCCAATTCTAAAGCCAAATTTTGTTTAATGCTAACAGATCCGGACGGCTTTTAGCTAATTATCTACGCATTAAAAAAGATAAAACCCAAATAAATTCGATTCATGGCCCCAATGGGAAAATTGCCATATCGCAAAATGATATTGTTAATGAATTTCTAAATTATTATAATACTTTATATAATCAACCTAACTTTGTTGATTCTTCTTTAATTGATTCCTTTTTAAATGCTTGTGGATTACCCAAAATTCCCCTTTTAACTAAAAATAAATTAGATCTGCCCATTACTGAAGATGAAATTCGAGTAGCCATTAAATCTCTTAAACAAAAAAATCCCCAGGGCCAGATGGCATTCCAGCAGAATTTTACAAGGAATTTCAATTACAACTTATTCCTCATTTATTTAAATTATTTACCTTTTTTAGCTCCACAGGGGCTACTACAGGTTCTTTTGCTGAAGCTTTAATTGTTGTTTTGCCTAAACCTAATAAAGACCCTTCACTTGTTTCCAACTACCGTCCTATTTCCTTATTAAATCAAGATTGTAAGCTCTATGCTAAAGTACTTGCAACTAGGTTAACCTCTGTTTTAGACTCTATTATTCATCCAGATCAATCAGGGTTTATGAGAAATAGATATTCTGCAAATAATACAAGAACATTACTGCATGTTATTGAACAAGGGTCCAATTTACCTTCACCAGCAGGAGTGCTAGCATTGGATGCTGAAAAAGCCTTCGATAAAGTACATTGGCAATTTTTATTTCGTACTTTATTTGCATTTAATTTTGGTGATATATTTATTCGTATGATTTCTGCGCTTTATTCTATTCCTATAGCTCGTTTATTTATTAATGGCCAAACTTCAAACCAATTTCCTCTTTTCAGAGGTACTAGACAGGGTTGTCCCCTCTCCCCGCTCTTATTTCTTCTTGTAATTGAACCTTTGCTTATTTCAATTAGGAATTGTAATGATATTACTGGTATTAATATTAAGGAGGTTAATGTTAAAACACTAGCATATGCAGATGATATACTTTTATTTATTAGTAATCCTATTTCCTCACTTTCTCCTTTATTTGAGATCATCTCATCTTATTCCATACTTTCTGGTTATAAGTTAAACACTAATAAAACAGAATTTTTTCCTATAAATATTCATTGCACCTCAGATATGTTACCCTTGCAGGATATAATCTGGCAAAGAGAAACATTTAAATACTTAGGCATTTTGTTTTCATCTTCTATGAAAACTACGATATCATTAAATTGTGAGTTTATTTTACATTAAGGATAAAATATCTAAGTGGTCTTCACTTCATCTTTCGTGGTGGGGATAAATGGATTCCATAAAAATGACTATAGCACCAAAGATTTTTTACTCTTTAGCCATGATTCCTACCCAATTTCCTATGAAGTTTTACAAAGATATAGATCGGCTTCTTACTAAATTTCTTTGGAGCAATAGGGCACCTCGTATTACTTATAAAAAATTAAAATTGCCTAAAGGTAATGGAGGTTTTGGTGTACCGGATTTCTTGTGTTATCACAAAGCTTTTATATTGAAACAAAGTTCTCTGTGGTTTAATCACTCTCATTTGAATAATCCCCCTACATCGCTATCTATAGAAAAGAGTTTAATAAAAACCGTTTCCTTTACCTTCTTTGTTAACTATGTCCAATAAATCTATATTTTTCAATAAATCTGTTATTTTGAAATCCACTAAGTTAATATTACATGATTTCGATTTAATTTTTCGATCACCCATGTCCATTACTAAAGATATGTCGTTATGGTATAATTCAAATATAAAACTTACCAAAAATGTTAGATTTTGGCACTCATGGATTAAGGCTGGTATTTTTTACCTTAAAGATATTTATCATAACAATGCTTTTATCTCTTTTGATGTTCTAAAGGAGAAATTTAATTTACCTTCCTCTGATTTATTTAAATTATGAATTTTTATGCAATTCTATTTTAGATTCATTTCCTCATTTTATACCTTCTAATGCTCAGTCAGATTTATCAATTTACATTCGAACACTTTCTACTTTGCCTCATGGTGTTTCAATATTGTATAAAAAGATGACATCGTTTAAGGGTGACAATATTAATATGCTTTTGACATTTTGGAATAATGAGCTTTCTTTATCTTTACCTTATGAAACATGGAAAACTATTTGGCTTAATCGTATTTCAGGATGGTTACCTGTTTCGCTTAATCAAACAAACTCATATATTTGATATAATTGCTTATGGTCTCCACTGAGATTGTTTCAAGCTAAACTCCTCCCGACTTCAAAATGTTGGCATTGTAATTTACATATTGGTTCGTTAAAGCATATGCTTTTTGAATGTCCTTCTATTTTTAAATTTTGGACTGAAGTTTGGGATGTTATAAAAAAATACTTTTAATATTCATGATGATTTATCATTTGACTTGCTAATTTGTAAATCTGTCGTTCTTTCTCATAAATTAATTGACTTAGAAGGTAAACTTTTTAATTTCCTGTTATCAGCAGCTTTAAAATCCATTACCTCATGTTGGAAAGACGTTTCATTATTATCTGCTCATGTGTGGTGGTCATGGGTTATTTTTACCAGAAGAGGAGCCCATTTATCCTTGAATGGTGTTATTCATAATTGTAATTCTTTTCACTTATTCTGGAAACCTATTGATGTCTATTTATCTTCTTAAAAGGTATTGTTTCTATAAGTTACATATTCATTGATATTTTGCATAACTTCTATTTAATAGTAGTTCTATTTTTAATGATTATTATTATCATATGTTCAATTGTTCTTTTCCCTCCCTTTATAATTTTATGTATTAATATAAGAATATATTATATATTATATTGTACCTGTTATAATGTAGTGGTGTTGATAATTGTCATATATTATTATTAGGTACTTTTATTGTGCTATTTTTTGTATTGTCTATCTGTTAACTAAAAATTCAATAAAATATTTTGAACACAAAAAAAACATGCTTTAATTGTACACACAATTGATGTTTGCATCCTTCGCATGCCTCACCCTTTGTCATTTTATTATCATGCCCACTTTCCAGAAAATTTGGTGCATAATCCAGCTGTCTTTCAATAGGCAAAAAAACCTTGTCAAGCCTGAAAGTATCATCTAAATCTATCTCTTAAGAACCTACCATGTCCGCGACTCATCCATCCATCACTCATTCAGGCCATCAACACTAAAGTGTGCTGCTGTCTTCTCATCCAAAAATCCATGTACAAATTACTAACTATTCAGAACATGGCAGCTGAACCTATCCTCAATCTAAACCTTCATGAGTATACAAGTGTCTGGCTTTGCACCATCCCCATTGGCTACGAACTCGTTGGCACACCAGGGCAATTGGTGCATTCTGAATGGCTGCCTAACATTTTGGAGCTCCGAGCAGATTTAACAATCTCAACTCTTCTTTTCTACTGCTCTGCCGCTTTCCTCCCTGTTCAGCATCTCCCTAACCACGTTAGCCACTCTCTCTACTCTGAAAAAATGTGAAGTCTGCATGAGTGTACTAAAACAGAATACATACGTGTTAGAAATGGGGGTCTCTAATTGGCAGAGGTAGGTACCTTTGTCCAAATAGGGGCCCTTGCTTCTAGTTAGGGTAAGGGGGATACACTTATAAAATAACCCCTGCTCACCCCCTTGGTAGCTTGGCATGAGCAGACAGGCTTATCTCAGAGGCAGTGTGTAAAGCATTTGTGAACACATACAGTAATACAGTGATAACACTACAAATGGACACCACGCCAGTTTAGAAAAATAAGTAATCTTTATATCAAACCAAAACAAGACCAAATGACAAAAATCCACAATACAGTTATCAAGATATCCTCAACAATAGGTTATTCACTCAATTTAAAGTGTGTAGCAACTAATAACTCCACCTGGAGTTATTACGACGTTGTGTCAGATGAAAATCCCAAAGAACGGCACCGACCGCAAAGTGCACGGCGTCAGGTGCGGGGTCAAGCAGACCCCAAAGAACAGTACCTTGAAATTGATGAAAGCAAAGGCGGTGCACGGTGTCGGGGAGGTGATGCTTCATTGGCGCCGAGCGGCGTTGGTTCCTTATGACCCCATGGGAGGTGAGACATCGGTTCCTTACTGTGTCGGGGAGATGATGTCATGGTGGCGGCGAGGCGGCGGTTCCTTACGATGGTGCGGTGTCGATGGATTCAGGAGTCACCCACATCAAGTATCAGCTCTGCGTTGATGAAGCACCGGCATCGGTGAAGTCGAGGCTGCGGTGCAAGTCGGGACGGTGCGTCATGGACGTCATGAGCTGTGTCCTTGGCTCTGGTGCCGGCAGTGGCCTCGGTGGCAGCTTCAGAGTCGATGCAGCACGGCGTCGGCAGGCGTTGGGCCTACGGTGCAAGTCGGGCGGTGCGTTGTGCTCTTCACGAGCGGTGCCCATGGCTTCGGTGCAGGTTATGGCATCACTCGCCGGCGTCGGTGTTGCAATTTCCTTCTGTGGCCGCTGGAACAGCAGTTCCAGATGCAGAGAGACAGAAGAAATTAAGTATTTGTGTCCCTGAGACTTCAGAACAGGAGGCAAGCTCAATTTCAAGCCCTTGGAGATCTTTTCCTCAAGCAGGGTACAAAGCAAACAGCAAAGTCCTTTTCTCCTTTCCTTGGCAGCAAGTAGCCACTGCTGGCCAACCCCAGACAGCAACCAGCACAGGGGCAGTATTCCTCCTCAGCTTCTCCAGCTCTTCTCCTTGGCAAAGGTTCCTCTTGAGTCCCAGAAGTGATTTAAAAGTCTGGGGTCTGGGCCCCTCTTTTTACACACAAAAATCCTTTGTTCTCTGAAGGCAGAGAGTGTCTGTACCCAGCCAAAACCAGTTTTGTCCTCACTGGCGCAGCTTCCTGGCAGGAGGTTGAGACAGCATTGTGGCCCCTGCTCAATAAGCCCTCAGCTGACCCCACAGACCTAAAGAACTACCGGCCCATCTCGCTCCTCCCCTTCGCGGCCAAAGTTGCGGAGAAAACAGTCAACGGGGAACTGACAAGATTCATCTAAGACAACGTCGTTCTTGACCCGTTCTAATCCGGATTCCGAAGCAACCACAGCACCGAGACCGCCCTACTCGCCACCACAGATGACATCCGCACCCTCCTGGACCAAGGCCACTCCGCAGCCCTGATCCTACTCAACCTATCAGCAGCCTTCGATACCATCTCCCACCGCACACTCGTCGCCAGACTACATGACGCCGGCATACAAGGAACCGCCCTAGACTGGATCCGATCATTCCTCACCGGAAGAAGCCAAATGATCAGACTGCCACCCTTCCTCTCCGATCCCATGGAAACCACCTGCGGAGTCCCTCAGGGGTCATCACTAAGCCCGACCCTCTTCAACATCTACATTGCCCCCCTCGCCGCCATCGTCCGACAACACGGCCTCAACATCATATCCTAAGCTGACGACACCCAGCTCATCCTCTCCCTCACCAAAGACCCCAGCACTGCCAGACTCAACTTCCAGAAAGGAATGCAGGACGTCGCAGTCTGGACTGACCAACACCTGCCAGAAGCTCAACGCCGAGAAGACAGAAGTCCTCATCCTCGGAACCACCCCTTCAGCATGGGACAACACCTGGTGGCCCACCGCCCTCGGCAGCCCACCGACCCCCTCGGACCACGCCAGAAACCTCGGCATCATACTCGACTCATCCCTCACCATGAACCGACAGGTCAACACCGTCGCCTCCAGCTGCTTCAACACCCTCCGCATCCTCCGTAAGACGTTCAAATGGATCCCCCATGTCAAGAAAGACAGTCACCCATGCACTCATCACCAGCAGACTGGACTATGGAAACGCACTCTACGCCAGCATAAACAAGCCCCTATTCCACAAACTCCAGACGATACAGAACACCGCCGCCAGACTCGTCCTCGGCATCCCTCGGCACAAGCACATCAGCCAACACCTAAGAAAGCTCCACTGACTCCCCGTGGAGTAAAGAGTCACTTTCAAAATCCTCACCCACGCCTACAAATGCCTACACAACACCGGACCCAAATACCTCAATGACAGAATCACCTTCCACGTACCCAAAAGAAACCTCTGATCAGCCAACCTCGCACTGGCCGAAACCCCGTGCATCCACAGAGCCAGAGCAGGTGGAAGATCCTTCTCTTACATCGTGGCCAAAACCTGGAACGAGCTCCCGGCAGACAACAGACGCACCCCCTCCCTGAACACCTTCAGAAAGACTCTCAAGACCTGGCTCTTTGGCTAAACAGATCTGCTGACCCCCCCCCCAGCACCTTGAGACCCTCACGGGTGAGTAGCACGCTTACAGTTCCCTGATTGATTGATTAATTGATTGATTGAAGGCAGACCAGGCCCATTCAGGTGAAAGGAAATCTCCTCCCCCTACTCTAAATGCAACCCAGGTCAATTTGGCCCAGCCCTGACTGAAGCAGTTTTGCACAAGTCTGGATTTGAACCAAATCTTCCCCACGTACCTTCCTTGACCAAATGACCATCGCTCAGTAATACTAATAAACTGGTACAGAGCTGGAGGTCATTGGTCTGGTTTCCAGCTATCATCTTGTTGCACTTCACATCATATATTTAGAGACTGGGAAAAAACATACACACCTATCCGATACCTTCCCATTCTGCCTGCAGCTCTTTCATAGCAGCTCATAGCCCACGTTGCTATATTAGGTATTGACTTATTAACTGCAAGTAACAAAAGGAAAAAAGTATTACCGCCAAACTATCTATGTAAACCATCCTGTACTCTACATGATGCCCGCTCCTCCCAGTGGGCACCCTAACCCTCTGCGGTACTGAATTGGAGGCAGCGCTGGCCTATTCAATACTCCGGTCCCTCTCCAGTAGGAATGTTAAGCACCAACGTTGTCTGACCTCTCTATTGGTGCCGGGACTGCCGATCCAAAAAAGGACTCTGCAGCAGGGTTAAAACCCCTGTTATCTCTTAAAGGCCTCTCCCCCAAAGTTTGTGCAAGGTGTGGCTTCATTGCCCTGAAGTTGGACCTGGCTGCTGCCCTCTGTCGACATCTGAATGCAGCCCGATTCTAGCCTCCTGGCCCTGACGGGTGCCACCCATGACTGAAGCCCAGCAGACATTGCACTTTGTGCCCTTCTTGCGCAGGGCAAAAGGAAGCAAAGAATTGTAGGCACAGGGCAATTACGTGAGCTGCTCCGAATCACAGGGTGTTGTCGCTGACCCCTGAACCTAGTGGTCAATGGGGCCGAAGTCGGCAGCTCGGGACGTTACCCAACTTTACACCAGTGAGCTTTCCATCCATAGCTTCCATCTAGTGAATGCACAACAATGTAAGTATGAAATCCATCTATTAAGTATGTCAAGTTCGAAATCAGATGCAATGCTGTGACTTGTATGTGCTGCCTAAACAAGATGTCCAGAAGTGCGTTCGGTGATCCCTGTGGCAAAGAAGAGCTTTTATCGACCAATATAATTAATAAAACATAAGCAATCCACACTGGTGTGGTTCAAACCCGATACTTGTTGCCTTAGTAATCAAGGTTCTGTCCGTGCGCTTTTCAGTTTCTAAATGCCCTGACAGAGCAGTAAGTTTGGAAATGAAATAAAATAAAGTGCGACAAATGCAGAGAACCGCAAGGCCTTACCGCTTCTCATAGCAGCTTGCCCTGGCATGGATTCTAACCAGTGCCTTTCGTCTAAATAATGTGCTGCTGTTGACCTGCGTTGAGATGGGTGCATTATCTATCGTGTTGTTTTCCCGGTATGTTCGCTCCGTGAGATACTTTAACTACAGTGGAGCAGAGGAGGTGACTCGGTACCCAGTGACAATGAAAAGAAGTCCATCACACCTGTATAAAAGGACTCTCTTTTGGCTGCATTAATCAGTACTACTAAAGGGATTTAGCCAAATGCCGCTTTAAAAAATCAGCCCCCCTTGTTAACATTCTAGTGATCTGCAACCCAAGGTTTACCGTTGGGCATACGCATTTCCACACTTCAATGCGGAAACTGGTCTGTGAACCCTGTTAGGACAATTATATATGTACAATTCTGTGTTAATAACTAAACATGAACCTGTAATCTAGTGACTAATCGTGATCAAATTTGGTCGCCATGATTAATGAGCTATTAGCCCGGTGGTTCATTTAAACAAGCGCAGACGTTGCCAGCACTATTTGCCACTAGTTCAGCACAGCTGCTGCTAAGGCGCTACATACGAACCGAACTTGCTCTAGTTTTTGACCAGACTATTTACAGAAGCTTGCAGCTGGTGATAATAAATATTAAGTATATTACGACAAAATGGGTGCAAAATTAAGTTTTACCCTTTACTACCCATTTATCACAGTGTGTTATACGTCCGGCACAAAGCACCCCAGAGCTACTATAACTGCAACTTGCACAGGAGTGCCTTAGCGCCCAGCCTTACTTCCGGTGTCTAAATGGTGCCATAGCTGGATTATTAAATTGCATCAGATGATAAATGTGATCAGCAGTAACCCCTCCCCTGCAGAAAGTAGGGAGTTATTTTTGGGATAGACACCTCTGCATTTGTGTGACCTCATTGTTTCAGATTCCAACCAATGCTCATGTAAGATGCCCACGTAAGATGAACTTCACAATGATGGCGGTGCAGTGACTTCACGAACAGTGGGGGAGCGTTGACGGAGCAGTTCGATGTATGTAGTAACAACCTTAACTGCAGGTTTGTTTGGAAAGTCGGAGGGGGGGACAATGGACTACCCACTACCCGCTTTTAACACCCTCCCCACACCATAGCCTGCCAATCGTCACAGTTTACAAGCGCCTTCTGTCCACCTGTCTTAATGACATCTGGTCCCAACCTCTTACCATGCGCCATTGAAACTACAGGCGCATCGCTAACTATGACTGCACCCGAATTGTTACCCACTCCATTCCTCACTCCAGTGGCACAGTTGTGCAGAGGGACCGCGAGTTCATGGTTGCTTTCAAAGTGCCCCATAGGCTATTCCATTACCCTCGTGGTGCACCGCGATTCAATAACCTTCTGGTTCCTAGTGTCTGCAAGATGGCCTCCCCCAGAGGTCCGCATAACTGGATCTCGTACCTACCATCAACTACAGTCTCATCGGTAACCATCTGGCACAGCCCTACCTTAGGATACAACTATCTCCTAGTCAGCTAATCTCTCGGTAAGTGGGTTCCAAATAGGTACCCCGCAGAAGGCTTTGGGAGGTTTACGGGAGTGCATCCTTTGCTGACCCAGGTAAATGCTAGCAGTAACCAGCGTAAACAAGAACATACAATCAGAGGCCTCAACCGCCCGCATTGACGATCACGCAGAGCCTCCGTTTCCCTGATGTTAACACCTTGTGAACGGCTGTGCCCAGCTGAGCTTGGAGCATGGGCCCTTCACCGTAGGTGCCCGTGATACCTGACTGAGCAATCTCAGAGTTGTGCCCTGCGCGCGCTTTGCCCTCATGCGCTGTGAAGCCTAGAATGCCCTGTTCCAACATGAGGGAAATGAGGGCTCCTGGGGGTGGCATTCATGGAATGTCCACCCCTGGGCAGCTTCGGGCTGTTTGGTACAGTCCTCAAGCTGCAGCTGATTGGTGCGGGTGGCCACCTGCCTTAGAACGCGGCGGTTAGACCTTTGCGTTCTCTGTCAGGCGAGAGGGTTTTCAGAGGTAGGAGGCTTTGTTTTGTTGTTGAGCCCATAATTATATTTTATTAATAATCTGTCCGTTGCCGCTATGGCTGAGTCAGCCGCGACAGTGAGGGAGGCCCTGAGATTGTTGTGCGGGCGGGAAGATTTGCTTATGCCCAGTGTCCTTTCCCAAGCATGGACAGGCTTTGAAAGGAAAAAGAGAGCGTCGGCTGATGGCGTGTCTGCGGCCGTGCTTGCATGCTCTTCGAGCGATAGCTCGCCTGAAGCGGTAGTTTTTAAAGGCAAAGTTATTTCTGCTGGTAATGAAGTTCCTTAAGGAGTAGCTCCCCTTACCTCCATCGGGCAGGTTGTATCGTCAGATGTGAGGAGAGGGAGGGGCAGGTCGCGCACATGCGCGTTAAGAGGCAGGCTCATGGGGAGAGGAAAATCCCTTAAAGGAGCCAGGTTTATTAAAGGTGAGGAGTCCTTTGACGAGAAGCTTACAATAACGCCTCCTAGTGGTAAATTTCAGTCAGGAACTTGTGATTTTGAACAGGGGGATTCTTTAACTGAATGTCAGGTAAAGAAAAGCATACAAATTTTTGGCAGGAGGTTTAATTTGTCTCAAAGTGTGCCAAGTGTTTCAGGTGAGAGGTCTTTGTCCCCTATGATTTCTAGTGAGGATGGTGATGTTGTATTAAGACACAATAAAGCACAAAGGGGTGCACCATCCTTTAAAGACAAAGATAAGCAGTTAAGTCTACTGTCAGACAGGGAGGTTCAGGGTTATAATGTCAGTCAAGATAAAGATAACTTAGTGCTGAAGAGTGATGTTGGTAGGAAGCAGGCTATGTCTACTAAAGAGGGGCAGGCTCCTGAGGGTTCTGGGAAATGGGTGTGGGTTCATGATGAGGGCAATAAAAATAGTTTGGCATTGTCAGCTGAAAAGGGTGCGCCAGAGTCAGCAAGTTATGGCGACTTGCAGACCAACGCAGGGAAAATGCTGCAGAAAGATAACAAGTGCAGTAAAAAATCGCCCGGCAGGTCAAAAACGTCCTGTGATGCGATGGATGAGAAAAGGGAAGATTTTGATGCGGTCTTTCCTGCGTCGTCGGAAGAAAAACGAATTTCACACTTGAAAAGGACTGTAAATTGGAAGGTTGATGATGGTGGGATGGGGTTTGGCGAACATCCAGGCAGTAGCGGGGGTGGGAGGAGCGTTCATTTTGATGGGGTGGTAGGCGATGACAACATATTTGATTTGGAGGAGGGGGAAATTGAAGATGATAATGACATTGAAACCTGGCCGGGGACTTTCAAAGCATACAGTGGGTGGGTCTCTAAAAGGCTGTCCAAAGCTCATATTTTTCAGGAAAAAGATACTGAGGATACCTGGTTTGATGCTATGGGGCGGAAAAGAAGCCAAGAAGGGGAGAGAAGGAAGAAAACATCGAATTGGGACAAGTCGTTAGGAACAGGTGAGAAGCAATTGGAAGATTGGTATAGAAAAACATGTATTAAAAAACGTAAAGCATCCGATGTGACAGTTGAAGATAAAGGCGTGGGGACTGACGGCTGTTCAAACTGTGAAAAAACTGATGCATTGTCTGGTAAGGAAGTGGTAAACAAGAAAGACAAAACGAAGGGCGAGTTATCAGATTCAAATAAATCTAAATGCAATCATGATGCAAACGGAAGTGAAAAAGAAGAAAAATCAAAATCAGAAGATTTAAAAAGACTTCCTTATATGGGTTTATCTGTGCCTTTGGGATCCCATTTGAGTAAAAACACAAAAGAGAAAACCTGGAAAGGGGAATTTGTGGACGTTTTTAAGCTTCTCCACAGAGAAATTCAATCAAAAGAGGGATCTAGGGAGGAAGCTTGGGAACTAGCTAAAAGGCCATGGGTACCCACTACTATAGATTCATGGACTTCAGCTTTTCTAATTTTTGCAAGTGTATACTGGGAGAAGTTTCCAGATAGATCAGCGTCAATTTTTAAATATCTAGACACTATTAGGAAGGCTCACACGGAATTTGGGGGTTTTGCCTGGCTTCTTTATGATGAAGAATTTAGAGCTAGGCTGGTCCTTATTCCCGAAAAGCCCTGGGGAGAAGTTGATAATGAATTATGGGTGCAGTGGATGTATCCCCAGAGGCCTCCTCCTACTATGCATACAGCGAGCGATCTTGCTGTTTTCTATCAGCCTTTTCTTGGCAGACCCACCTTGGGAGAGGTGGGTAATTGGGTCAAACCACAGTCAGCATATTCGGGAGCATGCTGGAATTTTAACAGGGGGAACTGCCAAAAGAACCCCTGCAGATACAAGCATGAATGTTCAAAATGCGGAGGCCAGCATGCGATATTACAGTGTTTTGGGGAACAGGCAAACTGGGGGAATTTTGGGCAAGGCAGAGGAAGGGGAAATTCATTCCAGCCTAATTACAAGGGCTTTTACCCCAATTGATACACAGAAGTTATGCTACTGGTTGAAATACTATCCATTGAGGGATAAGGCTGCCAAATTGGAATGGGGGTTTAAAGAAGGCATCCTATTAGGATATCAAGGACCCCGATGACGTAGGTTTGCTGAAAATTTAAAATCAGCTAAAGAATTCCCACAGGTTACTAAACAAAAACGTTTATCAGAAGTTGCAGAAGTGAGGATGGCAGGTCCATTTTCTACATTGCCATTACCAGATCTTATTGTAGCACCATTGGGCGTGGTGCCAAAGAAGACACCAGGCAAATTCTGCATGATTCAGCATTTGTCATGGCCACAAGGTTTATCAGTTAATGACTTTATCGCTAAGGAGGATACCATGGTTCAGTTTGCGTCAATTGATGTAGTGCTAGAGCTGGTAAGGAAAGTAGGATCGAATGCAGAATTGGCGAAATGCGACATTAAGTCTGCCTTTAGGTTGTTACCAGTACACCCTCTAGATTTCTCGTTGTTAGGTATTCACTTTGAAAGGCAATTTTTTGTGGACAAAGTGCTGCCTATTGGATGTGCAGTTTCATGCAACCTCTTTGAAGAGTTTAGCTCTTTTATTCAATGGTGTTTCGTTTTCAGGCCAGGTCATGTTCAAGTAACTCATTATCTAGATGACTTCCTGTTTATAGGTGCAGCTGGCACTCAGCAATGGAGCAGAGCTCTTCAGTTTTTTAAGTCATTGGCCGAAGATTTGGGCATACCTCTGGCAGATGAAAAGACCAAAGGCCCTTCGAATTGTTTGGTTTTCCTAGGTATTGAGATAGACACAGTCAAAATGGAAGCAAGGCTACCTGTGAAGAAAGTGAAGGAAATGGTGGATATTCTGGAGCATGCCAAGTTATCTCCTAAGTTAACGCTGTATGAAATGCAATCTCTGTTGGGACATTTGAACTTTGCTTGCTGAGTGGTGAAGGCTGGTAGATCTTTTTGCAGAAGATTAGGTTTTGCCATGTCGGACGTCACCTTACCTCACCACAAGATTAGAGTTTCAGCAGCCATGAGAGCAGACTTTGAGGTCTGGCTAATGTTCTTGAGAGCTTTCAATGGTATTACAATGTGGTCACTGGATGAGGACTTTATATGGTAAATTCAAATTTTTTCTGACGCGTCAGGGGCCAATGGTTTTGGGCTCTTTTGGGAAGGAAAATCGTGTGCAGAAAAGTGGCCATCAAAATGGATTTCTGAGAGAAGTATAGCCTTTTTCAAATTTTTTTCCTCTGCTGGTTGCATTAGCGGTATGGGGTAAGAATTTATCAAACAAAACAGTAATTTTTCACATTGATAATAAGGCTGTGGTTGATTTAGTGAATGGTCAAAAGGCTAAAGACTGACTTCTTAAGTTGTTACAAAGATTCATGTTAGATTGCCTTATGCACAACATAGTTTTTAAGGTTAAACACGTACCAGGAACAGATAATAATATAGCAATTGCGTTATCTCGTTCCCAGTGGCTGAGATTCCATGGTTTGGCGCCCGGAGCAATCCCGGTGAAAACCCAGATTCCTCAAGAGGTATGGGACATAGCAGACTAAAAATACAATATCTTGTTGAAAATCCCCTAGCTCCCAGTACAAAAATAACTGCTTATAGAAGAGCATGGTCTGAATTTCTAGAGTTAGGTGCTTCATTTAGACTCGGCAATGGAATAGGTTTGGAAAGACGTAGGGAGGATATCTCAAGTTCATAATGGCCAACATAGAACTAAATATTTACGCTACTACAATTGCAGGCAAACTAGCAGGACTCTCTTTTTATGGTAAGTGTTTTTGGGGCTACGAGCCATCAGCTGGGGAACTGGGTAGAAGAATGTTACAAGGCTGGGCAAAAATGAAAAAAACGTGGACAGTTTCTGAGAGAGCCCATAACATTGAAATTGTTATTCAATATCATTCTGACTTTACCACAAATTTGTTATTCGAATTTTGAGTTCTTATTATTCAAGTTGTGTATGGTTTGGCTATTTTTTGGAGCCTTCAGGATCTCGGAGTTACTGGGCAGATCCGATATTGAGGGCCTTCAAATATCAAATGTTTTAATAACCAAGCTGTCTCTACGAATTTTGTTGGAAAAATCAAAGACAGATCATATAGGTAAAGGAGCTACAGTGGTATTGCAGAAGCTGGGCGGCCCGCTATGCCCGGTAAAAGCTTGGTTTGAATTTAAAGCAGTAGGTGGTGCTTCATCTATTTTTATTTTTAGACATCACAATGACTCTCGCTTAAAAGCATCACAGATTCTGTCAGTATTGAGAAAAGCATTGAGTTTATAAGGTAATAATCCTAATAATTTTGGTACTCATTCGTTCAGAATAGGCGCAGCTTCAGAAGCAGCCAGGCGGGGTATCTCTTTCAAGCAATAAAAAAGTTTAGGCCGGTGGTCTTCCAATTGTTGTTTGAGATGTGTTAGAGAGAGGATTTATAATTTCATTATATATTCTAACATTGTTTCTCTTTTTAGGTAGTTTGTTGGGCCCGTCTACATCCATGGCAAACGTTTGCATTGTTGGACATTCGTTCATATAATGGGCGGCAAATCAAGCTGAGAGAAATCATTATGGACAAAACCTTGGTTTATGTTTTGATGATCTAAAAATTGATTGGTGGGGCAAAGGTGGTATGAAATGGGGTCAATTGATGCCATTTTTAAGCAAGCTGCATTTGTTAAATAGATGTCCGAAAATTTTGCTTATTCATTTAGGTGAAAACGACATTGTACAACTTTCAGCTCTTGGGTTGTTGATAGAAATGAAAGCAGATTTAGAATTAATAATCAGATCCTGGCCTAACACAAAATTAATCCTGACTGCTCTAGTGCCTAGGAGGGTTTGGAGGGGAGCGGAGAATTTTACGGCTGTAGACAGGGCCAGAAGGAAAGCAAACAGAGAACTTCACCGTTTTTGCAGTATTAATGGCATAAATTGGCTGGCTCATACCGATATCACTAAGGAAGATTTTCAGTTTTTCTGCCCAGACGGGGTCCATCTTTCCTACATAGGAAATTAGTTATATTTGCTGAATATTAAAGAGAAGTTATCCGATATGCTGGGCTTAAAAACTTGGTGTTAGGAAGGGAGCTGTTTAAACAGCAGCTTTTTTCTCCACGTTTTGAATCCTTGGCTTATAGCCAGCATGAAATATTTTATTTAACTGTTACAGTGACAGTGAAGTTTTTTCGTAGCAATTCAATTTTTAAGTTCAGAGTTTTTCATTCCTAATAAGGTTTTCATAGCTCTTACGATTTATTTAAATTTATATAATATTTTTACAAGAAACAAGCCTAGGGGGGACAGGAAAAACGCATGTTCAGGGTTTTTTCCTGGTGGCAGATTTGGACGAGATTGAGGCAGGCAGTAAGGGTTGGGACAGTCAGAGTAGCTAAGGACAGAGGGAAAACAGATGACCGAGGAATGAGGCAGGAGGTAGGCAGGGGGCGAAAGGAAGGGATTGGGGAGGAGGTTTGGTGGAACAATGTTGGGAAAAGTTTTCATGGGGATTCAATTAGGGGCGGCCGGGGGTGTTAGACTTGATTTTTGTATTAGTGAGGCCTTATCAAATTTGTTGTAAATTACGTAAGCTGCATGCCTGTCCAAATAAAGTGACCTTTTACCCGATATGGACTGTGGTGTACTTATTGCCCGATGAGGGCTCCTGGGGGTGGCATTCATGGAATGTCCACCCCCCGGGCAGCTTCGGGCTGTTTGGTACAGTCCTCAGACTGCGGCTGATTGGTGCGGGTGGGCACCTGCCTTAGAACGCAGCGGTTAGACCGTTGTGTTCTCAGTCAGGCAAGAGGGTTTTCAGAGGTAGGAGGCTTCGTTTTGTTGTCCCTCCCATCCTCCCTATATATTTTTCAGGTTAGCTTTGCAAAATTGTTAGCTAGGTTTTTGAATTGTAATTTATGTGTTTTTTGTAATTGTCGCTTGGACAGGTGGCAGATTTGGACGAGATTGAGGCAGGCAGGAAGGGTTGGGGCAGTCAGAGTAGCTTAGGACAGAGGGAAAACAGATGACTGAGGAATGAGGCAGGAGATAGGCAGGGGGCGAAAGGAAGGGTTCGGGAGGAGGTTTGGTGGAACAATGTTGGGAAAAGTTTTCATGGGGAATCAATTAGGGGTGGCGGGGGGTGTTAGACTTGATTTTTGTATTAGTGAGGCCTTATCAAATTTGTTGTAAATTACGTCAGCTGCATGCCTGTCCATATAAAGCGACCTTTTATCCCATATTGACTGTGGTGTACTTATTGCCCGATGGTGGTAGCGGGGGAGAGATTTGTGGAAACCTAGCTACTTTCCACCAACTGGAATTTAGAATTCAATTTTTAGCACCTCAGACTGTTTCTCTAGGGTTCACTTCATGCTGGAGACAAGGCAGCCCCCTCATATTCTGCGGTCTCCCTCGAACCAAACGCAATACCCAAACCTCTGACACCATCTGACATGCCCTTAAGCCACAACGTTGCTCATCTCAACTTTATTTGACACGTTTCCGTAACGCTCCGGCCATCTATGGGAGACATTAATTTCTGGCCTGTTTGCTTCTAAAGGTACCAGGCACCCGTCACCCGCTGCTTCGCACCACCATCCTGGCTGCAGGTGCCAGTGTGGCAGGACCGGTGTGTTCCTCCTGTGATTCACGCTGTTCAGTTTCCTTCGGCGACAAAGCTGGGAACTGATTGTCCTAGTCGCCTTTTTGGCCATGCTTGCGACAACGCCCCTCTTGGCTGATTGGGTTGTTTAAACCCAAACTCCCCATATCATTCGTTGACCCTTTCTTTGGCGCATTCTCATGCCCTACTGCTGCCATGCCCTTTGTCTACCACCCACAGGGATGTGGGGGGGGGGAGGGTACGCTACCCTCAGTCTAGGGTTGGCTGCACCTCCCGGTCGGCGGTAAAATTCATTTTTCGATTGAGCATGTCACAAATTTCGGACTGCCTTGTATTGCACAGTTTGCCTAAAAATTGCTTGGACCCTTACCATATTTTTAGGTCGAGCCTAGCAGTGTGCATGCGCTGCTCTGCGAGGCATGATATTTCTACTCGGGTGTTAAGACCACGCCCACTACTTTTCATTTGTTTCTTCCTGTGCCTTTCGGAATTCCTTTATTATTAATGGTAGAACGTTGGTGTTGGTCCCGCCTTTAGGTGTGTTTTTCGGGTTATGACGACTGGCCCTGTTACAGGTCACCTTACTATTTGACTTACTTATCGTGTGTTGGCGCACTCTTTTTTTTCAATAAATTGGTCCCATGCTGCGAACACAGCTTTATCATGGCCGCGCTATATTTGTCAACACTTATTTGATAATGTCACTGCTGCCTGGGCAGCAACCAGCAGGCATGAAAGGTTTAACTGTGTAACTGTGCCACTTGTTTCTTTCTTTACATTGCTCCCACCCCATTTGCAATCCTACTATATACATTCATTTTCATTGTTTCACATCCTCTAGCATGGCAGTAGATGGACGGTTTCAAACGGGACTCCATTACAGTAAGCGTAGGCTGTACGCGCTTGGAACATGCGGCGCTCTGCACGTTAAATTCATGTTGCAGTACCTTATTTCAGCCGCTGTCCTGGGGCGCTCACCTCCTCTCCAACCCCTCCACCACTCCGACGACTGTCCAGAGGGCATCAATCCATACTGCTGCTCCGCTACTCCCAGCTCAGGGTGGGGCCGGGTGTTTTGCACTGGAATAGATGGGGGGTACAGGGATCCCGTGTGCATCCTTTGCTGAAGCTTCCCCCCCCAGGCCCCTGAGCTCCCCGCAGGGCTCTAGCAATCTGTCCAGGGGGGCATCAATCCCTGCCGGTGTTGTCCTGCCGCTCCCGGCCCAAGAGAAGTGGGCTAGGCATTTTGCGCCAATATTGGTGGGGGTGGCAGGAGTCCCACGTGCAGCCTCCGCGGAAGTACTCCTAGATTTATTTTTTATTGCTTGAATCCCACCCCAGCCCTTCCTTCCCCTCCTCTCTCCAGGGCTGTGTGTGGGGAGATACCACATCCCATCTCCAGGGCAGCTAACGGTCTGCCGGACAGATACTGGCTGCGGTCCAGTGTGCGCCAAGCCAGGATGCATCCCCTCCACCTCACAGCAAGCAGGGGCTGGCTGCCCGGGCTGGAGGACTGCTGGCACACAGGAGGCGGGAGGGCACGGGCACAGAGCCCTGGCAGAAGCTGCGGTGCCCCGGCCCTCCGCCAGCTCAAACCCTTTTACTCCCTTTCTCAACAGCACATGTGCAGACAAAAACAGACTTTAAATGAAAGGAGGTTGGCTGTGGGGGATGGGAGGTGGGGAGAACGAAGGAAGGAATAAAGCAGCCGCCTCTGGTGTTGCGTCACGTGGAAGCAGGCAGGCACCCCTGGAACACGGCAGGGTTGGTGCAGACCTGCCTGCCCACAAAGAGGGTTGAGAGCATTTCCCACAATGTTGGCACCACTTTCTGCAGAACATAGGGACGTGTAGGAGTAAACATTAAATACGGGAGGTCAAGAAGATTCATTTAGCAAAAATAAATCTCTTACCATTTTAATTTTCTGGAAGGACCACAGTAGGAAGGCGAAGTAGTGGCATCCTCTGCTGAGAAGGTCAGTAACCCCACCCAAGAGGAAATCTGGCCACCAGACTGACACACCCCAGTCACCCATGAGTCAACAGAAGTAGGGCCCAGCTAGGGCAGTTGTATCTCCTTCAGAGCTCGGTCGGTGCTCACACTTCATAAACAAGGATAGCAGTACGGGTGCAAGGAAGAAGGTTTTCTATCATCAGCAGTAAAAAATAGGGCTCCTAAAGTAAAGGGTACCGATGACGCACGGTGTCCAATATGTTCCTCATTAAGATGCGCTTCAAAGAGTTTGCCCAACAGACCGCCTCCGTTCATGCACATGTCTGATCTTTAATAGAGACAGATAGTCAGGACCACTGGAATTATGCGATTGTGAGGCCGCTGCGTTTTTCGCATAATTATGGATTTACCGCCTTTGCCACATAATCTAACATCTGCATAATCTTTAGGTTTAAAAAAAAATGTTTAAAGCTCAAACGGTTTAAAAGTTTGTTAACCCCGGGCGTAGTGGGCGTAGCGGGGCTACGCGGAGGGCCACGGAGTTGAGAACAAACTCCGTGGAACTCCGTGGAGCTCCGCTACGCCACCCGCCTCCCACCCCCCCTATTAACAATTGCTTAAAACTGAAATAAAACTACTGTTAAAGTAAATAAAAACCACTTACCTTGGCTGCGGCGTCCCGGGCTGCTCTCCTCCTCTTCATCGCCATCTCTGGGAAACTGCGCATGCGCGCATGCCCGCGCATGCACATTTCTCGTGAGGAATGCGCGGGCGCATGCGCAGCGTCCTTAGAGACGGCGATGAAGAGGAGGAGAGCAGCCCGGGGACGCCGCAGCCAAGGTAAGTGGTTTTTATTTACTTTAAAAGTAGTTTTATTTCAGTTTTAAGCAATTGTTAATAGGGGGGGGTGAGAGGTGGGGGCTGCCAACTCCGCTCCGCCGCGCAGTGTGTGGAGATTTGCCTACTCCGTGTTCTCTGCGGAACGCGGAGTAGGCAAATCTCCGCACACTCCGGGGGCGGAGCGGAGGTCCCTGCCCGGGGTTACAACACATGTTGCTGCGGAAGTGGAAGGCTCTTCTTTGCGAAGGTTGATTGATCAGTTTTCATTATTGCTATATTTGGGCATTAAACTTGTACTAACGAGGTACAACTTATGCCCAGATAGTGCTAACAAGTGTAAGAATGAAACAATAATGAAATAATACTATCACCAAATGTGGCACATTACGCCGCATAATTTGTATTTTCTTGCCAAATAATTTGATCAACCCAGCCGCATAATTTGGCCCTTCTCTGCTGCATAATTCTAGTGGCCCTGCAGATAGTCCAAGAAACATGCTGAGGTCATGTTATGTGCAGGCATGTCTTCACAGCAACTACACTAAAAGACCAGATTTGAATACGGTGCTTGCGCCTGCAGTGGAATGAACTGGTTTATTTCTATGCAGTAGCCCCTGCACTGGTCCCCATGACACTTTATTGCCATCAACTGGGAAGACATTCTGAAATCCTGAGATGTCTGTACCTGGAAGTGGATCCCAATATCGGGGAGCCAGAAAGGCGAGTACATGCATGAGTGCAGGGTGCAGAGTACATGCGCGAGCCCCTGCCCTTCCACTTAGTCAGCATCTTTTAACAGCCAGGGATTTCCTGAGGAGTGGGTGTTCCCGTCAGAAAAAACGAATAAATAATTCTACTCACCATATGTCCGCCTCTGCAGTCCAAAAACACACCTCCCACTCTAATGGGCTTCCTTGCCATAAGTGAACATGTACAACGCATGTTATTTCACACTAAAAGGTCACATGGACCCATTGCTAAAAATCACCATCGCAAAGAACCCCAAAATTTTTTTTTCCTTTCGTGACTTAGATACATATTAAAGTGCTCTAAAAATGGTAATTTCCATGATTCCTGCAATTCATTATTTTTCCATGGCACAAGAATGAGTAAATCTGCTTATTCTGGACACTGCTCTGAGGAGTCCTTGGCAGGCTATATATTGTACTATTTCATAGGTCTCACACAACTTTCCCTCCTGAAGGTCATTGCAGCCTTGGACATTCGCTGCAGCATGTGTATGAATATATGTATGAATGTATGTATGCAGCCAACTTCATTTTCAGTTGTGGCATGTTGCAGCTCCACAGGACTGCACACCAGCATCAGGGATTTCGTAATGTCCTGTGCCAGACAGATAATAATCAAACATGGCATCAGAAGGAACATGAGCTGTACTTCCTTGTGGTTATCGATTGCATTTATGGCCTTCATGAACCCTCCCACCCACGCCACCTCTCCCTCTATCCTTTCCCTGTGGTCTTGTACTTTACGGGTGTTGGTGATGACATCAGAGGCCTGGTGCAGATGTTCCCTCCTCCTCTTGTCAGCTTACCAAGAACTAACAGTGGGCTTAAAGCTCACCCATTGCTTACCATTGGTTGACTATATTTTCACTCTCACTTGCTTGCTTCTTATTTGATGGCTTGCCTTGTTCATCTTGTGTTTGTCCTTGTCCTGGAGCACAGACTCTTTACTCGTGTCCTTCCACTGCTCAATTTTATTGGACTAATTTCTTCTTTTTGCTTATTCACTCCATGAGAGTGCATGTATTTTCCAGTAGTCTCCCTCGTGTGCTTCTCTCCTCCTGTGTGCCATGTTGTCTCTCACCTATGTGTTTCTCTCCCCTGCGCTCTGTGTTGCTGTATCTCACTTCTCTTTTTCTCCCTTTTCCCTGTGTTGCTCTCCCTTGAGTGCAGCTTTTACCCTTCCCCCTGTCCATGCCCTCACAGACTTCTCTGTTGCCCTCCACCTCCACAATCCAATTTGTTTTATTTAACCTTATATTGTAACATTTTTTTAGAGAAAGGCAGCAAATTGTTGTCGGTCCTTTGCTTTCTAAATAAAATAGACATGATGCATGCCTAAAAAATTAAGTGACCACCAGTGGCTGTGTCACTGTCCCTTATACTTTTTTTTACTTTTGTTCATGCTGTACAGCAGATGCTCTACAGAATTAACCAAAGGCATTAGCATAGGCAATAGGTCTATTGACTTTGCCAGTGCTTGTTAAAAATTGACCTTTTGGCTTTGTGAAGGGATTAACATGACTATAGACTACAGGGTAGAAAGTTAGCAGAAAATCACACATCACTGGACTGCCAGAGAGTGTTTCCCTTGCTACATGTATGGCAAAGTCATCAAAATGCAGTGCTCTCTTCTTTCCTGCAAATAAATGCTTGGCCACATTTCTACGGAAGCCCCTTGTCCCCGAACATGAGTTGAAGTTGTTCTTAATTTCGTTTATGCCAATTACTAAAATGTGGTGGAGACTAGGCAGTAATCCCAATATCTCTTGTGGTGCAAGTGGGGAAGTTTTCCCAAATTCCGGATTTTTGACAGTCTAATCCTACTATTTACCGCACAATTTTTAAAGAAGTGTCTAAAATGCCACAGGTTTAACAACACGTTGAAATAGTATAAACACGTAATTTAGCATTATTCCTTGCTGTGGACATCAATAAGGTATGGCTAGACTTTGGAACATCTACCACTTCTCTTACTACTCCTGCTCTCAGACGTCAAGAAGACAGGAACAGGAACAGAAAGTAAAACAAGCATTTGCAATGCAATAGGTCTCGCATTTGCGAGAGTTTAAGCTATTGGCATTGTAAATGGCAATGCCTTTTATTTATGTTTTAAAAACCAACACGTAAATAAAAGGCATTATCATTTACAATGTCAACAGCTCAAACTCTCGCAAATGCGAGACCTATTGCATTGCAAATGCTTGTTTTTCTTACGGGGAGGCAACACGAACAGGATAGTGGGAGGGAAGCAAAAAACATGGATAATAGGGTTAAGAATGAACACAGTCAGCCCAAATACAACACCACATAATTAACACTTCTTAACACTTTAATCAGCCAATAGAGCAACATCAACCCTCATAACTTATCTCCAAGGTTAAGTCTGGTCTATGCGGATCTGTAACAAGTGCTCTCCAAAAATAATGGTCACAAACTGAAAGAACTGAGTGGTGTAGCAACAGCTCCAAACCTATCAATTCATCCCCGTGTGTATGCTCTATACAGGGCAAAACACATCTTTCAGAATCCTTGCGGAAAGCACCTTTGGGAAGCAGACGAAAATGTAAGATGAACTTGAACTATTTCATGCACCACTGTGAACTCTCCAGCGTTCCTTCCACAATGTTTTGGGGTGGGCTAGAAGTGAACTCTGCACTACTTACACAACTAACATGATATAAACGGGTGCAAAGGCTGTACAACAAACTCTTAACGTGAAGCTGTGCTGTGGTTACCAAATATCTTAGGTAACAGTATAACGCATGTACTTATAGACAAGTGTTGGCTTTTTGTAAGACGCTGAAGTCAGAGGCATACTATTAAGAGGCTTAAGTAGGAACGTGGAAGGTTAGGTAACAAGCATTTGCAATGCAATAGGTCTCGCATTTACGCGAGTTTGACCTATTGGCATTGTAAATGACAATGGCTTTTATTTATGTTTCAAAAACCAAAACATAAATAAAAGGCAATGTCATTTACAATAAAAATAGCTCAAACTCTCGCATTATTAAAGTTTGAGCTATTGGTGTTGCATTATTTAGCAATGCCAATAGCTCAAACTTTAATAATGCGAGACCTATTGCATTGCAAATGCTTGTTCTGATTGCCGCTCTCTTTCTGAAGTGTTCGCGTGTTTAAAACCGAGATTTACTCAAGTGTGTAGAGGCCGATAATAGTAACTGAGTAAACAGTTCCAATGCTTTCCAGAACTTCCAATATTAGCAGGAAATAGCCAGGAAACTGTCGAGAGTGAGCGGCCTCTTGCTGAACCTTGGAGTGATGCGCCTTTATTGTCATAGTTTGAATAGCGCTCCATAACGACTTTAGCCAATTCTATGCGCTGCAAATAACTGATGTTAATATTACTTAATATATGGTATTAAAATTTCCGGGCTCGGAAAGAGGGAAGGGCGAGTCTTACCGTTATTCCAACTCCTGATTTTCAGATCACTGCCTATGTCTTCCGCAGTCGTTCAACTCACTGAGCCATCCGGCCCAGTCAACCATTCAAATTCTTCTACACAAACTGATTATCGGGTCTTTTGTAGAGTACAGGGGCAAGGTAGAAGTTGTAAAAATAAGGCTGGCTGACTCTTTTCCAACTCTGCCAGCCTTTGAAAGGCACCAGCCTGTCAGGCAGTCTCCGAATTTGACAACACCTGCCCCAGGTGAAGAGATGAATTTATCAGAAATATCAATTTCCGACAATGTACATCGAATGTGCGAGGCCCTCCCCAGGACGCGGGCGGGAGGTAATGCAGACATATTTGTGCAGTGAGGCAATGTGCAAATCCGAGGCAGACGTTCCTCACGCCAGGCGGTTCACTGGACCCGCCTCTGCACAAAACCAGTGCCTACGGATCGATGATGACGTGCAAGTGATGGCACACAAATTGGTTGGATGTGGTGCAACTGACAGACTGCGCGTGCATTGTCGGGATGGCACGGGGTGGAACCAACTGCATGTGCATTGTCAGTATGGCACTGAGTGAAACTGACTGCGCCTGCATTGTCAGTATGGCAGTGAGAGAAACTGACTGCACGTGCATTGTCAGAACAGCCCCGGGATGGAACCAGCTGCACCTACATTGTCAGGATGGCACAGTGTGGAAGAGACCAACTGCACGCGTATTGTTAGTATGGCACCGGGGGTGCAACTGAATACGCGTGCATTGTCAGGATAGCACTGGGATGGAATCGACTTCACGCGCATTGTCAGATTAGCACTGGGATGGAACCGATGTCAGGATGGCACAGGGTGGAACCAACTGCATATGCATTGTCAGTATGGCACAGAGTGAAACTGATTGCACGTGCATTGTTAGCATGGCACCGGGGGTGCAACTGACTGCGCGTGCATTGTCAGGATGGAATTGACTGCACGTGCATTTTCAGGAAGCACAGAGTGGAACCAACAACTGCACGTGTATTGTCAGTATGGCACTGAGTGAAACTGACTGCGTGTTCATTGTCAGGATGGCACGGAGTGGAACCAACTGCACGTGGAGTGTCAGGATGGCACCGGGGTGCGATTGCCTCCACACATATTGTCATGCTAACAGCATGGTGCAATTGCCAGCACTTATGTTGTCATGCTAGCAGCATGGTGCAATCGACTGCAAATATATTGGCAGAATGGCAGCAGGGTGCAATTGGCTGTAACTGTATTGACATGAACAACAGACAGCACACATGTATTACCAGGATAGTGACAAGGTGCACTTGGCAGCACGTATATTGTTAGGGGCGTGAGATGGGTGCAGTTAGCTGCACGTGTGTTGCCAGGACGGCACCACAGTAATAGTGGCTAAATATACATTATGCCATCAGGGAGATATTGACTGCACGTATATACTGTCAGGATGACATCAGGGTGCTATTGACTGCATACACAGTGCCAGCCTGGCACCGTGGAGATATTCACAGCACATACATTGACTGTAAGAGTTACCTGCAGGAGTGTACAGGCACTGCGCTGTGCTGCACTGCACCGCGCTGCTCTGTACTGTGCTGCGCTGCACTGCACTGCTTGCACTTCCCCATTCAGCTGCTGCTTTGCTCTGCGTGCAGTTATTTGCCAAGTACTGGCTCTGTACACACATTCCAGTGGAATAGAAGGAATAATTCGGACAGTGGGCGCGGATTTTCTCTCCACGGCGGCCCCCGCACCCCAGCAGGTGGAAGGCCCACTGCACCCCAATAAAGTCGGTCTTTTACTAGCCAACCTGTGGCAGCGAGGCCCGTTTGCCTTGCTTGAAGTAGGGCCCCTGTTGGCACCTTTACTAAATGCTTTCGAGTTCTAAGGATCTCTGTGATGTCATTTCATACACGAGGACACACCGGGACTTGTATTTATTAATGTATTTATTTATGTTTCGTGGCTCTGACGTCATCCTAAACGGAGTACGGAACGGCAGCAGGTGAATATCCGCCTAAAAAGACAGGGCCCTTGCTACGCCAGGCCTCAAAGCACCCCTCTCCCTCACCTGCGGGCAGCCAGTTTGGGGAATGGAAATGTGTGTGGGGGGGGGGGCGTCGGAGGGGGTTGAACGGGGCAGCCTGAGTAACAAACGCACTGCTGCATTCAGTACAAGCTGCAGCTGAGAGGCAGTGCAGACCGGAAGTCCAAGACAGAAAGACGAGCACTGCACGTGCCATGTAAAGTTTAGGGCCAGGGACATCCATCCAATGTACTGTCGCACTATTGACCGAGGAAGCAGGGCGCTGGCAGCGCTACAGCGGAATGGCACGCTGACATCTACATCGCAGACGTGACACAAATCCGGGGCACTCATCCTGTAGGATGAAAGGCTGCCTTGGCACCACCTTAACACGAACTTTCGCCCCTGAAGGTTACACTTACACATCGCTGCAGCAGGAGCTCAACCCACTGCACTGTCGTACTGTAACTGCAGGCTGAGGCTGTGAGGTTACACGATCTGTGCAGTGGGCTTGTATAGGCCCTGAATGTCAAACCGGCTGGCCAATAGCCACAGGAGACCCTGCTCTATAAGCGGCCCCTGACACCCCCTCCCCCACCCCGTAGCCGCACATATGAATGGGAAGGTGTCCTGCAGATCTGTGCGGTGCTGCATTGCCGCATAGGAGGTCCTTGGAAGCGTGGTTGGCAGTGGTGCAGCAGGTGCAGTGGCACCGTTGATTTTCGGGGGCATCTGCACCACCCCTTTCACTACACAACCAGGTGGTAGGAGGGGGTCACCTTCCTCGCTTGCACTAGTGCTCACTGTGACAATCTAGTCACTACGACTGAAAAAAAAAGAAGGGACCGGTACATCGTGATGTCACGTGCTTTCTGAACGGTGAATGAATCCCAAAGCACGTGCACAGTTTGCAGCGCCCACTCTTTACAGTTACCAGGAGACATGTTTTCTGCTGCAGACTCGCAGTGTATAAATGACGCCGCCAGGACAAGGTTAGAGTGCACAATTATTGGGTGGCTGCGCCCAGGAAGCAACTGACTGCATGACGTATTGAGTGAACTTCCCATGATGCTATTTAAAGTACTTATGTTGTGTTGACATGCTCGAGGTGCTTCTAAGTGTACGTGTGGACTAGAGTTAAACTAGGGCAGGATACGCACTCGCTCATAAATACACAATATAAAAACTGAATTTGCAGCGACTGGCCAAGTAGACAGGTTGTATACATCCCAGCCACCTGCCTTCATTGGCGGAAGGCACCCCTGGTGTGGGAATCTAGATTTACCCTTTAAGCATTATTTTGTTTCTTTCCTTTAAAAACAAAACCCTTTCCATTTCATAAAACAAGCTGACAAAAAATGAATATTACCGTATTCTGCTGCCTTCAGAGGGAGAGGTTGTGGTACAGCGGTCAGAGGTGCCGACTCGGGAGCTGGTGACCGGTGTTCGAGCCTTGCCGTCGGCTCAACATTTAATCTCCTGCCCGGGATCTAGCAATTATAAATAAATAAACAGCGATCTCTCGAAGGGGCGGTCAAGCGGAGGTGGGGAGAGAAATAAAAACAAGCCACAAAAAGGGCATGGATAGAGGGGGGAGGGGTAACAATCAAGGAAGCATCCACAGATTTCTTGAATGAATACAGCTCACGCTACTGTAAAAGTATCACTGGAACACCCAATCCCTATACAGAGATTGAAGGGGCAGCTGTGTAAATGGCGGAGAGGGGGCAGGAAGAGACAGGCCTCCAGGTGACTGCAGAGGAACATACGGAGGGCGGGAGTAAATACAGATGCAGTCTAAAAAGCATTAGCAAATTCAATAGGTTTTGCCTCCGCGAGATCTATTGGCTTTGTTAATTTTTTTGTACAAGTTGCACAGCAGTGGAAGCTGCTGTGCAACATAGCTTAACGTTAAATACATTTAAAAAAATTAATCGTAAAGATGTGCCCAGGGTTGACCACATTATAGGGCTGCTTTGCTGTCTGTCTAAAAACAGCCCAGGGGTGGGGGGGAGGGGGAGACAACAAACAGTAAACAGCGGAAGGAGGGCAGGGGGTGGGATACAGAAAGGACACAGCAGGAGGATGAAACAACAGACAGCAGGAGGAGGGCGGCAGAGGAAACAATGGACAGCGAACAGAGGGAGCAGAAACAGCTGTAGGAGGGGAGGAGAGGGACTGTAAAGACATGCACTCTTTAAGAGTGCATGTCCCAAAGTGTTATAAAAATAAAAATTCCATGCAGGAGGCTTCAGCCTGTGGAAGGACACTGGCAGCAGACAGGAAGCTGTACTTGGTCCATGCTCCACGGCAGAGACACACAAGAAGCCAAAAGGAGAAAGGCATAAGCGTGGAGACCAATAAGAAGCAAGGAAACGAGAGTGATGTAGGAGCCAACCAATAGTAAGTAATGGACCGGCACAGGTCCAAAACTGTTTTAAGATGATTTTTTTTTGTTTAGAAGAGATTTACCAAGTGTTGTGTAGTCAAAAACGAAAGTGTCTAGCACTAAATCTAACACTGTGGCATAAAACCATTGCAAACAGCACATCTCACAATAGCAACTAAGGCCAAGGGGGGAGAGACACGAGTCTGCTTCAAGGGCTGGAATCTGTGCACATGACAAAGGAGGGTTGGGAAGTGCATCTTGCAATAGAAAACATGATCCTAACATGCCAGGCTTTTAAAAAAACGCAACCTGCAAGGAACCACAACCCTTAAACAGTTTTAGAAAAGCGAAAGTAAAAAAATAGATAAATAAAAAAAGGGAAAAACAACTTTACAAAAACACCCTCACCTTTGATTTCGAATCCCAGACCAGGGTTTGTGAAAATGAGGTTGCAGCTGAAAGCATGTTTAGATTGGACGAAAAAATTCAAAGCAACAGTTATGTTTTTTTTACAGCACCTACATTACCTACTGCTGCCTCTTTGCACTGCCAAGTCAGAAGTTTGCAGGCCAATGCCTTCCATATAGGGCCAGTACTCATGACGAGGCCTCTCGAACTACAGGTAGCTGATTTGGACACAGAATGACCTGTGTCACTTGCCTGTAGACACACAAGCTTCCATCAGCCAACACCTACTCCATCCTGAGAAACTCAATGCTTGGAATTACAAAGGTTTTGTTTTTTGAAAATGAAGAGCCTGAGTCAGTTCTGAGCTGGTGGACATCTCTTTGAAACCATCCTAGGAGCTACCACAATGACAGAGTGTAGAGGCACAGGGTTAGGTGTGCAACCAAAAAACAAACAAACAAAAAAAAAGAAATGCCTTAACAGCGATGTGTGATCCATGACACTAAACAACCAGCCCTGCACCATCGCAATAACCACATAGTGCAAAGTCAGACCCTACTTTCTTGAAGGACGGCCGCTGCAAGCACAACAACTTTGGTGAGACCCTACCTCCTGCAAGATTTAATGGCCACAAAACATCTATTTAATCAAGGCACACATCTATGGAGCTCAAACTCTCGAGCACTAGAAGGGCCGTGGTTAGAAAGTCAACAGTGGGCGACCTCCCACTACGACCCGCATGGGATGTAGCCATCAATAACACAGGAGGACATGCAGTGCCCCCAACATCACTGGTGCTAGAGGCCAACTCACCACAGTTACATCTGTATTTTACTCGCAACCAGAGGACTGGACACCAATGTTCTCTGCTTCCACCAAGGACCACGATACCCTTGCTATGGCACAACCACTACTATCTTCAAAAAACTAGTGTGGAAGACAGTGAAATATCTTTCTTTGTTGGAGGACAAGGCCACATTGACAAAAAGGGCCCATGACTGGATGACATTGAAGACATATACAGAGTCGGCCGCTCAAGCCTATTTCAATCTGGGTTATGACAGAAAAATAAAAATTGCTTTCATGAAGTACAGACTGGGGCTGTTACCCTGCATTCAACACCTTCCATCCTGGTTAAGAGAGAGCGTGGCACTGCGTGCCGCTTATGTGGTTCAGCATCGGAAGATCTGCTGCATTTACTGTGCTCCTGCAAAAAACTTCTTAAGGAACGAAAACAACTGTTGAAGCGACACTTCAACCAGCGGGGTATTTGCACCAGGAGGCAAGCTTTACTGGCATGCTTTGCACCGAATGATCCACAACTGAACTGCAGCCTAGTGAAGTATCTGAAACTGTGCGACAGCAAAATGCCTGAAATGGAGATATAAGGAATCTACGCAGTGAACACATGGGCAAATGTTCTGAGGCGCACTGGAGAAACTCTCCTCAAAGAACAAGAACTTTACACCTGAAGTACGCGGTGGTCGGACAGTACAGTACCTGAGGGCACGCCATATGGAGTCAGTAGTTTTTATTATGGGCTGATTGCCAAGGTCAGAAGGGCTTGTCAATGGTTGGCAAAACATTTTTGGGGATGGACTGGAATGCTCCGCGCAGCATTTGGACAGAAATTAGACACTTCGTTGGTAAAGCTGCTTAACTTTAGAAAATTTTTAGCAAGTTTTAAACATAATAATTATGAAGGAATGTGTTGTAAATGTATATATTTGTTTTTTGACCATGTTGGCATTTTGCAACGGTTTTAATTAACTATGCAAATAAATGTATACCTATTTATACCATCAGCCAACACCTACTCCATCCTGAGAAACTCAATGCTTGGAATTACGAAGGTTTTGTTTTTTGAAAATGAAGAGCCTGAGGCAGTTCTGAGCTGGTGGACATCTCTTTGAAACCATCCTAGGAGCTACCACAATGACAGAGTGTAGAGGCACAGGGTTAGGTGTGCAACCAAAAAACAAACAAACAAAAAAAAAGAAATGCCTTAACAGCGATGTGTGATCTATGACACTAAACAACCAGCCCTGCACCATCGCAATAACCACATAGTGCAAAGTCAGACCCAGCTTTCTTGAAGGACGGCTGCTGCAAGCACAACAACCTTGGGTGAGACCCTACCTCCTGCAAGATTTAATGGCCACAAAACATTTATTTCATCAAGGCACGCATCTATGGAGCTCCAACTTTCGAGCACTAGAAGGGGCGTGGTTAGAAAGTCAACAGTCCTAAGACACAACTTTGGTACATGGGCGACCTCCCACTACGACCCGCATGGGATGTAGCCATCAATAACACAGGAGGACATGCAGTGCCCCCAACATCACTGGTGCTAGAGGCCAACTCACCACAGTTACATCTGTATTTTACTCGCAACCAGAGGACTGGACACCAATGTTCTCTGCTTCCACCAAGGACCACGGTACCCTTGCTATGGCACTGCCCCTACCCTCCACATTCGAGCACCACCTCATAAGCACTCTAAGGCCCACGGTACAAAAAATAAGTAATGCCATAGACCACAAAGGTGATCTTCCATTACCATCCGACCAACCTACATACTCCTTAGGAGACATGGTCGAAGGAATAGAGCACACTATTATTCTTGAGGGGGGAGCACCAGAGGCCCTTGCAGGGTTTGAGAGCTCAGGCTAGTAACCTGGGCTCAGGCCTGAGGCTGGGATGACCAGGCACCATTTGTTATTTGAGTATTAATGGAGCTCCCCGTCGTGTATTGATCACTGCATTTGCTTGTTTTTAATGCCTTGGGAAGGGAAGTTAACATGCAATATTTTATCACACCACTCGTATCATCAGACAGACTTCTATATAACATTTAAAATGCGTTATTCTTAGTCACCGACTATAAGGAGTGGGCCTTGGCTGATCTGTCACACGGGCTTTGTTGGAAAACGAGGCAGTATCTGTGAGGCCTGCACAAATAACATGACTACATTTGTCCTTTACTGGGAACCAAACACCCAATTGTAGCGCCTGACTCTCAGAGGGTAGCGTTGCAGAGCAGTCTGAGGCTTTACTCAGACTGCTAGTAATCGCCATTTGCAGGTGCGCAGAAATAACACTCAATAATTGATTGTCCAGTCTGTACTTTGCTTTATAAAAGTAAGAGTACATTTATTAAACACACACACTACTCAATACTATGCCCCAATTTACAAATATACATAAGCTGTTGGAATTACTTTGTGACATTGCGTAACATCTCCACCCCTCCCAAAAGGGGGGGTGGGGTCTAGTACCACCACTCCCATGTATGCATATCATCTTGCCCCCTAATGCAGTGTGTTGAGCATAACCTGGAGCGAGGGCCCTGCGCACTGGCACCATCCCAGTGGCGACCCACCCCATTACCTCAACACGCATTAAAAATAGGTTCACCTGCCCTAGTGACACATAACCCTGACTGAGCATCTTATATTGACCATATAGTATGCACCCCTACATATTCAGGGCTAACAGTCTGGGTTGTTCCTCACTTAAGCGCAGCAGCAAAAATACATGTTTACGCACACTTTAGAATGACAGTACTCAGCACATTTGTTGGACATTAAAATGCGTTGCAATTATAGCCCCTAAAGTTATCACAGATGAAATCACAGGATTACGCATATCCAGCCAGACACCCTAGCAGGAGTGTCTGGCAACATAACCCACTTTGCTTATAACATCACCTTACACAGGTACTTCACATTACATATGTGACCTTCAGTCCCTCTAAAAAGGAATAACCGTTAGTAAATGCAGTTCTGGTGCAATTACACCTCTTCACCTCCAGGGGATGCCTTTCTCCAGACATCCCCAACTCAGCCCTTCACTCCATGAAGTACTTCGCAATACACCCTCAGCTGTAGAACAAAAGTTCCAGCCCAGAAGGTGTATTAAAGCAGGTTGAGCCCTTGAGGGGTTATCCTTATGAACTCCCTAGGAAACTTAGGGAGGGACTTTTCTTCGTGCTAGGGGGGAGGCTGCGCTTCTCCCGCAGCTCCCCCAGCACCTTTGCATTCATGTGGTGGTGACCCCGTCCTCCTGGGGCCACCACAGGCAGAGAAAAGGCTGTTTTGCTCTTGCAGGCCGATCCTGGCCTGCAAGGCATTGTGGGAATCGGCGCATATTTGATGAGCGGCTCTCCCGCTGTGCCAGGGAGAGCCGCGCTGTCCGTCCTCTGCCGCCTTTGCCCCGCGTTGGGGGGTCCGGTCCCAACCGGACCCCCAGGTGAGTAATCCGGCTCGAGGAGCCCATCCCCGGCCGATCGGTGCCTTTTCGGGGGCCCGGGCCCCTTTTCCCCGCGCTCGGTCTTCGGCTGGCCCCGGTCCCACCCGGGACCCGCGACGGCCTCTCTGCTTGGGGGGCAGCCTGGGGAGCCCACCCCCGGCTGCCCCTGCCGGCTCCCCGCGCGGCCAGCACCCTCGTGTGCTGCCGCGGGAGCCGGCTGAGCTGTTCTGGTCTGCCCGCTCCAGCGGGCAGACGCGTCTTGGTCCTCCGGTCCGGCTGGACCGTGGGGGAGTGCAGCGGCACTCCCCCGGGCTTCTCCCATTCTTCGGGGCCCGGGGATGGGGTCCCGGGCCCCCGGACATCTTCGGGGGGGGCGCGACGGCACCCCCCTCCATCCTGGTTTCTTCGGGGCCCGGGGATGGGGTCCCGGGCCCCCTCCTCCTTCTCGCGGGGAGCGCGCCGGCGCTCCCCGTCTTCGGCTGTTTCGGCGGGGGCCAGGGTGGGCTCCTGGCGCCCCGCTTGGGGGTATTTTCACGGGGAGCGCGACGGCGCTCCCCGACTTTGCTTCGGGGCCCGGGGATGGGCTCCCGGGCCCCCTGGGATCATTTTCGCGGGGGCGCGACGGCGCTCCCCCGCCTTCCTTTTCTAAGCCGGGGGCCAGGGTGGGCTCCTGGCACCCCGGAGGGCACAATCTTCACGGGGAGCGCGACGGCCCTCCCCGGCTTTGCTTCGGGGTCCGGGGATGGTCTCCCGGGCCCCCGACCTCCCCTTTGTGGGGGGGGTCATAGGTCGCTCACCTTCTGGGGGCCATAGCTCGGCCCCTGGGGGACCGATCTGCCCCATTTTCGTGTCCTTTCGCTCCTGGCGGCCAGCCCCAACCACTGGGAACACTCTCCTTCGCCCTTGGGGTCTCTGAGAGGGGGGAGTCAGCAGGGAGCTGTCTTCACTGGCTCCCTGCACCAGCCTTTCGCCTGTCTCTCCTCCTTGGCCTCTCTTCTCCCTGCGCAGAGGCCTCTGCTTCTGCGCGCTGGTCCTGGGCTCCTCTTCTGGTGCTGGCAGGGCCCTGGGGGACAGTCAGGGGGTTCCTCCTTCCAACTGCCCATTGCGCCAGGCTCCAGCACCTTCCGCCTCCGCAGACCACACCCCAGAGAGAGCTCTCCTCCTCTTCCAGTGGTTTTTAAAAATTGAGTAGGGGGCTGGCAGGAAGTCTCCGTTTGTCCTATCAAACAGCGACACATCACTTCCCTGGCCCTGCTCCCTCCTCCTTGTCCAGCCTCTGGGTTTGTTCAAAATGGCGTCGTCCAGGGTCTCTGGCCACATGGTCTCTGAAACAAGACCCTTTCCCCAGTGCTGCCTTCACCTTGGTTCAGCTTGGTTCCTGGCACCCAGCGACAGCTGCTGATGGATTAGCCTGTAGCTCCACCTATCTTCTCTCCTTGGAGGGAAGATCTTCGCTCTGGGAAGAAAGGTCATTAATCTAACCAGACCCCAGCCAGGGACTCAGAGAAATATGTTATTTCTGGATGACCCAAAAGCAGTACAAATATGACTTGGGACTCTGCAGAATACTCCTTTTCACATCCGCTACAGGGGACTTTAGTGCGTGTCTGGAATCTGTAGGCCTTATGGAAGTTAATCTAGCACATGGGCTCCACATACCCCTAGGGGAATAATGAAGTGAAAAACACAGTAAAGCACACTGACTTTCCCTGGCATGTTCCTTCCTAGCGTGTAAGGCCTATTCCGTGTCACCACCCAATTCTGCATAAGTCCTGCCACACCATTCACTTTGTAGCTGCTCCCGGACTGCGCACGCCAAGAATCTCCCCTGCGCAGCCCCTACACGTGTGCACACGCATGTACACAGGTGTCTGCATGTAACCAGCCCGGTGCCCCTTACTCCAGCTGCTGCGCAGCGGCCTAGTCAAGCTAGGGGGACACCAGTAAAATCCACATGCAGTCTTTTTCATCATGAGTTCACTGTGGATGAGTCCCAATTTATGAGGCTCTCCCACAGTAAAACCTCAACACCTAGGTGCTCAAAAAGCGAAAAATCCGGGAGGCCCATAGTGTCAGAACCACCTTCTAACACATGCCGCGCCCAGCTGATTCCTACAGGGAAGAAGTAGCCACCCTACATGGGTATTCTTCCCGTAGTCAGCGATAACTAGTTATAAGGGGTTCTGACCAGACCCCCTTACTCACCAGTTATCCGCTCAGACCACCTACTCCTCCCATCCATGAAATCTCCACCCATGACAGGGATCCCAGACTACCCTAAGAACCCTCCGGGCTCTAGGTTAGATACCTCTAGGTCACTCATGGTCTACATGGACTTGGCCTCACTAGGCCCACCTTTGCCCTTGGGCATGCAACCCTATGCCTACCCCTTCTCTGGACAAGGGTCCAGTGCCTCAGCACCGTTGCGGTCTTTCCGGACAGGTCTACATCCCATCCCCTGGGTCACTAGCTGGTCTCCCTTCTGGAGTTTGTTCCAACCAGTACCCTCTCTCCGTTTGGTCCTTGCACCCCAAAGATGCAACCTCTCTGGACCCTCACCCTCAGCCTGCCGCTGAGGTCATTCTGCTGCCACCACCCTTTCGAGACGAATGGCTTCCCTAAAGAAAGCACAGCCACTCGTGCTTTCCCCACACAGAAAAGCACCCTTTGGCCCTGGCCTGGCTCCCTGATAGGACCTCAGACCGGCCTCACTACCACACTGGCAGTGCCAGGGAGGAACACTGAGGGTGCCCCGTCAGACATCCTACAGCTCATTCCCCCCGTCAGTAGCTCCACACGGAAACTACCCCGGGAACCTAGACCCCTTCCTTGTTCTCCGCTGCGAGAACAGGGCCTATGCACCCTTCCCTCCGAGAGGCGCGCTCTCCTCCCAGAGTACCCTTAGATAGCCTGTGGGCCCCGAGTTAGCTAGACCCAGGCCCACCTCTCATGGCCCTCCCCGGTCTCCCAGCAGCGCCTTGGGAGACCGCCCAGGGACCTACATGGTACCTGGATGGCCCGCACCACCCCTTATGAAGAGCAGGGTCCCCTCCTTAAGATAGGCCCCACCTGCCTTCAGGGTAGCACGACCACACCAAGCCAGGGACCCTAAAGATCCCGGCTAGGCCTGCACCACCCCTTTGCGACACACAGGGTCCCTTCACTTAAGATAGGCCCCACCTGTGCTCAGGGTGGTACTACCTTCCAGAAGTCCACCTCCTGCATCGAGCTGGGGAACACCCTCATGCTTCCGGTCCTGGGATACAAGTCCCCTTGGACCTACCTGACTGGTCACCTGGCCAGGCATCGCCCCAGCCACCACCTCAGGCTCACCACACAAGCTCCAGGGTGACATCCTAGCTCGAGCACTACCCCACCTTTGGGGCCACCCAGCACCATGGGCCACCCCGGGGTAACCACTCACCGGACCCTGAAACCTCAGGGTCCACCCCTAACCCCTCACCTGGAAACCAGGGAGTACGTCACCCCCACTCAGATCTCCACTGGGTCAGTTACCTAGCCCACCTAGTGTACCTAGGGGCTACCACTACACACCATCACTCAAGAACTACCCTCCTTTGGGGCCACCCACTACCAGGGGCCACCCCTGGGTTGCTCACCTCCCCACCAGTTAATCTGGGGGGCCTGCCGGACACCCAACTCTACCACACCCTCCTCCCACCGTGGGAAAAGTTCCTTGGGGTCCCCCACCATGGGAACCCCCGGGGCATTACTACCCGGGGTAAAGAAACCTCCTGCCCCACCCTTCCAGTGGTTTTGGCCTGCGCCAATGGCAAGTAAACTTTCAGCGGGGGAAGGATACCTGGGGCCCCTTCTGTGGAAACCCTCCCTGCCCTTAAAAAGCACGGGAATCTCCCAGGACCCCCTCTCTCTCCTGTCCCCCACAAAGGTCAATCCACCCCTTCATCCCCACCTGTGATGTAGGTATCAGTTGCTGTCCCTATCTCTTGAGGAGACACCCTCCTCATGCAGGTGTAGTGCATGTAGTGTTAGGGTTCAAAGGTGTACAATATGGCTTAGAACATTTGTATGTAATCCTTTCCTGGAAAGCACCATCCCGCTAGACATGATAATCAACATAGCGCGGTCATATCAATACAGTTTACATTTAAACCATAATATCTTCACATGACACATATGTGCGCGGGGCTTTCCTTTCCCATACCTTGAGTTCACATAACCAAAACTTTGAACCCTTCTCAGAGCCTTGCGCTCTTCCATTTGCTCATTACTGCATAGGTAATGTGTGGCAAAACTGGACTTATCAAATGCTATAAATGCGCACCAGAATGGGATACTATGTTTCCCGCCGCTAGACACCAATGTTGGAAAACGAGGCAGTATCTGTGAGGCCTGCACAAATAACATGACTACATTTGTCCTTCACTGGGAACCAAACACCCAATTGTAGCGCCTGACTCTCAGAGGGTAGCGTTGCAGAGCAGTCTGAGGCTTTACTCAAGGGAGGTGGTGTGGGCTAGTAATCGCCATTTGCAGGTGCGCAGAAATAACACTCAATAATTGATTGTCCAGTCTGTACTTTGCTTTATAAAAGTAAGAGTACATTTATTAAACACACACACTACTCAATACTATGCACCAATTTACAAATATACATAAGCTGTTGGAATTACTTTGTGACATTGCGTAACATCTCCACCCCTCCCAAAAGGGGGTGGGGTCTAGTACCACCACTCCCATGTATGCATATCATCTTGCCCCCTAATGCAGTGTGTTGAGCATAACCTGGAGCGAGGGCCCTGCGCACTGGCACCATCCCAGTGGCGACCCACCCCATTACCTCAACACGCATTAAAAATAGGTTCACCTGCCCTAGTGACACATAACCCTGACTGAGCATCTTATATTGACCATACAGTATGCACTCCTACATATTCAGGGCTAACAGTCTGGGTTGTTCCTCACTTAAGCGCAGCAGCAAAAATACATGTTTACGCACACTTTAGAATGACAGTACTCAGCACATTTGTTGGACATTAAAATGCGTTGCAATTACAGCCCCTAAAGGCATCACAGATGAAATCACAGGATTACGCATATCCAGCCAGACACCCTAGCAGGAGTGTCTGGCAACCTAACCCACTTTGCTTATGACATCACCTTACACAGGTACTTCACATTACATATGTGACCTTCAGTCCCTCTAAAAAGGAATAACCTTTAGTAAATGCAGTTCTGGTGCAATTACACCTCTTCACCTCCAGGGGATGCCCTTCTCCAGACATCCCCAACTCAGCCCTTCACTCCATGAAGCACTTCACAATACACCCTCAGCTGTAGAACAAAAGTTCCAGCCCAGAAGGTGTATTAAAGCAGGTTGAGCCCTTGAGGGGTTATCCTTATGAACTCCCTAGGAAACTTAGGGAGGGACTTTTCTTCATGCTGGGGGGGGGAGGCTGCGCTTCTCCCGCAGCTCCCCCAGCACCTTTGCATTCATGTGGTGGTGACCCCGTCCTCCTGGGGCCACCACAGGCAGAGAAAAGGCTGTTTTGCCCTTGCAGGCCGATCCTGGCCTGCAAGGCATTGTAGGAATCGGCGCATATTTGATGAGCGGCTCTCCCGCTGTGCCAGGGAGAGCAGCGCTGTCCGTCCTCTGCCGCCTTTGCCCCTCGTTGGGGGGTCCGGTCCCACCCGGACCCCCAGGTGAGTAATCCGGCTCGAGGAGCCCACCCCCGGCCGATCGGCGCCTTTTCGGGGGCCCGGTCCCACTTGGGCCCCTTTTCCCCGCGCTCGGTCTACGGCGGGCCCCGGTCCCACCCGGGACCCGAGACGGCCTCTCTGCTTGGGGGGCAGCCTGGGGAGCCCACCCCCGGCTGCCCCCGCCGGCTCCCCGCGCGGCCAGCCCCCTCGTGTGCTGCCGCGGGAGCCGGCTGAGCAGTTCTGGTCTGCCCGCTCCAGCGGGCAGACGCGTCTTGGTCCTCCGGTCCGGCTGGACCGTGGGGGAGTGCGGCGGCACTCCCCCGGCCTTCTCCCATTCTTCGGGGCCCGGGGATGGGGTCCCGGGCCCCCGGACATCTTCGGGGGGGCGCTACGGCACCCCCCTCCATCCTGGTTTCTTTGGGGCCCGGGGATGGGGTCCCAGGCCCCCTCCTCCTTCTCGCGGGGAGCGCGCCGGTGCTCCACGTCTTTGGCTGTTTCGGCGGGGGCCAGGGTGGGCTCTTGGCGCCCCGCTTGGGGGTATCTTCACGGGGAGCGCGACGGCGCTCCCCGACTTTGCTTCGGGGCCCGGGGATGGGCTCCCGGGCCCCCGACCTCCCCTTTGTGGGGGGGTCAAAGGTCGCTCACCTTCTGGGGGCCATAGCTCGGCCCCTGGGGGACCGATCTGCCCCATTTTTGTGTCCTTTCGCTCCTGGCGGCCAGCCACTGGGAACACTCTCCTTCGCCCTCGGGGTCTCTGAGAGGGGGGAGTCGGCAGGGAGCTGTCTTCACTGGCTCCCTGCGCCAGCCTTTCGCCTGTCTCTCCTCCTTGGCCTCTCTTCTCCCTGCGCAGAGGCCTCTGCGCGCTGGTCCTGAGCTCCCCCTCTGGTGCTGGCAGGGCCCTGGGGGACAGTCCTCCTTTCAACTGCCCATTGCGCCAGGCTCCAGCACCTTCCGCCTCCGCAGACCACACCCCAAAGAGAGCTCTCCTCCTCTTCCAGTGGTTTTTAAAAATTGAGTAGGGGGCTGGCAGGAAGTCTCCGTTTGTCCTATCAAACAGCGACACATCACTTCCCTGCCCCTGCTCCCTCCTCCTTGTCCAGCCTCTGGGTTTGTTCAAAATGGCGTCGTCCAGGGTCTCTGGCCACATGGTCTCTGAAACAAGACCCTTTCCCCAGTGCTGCCTTCACCTTGGTTCAGCTTGGTGCCTGGCACCCAGCGACAGCTGCTGATGGATTAGCCTGTAGCTCCACCTATCTTCTCTCCTTGGAGGGAAGATCTTCGCTCTGGGAAGAAAGGTCATTAATCTAACCTGCCAGGGCCAGACCCCAGCCAGGGACTCAGAGAAATATGTCATTTCTGGATGACCCAAAAGCAGTACAAATATGACTTGGGACTCTGCAGAATACTCCTTTTCACATCCGCTACAGGGGACTTTAGTGCGTGTCTGGAATCTGTAGGCCTTATGGAAGTTAATCTAGCACATGGGCTCCACATCCCCCTAGGGGAATAATGAAGTGAAAAACACAGTAAAGCACACTGACTTTCCCTGGCATGTTCCTTCCTAGCGTGTAAGGCCTATTCCGTGTCACCACCCAATTCTGCATAAGTCCTGCCACACCATTCACTTTGTAGCTGCTCCCGGACTGCGCACGCCAAGAATCTCCCCTGCGCAGCCCCTACACGTGTGCACACGCATGTACACAGGTGTCTGCATGTAACCAGCCCGGTGCCCCTACTCCAGCTGCTGCGCAGCGGCCTAGTCAAGCTAGGGGGACACCAGTAAAATCCACATGCAGTCTCTTTCATCATGAGTTCACTGTGGATGAGTCCCAATTTATGAGGCTCTCCCACAGTAAAACCGCAACACCTAGGTGCTCAAAAAGCGAAAAATCCGGGCGGCCCATAGTGTCAGAACCACCTTCTAACAGGCTTGAACTCTGAACTTGTCTTCTACATGGAACCCTTCCACTGGTTCCCCTGTGAGCGCGTGCTGCACACTGCTGCACTGTAATCCCCAGGAGAGAGCCGGAGCAATGAACAGATTATTGTGGGATTACGGGGGCTTGTTTCCTTCTTGTCGACATCATTCCTACACATTGTTTAGACAGCTGGGGGGGAGGGGGTGGGAGAGACAGCGCCGCTCATAAAGACTTCCCTTAAGATTGTGCTGCATTCAACCAACACAACACATCTCCCAAAACCTTGTAGAAAGATTTGTTTAAGACCTTTAGGCCCGCATGGCGCTGTGGGGTTAAAACGACTACACGACGTATTTGTGCGTGTGTAGAAAAGCGACTGTTAGTTGGAAATTGTGCAATTGTAAATACCATGTCCACTTTTCCTTCAGTAAATGGACTGTCTATTACGCCTTCGCCAACCATTTATTCAGCAGTGTTTTGTTCCTAAATTTACGACGGTGAGATAAGACCCGAAGTCCAGCCAGGTCAAATGCCTTTCATACCTAAGATTCTCAGACTTGGCAGCCGAGTTTGAAAAGATGTATGATTTTTCTTCTGTGTGAAAAACAGTGCGAGGCAGCTTCGTAACCCCTTTAGCATAGCACCCCCCCCCCAAATCAGGAGGAGTTCATATGCAGTGCAACATCTGGGCGTCTCAATGTCAGGTTGTCTAATATTTTTAACTACCAGCGAGTTAAGGATTTGAATCCTCAAACTGTGCTAACGCTGTGCTTACCTTTTCTGTGTGAAACTTATGCTTAACATCCCAGCAATTCCTGACATTTACAATTGAATACGAAAAAAACACAAGATACGAATGCACAGTGGTGCATTTAATAGTGAAGGCAGGCAGACAGGTAGGTGCACACTTATTTAAATCGCCACCTGTACCCGGAGCAGTGAAATGAAACGCCTCCTACATCAGTCTAGTCACATACCACCCACAGCATCGTCAGTAAACCCAACACGGTGATGACGGTGACCGAGCCCAGGACAAGCATTTTAAAAAACATTTATGTTTTACATTAGACATTGGCAGAGCAAATTCCACAGTATTTGTTCCCAAAGTGTTTACACTTTATTTCCCCTTCAACAAATCATTCTCAGCTAGGTAAGCATGCAACGGATATGCAATCTTGCAACTTTAAAGAGTTCCGGGAAAAAAGTCAGCAACACAGAAACTGCTTAACAGCACTGGCACTGTAAGACACAACAAGCATGGAATCGAAACCTGTGGTGCGCGCGCACCACAGAGGAGCCGAACGCGGGAATTGAAACCAGTGGTGCGCACGCACCACAGAGGAGCAAGGGGGGCGAGGGAGTCTGTCGTCTGTGCCGCGCGCTGATGCGCGTCCTAGACACGGACGGGAATGGGCGGAGCAAAGGCGGGACATGCGCCCACCTTTGCCCAATTGCGTGCCGTTTTTTTTTTTAAAAAAGCACGCTACAGCCAATGCCAGCCTGCGAAAGCAAAACCACACGCACGAGCGTGGGGTTAGCTTTCTGAAGCCCATACAAGAGGTCTCGCGCTGCGCGAGCAGGGCTGCGCACTGCAACGCTAGGCGCGAGACCTAAAAAGGCTCTAATAGCTGTATTTACTTTGTCTAGTTTTCCCTCCTTGACTTTCTATATAACATCACTTGCAAAAAAGAGATTGTTGAATGTCTCAAAGTGGGGCAACTGGTCAACCCATTGATATAATCGGTGGTCAAAGCATTCATGATTCATGATTTAACTGCCACTACCTCTGGCATTTTGGTGAATTTTGTTGTATGGTATATGTGTGTACAAGCTTTCTCCACTTTTGCTTTCTGTATACTTCAATTTTTTCTATCCAGTCTCTTCCAATTAGGTTCTTAGCCTTTCAGTTAGTTGAGAAGCTACTTGGAAGTACCACGTTGAGAACAGCACAGTTCTCACAATCTCACACTGGATAGTAAGGGAAGCTATGCCCTAGGTTAGAACTACTTGACAGGCCCAGTGAGTAGAGATATCACTCAGGCTGCAGAGACCTTATAGCTATAGGCAACAGATGCGCATTAGGTAACACCAATGTTACAGCGTTAGACCTCAGCTAGCAATAGTCATGATAATGCCATAAAAGTTATACCAGTATAATGATAAAATGCCTTGATCTGTGTCATGAAATAAGAGCAATATCACCAAGTGCCACATGACACCAGGGGAGCTGGTGTGGCGTATCGGCCAGAGCTGCCGACTATGGAGCTGGGGAACTAGGTTTGCGTCTTGGTGTCGGCTCAACATCATGGGATTTTGGGCACATCACTTAATCTCCATATGCCTACAAAAACAAGCCTTTGCAATGCAATAGGTCTCGCATTACTGAAAGTTTGAGCTATTGGCGTTGCTAATAATAATGCAATGCCAATAGATCAAACTTTTAGTAATGCGAGAACTATTGCATTGCAAATGCTTGTTTTTTCTTGAAGATGCACACGTGTGAATGTATGTGCACGTGTGTGTGTGTTTGTTTTTCCCATCTTTGGTGGAATACAGACTAAGAGGGACGAGCACACTTTATTCCGCGAAAATGTAAGCCACTTGTGACTTTGGAATATGAAACAATTATGTAAACAGTCCCTAAAGGGAAAAAATGGTAGCAACCATGACCTCGAGAATATTTATTCTGGATCACCTACCTGGCAGCCCGTTTGCTGCCCTCGAGGAACAGCCTGGGCTTTTACCCAAAAAGAAGTTCATGTCAAAACCCAGCTGCTAGTTTGCAAACCCCTGCACTCCCCTGACTCCATCTTCACGAAGCTGCTGGTTTTTTCAGTGCTCCAAACACACGCAATGCTCTGAGCAAGGACGCTAGGCAGACCTACCTCTTAGAGCCTTAATCGGATACAAACAAGACTGGAGACATTTAAAGAGCAGTCACATTTTAAACTTGTAAAATGAATAAAAGAGGCAAAGATTTAATGATTTTCCACAGGTTAAAAAAGAGGCAATGGTTTAATGTTTCTCCCCCAAAGGCAAAATGGTTTTTATTGAGAGGCTCTCTGCGGATTTTCCACCTGAGACGTTGAAATTACATTTTTGAAGCCTTAGCCAAGAGCTGAAAATACAAAATTGAATTGTAGGTTGCACAGTACGCGTTCCATAGTGTGAAAGAGAGGACGTGGAAAACACTTTCTTCGTGGAGTTATTGATTTTTTAGTAGATTGAGTTGCAGCCAGCGGCGATCCAACTCAATCTGTTGTTTTTTGCGTCATGTTGGCCTCCGAGGGCCAGAGGTGGAAAATAAATCGGCCACCAATACAATACGGACACTCTACATTTCAACCAGGAGCCAACGTTATTATTGCAATATTTTATATTTTACTGGTGAACAATTTCATCGTTTAAGTACCAGAAGCTACACAGTACTCCTTAAAGAAACAACAAGCATCTTGAAAATAAACTTTACTACATCATTCAAGCTTGAATGTGTGAGAAAGCATATTTGGGGAGTAAATAGATCTTCTGCGCTCAGGTTTCCAATCAAAATATCAATACTCAAGAGCCAACAAACTAGGGCTGATTCAGAAACACATTTATGAGCATTGGAAGTAGTGCTACAGGAGTACTCTTTTACGGACTTTGATACGCCTTTGTGAATCATCTCTGAAACGTATTAGCAAAAGTGCAAAGTGGGGACAGTCCTTTCGATTTGTACTAATTGTATATGAATGTTCCCAGAACAGTCTTAATTTCCTCCCAATTCACAAAGGCATGTAGGAGTTTGTAAACGAGTGCTACAGGAGTAATAATTTACATGCTCCAAAATGCCTTTGTGAATAGGTTCAAAAGATGGCAGATTTCTATCCATTTTTTCATGAATTTGGGCGCAATAAATTCCTCTAATATTCAGTTTTGACCTTCAAAATGGAGTGAGCATAATATGCAGATTTTGGTGTTTTCTAAAGAAATCTATGTCACAGTATTTACTGGACTTTTTTTCTGGTATGTTTAGTCAGGTTTGACTTGTGAGTTTTTGGCACCTGGTTATAACACCGTGCGATAAACTTCCTAGAACTTGGATTTTCAGTCCCTGCATAACCAGGCATTTGCATCAGAGTTAACTACATTGTTGGATACTTTTGCCATTTTGTAACTTGAAATTGGCTGTTATATTTGAAATTCTTTTTGTATGGAATCTGTTTGTTCTAGATGTTCTTTTCTATATTTTTTAGGATGCACTGTGGCATGCTGCACAAATTATAAAAACAGGTTTGAAAAATAAGCATTACAACTTTAGTAAAATGCTGAGAACAATGTTTCCTTTTAGAAGAGAAGGTCAATATCTCTTAATGCCATTTAAATCAAATGCAAATCAATATCTAATTACATTCCAATTTTTCATTAAACATAATTCTACAACCAAAATGGATGGATAAAGAGGGGATTCTTCATGAGTGTTTCCAAGTGATGGAATCAGAATTGAGGATGGAAAAGACCTGAACCACTTCTGCTTCACAGAAGGCACACTTTACTCTTTAACCAGTTGTGTGAGGAAGTGAAAACCCCAAGGTCCCCAGATCTCTATTTCGGATGCAGAAGTTGGGGAGGCAGAATCATGCCCCGACATCAACTCTGCCCTTCCCACTTAACACCACCCAGAATGGCATCAGTATCACTCCCACCATCCTTCCATGGGTCTCCTGTGTATAGCTGGTGATGTTACTGTGTCGACAGGGAAATTACGCCATCACTCTGCATCAGAGAAGGACAACAGTGGCATTCCTAAGCACAGTGACACCCCACAGGCACTGATAAATAAATGAATCTCCCTCTTTTCCTATAGTGCCTTCACAAAGCAGACTTTTGGTTAGGGATCCTAGTAGGATCATGATAAATTTTACATCTAACTGTGGCTTGTGTGAGAGCTTGTGTGGGAGGAACGCCCAGAAGACCCTATGCCAGGGCTTTTTCCACACATGTCCAAGCCTCAGAAAGCATTCAGCTCCTCTGTGGATTAGGATTGGGCGAGTTTGTTTAGAAAGATGGAGAATAAGTTTGCTACCATGATTTTAATTGAATCTACACAGGCTAACATTTTGCATCACCCTTTTAATGCAACTTAGCTCAGCAATACATAGATCTTAAAAAAAGAACTGATAATAACCCAGAAAAGGATGTCGCAAAGGACAAAAAGTTGAAATGGGATTTGTTCGCAGACAACATCATTTTACGTTGCTCAGCTCTCTCAAAGTGTTTATCTCTTTAACTCTTCCATTTGGTAGGCTCTGAGTTACCCACTTACCTATGCTTGGGTGACACCGCAAGCAGTGGCGGCCCCTCCAATAAGGCAGAGGAGCGTCGCCCCACTGCTCACAAGGAAAAATAAAATGATAATAACATATTGTTATTATCATTTTATTTTTCCTATTGCAGTCAGTGGTGGGCGCGGTAGGGCTAGCCAGAGCAGGGGGAGGAGTGGTGTGCACTCCCTAAGTGCACATGAACTGTTTGGCCGGCCCTCTTGGGCCGACCCAAACAGTTCATGCGCACTTTGCATGTTCCTACCAGGCTGCATTACACAGCCTGGTGAGGACCAGGCACAGGCTCCCTGTTCCCGTCTGAGTGCGGAACCACGGCGCTCAGACCAAATACACAACGCTGCATTGCAGCATTGTGATTGGCTATGGGGACCCTGTGTGCCCGGGTGCTTCCTACTGCTGGCCCAGACAGGAAGAATGAAGAGGACAAGGATGGAGAAGAGGCGGCGGCCGGCTGTTTCAGGTAAGTCCCTTTTTTATTACATTCCTCTCCCAGTAGCGGTCCGTGGTAGGAGTGCCGGCCGGGCGGTGACGTGGGGCGGGGGAGGGGCAGGGTGGGGGGTAGTAAACCACGGATTACGGCCGAATACAGGTAAGTAAACATTTAAATAAATGAAATGAATTTCGTTGCGCGCACTGCATCGCATTTGGCGATGCAGCGCTCACAACGAAATTCGTTTTATTTATTTAAATGTTTACTTACCTGTATTCGGCCGTAATCCGTGGTTTACTACCCCCCACCCTGCCCCTCCCACACCCCACGTCACCGCCCGGCCGGCCCTCCTACCTCGGACCGCTACTGTCCTCTCCCCCCTGCCTCACCACCCCCATCTGGTAGCAGCCGCTACTGACCACCAGCCATTGTTTCATTGTTATCTGATCATTGCAGACCTTGCTTTAGCTCGTATGTGTTTCTCCCTTTTCCACTTTTACTTTGCCAATGTGCCCTGAGTCATTGTTTGTAGCATGAGTTTCCTTGCTCCTCTTGGTTCAATATCAACGACTTGGATTCCTGTCCATTCCTTTTTGACCTTCATAGTCTCCACCTCTGCTTTCCTTCTTGGCCTGCCACGATCATGAGAGATCCAAGGTTTCCTCACAGCCATCTTGTCTCACTCGAGTTCTTGCAAGAATTGGTGATCATATTAGATCAGCACTTTTTAAATCCCTCAAAAAGATAGGTATGCTCTGGCAACTGCATCACAATGTGGTTTCAGCTGGCAGATAACAATGACACTGCAAAAGTGTTTTAGCTGGACTACAAAAATTCGACTACCTTTTTACTATAGAAAGGAACTAATTAGTTAAAGTAAAAAAGGATGAGAAAGAAAGAGATTTGCAAGCATGAAGGGATAAGCAAGAGCAATGGAATTACAGGAAAGGCCCTACATGTACCAGCTTTAGTGACATACATGTTTAATCAATATTTTTGGAGTACTATTCGTCGTCATTTCTTCTCACTGTTAGCACCCTTGCAGTTCCCGAATGGCTGTAAGATGTTTTCATTGACCAAACTGGCAATTTCTCCTCTGTGAAGAAGCCAACTAAATGCACCTTGATTCATACATTGAATTTGTTATTAAAAATGCACTAGATAAATCCCTTTCTAGCTTAAATAGAAACAATGATATTCTCCATGCTCCCAGCCCTCCCTTCAGCCAGTCTTCAGAGTTGTACAGAACCATCACCCATCTGAATGAAATTTGCATGGATTGCTACCACTATATTTCGAATTCAGGGGACTCACTTACTTGCAACAAGGTGGCCTCAAAAACATAACAACATTTTTAAATCAGACCAGGCATCATTAGGTATGACATATTTGTCTGTCCCAAGCATTTCCATCCCCCATCTAGACATTTTGCTAGTCCACCCCCTCCAGCTTCGTTGTCAGAAATGGGGTTATTAAATTGGAAGGGAGGGACATCCATACCAACTCAATAATCCCACTCTGATTAGGTCAAAATACAGTCTTGATTGAACCTCTGCACAAGCCCTAGGAGCACTGGCATAAGCAGCAGGCAATCTCCAGTGAAGTGCATGCTAAGCTCAGACAGTATCAATGGTTCTAAAATAAATGACACCACACAATAAAATTCCCAAATTAAAGAAAACTTTAATGTTTGAAAAGATACCAAGATCCTTGAAATTGGTTATGGGAACCATAGATATGAATTTTTAAAGTTTTATGGCAAGAAGCGCCCAGTGAAGTGCATGCTAAGCTCAGACAGTATCAATGGTTCTAAAATAAATAACACCACACAATAAAATTCCCAAATTAAAGAAAACTTTAATGTTTGAAAAGATACCAAGATCCTTGAAATTGGTTATGGGAACCATAGATATGAATTTTTAAAGTTTTAAGGCAAAAAGCGCCTAGAAAAAGCCAAGCACTATGGAAAAACAACATTTCTCGATGGACTGGGATCTAGGCAAACCGTGCAGACGTTGGATGGTGCAGAGGTCTGATACACCAAACAGGTTGTCCCACGTTAAAAGTTTTACCTTAAGACTTTGTCTCCAACTACTGGCCAGACCTTAAGCCTTTAGCTGCTTGGGCAGGCTTCTGGGCACCAGGTCTCTCTCCAGTCAGTTCTCCGACAGGGTCTAGTACTCTTTAGTCAGATGGGCCCCCTTGAAGTCAGGAGTCCTTCAGCTTTCAGTGTCTCTGAAGCGGGTAAACAGGTGGCTAACCACTTTACCCAAAGTGAGCAGTTCCAGTGAGTCCCTGTCTGCTAGCGAGATTTAGAAGTTCTGGGGCCCGATTCGCAAAGAGCCTGTGCAGTCGGGGCAGAGGCTCTACAGTCATGGCGGCAAGTCATCGCCTCATCAGAACCAACTGGAGTTTCAGGTGAGTGGCTTGCAACAATATGTGGGTGGTTTAAATATACATTACAGCTAACACAGGACATGCTTCCATGCCCGCGTCTTTACCTATTCGGAACCCTGCACCTTGTACACCGAATACAGGGTGCAGGGAGCTGAATAGTTAAAGATGTAGGTGCTGCCCTTTGACAAAAGTGTGACTATAAGGAGCACCCCCCACCTCAGATTAACCCTAGGAATCTTATTGACTAAATAGGCCATCTCAGACCAATGCAACAAGGAAAAAGTACAAAATACTGGTCTGTATGATTTGTGTGCATACCTTTCTTAAAACGTTTTTAGAAAGAAGGATATACACGCTTTTAAAGGCCAGTTACACATATAGGGATTAACGCAAAAAATAAGGTCCTGAAGAATGCCGACTGACCCACGCGGGAGATTCTAAAGGCTGAAACATGTTGACCTCAGATGTTTAGGGTCACTACTCCCCCATGACAACACACTGTTTTTAACCTTGCCAATGGACCAACCATGAAAAAGTAATAGTATCCTGCAGGCAATTTTGATTTTTTCTCACAATCCCTAAAACCACATAGCCAAAGAACTCCACTTACAAACTTGTTGAGCCCTTCCCCCCATTCTAGGTGATCGGGATGAGGGTCCGATGATGAACCAAGCCATAGGTGGTACCTGCGGGTGACGACCCTAAAATATATCCCACAAAGGTAGAGTGAATTTCACTGATTTACTTGGGTGAACAATCCTACACCCGAATGAGATAGTGGCAACCCAACATTCTGTCTTGTGGATAGTAATAGGATTGAACAAAATAAGGTAACCCTCATCAAGTATTATTGTAATCTGTAATCTATCAGAAAGAGCTTCCCCAGCTCCTGAGGCCCCCCCCCCCTGGTTTCCCTGAAATGACGATCGGCGTGCACGTCGCGCTGATGTCATTTCAGTGAAACCGAAACTGAAATGAGCCAAGAGGCTCATTTCAGTTACAGTTTCTACGTGCTCAGGGGGCTATCACAGCCCCCTGAGCACATAGAAACTCAGGAGAGGTATCGTTGGAAAGGGGAGAATCACCCCTTTCCAATGGTACCCCTCCCTAGTAGATCCCTGCTTGGGGATCGCCCCAGGAGGGCGATCCCCAAGCAGGGATCCACCCACTAGGCACCAGGGAGGGGGGAGCGGCCCCTTGGGCAAGGGCCTTTGCTCCCCCCATAAATATTTTGGCATAATTAGTCTTTCTGCCCCCCCCTGGGGGGTAGATGGGGGCAGTAGCCCCCAATCTTCCCCCCGGGGGGTAGAAAGCCCACTAGACACCAGGGATTTTTTTAGAGGATATTTATTAGGGGTGGGGGCTGCCCAAAATGGGCATGCCGATGCCCCCACCCCCCCGGCCACAAAATTAGTCTTTCTGCCCCCCCTGGGGGGCAGATGGGGCAGTAGCCCCCAATCTGCCCCCCCCGGGGGGGCAGAAAGCCCTCTATATACCAGGGATTTAAAAAAAAATTATAGTTAGGGGTGGGGGCTGCCCAATATGGGCATGCCAATGCCCCCACCCCACCCCTGCCGCAAAGGTACAGTCTTTCTGCCCCCCGGGGGCAGATGGGGAAGTAGCCCCCAATCTGCCCCCCGGGGGCAGAAAGCCCACTAGATACCAGGGATTTTTTTAAATTATAATCTGGGGTAGGGGCTGCCCAATATGGGCATGCCAATGCCTCCACCCCGACGCTAAGGTACAGTCTTTCTGCCCCTCCTGGGGGCAGATGGGGGCAGTAGCCCCCAATCTGCCCCCGGGGGCAGAAAGCCCACTAGACACCAGGGTTTTTTTCCCTCAATAAATTTAGGGGTGGGGGTTGTCCAAGATGGGCATGCCAATGCCCCCACCCCTCATGAAATTCCAGTCTTTCTGCCCCCCCGGGGGTGGGCAGATGGTAGCAGTGGCCACCAATCTGCCCCCCCCGGGGGTTCAGAAACACCCTAGATGCCAGGGATTAATTTTTTATATGCCCGGGGTGGCGGCTGCCCAGAATGGGCATGCAAATGCCCCCACCCTACCCCCCAAAGAAAAAAAAGACTTTCTGCCCCCCCAGGAGGCAGATGGGGGCAATAGCCCCTGATCTGCCCCCCCCGGGGAGGGGGCAAAAAGCCCACTAAGCGCCAGGGATTTTTTTTTATATATACGTAGGGGTGGGGGCTGCCCAGAATGGGCATGTCAATGCCCCCACCCCAAAAAAAATGCTACAGTCTTTCTGCCCCCCCTGGGAGGCAGATGGGGCAATAGCACCTTATCTGTACCCCCCGGGGGGGCAGAAAGCCCACTAGCCACCAGGGATTTTTTTTTACAAAGTTCGGGGTGGGGGCTGCCAAGAATGGACATGCCAATGCCCCCACCCACCCCAAAAAAGTTGCCACTGTCTTTCTGCCACTCCCAGGAGGCAGATGGGGGCAGTAGCCCCTGATCTGCCCCCCGGGGGGCAGAAAGCCCACTATGTGCCAGCGATTATGCTGGTTTTTTTATTCGCAGGGGTGGGGGCTGACCAGAATGGGCATCCCAATGCCCCCGACCCCCCAAAAGAATAGCCACAGTCTTTCTGCCCCCTCGGGGGCATATCGGGGCAATAGCCCCTGATTTCCCCCTCCCCAGGGCGGCAGAAAGCCCACTAGGCACTGACTTTTTTCGGAATGTGCCTACCTGTTGAATTTGGTTCCTAGCTCTGCCGGCACCTAGGGAAACCTAGCAAACCTATACATTTTTTAAAACTAGACACCCAGGGGAATCCAGGATGGGCTGACTTGACTGACTCTCACCAGGTTCTGTTACCCAGAATCCCTTGCAAACCTAAAAATTTGTCCAAAAAAACACATTTTCCTCACATTTCTGTGGTGGAAAGTTCTGGAATCTGCGTGGATCCACAAAATTCTACCCACCCCGCGTTCCCCAAAGTCTTCCGAGAAAAATGGTACCTCACTTGTGTGGGTAGGACTAGTGGCCGCGACAGGAAACGGCCCAAAACGCAACATGGACACACCACATTTTCACAGTGAAAACGGACCCTTTTTTTGCAAAGTGCCTAGCTGTAGATTTTGAACCCTAACTCTGCCGGCACCTAGGGAAACCTAGCAAATCTATACATTTTTGAAAACTAGATACCCTGGGGAATCCAGGATGGGGTGACTTGACTGGCTCTCACCAGGTTCTGTTACCCAGAATCCCTTGCAAACCGAAACATTTGTCAAAAAAAACACATTTTCCTCACATTTCTGTGGTGGAAAGTTCTGGAATCTGCGTGGATCCACAAATTTCCACTCATCCCGCGTTCCCCAAAGTCTTCCGAGAAAAATGGCACCTCACATGTGTGGGTAGGCCTAGTGCCCGCGACAGGAAACGGCCCAAACGCAACGTGGACACACCACATTTTCACAGTGAAAACTGACCCTTTTTTTGCAAAGTGCCTAGCTGTAGATTTTGAACCCTAACACTGCCAGCACCTAGGGAAACCTAGCAAACCTTTACATTTTTGAAAACTAGACACCCAGGGGAATCCAGGATGGGGTGACTTGACTGGCTCTCACCAGGATCTGTTACCCAGAATCCCTTGCAAACCTAAAAATATGTCCAAAAAAACACATTTTCCTCACATTTCTGTGGTGGAAAGTTCTGGAATCTGCATGGATGTACAAAATTCCACCCACCCCGCGTCCCCCAAAGTCTTCCGTGAAAAATGGTACCTCACTTGTGTGGATGGGTCAAGTACCCGCGACAGGCAAGGGCCCAAAACCTATTGAGGCGACATCAAAATTACCGATCACAAACCAACCTGGTTTTGCAAGGGAGAGTCCCATGAGTTTTTGGCCCCGGGCTCGACGGCCATCTAGGGAAACCTACCCAACCCACACATTTCTGAAAACTAGACACCCGGAGGAGTCCAGTGAGGTATGGCTTGCGTGGGTCCTCCAAAATTTTCTTACCCAGAATCCCCTGCAAACCTCAAATTTAGCTGAAAAAATCACGTTTTTCTCAAATTTCTGTGTGGGAAAGTTCTGGAATCTGCGTGGATCCACAAATTTCCTACCACCCTGCGTTCCCCCAGGGCTCCCGATAAAAATGGTACCTCACTTGTGTGGGTAGGCATAGTGGCTGAAACAGGAAATGGCCCAAATCGTATTGTGGAGACTTCAAAATTACCTATAACAAAACTACCTGGTTTTGGGGGGCACATGGTTTTTGGCCCCGGGCTCGCCGCCATCTAGGGAAACCTACCAATCCCACACGTTTCTGAAAACTAGACACCCTGGGGAGTCCAATGAGGTATGGCTTGCGTGGATCCCCCAACGTTTCCCTACCCAGAATCCCCTGCAACCCTCAAATTTAGCTGAAAAAAACATATTTTCCACATATTGTTGCATGGAATCACCGTGCTGGCACAAATGTCCTACCACCCAGCGTTGCCCTTGTTCCCCCGAGTAAAATGATACCTCACTTGTGTGGGTATCCAAAGCAGAACTGGCTAAAAACATATTTTTAAAAAAATGTAGCGCTTAGAATTCTTGGTGCTATACCCTAAATCCCTATGTTTTGGGCTCTTCCCAGTCACAGGCCTTCGGCCCACCGACACAAGTGAGGTATCATTTTACTCGGGAGAACAAGGGGAACGCTGGGTGGTAGGACGTTTGTGCCGGCACGGTGATCCCACGCAAAAATGTAAGGAAAAAGTGATTTTTTCAGTTAAATTTGAGGTTTGCAGGGGATTCTGGGTAGGAAAACGTTGTGGGACCCACGCAAGCCATACCTCGCTGGACTCCCCCGGGTGTCTAGCTTTCAGAAATGTTTGGGTTTGGTAGTTTCCCAAGATGGCCGCCGAGCCTTGGGACAAAAACCCAGGTGACCCCTCTTGCAAAACCAGGTTGTTTTGTGATAGGTAATTTTGATGTCGCCTCAATAGGTTTTGGGCCCTTTTCTGTCGCGGGTACTTGACCCACCCACGCAAGTGAGGTATCATTTTTATCAGGAGACCCGGGGGAACGCTGGGTGGGAGGAAATTTGTGGATCCACGTAGATTCCAGAACTTTCCCACACAGAAATTTGAGAAAAAGTGATTTTTTCAGCTAAATTTGAGGTTTGCAGGGGATTCTGGGTAGGAAAACGTTAGGGGACCCACGCAAGCCATACCTCTCTGGACTCCCCCTGGTGTCTAGTTTTCAGAAATGTGTGGGTTTGGTAGGTTTCCCTAGATGGCCACCGAGCCCAGGGCCAAAAACTCATGGGACCCCCCTTGCAAAACCAGGTTGTTTTGTGATAGGTAATTTTGATGTCGCCTCAATAGGTTTTGGGCCCTTTCCTGTCGCGGGTACTTGACCCACCCATGCGAGTGAGGTATCATTTTTATCGGGAGACATGGGGGAACACTGTGTGGTAGGAAATTTGTGGATCCACGTAGATTCCAAAACTTTCCCACACAGAAATTTGAGAAAAAAGTGATTTTTTTCAGCTAAATTTGAGGTTTGCAGGGCATTCTGGGTAGGAAAACGTTTGGGGATCCACGCTAACCATACCTCACTGGACTCCCCCGGGTGTCTAGTTTTCAGAAATGTGTGGGTTTGGTAGGTTTGCCAAGATGGCCGCCGAGCCCGGGGCCAAAAACCCAGGTGACTCCCCTTGCAAAACCAGCTTGTTTTGTGATAGATCATTTTGATGTCGCCTCAATATGTTTTGGGCCCTTGCCTGTTGCGGGTACTTGAACCACCCACACCAGTGAGGTTTTTGGCCCTGGGCTCGGCGGCCATCTTAGGAAACCTACCAAACCCACACATTTCTGAAAACTAGACACTCGGTGGAGTCCAGCGAGGTATGGCTTGCGTGGGTCCCCCAACGTTTTCCTACCCAGAATCCCCTGCAAACCTGAACTTTTGCTGAAAAAATTCACTTTTTTCACACATTTTTGTGTGGTAAAGTTGTGGCATCACGGGGCTGACACAAATTTCCTACCACCCAGCGTTCCCCCAGGTCTCCCGATAAAAATGGTGCCTGACTCCGGGTGGGAGGCTCAAGTACCCGCGACAGGCAAGGGCCCACAACGTATTGAGGCGACCTCAAAATGGCCTATCACAAAACGACCTGGTTTTGCAAGGGGGTCCCATGACATTTTGGCCCGGGGCTCGGCGGCCACCTAGGGAAACCTACCAAACCCACACATTTCTGAAAAGTAGACACCCGGGGGATTCCAGGGAGGTATGGCTTGCGTGGATCCCCCAACGTTTTCTTACCCAGAATCCCCTGCAAACCTGAAATGTGGCTGAAAAAATCACTTTTTTCACACATTTTTGTGTGGTAAAGTTGTGGCATCACGGGGCTGACACAAATTTCCTACCACCCAGCGTTCCCCCAGGTCTCCCGATAAAAATGGTGCCTGACTCGGGTGGGAGGACCAAGTACCCGCGACAGGCAAGGGCCCACAACGTATTGAGGCGACCTCAAAATGGCCTATCACAAAACGACCTGGTTTTGCAAGGGGGGTCCCATGACGTTTTGGCCCGGGGCTCGGCGGCCACCTAGGGAAACCTACCAAACCCACACATTTCTGAAAAGTAGACACCCGGGGGATTCCAGGGAGGTATGGCTTGCGTGGATCCCCCAACGTTTTCTTACCCAGAATCCCCTGCAAACCTGAAATTTGGCTGAAAAAATCACTTTTTTCACACATTTTTGTGTGGTAAAGTTGTGGCATCACGGGGCTGACACAAATTCCCTACCACCCAGCGTTCCCACAGGTCTCCCGATAAAAATGGTGCCTCACTCGGGTGGGAGGCCCAAGTACCCGCGACAGGCAAGGGCCCACAACGTATTGAGGCGACCTCAAAATGCCTATCACAAAACGACCTGGTTTTGCAAGGGGGGTCCCATGACGTTTTGGCCCGGGGCTTGGTGGCCACCTAGGGAAACCTACCAAACCCACACATTTCTGAAAAGTAGACACCCGGGGGATTCCAGGGAGGTATGGCTTGCGTGGATCCCCCAACATTTTCTTACCCAGAATCCCCTGCAAACCTGAAATTTGGCTGAAAAAAATCACTTTTTTCACACATTTTTGTGTGATAAAGTTGTGGCATCACGGGGCTGACACAAATTTCCTACCACCCAGCGTTCCCCCAGGTCTCCCGATAAAAATGGTGCTTCACTCTGGTGGGAGGCCCAAGTTCCCGTGACAGGCAAGGGCCCACAACGTATTGAGGCGACCTCAAAATGCCTATCACAAAACGACCTGGTTTTGCAAGGGGGGTCCCATGACGTTTTGGCCCGGGGCTCAGTGGCCACCTAGGGAAACCTACCAAACCCACACATTTCTGAAAAGTAGACACCCGGGGGATTCCAGGGAGGTATGGCTTGCGTGGATCCCCCAACATTTTCTTACCCAGAATCCCCTGCAAACCTGAAATTTGGCTGAAAAAATCACTTTTTTCACACATTTTTGTGAGGTAAAGTTGTGGCATCACGGGGCTGACACAAATTTCCTACCACCCAGCGTTCCCCCAGGTCTCCCGATAAAAATGGTGCCTGACTCGGGTGGGAGGCCCAAGTACCCGCGACAGGCAAGGGCCCACAACGTATTGAGGCGACCTCAAAATGGCCTATCACAAAACGACCTGGTTTTGCAAGGGGGGTCCCATGACGTTTTGGCCCGGGGCTCGGCGGCCACCTAGGGAAACCTACCAAACCCACACATTTCTGAAAAGTAGACACCCGGGGGATTCCAGGGAGGTATGGCTTGCATGGATCCCCCAACGTTTTCTTACCCAGAATCCCCTGCAAACCTGAAATTTGGCTGAGAAAATCACTTTTTTCACACATTTTTGTGTGGTAAAGTTGTGGCATCACGGGGCTGACACAAATTTCCTACCACCCAGCGTTCCCCCAGGTCTCCCGATAAAAATGGTGCCTGACTCGGGTGTGAGGACCAAGTACCCGCGACAGGCAAGGGCCCACACGTATTGAGGCAACCTCAAAATGGCCTATCACAAAACGACCTGGTTTTGCAAGGGGGGTCCCATGACATTTTGGCCCGGGGCTCGGCGGCCACCTAGGGAAACCTACCAAACCCACACATTTCTGAAAAGTAGACACCCGGGGGATTCCAGGGAGGTATGGCTTGCGTGGATCCCCCAACGTTTTCTTACCCAGAATCCCCTGCAAACCTGAAATCTGGCTGAAAAAATCACTTTTTTCACACATTTTTGTGTGGTAAAGTTGTGGCATCACGGGGCTGACACAAATTTCCTACCACCCAGCGTTCCCCCAGGTCTCCCGATAAAAATGGTGCCTGACTCGGGTGGGAGGACCAAGTACCCGTGACAGGCAAGGGCCCACAACGTATTGAGGCGACCTCAAAATGGCCTATCACAAAACGACCTGGTTTTGCAAGGGGGGTCCCATGACATTTTGGCCCGGGGCTCGGCGGCCACCTAGGGAAACCTACCAAACCCACACATTTCTGAAAAGTAGACACCCGGGGGATTCCAGGGAGGTATGGCTTGCGTGGATCCCCCAACGTTTTCTTACCCAGAATCCCCTGCAAACCTGAAATCTGGCTGAAAAAATCACTTTTTTCACACATTTTTGTGTGGTAAAGTTGTGGCATCACGGGGCTGACACAAATTCCCTACCACCCAGCGTTCCCACAGGTCTCCCGATAAAAATGGTGCCTCACTTGGGTGGGAGGCCCAAGTACCCGCGACAGGCAAGAGCCCACAACGTATTGAGGCGACCTCAAAATGCCTATCACAAAACGACCTGGTTTTGCAAGGGGGGTCCCATGACGTTTTGGCCCGGGGCTCGGTGGCCACCTAGGGAAACCTACCAAACCCACACATTTCTGAAAAGTAGACACCCGGGGGATTCCAGGGAGGTATGGCTTGCGTGGATCCCCCAACATTTTCTTACCCAGAATCCCCTGCAAACCTGAAATTTGGCTGAAAAAAATCACTTTTTTCACACATTTTTGTGTGGTAAAGTTGTGGCATCACAGGGCTGACACAAATTTCCTACCACCCAACGTTCCCCCAGGTCTCCCGATAAAAATGGTGCCTCACTCGGGTGGGAGGCCCAAGTACCCGCGACAGGCAAGGGCCCAAAACATTTTGTGATAGGCAATTTTGATGTTGCCTCAATACGTTGTGGGCCCTTGCCTGTCGTGGGTGTCTACTTTTCATAAATGTGTGGGCTTGGTAGGATTCCCTAGGTGGCCGCCGAGCCCCGGGCCAAAACGTCATGGACCCCCCTTGCAAAACCAGGTCGTTTTGTGATAGGCCATTTTGAGGTCGCCTCAATACGTTGTGGGCCCTTGCCTGTTGCGGGTACTTGGGCCTCCCACCCGAGTGAGGCACCATTTTTATCGGGAGCCCTGGGGGAATGCTGGGTGGTAGGACATTTGTGTCAGCCCCGTGATGCCACAACTTTACCACACAAAAATTTGTGAAAAAAGGGATTTTTTCAGCAAAATGTCAGGTTTGCAGGGGATTCTGGGTAGGAAAACGTTGGGGGATCCACGCAAGCCATACCTCCCTGGAATCCCCCGGGTGTCTACTTTTCAGAAATGTGTGGGTTTGGTAGGTTTCCCTAGGTGGCCGCCGAGCCCCGGGCCAAAACGTCATGGGACCCCCCTTGCAAAACCAGGTCGTTTTATGATAGGCCATTTTGAGGTCGCCTCAATACGTTGTGGGCCCTTGCCTGTCGCGGGTACTTGGGCCTCCCACCCGAGTGAGGCACCATTTTTTTCGGAAGACGTTGGGGAACGCGGGGTGGGTGGAATTTTGTGGATCCACACAGATTCCAGAACTTTCCACCACAGAAAAGTGAGGAAAATGTGTTTTTTTTGCCACTTTTTAGGTTTGCAAGGGATTCTTGGTAACAGAACCTCGTGAGAGCCAGTCAAGTCACCCCATCCTGCATTCCCTGGGTGTCTACTTTTCAAAAATGTATAGGTTTGCTAGGTTTCCCTAAGTGCCGGCAGAGCTAGGGTTCAAAAACTACAGCTAGGCACTTTGCAAAAAAAGGGTCATTTTTCACTGTGAAAATGTGGTGCGTCCACGTTGCGTTTTGCGCTGCTTCCTGTCGCGGGCACTAGGCCTACCCATACAAGTGAGGTACCATTTTTTCGGAAGACCTTGGGGAACGCGGGGTGGGTGGAATTTTGTGGATCCACACAGATTCCAGAACTTTCCACCACAGAAAAGTGAGGAAAATGTGTTTTTTTTGCCAATTTTTAGGTTTGCAAGGGATTCTGGGTAACAGAACCTGGAGAGAGCAAGTCAAGTCACCCCATCCTGGATTCCACTGGGTGTCTACTTTTCAAAAATATATAGGTTTGCTAGGTTTCCCTAAGTGCCGGCAGAGCTAGGGTTCAAAAACTACAGCTAGGCACTTTGCAAAAAAAGGGTCATTTTTCACTGTGAAAATGTGGTGCGTCCACGTTGCGTTTTGCGCTGCTTCCTGTCGCGGGCACTAGGCCTACCCACACAAGTGAGCTACCATTTTCTTTGGAAGATCTTGGGGAACGCGGGGTGGGTGGAATTTTGTGGATCCACGCAGATTCCAGAACTTTCCACCACAGAAAAGTGAGGAAAATGTGTTTTCTTTGCCAATTTTTTAGGTTTGCAAGGGATTCTGGGTAACAGAACCTGGTGAGAGCCAGTCAAGTCACCCCATCCTGGATTACACTGGGTGTCTACTTATCAAAAATGTATAGGTTTGCTAGGTTTCCCTAAGTGCCGGCAGAGCTAGGGTTCAAAAACTACAGCTAGGCACTTTGCAAAAAAAGGGTCATTTTTCACAGTGAAAATGTGGTGCGTCCACGTTGCGTTTTGCGCTGCTTCCTGTCGCGGGCACTAGGCCTACCCACACAAGTGAAGTACCATTTTTTTTGGAAGACCTTGGGGAACGCGGGGTGGGTGGAATTTTGTGAATCCACGCAGATTCCAGAACTTTCCACCACAGAAAAGTGAGGAAAATGTGGTTTTTTTGCCAATTTTTTAGGTTTGCAAGGGATTCTGGGTAACAGAACCTGGTGAGAGCCAGTCAAGTCACCCCATCCTGGATTCCCCTGGGTGTCTACTTTTCAAAAATGTATAGGTTTCCCTAAGTGCCGGCAGAGCTAGGGTTCAAAAACTACAGCTAGGCACTTTGCAAAAAAAGGGTCATTTTTCACTGTGAAAATGTGGTGCGTCCACGTTGCGTTTTGCGCTGCTTCCTGTCGCGGGCACTAGGCCTACCCACACAAGTGAGGTACCATTTTTTTCAGAAGACCTGGGGGAACGCGGGGTGGGTGGAATTTTGTGGATCCACACAGATTCCAGAACTTTCCACCACAGAAAAGTGAGGAAAATGTGTTTTTTTTGCCAATTTTTTAGGTTTGCAAGGGATTCTGGGTAACAGAACCTGGTGAGAGCCAGTCAAGTCACCCCATCCTGGATTTCCCTGGGTGTCTACTTTTCAAAAATGTATAGGTTTGCTAGGTTTCCCTAAGTGCCGGCAGAGCTAGGGTTCAAAAACTACAGCTAGGCACTTTGCAAAAAAAGGGTCATTTTTCACTGTGAAAATGTGGTGCGTCCACGTTGCGTTTTGCGCTGCTTCCTGTCGCGGGCACTAGGCCTACCCACACAAGTGAGGTACCATTTTTTTCAGAAGACCTTGGGGAACGCGGGGTGGGAGGAATTTTGTGGATCCACGCAGATTCCAGAACTTTCCACCACAGAAAAGTGAGGAAAATGTGTTTTTTTTGCCAATTTTTCAGGTTTGCAAGGGATTCTGGGTAACAGAACCTCGTGAGAGCCAGTCAAGTCACCCCATCCTGGATTCCCCTGGGTGTCTACGTTTCAAAAATGTATAGGTTTGCTAGGTTTCCCTAAGTGCCGGCAGAGCTAGGGTTCAAAAACTACAGCTAGGCACTTTGCAAAAAAAGGGTCATTTTTCACTGTGAAAATGTGGTGCGTCCACGTTGCGTTTTGCACTGCTTCCTGTCGCGGGCACTAGGCCTACCCACACAAGTGAGGTACCATTTTTTTTGGAAGACCTTGGGGAACGCAGGGTGGGTGGAATTTTGTAGATCCACGCAGATTCCAGAACTTTCTACCACAGAAAAGTGAGGAAAATGTTTGTTTTTTTTGCCAATTGTTTAGGTTTGCAAGGGATTCTGGGTAACAGAACCTGGTGAGAGCCAGTCAAGTCACCCCATCCTAAATTCCCCTGGGTGTCTAGTTTTCAAAAATGTATAGGTTTGCTAGGTTTCCCTAAGTGCCCGCAGAGCTAGGGTTCAAAAACTACAGCTAGGCACTTTGCAAAAAAAGGGTAATTTTTCATTGTGAAAATGTGGTACGTCCACGTTGCATTTTGAGCCATTTCCTGTTGTGGGCACAAGGCCTACCCACACAAGTGAGGTACCATTTTTATCGGGAGACTTAGGGTAACACAGAATTGTAGAGCAACTGTTATTACCTATTGACTTGTGATGCATTTCTGCCTTCCAAATGAAAGACAATGTGTAAAAATAAGTCATTTTGAAAAATGACCTATAATTCTCATGCTAGTATGGGTACTCCCAATTTCGGAAATGTGCAAATATCTACTGTTTCTAAAATCTACATTTTGTTCCCATTTCAGAAATACATAGGTGTCTTTCATAACAATTTTTCCATGTATACATTTTCCCAAAATAATTGCTATATACCCGGTACATAACAAAAAACCCTTGCAGGATGCTGCTCAGTTATTGGCTCTGGGTTCGTCGGGTTCTTGGTGAACCTACAAGTCCTATATATCCCCACAACCAGAAAGGTCCAGCGGATATAACGGTATATTGCTTTCAAATAGCTGTCATAATTAGAAGAAGTTACAGGTGAAAACATTGACACAAATGGCTGTTTTTTTCAACTAATTTTCAATTTTTCCTTTATTTAACTGTTAGTTTCTATAAGGAAAACTTTAAGGATCTACACAAATGACCCCTTGATGAATTTCGAATTTTGTCTACTTTTCATAAATGTATGGCTTTCCAGGATCCATTATTGGTTTCATACCCATTTCTACCACTAACTGGAAGGAGGTTGAAAGCACAAAAAATAGCAAAAATAGGCTATGTCCCAGAAAAATGCCAAAACTGTGTAAAAAAAGTTGGTTTTCTGACAAAAGTCTGCTTCTCCCTGAAAGCTGGTAAGATGTTGATTTCAGCACCACAACCCCTTTTTTGATGCCATTTGCAGGGAATAAACAAGATGCTTTCATCTGTAGCCCTCTTTTCGCATTTTTCCTCCAAAAAACAAAATTTTGCTGTATTTTGGCTAATTTCTGGGTCCCCTCCAGGGCAATCCACAAACCCTGGGTACCTTTACAATCCACATGATGTTAGAAAAAAAGGACGCAAATTTGGCGTGGATACCTTATGTGGTCAAAAAGTTACAGGGGCCTAAGCGCGCACTACCCCAAATAGCCCAAAAAAGGCTTAGCACGGGGGGAAAAGGCCTAGCAGCGAAGGGGTTAAAACTCAGATTCACCAATAGCTCTAGCCACTGAGTCCAGTCCTTTGTGTTGGCCTCTTCTAGTCTTCTTAATCTTGAGAGGCTTTTCGACAATTCCCACCAACAAAATGCCCAACCAGATATTTTACTATTTTTGATAGGATAGTACATACTACTACTAGTAGTGTCTACTCTACTCTAGTACCCGATTTGTAGTGATGTATGAGGTATATGTATGTATTTTTACTTTTTTTTCAATCTTGCTAGTGAAAAATAGGGGGAGGTGTATATGGCATCTAAAAAATGTGTAATGTTTTTTCTAGGCGTACCGACCACAACCACCAGTGCCGGGGCCAGTGGCGGGGCAGGCGACGCCAGCCAGGAGGGAGCAGTGGATGCGGCAGCTGCCACAGGGGTGGGTGAGCCAGCAGCAGTGGCGGGCGGTGGTAAGTTATACTTATATTCCTTACTTATTGACAATAGTTCCACACTCGCTGCAAGGGTGTTGTGTAAGTTGAGAGAGACTAAGTTGTTGTGAACAACGGTTGAAGAAGACAAGACACCCTTTACTAAGCATTAGAGCAATAGCATTAGCGGCAGGAGTAGTTGAGTAACTAATGGCTTCTTCTATCTGACTTCAATTCAGCTGTGAAAGTTTTATGGAGAAGACTAAGAGTCAGATCAGATGACCTTGATGGATGGGTTGAACGAAAAGGGAAAGAAGGATGGAAGGAGGAAGGACGGGCGAGATGTAATATATATGACTGGCAGAGAAAGATGCGTGGGATGCATGCATAGGTGGCTGATAGGAATCAGATGCATGGGTGGTTGAAGGATGGGTGGAAGGTGAAAGAAAAGAGGCCTGCCTGGGTGGGTGAAACTGTATGGGTGGATAGCAAGAATCCTCCGGGGTGTTTCATGGGTCAAACTCAAAGGCAAGCAAAGAAGGAAGGACGCATGGGTGGTGGTTTAAAAAAAAAAAATGTTTGTTGTTGGTGAAACAAACTAAGGTTTGTTGAGAGATTAAGAAGAATGATAGACATGTTTACTTTGAATGGATGGATGCCTGGGTAGTATTCATCATAGATAGCATAGGTGGAGACTGTCACTGGATGAAGAGTCTTAGAAGAGAATGTAAAAGAAAAAGAAACCGCGCCAGAGTAGCAAAGCCAAGGAGAATAGAATTTGTATTTTCAGAGTACTCCCTTGACTCACAGTAGTTTGCAAGCACAGCATATATATTGTGTATGTATGTTGTTATCAAGTGCCTCCCTCCGACTCCGAGGCCCACTCCCTACCTATGTTAATTTATTTTTGACTGTGTCAGCCTGGCATGGGTGGGCTTAGGCTATTGGCTGCATGGTTACACAATCAATCAAAACAAAGTACCTCATGTCGTCCCATATATAAGGAATGATCATTTGGATCAGATATCATCTGCCTTGTTGTAGTATAGTAGTCAGGGCTGGGTGAAAGTGAAATTGAGCAGTTGCCCTTGATGTAACAGAGTATGGTCAGTGCCACCCATAATAGAAAAATAAGATGATTGTGTAATAGTCAGCTTCCCTACATGCAGACAGTAGTAAATAAAACTAACGTGAGTCTGCGTCACGAGACGAGTATGTGTCTTGGGCGCAAGCTGACTGAGCTGGCATGCCGGCTACAACAAGGTTACTTAATTTAGCTAAACAAGAGAGAAGAAGAAGACTGGTGTACTACTGGAGTGAGTCCATAGTGCTAGTATAATGCCTGAAACTCCCACAAATGTTAGAGGCCGAGGAAGTGGGAGGATAGATATCACAAATGTTATCTACTGTGCTTGCTAGTGCTACTGTGCCACTATGTTTAGAATTAATTTGTCTTACTGTTTTGCTAAGAGTATATTGGTTACAACAATATTATTTTTTCTTCTTGATATAGCTACTCCTTCCAAACAAACAAAATCAACTAAACCGGACAGGAAGGAGTTGGCAGCCATGGCCCGGCGCCGGAAGTTAGAGGCCATCCGAAATGAATATCGGCGGCTGGTGGCTCTGGCGGAGGAGGAGGAGGAGGCGGCAGCAGCTGCAGATTCCTTCAATGCCCCGGGCCCCAGCCAGGCCCCTCGAGTGGTATGGCACCACGGTCTGGCAGCCGCACTACATCCAGCACTGCTGCCCCCCCTGTGGATGCAACTGCCAAGCTTTTAAGCACTGCATGCTCCTCCAAATGGCGCGCCTAAAGGAGCAGGTAAAGGAACTGAAGCAGGAGGTCCTGGCGGTTAACTGGCGACTGCGAGCCCGCCGATAGGGAGATCCCGTTGGATTGCCCCTTTTTTATTCCTTTTTTTGGTGGGTGGGCATTGGGCGCATGTTGGGGAAAAGTTGGGGTTATAACTTATATGGACAATTTTATTTTTGAACTGACATTGGTTGGACTATTCTTTTTGGACATTGGTTGGGGTTAGGGAGAGGGGTGGGTCAGGTGTTGTGGGATTATTTTTTACATAGTTTATTTTTGTTAGGGGATTAAATTATATTTATACTTAATCTTTACATATGATGTAAATGTTTTGTGGGGGGGTTACTCTTTTACGTCACATGGTTTCCTTTGCTGCTGCAGGGCCGCAGCCAGTGTTTGATTTAAATAATCTGCCGATTTTTTGTAACATACGAACAGATAGATGCGGTACCCTCACTGAGTGACTTGTCCTACTAGTACTGTCAGTCCCTCCTCCTAGTCTATGCATTCTGCAACTGGACTCAAGGGTGTGGGTGTGTGAATTTCCATTATTAATTATGCCTCCCCCAAACTTCTTCTCTTACCTGTGATTGATGTTTAAACTTAGGCACAGCAATGGCTGCATGGTGATGATGGTTTGGTTTCCCAAGATGCCATGGTTGTGGTGGTAGTAGTAGACACTGGCAGTAGCATTTGCAAAAAAGAAAATGAGACAGTCAGTTGCCTGAAAGAGACTCTGGAAGGAGTAGTAGAACGAAGTACAGTACAGTACACAAGAATACTACCAAACAATAAACCATAATAATGCTGATTAGCAATGCTAAAGTAAAATAAAACATAATGGTGGCGGGGATAGCCTAGTACAACAGCAAGTTACAAACTGTAGTTGTGTCAAGTCACTCGACACAAGCGTAACCTTTAGTGCTGTAAAAGGAGGATGATGAATCCAATCGATGCCGGCAATTAATTATGATGGATTAGGTTCCATTGGACAAAAAATTGACTTGCAAATATACTGAGCATGGGTGGGCAAGCAGAAGAAGATCCTCGCCCTGCCTTGAAATTGAATCAGTGTTGCTTTCACCACATCCGCCCCAGCAAGCGTGTGATCAATTATTGGTGTACATTTAATTTAGTCACACCTTAATATAAATCACACAGCCCGGGGTAAGAGGGTTAGGGTTTGATGAATGGTTGGGAAGGGGGGTTTGGGGAAAGGTTTGACAAAGAAAAACACTACGCATGGACAAACAACAAAACACAATCTAGGCAGACGACCATCATATCCATAAATCTGTTAAGGGAGAAAAAGGAAATGCATGCATGATGATGATGATGACTTGATGGTTAATGATAAGTAGTACTTACTAACTAGACTAGTAGACAGTACAGAGCAGCAGTATATTATTAATTATTATGCAATTTGCCATGCCTGTCTGCCCTCAGAGAGACCCAAATTACATAAATGTTTACTTCTGTTGTACCGGGCTTACTTTTTAAAGCTAGCAAAGAAAATTAAAAAATAGCTGTAGGGATCAATTATAAGCAGAGAGCAAACAACAACAACACACAGTCTTAACGATTGAAGAGAAAAAATGAATCAAATTACTTAAAAGATGATGAATGTTGATACTAAAATGTTACTGTATGTTATCCTGGTCAAATTGGGGAGTTGCATCTCGGCATTCCTCTTGGTCCTCCATTCCATGGACGCTGCGTCCGTCAATCTTGGGTGCCACTGCCTGCCTGGCGGATGCGGATTGGTAGGTGAGTGTGAGTTGTTTTTCTCTATTTAGCACAGGGTAAAGGCCGGCCAGTAAGTGTAGATGGAAAAATAAAAGGGATATTTAAAAATCATGGAGAAAAAAACCCCATAAATTACGGAGGAGTGCAAACACTTTCAGAGCGGCATGGCTAAATCATTTCTACTCTGTTGTCTGTTTCCAGCATTAACCTACAACAGCAACAGGACAGAGCAGGCCCACGGCACCCACTCAACCTCCACTTAGATTTTTTGACTGAGCCAGACAGAGCACACATGTCACATATACAGCAACATAGCATTTTCCTAAGTAAGTAACTAAATCAATGGCATGCACAGCTGTCAGTCATACCACCACTACTACACTCGTGACTCGACTCCACCACTACACAGACATGTAGGTCTGCTGTGGTTGTTGTTGACTTGTTTACCTTTTATGCCACTAATGAAACGCCATCAATCATCTCCGATCCTACTGACTACCCTGCGAAGATATTATGTCACTGTGGTCATCATCATGGTGTTGTCCAACTCAGTCTGCAGTGTACCGAGTGAGTCCAGATTCCATATTCAAAAATGCAATGGATCGGCCTGCAGTAGAAGTACAATTTTGTTACTAAACAACAAGAAGGGAAACATTGACCTGAGTCACTTTTAGTGTGTAGATTAAATAATAGTACACAAATAATTCACTTCATACACAACAAACAACAACAACACAAACACCAATCACTCAGAGTCAGCGTCCAATGCATGCCATCATTATTACCTGTTCCTTGTTCTCATCTTAAGTTAAGGGGCAGTCTCTCTCAGCTTTGAAAGGAGGATAGCTATAGTAGTCATCATGTTCCACTTCTTTTGGAGGGACTCGACGAGGCAACATTTTTTTGTACTTTTCTCCATCCAATCATCATCTGGCTTGAGGGAAATGGATTTAGGGCGAGTCAGGAGGATGGAGCAGGACTCGGAGGAGTGGACTTAAGTTAAATGCACAGAGCTGCAACTCCAATATGGAAATAAAAAAGACTAGAAGACGGTGGCACTGGTGATGGATATGTTGTGATTCGAAGTTTCGAACCAGAAAGACAGAGACACACACAACAAATAAAAGTAAAATAAGGAAGAAAGAAAGTAAGAAGTTCAAAGCCTAGTTGGCAGGGAAGTATAGCTCATCCTCAAACTCTGGTGGTTCAACCAGAAGTAGGTAATCATCTAAGACACTACTTCCGTCACCTAAGTCGATGTCCTCATCTTCCTGCATTGATTCACGTATTTTGTAATTCGGTGGTATAAAGTGCTGATTCATTTTGATCATGGTTAACCTCTCCACGTTTTTGGGCGAGAGATACGCTCAGAAGAGACACTAGCAACAGGGCAAGCCAGATAGTTTATCGCCAGCCTGCTGAGCACTGGCCATTGGCGCCTTTTCCCATACCAATACAGCAATGGGTTTTGATCAATGTAGACCTCTGTTGGGTCATCCAGATAGGCCTGGACCATCCGCTCAATGTTCAGGGGTGCTCCACTTTGCTGGGCCTCTTTTGTCTTTGCATCAGCACTGGACCTAGCAAGCCCTTGCTGTAAATACCAATCCCGTGCCAATTTTACTGGGGCTGATGATCCGGTTCTTGCTGTTGTCGATAGTGTTGGTGACAGCTCTGAGCCGAACGCACTGCCCTCAGGCTCTGAAGTTGAACTTGACGCCGGAGGCCCTGCTGCAGTACTTGTTGTGGGTTTGAGTAGCGGGCCTTTAATTACCAGCCGTTCATTTTCCAATTTACTGGCTGCCTCAGCTATCCACGTTTTGTACTGGGCAACATCCACTTCTGAAAAAGGAATTAATGTCTTACTGTTCAGTGCCGATTTGTACCGTGGATCCAGAATTGTGGCACAAATGTAATGTTTTTCTGAAACAATGCGAGTTTGCACCCTTGTATTTTCAGCTAAGCGACGGGATAAGCTCTCCACCAACTCATATGCTTCATTTTTTTCCTCCACACCTGTGTACGTTTCAGACACCTCCTTCAGCTGTTGCTCTAGCATGTGCAACAATGGGATAGCTTGGCCCATAGTACAGTCCTCCTTGCTGACGTCATGTGTGAAGAGCTCGAAAGGAAGTAGCATCTCTGTCAGGCATTTAACTAGGCCCCATTGGTCCATCTGAACAGTCATGCCTTTCTCTGTAGCATCCCCTCTTTGCATGACATATTCATTGATTGGTCTGTACTGCTCAAACAGACGTTCAAGCATGTAATAGGTTGAGTTCCAACGTGTTGGCACCTCCTGGATCAGTGCTTTGACTGGCATTCTATACTCACGTTGAATGATCCTCAGCTGCTTCCGGGCTTTAAAAGAATAGCAGAAATGTGTGCATATTCTTCTGCAGGTGGTCAGTAAGTTGCTGACTTGGGCTTCTTTTTTCAGAAAGTCTTGAACAATAATGTTAATGCAGTGCGCCAAACACAGGACCCTGAAATAGGCACCATCCTCCATGGCCTTAACTATATTACTGCCATTATCCGTGGCAACAAAACCAATGTTAAGCCCTCTTGGGCGCAGCCATTCAAAGACCTTGCTGTTAAACTCTTCCAAAATGTTTGCAGCAGTATGAGATTTCTCCATGGCGAACATGGCTACAGTTGCATGTTTCCGAGTAGCATTAAAAATCTCAGCAGTGTCAACAACACCTGCTTCAGATATCTTTTCTCTAACCCCCACAAAAGAGATCCAGTGTGCAGTGATGCACATGTAATCAGTGGCTTGGAACTGGTCCACGTGTCTGTTGTCAGGTGGATATTGTGAACAACACTCTGCTGCAAAGCTTGTCCAAGCAATTCCAGCACATCGTGATGTAGTGCTGGAACAGCAACTCTGGCGAAATAGGACCTGCTGGGAACCTTCCATTTTGGGCAGATGGCTATCACAAATTCAAGGAAACCCACCCCTTCCACAAAAGAAAAAGGGAGAAGGTCCAGCGCTAACATTTTAGTCAGCTTCGCATTGTACAAACGTGCCGTTGGGTGGTTGCGTTCGTACTGCCCCTCCGACCTAAGCATGCTGACAATGGTAGGCTGGATTATTTTCCTTTCTGGTGCAGCTGATGCAGGTGACTTCTTGAACCCAGTTAGGCTCAACGACGTACTTTTTTCATTGCAGTACTCTGTTGCCTTGGTGTCTCAGCCTGACTCTTACTACGGTGCCACTGAGATGTTGCTGAGGATGTGGGCGGTACCACTACACTGCTGGGGACAGGGCTACTTTGTGTACCAGAGAAAATGTCTCCCTCTAGTTCACCTTCCTCCGCGATCATATCTTCTTCTACTTCTTCATCCACACCAACAGCAATGGGTGCAGTTTTACTTTTTAGGCCTTAAAGGTGTTCCTCCCACTGGATCAAGTGGTGTTTTTTCAGATGGGTTGTTTGGCCTCCGGTACAATAGTTTGTACCAAGCTTACCCCGACTAACACTATGTCGATAAATTGAGCATATAGCAACGTTCTCCTCCTTACTGCTAACCGAAAAGAAGTTCCAAACTGGGGAGGTGAACTTTCTTGCACTGCTGGAGGTGCCACTTGCAATGCCGGATGAACTGGAGGGTATGCCTGCAATTTGACTCTGTGCAGTACCACTACCTACTGAGGTGGTGGTTGTGTTGGATGTAGGTCCCTGCCGGGCCTTTGCAAATGCAAATATGGAAGCTGGAGGTGGTGTTGGTGTTACCTGTCTTGGTGGTATCCGTGCTACATCCCTCACAGCAATTTGGGATAGGGTAATAATGTTGGTCTCCATCTCCACTGGGCCGGGAGTGATGTTCATGATTACTGGCTCGTCATCATCCCCCTCTTCTACATCTACCTCCATAACTCTAAGGCTTTCTGGAACCTTCCTTTTCCCTAGCCTTGTCTTGTGGCGTGCCTCACTCTCAGACTGAGCTGGTGGCTTCCAAGTGGCATCCAGATCATCAGAAGGGGGGTTTGAAGAAGAAGTTGATGGACTAACCCTCCTTTTCCTTGCTGGGGATCTGGAAGACAATGGATCTTCTGAAAGAGTGGCTTGCTCTTCTTCGTCTGCAGGAAGCTCGATTTCCTGAACTGCCCCTACTTCGGGAGGAACAACTACTATTGTGGGCTGTTGTTGCTGCTGTTGTTGTGGCTGTTGTTCCGGCTGTTGTTGTGGCTGTTGTTCCGGCTGTTGTTCCGGCTGTTGTTGCCCACTTATCTGCTGAGTTTCCGCCTGCGTTGATTGGGTACTACTTTGCGATAATGACATTTCAACATCACTGCTCGTTGGCATTTGCACAAGTAGACTGGCTACCTCTGCGACACTCATGGGCTTGGGCCTAGGTTGGTGGGGTGGGCCCGCTGATGTGGAGGTGCTGCTCCCAGCTTGGTCCCGGACACCGCTGATGCAGGCGTAATTTTTGGTTTCCCAAAAAACATACTGGCCGGCACACCAGTCTTGGTAAGTGGCAGCGCCACTTCCTTCTTCTGTTCCTTCTTCTCACTGGCAACTTTCTTGGTACTGGAGGACCTGGTACCTTTCTTTGGGGCCATCTTCTTCCTTCCGATGTCAGCAGGACACAGGTGCACAAGTTGCAGAGATGTCTGTGGTCACACGTGGACGTGACTTGGTGCGCAGCAGGACTTCTGTCTGGCAGTACAACGGGTGATGATGACACCTCCTCCTCTGTCTTTTTGTGCACCTAAAAGCAAAGAAGCCAGGAGAAGAACATCAGTGAAATGTTGCATTTGTTGTTGTGGTTCAATTACTACTAGTACAAACAAACAAATATAATATATAACTTAGTGTGTGGTGGTCACACTTGTTAGTGTTATATTGTTACATTTTAATAACTCAGTTTAAGTTATAAAAAAAAACATAACAGTGTAGCCATTTGTGAGACTTTGACAACAAGGGCTTTCATGGTATACTGTGTACACTCAGGAAGGATAGGAAAGAAGAAGAACAAAAACAAAAATACAAATGTAATGGAAGTGGAACCTGTTTGGCAATAATTTGCTCATCACGTCATTCAGGGAGCTGCAGCTGGCAAAGGGGATGGAAGCAGTAAGCCAAGAGGAACAAAGGAAATACATGCAGGCCTATATGGCAAAAGCAGCACACTACTAAACTACCACCACAAAATGGCCACCAGCCACATGGTCACTCACAGTCAAAACAAGCAGTATGCCTGGAAAACAATGAACTCAAGCAGGCCTATATGGCCAGACAAAGGAGGCATGCTAAACAACACAGCTTTAATACAAAAATGCAAAAACAAAAATTCACAGGGCTAAAAAAGTTGGAAAGTTACGCAACAACCACACACACACACACACACATCCAACAAAGGCATGTTGTATTCCGCTTTAGGTGTCCGTATATAGGTTTTACTGATACATGTCCTTATATAGGCACAATTCACATTGCCCTTATACAGGCATAAGATCCCAGTCCTTATTTAGGCATTAGCCATGCTATCCAAATACAGGCATGGTCACCTACATCCGTCCACCCCAACGTCACAACGAGTTCTTAGAAACCGGACCCTTAAGCTCTTGGTAGTTCCCCTAGCACAGGATTATTGATTTCTCCAAAAACTCATTTATTATGCATGAACCGCTATTCCTTAAGGGTTCATTACTGACGTCTTCCTCTGCCCGACTTTACATCAATGCTAACATTCCAAGGCACCTACCAGGTATAAATATACCTTCCCTTGCCCAAGCAAGTAGGAGGAGACCTCGACTTTAGAGGAGCCCGTGTCCCGGCCTTACGCACTGACAAGAGACGCTGTCATCCCTGCTCGCAGAGAATCCAGCTTCCAGTGTTCTGACTTCATTCGCGGGGTGTTAGAGTTCGAGACCCGGAAAGAGATTCCCACCTCTCTCATTCTCAAGGTATGGAGCTGACTAGAACCTAGAGGGACTCTTGGCATACCAGACTTGGCATACTATAGCATACCATACTATAGAATACATCACCTACTTCTTACCTTGCACTACACTTAGGTTAGGTACACTGGGGTAGAACTAGTTAGAGAAGCATCTTATGAGTACTCGCATTTTTAGCTTATGTTATTTATGCATATGAATATATGTGTCATAGCTGAAAGATAATGCTAGCACAGTATTATTTCTTTCTACTGCTTACGCTGTACATAATATATCTCGCATACTGTCTTATGATTGTAACAGCTCATATCTCTTACACGAGAAACAAGACTGTTCAATAGATCCTTTTATTGAAACGCCCGTCTATTCTTTCTGTGTAACTCTGAAGAAACTAAGCATGCACGATTAGCTGAGTGAAACTGTTATCTGTTGTTTCCACGATTCTGAGAGTGTTCCGATTCTAAGGGGAAACAAAGTTGTCATGTTTATGCGGTTGCCAGAAACTACTCCCTTCTTGTTTACAAGGAGTTTCTAGTGGCCTCTGAGTTAGCTGGCACAAAGTAATTACGTTTAACATACTCGATAGGGGCATACTGACCTCAGTCCTATGTCAAACCTATAGGGTATATTATTCCAATGCGCAGAGGCTATTAGGGAAATAGGAACTACACTACATGGCGCCCAACGTTTGGTAAGGCACTAATTTAACGCTAGATACTGAGTAACTCAGTCGTGCTTTTCTCAGAGACCCCTACTCACATACTCCATAAGACATCTGGAGTAGGTAGGGTTAAGTATCCGCCAAAGCTGAATAGGACAAAAATCCTATATATTAGCTGTATGGTTTGTTCAACGTTGAAGGATACAGTGTTCCAAAATATTGTGCACCTTATCTTCGTTTCCTTGAAACTTGTTCTGCATTTATTTTTTCAAAAAATTTCCCTGAACGGGGATACTCACACCGGGAACGGTGTAGCTCCGGCTGACCCAGTCGAAACAGCTTTTAATTTTACAGGTTTAAATGAAACCGATGAGGGTGTTATACACATCCCTCCAAACTTAAGGAGAGCCATCACTCTAAAACTTATAAAACACGGAGGTATTCTATTCATGGATTGTATTCCCAGAATCAAATCCAATAACAACAGTATTTCACTTCCTTAAAGATGAACCACCAGAGGAATATATTCCTTTCGAGGATATTGAAATTCCACTCACATACCAGGAGCAAAATCTCTGGTTTAAAGGCACCCTAAAACATCACAAAAACATTACCAGGCTCGGTACACTAGGTAGACCAGGAGCAACATGGCCGATTTTAGCCGGCTACACACCTCATCCTGACATCGAAGAAATGTCAGACGAGGAATTACTTACTCAACTACAAGAGTTAATAAAAATTTACAGACAATTAGTCCAATATGTCATGCGGACTTTCACAGTCCAACCACCTATAACCATTCCAAATCAAACACCCCAACAGGGGTATACACTAAAAATTACTCCACAGACTTTACACGCAGTCATGGGTAAAATGCCCACAAAACGTGAACAAATTCCATTCTGGATAGCTCAAAAAATTACTCAAATCGAAGCAGTATTTCCAAATACTAGCCCTTATGAGAAACACAGAATCCTAACAATCTGTTTACCAATGGGGATCACACCACAACTGGAAGACTGCACCACTTGGGGCAGAGTCTTTGCTGCCATCTATACTAAAACACATGGTGTTCCGTCAATTGCAGTAATACCAGATGTCCTGAAATAAATTCAAAACGAATACGAGGCAGAACCTGCTCTGAATTTAGGTATGAAATTACTGAAAAACTTCGACCAGGTCTCAACAATAATATTATCTAATATTAAAGGGGAGGCAGCATCAGTGGCGATCCGCCAACGCTTAAGGGAATTTGATGTAACAGAACATCAACATGAACTACCCAGAATAATAGAAAAATCTTATGCAGAATTAGGCAGAGATAGTTTGAGTGGAAAACGTTTGAAGCCAAAACTATCTGAAAGTCCTGAGAAGGACTCTATTAAACAAAATCCTACATCTTCTAAAAAGAAGTGGGAAACTAATAAACAAAATTCAAACGAGACACTTTCTCAATCCCGAGGTAGGTCTCCTCAAAAGGAGCCCTCAGAAAGGAGGTATAACCTCAGGAATAGGGATAATTTAAGAAAACCTGACAGATATCAAGATACTGATACACGTTCCTCTTGTACCTTTCAGATATCGTCACAGACATCAGAAAGAAGAGGACGGTCAGATCACAAAGAAGAGTGCGTGAAATCCAAAGACGATAAACACGTTCAGAAAAATAAATCAAAACCTCAATTCACAAAAAAGAAGGTAGCAGGTCTGAAGATCAGACATGGCGAGGCTACTGAGAACACAGCTCAAGAACGGAGAATGGGCTCAGACAATGCTGGACAGTGCAGCAGAAGTAACAATAGCTCGCCAGAACCTGAAGGAACTTCTGGAGATAGTGGACTTGAATGAGTACATCACAGTAGAGACTGTAGACACCAGGGTTAGTACTCCACAAACGTTATATGGAATAACACTCCGAATGGAGGGAGACATACCAAGAAAAGTGAAAGCACTCTTTTGGGAGAAACTTTCAAGGGGTTATGATATACTTCTAGCAGAAAAGGACTGGCCACCAAACTTTGTCAGGGAGTGCCCACATGGCGAGGACATCATTATGCCAGCCTTCTCCAACCATATTCCAATTCACCTAAAATATACTTATGCCAGGAAATGGGAGGTTGCCTAGGCCCCAGCATTATACAAAAATCATGTAGGATGGGATGAGGACTCACCTCGCCACAAAATACAGCTAAAAAATCAACCTACTGCCCAAAGGCAGTACCCAATAAAGCAAGAAGCTAAAAAACAGGTCAGGGAGATCTTAGATAAACTTGAATACCAAGGGGTGATTGAAACATGCACCTCCTCAATGAACAATCCTTTGTTTCCTGTATCCAAATCAGACAATACATATCGTCTAGTTTTGGATTACAGACACTTGAACACTTGTTCCAAAACATTTGCGGTGCAAAATGCACATAGTACAGCATTAATGAATAACATTGTGCGTAAAAAATATAAAACCACATTGGACATTTCAAATGGTTTCTTTTGTCAAAACATAGCACCTGAAAGCAGGTACTTAACAGCTTTCTCAATAATGGGGACCCAGCATCAATTTTGTCAACTCCCAAAAGGGTTCAAAAACAGCCCGGGGTTATTCTCAGCAAGAGTAACAGAGTTACTACAAATGTATGATAATGAGACACTGTCATATGTCGATCACATCTATCTGACAGACGATGACCTAGATAGGCACTTGAATAGGGTGAGTACCATTATATTGGGCTTCGCCTCTGAGGGCTATAAATTCAACTTTAAAAAATCTAGAATTGCCCATCTCAATGTCCTTTACCTAGGATATGAGCTTTCAAGTGAAGGCAAGAGCCGGGCAGCTAACTTTTTAGAAAAGTGTGCGCTGCTCCAACCTCCAAAAATGCTGGAAAATTTACAATCCATCTTGGGTTTCCTAAATTTTGGAAGAACTTACATTCTAAATTACGCAGAAAGGGTTAAACCTCTCTACGAATTAATCAAACCTGATTTTTCAACAAAACATTGGACACAAGAACACACAGAAATCCTTCGTTCACTCCAAGCTAACATGTTAGCAACAAATCACTTACAAACACGCATAAATACACGCAATTTAGTGATCCGAATAATTTCGGGTCAATGCGGATTCACCTATTTAACATTTAATGAGGGTGAAAAAGTACCTATAGCATACAAATCACATTTGAATACACAAGCAGAAATGCGCTTCACTTCAACAGAAAAAATACTGACAGCAGTTCAAACCGCTGTAGCAAAAGAAAGAGCTCTAGCTCAAGGGAGACACATTATTGTCGTAACTCCAGTACCAGCCTTAGAGGCGGTCACAAAAGCGAGCATTCCAAATGCAAAAGCTTTACATCCTAGATGGATACAATGGGTTAATTCTCTTGCTGCAACAAATGTTGAATATGTTTTTGATCCTGATTTAAAAACACAAGCGTTCCTGCAATATGAACATGAATGTCCTCTGCCCACTGAAATTCTGCCTCTTGATCAGTACGAATTTATAATTTATACTGACGGATCAGCACAACCCGCTACAGGGAGTAAGCAAGCTTACAGTGCAGCGTGCGCAATCGTTAAAGGTCGCATGCGCGATGGTAACTTCAGACCAATGGTCACTAAAACTCAATCTCTAGGAGATTGTACAGCTCAGCGAGCTGAACTACAAGCATTCAAACTGGCACTTGAAAATACAGATCGCGAATTCCCCACACTTATAGTGTGCGATTCCTTTTACTGTGTTCAGTCATATAATGAATATATACAGAATTGGCGTCAAAACGGATTCAAAGATGCAAAAGGTGGCACAATAAAGCATAAAACGCTTTGGGAACAAGTAGTTCAGTTGAGAAACGAACTACCAAAAACTCACGTGATACACACGCTGAGTCATCAACGTGATGGCGTTCACGTTACAAGGAATTCATTGGCTGATGAAGCCGCAAAGGGGGCTGTTCAGATGGCTTCCGTAGATGCGATCACTCATTCAAAAACGAGAATAGACAGTGAGATATTGTTGGCTGTCAATGCTTCAAGCAAAGGCAGTGGTGCAGCGTTACCAAAGAAATTTCCACTCAAGTACTCCTATGTAATTGATGCGAATTGCGAACAACGTTCCTTTTGCTCGAATCCCTGGAGTGGGGGATAGGGTAATTCCAAACATGGAACGTAGATTAGGACTGATCCTAGCAGCACATGAAGGGATAGCCTCTGCCCATGCAGGTGTTTCTGCAACAGTATCTTTACTAAAACAAAGATATTGGTGGCCTGGCATTAGGAGACAGACCAAAAACTATGTTTTGGAATGTGAAATATGCCAACAGATGAAAGTCTCCACAGTGAAACGTCCTGCGCAGACACCCCTGTTGATTTCAGACAAACCATTAGCTTGTGTTTACCTGGACCACTGTGGTCCCTTGCAAAGGGACGGTAACTAAAAATATATAATGGTCGCAGTGGATTCGTGCTCAAGGTTCCTATGGATGTTATAAAAGATTTGCGAGTCTTTATCGGCACATACGCAATTGGCACGCTACATTCTGACCAGGGACCTGCGTTTAGCTCTCGGGCTTACAAAGAAGCCATGGCCTGTTTGGGCGTAGCATTGCGGTACTCCTCTCCGTTTCATCCTGAGGGAAATTCCGTTGTGGAAAGGAAAAACCGGGACATAAAGCAGTCTATAACAGCTAGAGTATTAGGTTCTGGTGATGGGTGGGTCAAACATCTTTATGGGGTTCAACGCTCATTAAATAATTTGCCAAGAAGTTCTCTAGGGGGGGGTCACTCCATATGAGGTCCTATTTGGGACAAGAATGTGGGTTCCTGATCTCGAATGTAAAGGCACAGTGGTGGAAAATAAACCCTTTGATATCAAAGATCGTTTGGCTGTTTTACAGGATCTAAATGAACTAAGATCGAAACAAAGCAACGTGTTCCTGAAGCCAACCACCACTGGGGAAATACCGGCAGTCCCAGCAAGGCCTGTCCGGATCCCAAAAGTTGGGGATCTAGTCAGAGAGAAGATTGCGGACAAGAAGGAATTTGGACCTTCTTACAGACAACCAGTAACTGTCCTAGCCGTCCACGGAACAAGAACAGTACTTCTGCCGCCCCTTGCTGGAAAAAAGGAGAAAAGATTTGTGTCAATCGACCTCATCAAACCACACTATGTGGCCAATACTAAATAGTAGGCCTCGTGTACTCCGACCTAGTAGCAGACGCACTCCTCTCGCTACTTTCCAAGAGTTTCAGACTGAAAGACTCATAAACATCGAGAATTCAGCAGTAAGAGATGAAGGACTAAGCAACAATGCTATGGAACTCAGCCCTCTTGAAACTCAAGTAACAGTTCGTCCAGATACACCTGTCTACACCAACGTAACACGTGATCAACTGGTTCCAGCGATTTCAACAAATCCTGATGCAATTCCAACAATTGACCGAACTGCTTCTGGCTATTTCATTAACTTTGATATGTTTTCTGAGGATCCAAGTGAGCCTGAAACGACGCAGCCCTAAAAACTTTCAAACAACAAGTACAAGACTTTTTTCATTTTCTGAAAGAGACTTATCTGGTTTCACCATGGATTGAACTATGGATAATTTCTGGAATATTTTTCTTTCTGCCTTGGCTAGCTTTAGTAATGACTCTTAGCGTGCTTATAAATGGCAGATACATTCGTATGGACACTGAAAGTAAAAATGTGAACTTACTTTTAAAACCACACAAATCATCCCATCGTGAAACAAGAGACTTGTCAGCAGTAAACATCACAGCCGTTCCTATACAGGATGGTATAGTTTGGGACAAAACCGATTTCGACATATTCGGCCCTACGGAACTTTTGAAGATTCCACATTTATTTGAAATTTCATTAAGTGACTTTATTACCTCCAGTACCTATTCTGATGGTTGGGACTTTGAGACTGTTAATGACATGATGTCTGATCTAGAAAGGTCTGCTGCGTTCTCTAACAATGAATACTTAGAGGGTTCATCAGACTACGAACAGCTTTATTGTTACAACCACTATGGTCATCATTTTTTGCATAAATCTGCAACACCTAGAAATGTGTTTATGTTTAACCAATGGGAACATTGTCCTACACCACCAAGGGGTAGTTCAAAAACGTTTGCAAATAAGTTTCCGTATTTTTCAGGGTACAATACATCTGATCCAGAAACATTTTACTATAAGAATGTAAACAAAACAGGACAGAAAATTATGTTAACTAATACAAAACAGATTTATTCTGCAGCCTTTATTACCCAACTGTCTAGACAAGGATTTGACTTTTGGAAAGACACAATCGACACAAAATCTGTCTGGGGTTCTAAAGATTGGCAAGTGCAGGGGATAGAAGCTTTGTTTAGAGCCTGTATCATCCCACAGCAAATAATGTTTTTTAATGACACTGTGCAACAAACATCTTGCCTTGGTTTAGCCAAGATCAAAGACATGAACACACCTTCTGTACCAACACCTGCAAGTAATAGCACTACACAGGGAGCGGTCACAGTAGACACAATACTCCAAAACAACAGATCAGATCCTGATTGGGAAAAATGGTTGCTCTGGCCCACAGACACAAACATCTGTCAAGAAAGATTCCTGAATAGAATACAAGGCTTTACTATCCATAGGCCAGACCCACGTTATGTTCAACGACCACATCCGGGGGTAGTAACAACATACAGTGTAGGAAAATTGTGCCTCGACTGGTTACAAAAATCTACACTCGAGGATGTGAAACAACACTTATCTTTACTTAAAGAAGACGCAGACCTTAGGGATTTCTTGCTAGGACCAAGAAAACTGCGTCAAAAACATTTCATATATGCCGGCATTTATGCTGCTTATATCGAAGTATGGAAGGTTTCACAGGCAGAGGCCGCAGAAAGAATACATGAGCTTGATCGTATTAACTTAGAGAAATCTCTCACTGTGGTCGACAATGAGTTAACAACTTTGTCATCCAGAATTTATTCACTGGACAACATTGTATCCTCTGCTATTGACATACTGGAACAAGATTTAGCCATGTTACAACAAGGCCAATCTCAGTTACGTTCTATCATGTTATTAGGCTGGACGCTGCAATCCTTGCGTGCAGGCTATGTGCCTTGGCGTTTTATCAACACGTCATCTCTGTTTTCAGAATACAATCTCACGGATAAACAGGTCGAACTGGCACAAAGGGGAGCAAAGTCTACAGTGCTGAGCATTGAAAAACTGGAAAACTTACCATTTACAGTAGCAGAAAAACTAGCTACAGAATGGCTTATCCATGGCAAAATAACTCTGCCTGTCACTACTTTTCATTTTCAGTATTGCCTCAAACAAATGCAAGCAGGCATATATGAAAGGTTGGGTAAAGAATACATTAAGACATCCTGGGATTTACCTTACGAATACAGATGTTGGAGTGGGGATCGTGAAGTGTTTCTAAGCGGTACACACTGTGAAAAGGCACTGAGCGGATCTCTCATATGTCAGGACATTTCTTTACACGGTGCTTGTAATGGTTCTGTGGCAAACTTGTCCTGCCACCTGCAGGGTACACCGGCTGCTGTGATTAATCCAACGTTTGGCCAACTTTCTAACGGGAGTTACCTCATGTTGAATGATCAGAGTTGCTGTGGCATGTTGCCAGGAATCCCATATCTGGTAACGGTTAGCTCCAGGGTTACTTGTTGTATGCAAGTATTGTTCCCCCAAATAGACACAGTCAGGGAGACGCCTCTATGGCCTTCATTGAATGTTTCTTTTATACATTTTGATACTTTAAGCAGAATGAAAGCCATGCTTTTACAACAAACAGTGCCTTTGACCTCGGCCAAAGAAATCTATGATCTACAAATTGCAAGGACTTCGGCAGAGATACAGGCTCTAATTCGTATCAAACTGCCCTATACATTTTGTAGAAATGATGGGACGTATCTTAAACATGTCTGATACGAGCGGGATTGTACATGTATTTAAGACCATCTGTCCAGGACTGTTAACACCTTTTCAGGCAGTCCTCGGAATCATTCCAAACTTCGCACATTCGGTGTTTGGTGGTGTGCCATTAATTCTAGCACTCGTTGCAGGAATCCTGTTTTTATTCCTACTACTACGCTATGGCAAGCCTATCAACCGGCGTCACTCCCAGCAATTTGGAGAAAGCTCTCCTAGAACGGAAGTGCTGTGAGCGCATAGTGCAACTTTTGGGCATACCTCGTCTACGGGAACTTAATACACCATGGTTTCTGTCATTTAGACCAATCTGGCAAGATTGCATCTTACCTGTTCTACGCTGCCTGCTTTGCGGTGAAGAATGCGTGCTAGACATCTGTCTAACACTCCCATCAGTCATGCCAACGGATATCGATACTCTGCTGGACCCGATAACGGCCCATGCTCTGTGTTGTCCCCAGAGGCTACCAATCCTGATGACGGCATTTGTTGAGATCTCACAGACGCTTCCTGCTGCTGCTGAGGTACGAGATGGATCAACAGGCACACAGGTAACAACGGACGCGAACATTGCTGCAGCATCCTATGCTGAAGGCGATGCTTCACATCTCTGTGCAGTTAACCTTCTAAACGAGGTGTTCCAACTGTCACCGACATCGGTAGATGATCTTTTGTCTACAGGAATAGATGATTTCGTGTTTACACCAGACTCATACACTGACTTTGATTCGGCTCACAGTGTACCAGGGAAGCAATGAATTTGGCCTCCATATTTTCAAAACGGAACAAAACTTGGAACTCTTCCTAAAAATTGAATTTTATTTTCTTTCTCTATTTTTGAAAATACATGGCTATTCAATCTGCTTACAGTAGAACTATTCATATAGAACGGACTTCTTTGAATACTTCCAGGGACACATTGTCACCTTTTTTTACCACAATTTCAATTAGTACCATGATATGAAATGGCTTTGATTTTTTGAATACTTGTCAACCATTTCGTCATATGTATATATTTCTGTTTTATCATTCCTGTTGCATTTATTTCCAAATATATGCTTAGAATGAAAAAATGCTTTAAAATGTACAGTTCCTATTGCATCACATGTTTAGCAACAATTTAAAAAAAAAAAAAACTTCTTTTAGTATGCTTTTAGAAATGTTTTTAGCAACATGTGGTACTCAGTTTAATGTTTAGCATTTAATGTTTAAGCATTTAGTATTATCGTTCATTCGAAAGTGGAGTGGGTGTTGTATTCCGCTTTAGGTGTCCGTATATAGGTTTTCCTGATACATGTCCTTATATAGGCACAATTTGCATTGCCCTTATATAGGCATAAGATCCCAGTCCTTATTTAGGCATTAACCATGCTATCCAAATACAGGCATGGTCACGAGTTCTTAGAAACCGGATCCTTAAGCTCTTGGGAGTTCCCCTAGCACAGGATTATTGATTTCTCCAAGAACTCATTTATTATTAGGGCTCCCGGTTTTCCGTTTAAACGGATTTTTACATATAAATACAGACAGGAAACTATTTTTCCTTTGTCTGTATTTATATTTAGAAACGGCAAAATACTAGTAAAGTTTGCCGCGCTGCCATACTCAGCCCAGAGTTGCCACACCCCTGTTCCTTTTGTTGCTGCCCCAGCCCTTCTTTTGAATTGGGCATCTCCAGGGCTCCGCCGCTCGAGTGAGCTCTGCGCCAGCCCGTCGCCATTTCGCAAGATCAATGTATTTCTGTGGCCTCAGGGGGCAGATTAATGGCGACCCCTTAAATGCTGCTTTTGACACTCTGTCCCGCTGCAGCCTCGGGCTCTGGAGGATCCGGCACCCCCCCCACCATGTATGAACAGGCAGCACCAGGGGGGTTTGTATCAGCAATTAACGTTCATTGAGCCGAAGGATTAGGATAACTGCAGCTCAGGGAGTGTGCATTGTATTCTGCGAGCTGTGCTTTCAAATAGTGTGTTTGCATGTTGAAAGCTCTTGTAGGACTATGATCTTAAAAAGATACACTTTCCTGAAGCGAGGTGATGACAGCACCTCTGCTTTTGAGACCTTGCTGAAAGCCTGCACGCAGTCGGGTTCATAAAATATTAAAACCCGATAAAGAGACATGTTGGACATTGTACTCGTTGTAAAAATGAGCACCCCCTCTAAAAAACAAATGCAAACCAAACCAGCGTTATGGCTTTAATTTTACCATCCTTTGAAAGATGAAAGACTAAGGTGACTGCTGACATTTGAGCTTACGATATGTCAGAAACCACCACTAAACTTGCTGAGCCATCTGATAGAATGGCATTACAGCAACAGTGCTGGGCTTGGAACAGAGCACTGGCATATCAGCAGGTTAGGCTTCAGTGTGCTGATTCAGGCAAACTGCATTTGTGCTTTCCTTTGCCTCCATGCGCTATCAAATTAAAGACTGCCCGGTTTCTATTTTGTTTTAAACAGTTGGATTTTGCGCCCTTACTCGTGTGTGGTTGTTTGTAAGCCTATTTTGATGCATGGGTGTGTGACTTGCATATGATTCCTCATGTGGGTGGGGGGGGCTTGTGGTGTCCCTTTTGCATTGTGATCGGTGTGTGTTGAGTTCGTTGCCATTTAGTTTGTTGTTCCCTCGGCTCTTGTGTCCGTGTACAAGCAGTTGCACATTTGTTTTTTGGGACTGAAATAAATGTGGAAAAATACTAGCTGTAGCGTCGTCTTTTGCTTGTGGCAAAAATAAATGCGGATAAATACAGAAAAAATGCCCAAAAAATAAATATGGATGAATACAGACGGAAATGGCAAAAAAATAAATACCATAAGACCGGGAGCCCTATTTATTATGCATGAACCGCTATTCCTTAAGGGTTCCTGACGTCTTCCTCTGCCCGACTTTACGTCAATGCTAACATTCCAAGGCACCTACCAGGTATAAATATACCTTCCCTTGCCCAAGCAAGTAGGAGGAGACCTCGACTTTAGAGGAGCCCGTGTCCCGGCCTGACGCACTGACAAGAGACGCTGTCATCCCTGCTCGCAGAGAATCCAGCTTCCAGTGTTCTGACTCCCTTCGCAGGGTGTTAGAGTTCGAAACCCGGAAAGAGATTCCCACCTCTCTCATTCTCAAGGTATGGAGCTGACTAGAACCCAGAGGGACTCTTGGCATACCAGACTTGGCATACTATAGCATACCATACTATAGAATACATCACCTACTTCTTACCTTGCACTACACTTAGGTTAGGTACACTGGGGTAGAACTAGTTAGAGAAGCATCTTATGAGTACTCGCATTTTTAGCTTATGTTATTTATGTATATGAACATATGTGTCATAGCTAAAAGATAATGCTAGCACAGTATTATTTCTTTCTACTGCTTACGCTGTACATAATATATCTTGCATACTGTCTTATGATTGTAGCAGCTCATATCTCTTACACAAGAAACAAGACTGTTCAATAAATCCTTTTATTGAAACGCCCGTCTATTCTTTCTGTGTAACTCTGAAGAAACTAAGAATGCACGATTAGCTGAGTGAAACTGTTATCTGTTGTTTCCACGATTCTGAGAGTGTTCCGATTCTAAAGGGAAACAAAGTTGTCATGTTTATGCGGTTGCCAGAAACTACTCCCTTCTTGTTTACAAGGAGTTTCTAGTGGCCTCTGAGCAGTAGCGGTCCGTGGTAGGAGTGCCGGCCGGGCGGTGACGTGGGGCGGGGAGGGGCAGGGTGGGGGGTAGTAAACCACGGATTATGGCCAAATACAGGTAAGTAAACATTTAAATAAATAAAACGAATTTCGCTGTGAGCGCGGCATCGCCAAATGCGATGCAGTGCGCGCAACGAAATTCGTTTCATTTATTTAAATGTTTACTTACCTGTATTTGGCCGTAATCCGTGGTTTACTACCCCCCACCCTGCCCCTCCCCCGCCCCACGTCACCGCCCGGCCGGCACTCCTACCACGGACCGCTACTGCCTCTGAGTTAGCTGGCACAAAGTAATTAAGTTTAATATACTCGATAGGGGCATACTGACCTCAGTCCTATGTCAAACCTATAGGGTATATTATTTCAATGCGCAGAGCCTATTAGGGAAATAGGAACTACACTACAGGCATTTATTTAACACACACCAAAAAAGTGAAATAACCCCAAAAAAAACACATTTTGCAATTCAATCCAATGCCATCCATGCCCTAAATGATGTTTAAATTCAACAGACACCACAGAGACAGTTGTTTCATGCACCCATGAGTAGCTCTGGGCCTACTGGATGAAAGGCATATTGGCAGACTAGGCCACAAGCTTGCAGGCCTATGGCAAAAGCACACTGGCTGGCTGCACAAAATTGCCGCCAGCCACATGGCCAGGCCACCCACAACAACAAGAAAGGGAATACAGACAATGCAGGCCTATGGCAAAAGCACACTGCCTGGCTTCAAAATGGCCACCAGCCACATGGGCAGGCCCACAACAACAAGAAACCTAGGCCAAGAGGAACAAAGGAAAGACATGCAGGCCTATATGGCAAAAGCACCACACTACTACACTACCACCACAAAATGGCCACCAGCCACACGGTCACTCACAGTCAAAACAAGCAGGAGGCCTGGAAAACAATGAACTCAAGCAGGCCTATATGGCCAGACAAAGGAGGCATGCTAAACAACACAGCTTTAATGCAAAAATGAAAATCCACAGGGCTAAACAAGGTTTGCAAGTTACACAACAACCACACCACACACACACATCCAACAAAGGCATTTATTTAACACACACCAAAAAAGTGAAATACCCCAAAAAATACACCTTTTGCAATTCAATCCAATGCCATCCATGCCCTAAATGATGTTTAAATTCAACAGACACCACAGAAACAGTTGTTTCATTTCATGCACCCATGACTAGCTCTGGGCCTACTGGATGAAAGGCCTATTGGCAGACTAGGCCACAGGCTTGCAGGCCTATGGCAAAAGCACACTGGCTGGCTCCACAAAATGGCCACTAGCCACATGGCCAGGCCCACAACAACAAGAAAGGGAAGACAGACAATGCAGGCCTATGGCAAAAGCACACTGCCTGGCTTCAAAATGGCCACCAGCCACATGGCCAGGCCCACAACAATAAGAAAGGGAAGACAGACAATGCAGGCCTATGGCAAAAGCTCACTGCCTGGCTTCAAAATGGCCACCAGCCACATGGCCAGGCCCACAACAACAAGAAAGGGAAGACAGACAATGCAGGCCTATGGCAAAATCACACTGCCTGGCTTCAAAATGGCCGCCAGCCACATGGCCAGGCCCACAACAACAAGAAAGGGAAGACAGACAATGCAGGCCTATGGCAAAAGCACACTGCCTGGTTTCAAAATGGCCGCCAGCCACATGGCCAGGCCCACAACAACAAGAAGCCTAGGCCAAAAGGAACAAAGGAAACACATGCAGGCCTATACGGCAAAAGCAGCACACTTCTAAACTACCACCACAAAATGGCCACCAGCCACATGGTCACTCACAGTCACAACAAGCAGGAGGCCTGGAAAACAATGAACTGAAACAGGCCTATAATGGCCAGGCAAAGGAGGCATGCTAAACAACACAGCTTTAATGCAATAAAATGCAAAAGCGAAAATCCACAGGGCTAAACAAGGTATGCAAGTTACACAACAACCACACCACACACACACACACAACAAAGGCATTTATTTAACACACACCAAAAAAGTGAAATAGCCCAACAAATACACATTTTGCAATTCAATCCAATGCCATCCATGCCCTAAATGATGTTTAAATTCAACAGACACCACAGAAACAGTTGTTTCATGCACCCATAACTATCCCTGGGCCTACTGGCTACCCACAATAAAAATAAATTAAAATGATGAAAAGTACAAAAATTGTAGTTGCAGCAACTGCAATGCCCCAATCAGACAAACAACACCAACTTACTTGTAAAATCTCAAATCCAAAAGTCCTCAAATCCAAAAGTCCTCAAATCCAATGATATATGATTCAGCAGACACAAAAGGTGATCCTTCCAGCTCCAAATCCAAATGAAAAGTGAACAGGACACGGACAAAGCACTGGGAGGAGCCTGCTGGACAGAAACAGGAAGTTAGAGACTCTGGGGCACTTCCTTCCTCTCCAAAAAAAAAAGTAAAAAAAGAATAAGGACTCCTTGCACAAAAAAGTACAGCCAAATGTCAATCTGAGGAGTTTTTTTCATCCAAATCATCATTTTCGAGAAGGTTTTATGCTGCTCGAGAGATATTCTTCTCCAGATTGCAATTTTGCATGTTCGGCATCGCGAGCTTCACTAAACTTCCGCCGGATGTCTGATGGCGCGTCCGAATGACGTGTTCGCGATTGCACACTCTCGCGGGATCGCGCGGCCGGCTACCAAAATCTCGTGGCACACGCGAACGGATAGGAAAACTCGTCGGCGAACGCAGGGATCCCGGTATAGATACAGCAGAGACAGTGCGCATGCACTGCCTAGGTAAGACCTAAAAAGGTGCTCTTTTAAAATGTTTAGTTTTACAAATTTTGCTTGTGTTACTAGTGTGACACTAAATTATCATATGAGTTTGTTAAATCTTTCAAACAAAAAGCGTAGCCACCCATATCAATACCTGCTATGTGTTCGAGAAAGTGTGTTAGAAAAAAGGTCATTTTACTGCATTTTACGCTATATTTGTTCATCCGTTGCCATTTTGTTGGTGACAATACTATCATTGTTCTAGTATTTATACAATGCTAATTGGAACTCTTGGACTATTTTTCCCTAATTTGTAGTTTCCTTTTTTTTAAATGACAACCTGGCTATGTTAATATTAAAATGTGTCATCTTTATCTGTCAGTCCTAAACACGCTTTCCCAGTAAAATTAAATGGGCTTTTGCACGTTTTTTTGTTGCTTTTAATTTAATGTACCTGCCACAATCTGCAAGTTATTTTTTCACCACTTTTTTAAAATGGTGATCACTTTAGTTGGTAGTAAATTTCTAAACTCGTGGCATTAAGTTTTAAATCTTGTAGTGGGGATGTTGAGTGTGTTATTGTACCGCAGCAGTACTTCTTTTTCTCTTTGCTAGTGAATCTCTGGACAGTTCTCACATTTTTGCAAGTTTGGTGGGTGTTTGTGAACTTGTATGAGCAATACTGGAAGAGCTTTTTACAAGTTCTTACAGCGAAATGCAGCTGTTTTTTTTCACTTTGTTCATGTTGTACTTTAAATTTGGGCTGGGGTTCAGTTAGGCTTGTTTTTTGTGTTAATGTAGGGTGCACAGTTTCCAGAAGAACGCAAATAGTGCTCTATAAAGGCGCTTGTGCTGTGCTTGTGAAACGCATGTCAGTGTGCAGCAGCGCTTTTTTTAATTATAACAGCATTATGGCAAATTTGTGATTCCATGAACATGGTTTGTAACAAAAGAATTGCCTTTCTCAATAAACAAATCATAACACTTGAACGGACTTTCAATAACTTATATTACACTTCTGCTCACCAAGCAACATCTTACAACAAAAAACAGCTTGTTATTAATCATGTAGGCAAAACCTAATGCATTTACCAATGCTTGTTTAAATATTACATGGTTCTATAATGTAGGTGGTTGTTTTAGGTTTTGCAGTTTATATGACATTATGCCAATAAGGCAGAGAAATGTATATCACAATATGTATGATCTGCTTGCCCATAGTTTAAAGTAGACAATTCTTAATAGTACATTACAAAAAAAACTGAAGTTAATGTAAGTATGTAAGAAACATTTTGTAATTGTACCAACAATACTGTTAAACAAAATTCTTTAACCTTACAAAAAATGTAAAAACAAACATTGAATTAATATGTTTGGCAAGACAGCGTATGGTGCACGCAACAATAATATAACGAAAAGACAATAAGCTGGAGACATGACTGCACAGGAAAATGCCTTTTTATTATCAGATACATTTTACACTTACTAGCTTCCTGTTGCTTGAATGTCTCCTGCTGAGCTTGGAGGGTTATCTAGCTGTTTCAAGGACCCTCTTGTGCAGTGGTGTCAATCAAGGATGCTGCAAATGTGACTGGGAAGTTACCCCCAACATATCCTGTGCCTTTAGACATGCCTTGCTCCGGAGGTCCTCAACTCGCTTTTGGAATTCCTTCCCCCTGCAGGTGTGAACACTCACTGCACTGCATGGCTATGTATCTTCAAATCTGGGCCAATGCTGCATTACTCAACTGGGTCTCTGGATCCCCAAAGAACTAAGGTCCAGATGTACGACCCTTTTTTGTGCTTGCAAACGAGAGATCGGCCCGTTTGCGACCGCAAAAAAGGGCATTGGCATGTACAAACGCTATTTTGCGAGTCACTGACTCGCAAAATAGTGTTTGCGACTCTCGCTATTAGGAATAGACGCCCCTTCCTAATAGCGAGACTCACTGCCATGTACTATTGTTTTGCAACCACATTTGCGGCTGCAAAACACTCGCAGTTTATCACCTACCTCAAATAGGTGTGAAGGAAGTGACCACATTAGGGTCACTAGGGTCACTCACGACCGCCTCTCAGCCTTCCACACAAATGAAGAGTCGGTCAGACAGTAGAGAATACAAACCAAAGATATTTATTTCAGGTACACTCTAGTGGAGTCCGGTCTGACCAGCCTCCTTGGATTGCTGCAGAGGGACTGTCTTCAACAAGCATAGCGATACAAGAAATACAATTCAGAATCAATAAAGACACGCCCTAACTGGAATTTTTCAGTTGGTAGCTGGTGAACAAAGGAGGTACAGAAGGATGGGTCTAGGTCCTTAGACCGGGTACATGCTATCTCAATGCCAAGGTCACTCTGCCTGCACCCGGCGCTCTAAAGGTGTGCGCAGGCTTATCTACAGGGAAAGGTATGCGCTAGCAAAGACAGTGTATTCATTAGCACAGCGAGGCTCAGCCTTGGAGAAACAAAAAAAACTATCGCAGCTGCTTTCAGCTGAGGCAAAGAGTGAGACAGATGTTAGTTTCGATCATGGCTCAAAATGGTGGCTGAATACAAAATGGTGCAGCGAATGCTAACTTAAGTCGTACAATGCATAGAGAATTTGGTTAAAAACATTTCTGTTCCAACAGACCCTCCTTTTAGCATTAGCTAAAGCATTGTGTTACAGTCTAGGAACGAATAACCTCTTACAGAAGATATGTACTACTGCAAGCTGAGATATGCATTATCAATATTCAAAACTCCCTTCATTAATCAGCATAAGATCATTGATATCTTTCATCATCATGATAGTGGCATTAGTGTCATGTACTGTAATCTTTGGCTTAGGCTTTAGAGTGTTCACACAATAGGCACAACAAGCAGGGAGGCAGTGGATACAAAGACAACATGTGAAGATAATACCAGCAATTGCAACCAGAAAGATAAGAATCTTCCAACCCCAGGACGTGAATATGCCCCAGAACCATCCGGAGAGGGTCCAAGTACCATTTCCTTGGTGTATGTCAGATGAAAGCCTATGCAACTTCTGTATGGCAGCATATACATTGGGGGCGTGGTCTGGGATGTACACACAGCAGCTACTGCCAATAACACGACAGGCCCCTCCTCAATCAGCAAGAATGACGTCTAACACCATCCTGTTTTGTAAGGTGACAAGCCTCATAGCCTGGAGCTCAGCAGTAATATTGGTCAGAATTCCTGCTGTTGTATGTATAACCCCTTCTACAACTCTCGTGAGCCGACAAATGTTAAGACTATTGGACATAGGGCCCCAAAGGGTACAATACCTTTCATGGCATCTTCAAACTGTTGCAAAGTGGTATCTGTCTGATCTATATCTTTGGTGTCAATAACGCTTCTCACTCGGGGCAGGTATACACTCCTGCGCTGCAGCTGATGGTCTTTATGGAAATTGGGTGGAGCAACATACACCGAGGGGAGAAGAAAAGAGAGGTAACATCTGCCTGACCATCCCCTAGGCAACCAGACATAGGCCCGGGATCCACAAACGAAGTAAACAGTAGGGGGCAAAACCAAAGGTGGACTATTAATCGTGCTAAGTGGGAAGGTAAAATTACATTTGCTGTCCCCCACCTCTACCTCCCCCCTTCCCTGAACACAGAAAGCAGCTGTGGAGCTGACCACAGACACCGGTATTGGCTTATCCCTAGTCACATTACGGTCTTCGAAGGAGCGGAAGTACTCAGAGGTATCGAATTTCTGGAAATCAGCCATTTCCATCTGAAGCCTTGTGCTATACTTCACCTTGTCATATTTGCGCATACAGGAGTTTGGGGACAAAGTACCAGAGATGTTTAGTCCTGCCTTACCTATGGGAATAAACCCATGATGGAAACGTATATAATCAGTCACAGGGTTAGAATCAGCAGGGGTCATAACCTGACAGGAGTGGTGGTGTTAAGGTGGTGTACCATTACAAGCAATTTGAACCAGCCCTCACAACTTCCAAGGTATGGCAAAGGCATAGACAATAAATTATCTCTCTTATGAGTAACTGAGGGGAGCAGCCCGCAAACCCAATAATTCGTCATGTTAGATACATTATGAGCTTGATGCAGCATTTGTATAAAAATATTATCAGTGTAAGTCTTGTGGTGTTCTCCTTTGTGGGGGGCCAAAGTAACAAAGATGTGTTCGGGGGGAATGGGTGCTGTACGAACCAAAGAATGCACAGGATACTTCTCGTCCAGAAAATAGGATATCCCCAATACAATTATTAGTGCAATGACAACTATTGATGCAAAAACTATTTTACTTTTCGTGAACCAACCACACTTTGGATGCGGAGGTTCAAATGGCCGTTCTTCTTCAGTAATAGGCCGACCAAACGGGTACATTGTAAGGCAAGGGAAAAAAAAGAATTCAAGAAAACTAATGGCAAGGGGCAAGTGTTCCCAGTGTCCTTCTAAGCCTCACTGGTAGGCTCCTATTGTTCATCAATGTTGGCGCACTTGAGCACCGGCGGTGGAGCTGCTCAGTCCTAGCTTGCGATGAATCCCATGTCGCCCAGGATACCGTACCCCCCTCCAGGGGGGCACATTCAGTCTATCCTGCCCAATGTCCGAACAATGCACCAATCTCGCCTCTCCCTAATCTACTGTTGGTACTATAAGCAAAGTACACGATGACTTGCGCAGTCCATCCCTACTAATCTGACTTTTCCTATGGTGCACTGTTCCTCCGTCGGGGGCGCAAGTTGTACCTAGTGACTCCGGGCACAGAGGGGTCAGTAAAAAGGGGCTTGGGCACAGAGGGGCCAGTAGAAAGGGGCTCTTGAATGGCCTTGATCTCCGGGGGCACTGCCGTATTTAGCACCTCCTCATTCTCTGCCTCTGCTTGGGTCCATGTGAGCATGGCATCCGAAAAGGAGATGAACCGCGGGACTTGTTCCCACTCCGAGTGCCCTATTCCGTCTTTGACCCACTGATCATAGGGTAAAGTTAGAGGCACTCTGCGGCAGTGTTGACTATGAATCCAGTTCTTTCGGCCGGTGACCTTTACTGCTGTGCGGGTGGCAAGGAGGACCTGGACCGGTCCCTTCCACCTCGCCTCCAAATTCTTCTTTCGCTGAGAATTTCTTATTAGAACAAAGTCACCAGGCCGAACATCATGTCCTGGCCCCTCAGGTACTGGCTATAGGGAGTCTTGGATCTGTTGGTTAATAGAACGCAGACTTTTAGTTAATTCATACAGATAGTCTGTCAGCAAAGGGTATTCAATTTCAGAGAACCTACGCGGACGCGGGCCGCCCCAGACATTTGCCGGGCGTCCGAACACAACCTCGTAGGGTGACAGTCCTGTTCTAGAATGTGCTGTCGTTCTTGTGGATAAAAGGGATAATAGTAAAGCATCTGGCCACTGCGACCCTGTGCTCTCCTGAATCTTTGCCAATTTCAGTTTGAGAGTACCATTGTACTTCTCAACCAAACCTGCGGACTGTGGGTGGTTTGCAGCATGAAACTTTTGCCTGATATGTAGTCCCTCGCAAACTAGCTGGATAACTTTGGCATTAAAATGACTTCTGTTATCACTCCAGATCAAACGGGGCAAGCCGAAGCGAGGAAAGAACTATTTTAGGAGTACTTTTGCAGTCACCATGGCTGTATTTTCTTTTGTGGGATAAGCCTCAACCCATTTACTGAATGCACAAACAACCACCAACACATATTTAAAATTATTGACTCGATCCATTTCAATGTAGTCCATCTGAAGGACCTCGAAAGGGAAAGTGGGAGGTGCAAAATTACCTGGTGGTGTAGGGGTACCTTTTCCAGGATTGTGCATCATGCACACCATACAATATTTTACCAAATGAGTGGCGGTCTTTGGGATATTATCATTTCGCCATGCAGGGTCCAACAATTTGTAAATACCTTTTGTGCTGATGTGGGCTGGCCCGTGTGCCATGGTGACTACGGTAAGAACATATGCATCTGGTAGCATCCATCTCTGTTTCCCTGACTTATCAGTCCAACACCCCTCCTCATCCTAACGTAATGTGCTTTCCTGCCATATTGCTAATTCCTCTATCGTTGCCTCACTCTGTATTTCCTTGACATTCTCCAATGTATCCTCAAACATGGTAACCTCGGGCACCCACCTAGCGGAATCTGCTATAAACATTCTTTTCATCTTCGTACGAGCTGTCTCTTTAGCTGTCTGATCCACAAAAGCGTTCCCCTCCTCCACCTTGTCAGTAACTTTCCTATGAGCGCTGCACTTTATAATCGCCAATTTCTTAGGGAGCGCCAGGGCGGACAGAAGCCTATATATGAGAGGACCGTGGTGAATGCGTGTCCCATGTGAAGTAAGGAACCCCCTCTCTGCCCAAAGCTGCCCAAAATTATGGGTGACCCCGAAGGCGTACTGGCTGTCAGTATAAATATTAACAACCAGTCCATCGCTCAACTCACAGGCTCGAATAAGGGCGACTAGCTCAGCTGCCTGAGCGGACTGATAAGGAACTTGTGATGTCTCAACTACCGTGTGCAGCGTAGTAATTGCGTATGCCGCAGTGGTGGTGCCATCTGGTAATTTAAAACAAGAGCCATCAACATATAGTTCCCCTTGGGGATCAGATAAGGGAACATCAGTCAAGTCTACCCGTCCCTTCGTCTCTTCCTCAGTCTGAAAAATGCAATCATGTATGTCAATTTCCTCATTCTCAGAAGGGAGGGGTAGTAACGTGGCTAGATTCAGAGTAGCACAGCGTTTGATCGTGAAATGCTTTTGGAAGAGCATGAGCTCGTAACCGGTCAGATGTGCACTGGCGGGGTGCTGCATCTTCATCTTATTCAAAAGTGTATCCACAGCATGGGGTACCATAACTGTGAGGTCAGTATCAAGTACGAGTCCCGCCGATTGCCTTATTGAGACGGCCACAGCCGCGACTGCTCTTAGACAGCTCGGGAGGGCTCGGGCGACAGGGTCAAGAATAGCAGAGAAATAAGCACACAGCCGTTGCTAATCTCCAAATTTTTGTGTTAAAACAGAAAGCGCGCAACCAGCCGTCTCGTGTACGTACAGCACGAACAGCTTGGTATAGTTAGGAGTACCAAGCACCGGAGCCGAGCAAAGTTCAGTTTTCATTTGCTCAAAAGACTGCTGACACTCTGGCGTCCAAGGCAGAGGTTCATGCACATCTTTAGTGGTTAATACAAGCAGAGGTTTTGTTAGTAGGGAATAGTTTGGGATCCATTGGCGGCAATAAGAAGTAATGCCAATAAAAGCGCGCACATCTTTCTGGGTTCGCGGAACAGGCATTTTCACAATGACACTGATGCGCTCAGGGGTCAATCGCCTACCCTCCTTTGACAGTAGGTGACCTAAATAGGTGACCTCCTGTCGACAATATTGAAATTTGGAAAGGGATACCTTATGACCATGGTCAGCTAAATGGAGCAACAAGTTAACCGTACTGGCTCTGCAACCTTGTTCTGTGTCTGAGGCGATGAGCAGGTCGCCAACATATTGTGGAAAGACATTACTGGTGGGAAGCGACAAAGAATCCAACTGACCTTTCAATGCCTGACTATAGATACTCGGACTCTCTGTATAGCCTTGAGGAGCGTGACAGAATCTAAAACTTCTACCAGTTAGGGTAAACCCGAACAAGTACCTGCTATCAGGATGAATAGGGATGCTGAAAAAGGCATTTTTCAAGTCAATGACAGAAAAGAATTTAGCAGAGGGAGGGATCATTGTCAATAGAGTCGCAATGTCAGGGACCACCAGAAACTGGGGAATCACTATTTTGTTAACTTCGCGCAAATCAATCACAAAGCGATAAACATCTTCATGATACTCAGAGGGACCTGAAGGCGTCCGTTTGAGGATCGGAAGAATGGGACTGTTACAAACATTAGCAGTCGTCTCCTCAACCACTCCTTTCTCAATCAAATCTTGTACAATCTTGATCAAAGCACGCTCACCTGCCTGCAGTATCTTATACTGAGGAATGTGAGGTAAAATTGCACCTTCCTTGACACGAATCGAAACAGGCGATATCTGCAACAAACCCACATCTGTGTCGCCCGTTGCCCACAGTGTGGGTGGTACATCTTTAAATTCAGCAGGAAGAGGCGCATCTTTCGACAGGCACTTCGTAACACACACAACATTCGGACCCACCATCATGTAGACACCCTTTGGGGAGCAATAAATAGTGGCATGCAATTTCTTCAATAGATCCAAACCCATCAAATTCTCTCCACAATTGGACGTCAACAAGAAGGGCAAATACACAGTGAAAGGACCAAGAGTCAATGCAAGAGGTTTGGAAATGGGGCTCACAACCGGTACACCAGAAAATCCTACCGAAACATTATTATGGCCAGACAGAGTCGCCCCAGGGACCAGGGAACGAGAAATAGAACTGTTCGTTGCACCTGTATACACCAAAAACTCCTTAATCAAACCATGCACGCCCGCACTGACATACGGACCTCTTTGGTCTACAGGTATCAAAACTGGTCCCTCACCCTGTCCTCGGCTGTCCTAACTGTAAGACATTCCTGTCACCTCAACCGTATCATAGTCATCGTGATAGTACTGTTTGCCCCGAGGGTCGTCAAAGTAGTTCTGGTCAGTGCGACCCTGTGATGTCCTAACTGACTGAACCCTGTCCTGGCCACCGTCTCTACTACCCCATCCACGCGACCCTCGTCCCCTTGGGACCGCCACCTTCTGCAAAAGCACAGGACACTCGCTGCGCCAGTGTCCCTCCTCCTTACAGTACGCACACTGTTTCAGTCCCACAGGCGTAGTATTCCTGCCTGTACGAGGAAGCTGTAGGAAGCTGTCGGGCCGTACCACCACATCCTCTGCCATTCCCTCGGGAAGCCTGTTGCAACAACACCTTCGTCTTCAATTCTTTATGCTTTTTCTCCACCTTCTCCTTCTCCTCATTTTCCCTGTGCTCTTAATACTGTGCCATACTCAAAATTACAGAAGGGGAGGAGGTAGTCCAAGTGCTCTCAGAGGCCTGTAACCGAGACGCGATCTCAGGAAGCAGGTTCGTAACAAATCTATTAACGAACAATAGGACACCCCCCTCCACCGACAAATCCTGTCCACTAAAATCCCAAAACACACCTTCAAACCGAGTGAAAAAATCAGACACACTCTCATCTTTCTTCTGACGACATGCTGTTAACTTGTCCCAATCTACCCTTCTCGTGGAATAATAGAATGCATATACGTAATAATTCGGCCAGGCAAAGCTAGTATCTCAGTCTTAGGCTTCTCACCAGGCTTCCTTTCCTGGTCCCATGCTTTAATCTGATCCCAGGTACCCCCTAATTCCACAACGTGGTTCTACGTGTGCACCTGCCTCCAAATATCAACGGGCACCAATAAACCAAAGAACATTTCAATATCCGCAAGTGTCATCACCGTCGATGAAGGGGCCTCAGTCAATTCCTTATAATATGCAGTAGGATTTTTCTTAGGGTTGGGAAGCTGTGTTTTAAGGGACAAAACCTCACTCCTTTTCCATGGGGTATAAACCCATTGTTCTTGGAAACGGGCCTCTATCCTTGGTCTAATAACAGTATTCTGCTTATCCCGTAGCTCCGGTAGTTCCGGGTGATATATGGGGTGGACCTCCCTCATCGGAAATTGAGACACCATCTGTGGGCTCTTCTCGAGCAGTCTACTTCGATAAGCAACCAAAGTCCCGACATTACTAAAAACCTGACCAGGTGCCATATCAGCTACATAAACATGGTCCTTAATATCATAAATAACCTGTGGTGCTGCTCCATTGAAACATTGCTCCCAGAGCCCAATCAAAGTAGCCGACATATGTTTAAGGGCATGCTGCTGCACAAAAGGCTCATAATCTTTCATCACAATCCACACATCCTCCACACTGTAAATGGGGTTATGAGCCCACTGGGCTGCCAAATTAGCCACCCCCTGTTTTTCAGCCTCCCCCACATCAGATCGTATCAACGTCCACCCTAATCGGTCCTTGAGTTTCGTCCAGTCCCTATCCTCAGGGCCACGTACTGGTGTCTCAACATTCTGCAATGTCGGGGAATAGGGGAAAACAGTGGGAGTAATAACAGAGGTACTGGGCAGTAACGTCGCTGCTGGCTGGGTCATGGGTGTAAGAGCTGGTGAAAGGGATGCCGATGCAATAGGCGTTGCTGGAGTGCTAACAGTCATAGTTGCCACAGATGGCGATGACAAAGAAAGGACAGAAGGTGCCGTAGCCAAGGCAGACGGAGAAACAGTAGCAGAGACAGAGACAGGAGAGACAGAAGAACCGGGTAGCTGGGGCTGCGGGGGAAGTACGGGGTATACCCTCTGTGGGGCATATGGAGGCGGGGGTCGAGCATCTAACAATTCTTCAACAAAAGCGTCATTTTCCTCTCGGACTGCATAAGACTTATTAATATTCAATGAAAACCTCCTATCTTCATGTTCAATTCCTATCTCCTGCTTCTCCCTATCATGCGCTACAGCTTTCTGAGTCAATATTTGCATTCTCCCCTTCCGAGCCTCTTTCTCTGCTTTCATTCCCCTCTGTTTAGTCTCCTTTTGCCATGTTCTGAGGGAATCAAACATCGACTGCCTACTCCTTTTCGCAAACAACTTCTCCTGAAGAAAATTAATTTTCAGTTCATCAAAAGTGCCCGTCAACGGCCACTGCAACTCAGCATTGTCCCTCGTATATTTGTGCCATAACGTACTAAACATAATAGGGCCAAGGCCATGTTTTACATACATGTCAAAATTTGGAGTGCCTTCTGTAGGCGCTGGCTGACTTTCTTCCAATCGAGCATCAGCAGAACAACAACGACAGCCCAAACCAAACAACTTACTCAAACAAGGCATTTTCAAAGAAAACAAGTTCACTACTTATGCCTAACAGATATTTGCAAATATCTTTCCCAAAGTCAGTCCTCTGACCTCATCAAATCCACTTCAAAGTGGTACCATGTTCATAAAGAACTCAAACAAATTCAAGCGCTTGTCCAAAGACGGTCCTCAGACCGTGTCAAATACAAACCAAAATGGCGCCAGGTCCTCATAGAACCAAAGCAAACTCACCTGGTGCACACAAGTCAAACGACTTTATTCTCCACTGCCGACTCTTCGGACCAAGCGGTCAGATCCAAGGGTTTCGCCGTTCAGGACCCAAGTCGGGATGATCACTGGACGAGGCACCGATCAGTCAGACAGACGGGGCAGCTGCGAGTTCAAGACTCTCTCATGCAGGGATCCCTGGTCCACCCGTCCAACCCGACGTGGCCACGACCTCCCCACCCGCCCGCGGGCAAGGATGGGTCACCCGATGGAGTCCCTGTTCGGGCGCCAACTGAAGGAAGTGACCCGATTAGGGTCACTCGCGACCGCCTCTCAGCCTTCCACACAAATGAAGAGTCGGTCAGACAGTAGAGAATACAAACCAAAGATATTTATTACAGGTACACTCGAGTGGAGTCCGGTCTGACCAGCCTCCTTGGATTGCTGCAGAGGGACTGTCTTCAACAAGCATAGCGATACAAGAAATACAGTTCAGAATCAATAAAGACACGCTCTGACTGGAATTTTCCAGTTGGTAGCTGGTGAACAAAGGAGGTACAGAAGGATGGGTCTAGGTCCTGAGAACGGGTACATGCTATCTCAACGCCAAGGTCACTCTGCCTGCGCTCGCCGCTCTAAAGGTGGGAGCAGGCTTATTTACAGGGAGAGGTATGCGCTAGCAAAGACAGTATATTCATTAGCACAGCGAGCCTCAGCCTTGGAGAAACAAAAAAAACTATTGCAGCTGCTTTCAGCTGAGGCAGACAAAGAGTAAGACAGAAGTTAGTTTCGATCATGGCTCAAAATGGCGGCTGAATACAAAATGGTGCAGCGAATGCTAAGCTAACTTAAGTCGTACAATGCATAGAGAATTCGGTTAAAAACATTTCTATTCCAACAGATGGGAAACCACTTGCAAACGGGAAGGGGTCCCCTTGTGAGTGTGTGAGAAAATATTTTTTAAGAGCAGGCAGTGGTCCCAGGGACCACTGCCTGCCCTTAAAAAATGAAACTGAAAAGTTTCACTTTTTCTTTTTTAAATGCATTCCGTTTTCCTTTAAGGAAAACGTGCTGCATTTAAAAAAATAAAACTGCTTTATTTAAAAAGCAGTCCCAGACATGGTGGTCTGGTGTCCCTAGCAGGCCACCATCCCTGGGAGTGCTAGCCATTCCCAATGTGGTCGCAAATTGCGCTTTCCTCATGAATATTGATGAGACATGCACTTTGCGACCCCATTGGGAATCGCTAACAGTGTCTGTGACACTGTTGTACATTGCATTTTGCAAGTCGCAAAGTGACACAATTTGCGAGTCGCAAAATGTTAGGGTCCTACATCTGGCCCTAAGAGTACTGCTGCAAAACTCCCTTGCAGATTATCTCCAACACTTCAGCAGTAAAATAAGAGCCTTCTTTCCCTATCCCTTGGCCATTTTGGGGGTTTTGATGGACAAAGGACAGCAAACTGAGGAAAATGCTAGATTGAGTTCTCCACCACAAGAAAACAAGAATAGAGGTCTCCATCAACATAGCAGAGGTGGTTACATCTTGAAGGTATTTCCTTTTAACTATGGGGAACTGCATTTAAAGGCTAAAAACAGGTACATACTTGTATAAACTACGTGAATGATTTTACTGTTGACAAAATTGACAAATCTGATGGAATGAGTGAGAATGTAAAGTGTAAGTGTATCAATAAATTGAGCATGAATTGTTTGATGGCTACATTATGGCAGTGCACAGTTTTGTCTCAGGATGTTACATGAGAACGATGTACTAGGCCGCCATTCATCATTGGCAGGACACTGTCAAACCACAATAATGCAGCAAACAAATTAGTAACTTAGGTGAAAAATGAGGCCATTAGTTGATTGTCCACCTGCACACCCTGACCTCTGTTCTGTGCCTCACAACAGTACCCGTGATGTGGCGGTAGAGCAGATGCCATGCCTACATGTATGCCCCATTGCATGGCAAAGCTGTGTAAAAGAAACAGGCTACTACTATCTTGCACACGTCTTCTGGGGAGTACCAGAGCAACCCCCAGTACAGTCGAGACATTTGAAGTGTGACTGGAGGATCCCAAAAGTGTGTTCAATGATGATTCATGCACCTATGTGTGCTCTATCATACCTCGGTTGAGGTTGCTTAGTTGGACATTGTAAGGGAGTGAAGTGATGGGGAGAGAGGGCAAACCCAGCATCACCTGCAACAGAGACGTGATATTTGTTATGATGTGAAACTATTCTAAAACTTGTACATTGTCTATACATACAGTCACTTTTAAGAATATGTTTGGTATTTGTGTCAATTATGATGTAGTGAGTAATGAGTGACTATGTTTGAGATGCTATCCCCTAGATGCACACAAAGCCCCAGTGTTAGTTATTGCTACATCTGAGCCTTAGGGTGGTCTTCCATCAACATTTTGCCTGCCTTCTTCCATTTTTTTTACCTCGTTTTTGCTGGCTTTATGACTCTGTACATAATCAGTGCTAAAGTGCTTGTGCTCTCTCCCCTAAACATGTTAACATTGGTGTAACCCCAATTGGCATATTTAATTTACTTAAAAGTCCCTAGTAAATTGAACTACATGTGCCCAGGGCCTGTAAATTAAATGCTAATAGGGGACCTGCAGCACTCATTGTGCCACCCACCTAAGTAGCCCTCTAACATGGCTCAGGCGTGCCACTGAAAAGCCTGTATGACAGTTTACACTGCCACTTCGACCTGGAAAGATAACCTTTTTTCCAGACCTAAACCTTCCTTTTTTATACAGATAAGTCATCCCTAAGGTAGACCCTGTCTAGCCCACAGGGTAGGGAGCAATAGATTTAAAAGGCAGGACATGTACTTTTAAGTTTAAAATGTCTTGGTAGTAAAAAACTCTCAATTTCCTTTTTCTCTAATGTAAGGCCTATGTGTCTCATAGGATAACATTGGGATTGTCTTATTACATCTTTTAGGTGTAATTCCCAATTGTGAAGAGATAGACTTTTCAAGTTTGGTGTCACTGGATTCACAATTTAAAATCACAACTTATGGTGAAGTTGGATTTTAAATTACAGTTTAGCAGATGCCACTTTTAGAAAGTTTTTTATTAGAACAGTGGTCCTTAAACAGAACAATAGTCAATAAGATAAATATAGACTAGAATCAGTACTATTTTGCGAGTGTCCAGCCGGACATTCAATTTAATAAATCAATAACGTCAAAAAACACAAATACGAACACATCAATATAGTGGGACACAATCCTGCATCCTACACGAACACATGACAAATACAATTAAGACAAAAACATTTCAGGCAAGACAGAAGTAGCTTGTGGAATATTGAGCATATTTGTGGCAAGCTTAGAAAAAACAGTAAAGGCACTTCTTTTATCATATTAGCCAACTAATCAGCCCCAGATACTACGGCACAACGTGCATCGCCACCCTGCCGTGAAATAATTCACTTATTCCAAATGCTATCAGATCCTCGCCAAGCCTCAGAAACTACGGCACAACGTGCATCGCCACCCTGCCTTGAAATAATTCACTTATTCCAAAAGCTAGCAGATCCTCACCAATTTTTGCCAAGACCCCTCCATCGGACGGCTGCCTCGGCTCGAGCCACCGTGCGCATAGACTGTTCCCACACGTGAATCTAAGGGCACTTTTACAAATTCAGGCTTGTAACTTTAACTGTCCTGATGATGATCCTACTATTGTTTTAAAAGGATCAAAACGTCGTCGACTAATGTAAACAGTGTGCACATTAGTCCAATGTGATAAAAGAAGTGCATTTACTGTTTTTTCTAAGCTTGCCACAAATATGCTCAATATTCCACAAGCTACTTCTATCTTGCCTGAAATGTTTTTGTCTTAATTGTATTTGTCATGTGTTCGTGTAGGATGCAGGATTGTGTCCCACTATATTGATGTGTTCGTATTTGTGTTTTTTGACGTTATTGATTTATTAAATTGAATGTCCGGCTGGACACTCGCAATATAGCACTGATTCTAGTCTATATTTATCTTATTGACTATTGTTCTGTTTAAGGACCTCTGTTCTAATAAAAAACTGTCACCCAAGGTCCTTATCTACCTTTCGGGTTCCCTTGTTTTTTGAAAATATACTTTTTAGAAAGTTGGTATTTACTTACTTTAGCCATTTAGTGCCTGTTGCATGTCTCTGCTCAGTCTGGGTTGGGTGACAGCTGGGCTTTGTGTATTCCCTCTAGACAGCCACACACAAAGGGAGCTGAGGTGTGTGTGTCTTCATGGGCCTTCCTGGGAGATGGGAGGAAGGAGCTGGGCAACGCCTAACACTTACACCTGATTAGGCTGTGCCCTGCACACACACAAATGGCTGCATACCTCCCTGTAGTGAGTCTGGAGACAGAGCAGGAAGGGAGGACTTCTGTGCACTTCAAAGCATTCTTTGAAGTCTCCCACACCTCAAAGGCACAACTGGGTATTGGTACTGGCCCTCTGCCACCATAACTTCAGAACACTTTGGGACCTGTGACCACTCTGCCAGGAAGAAGAACTGCTGTGCTGCTGAACGGACAGCCACTGTGCTGAACTGCTGCTTTGCTGGACTCTTGCCTTGCTGTGCTCTTACCTTGCTGAGCTGCCCTGCTGCCTGCTGTTCTCCTGCCTGGGTGAGAAGAATGGACCTGTATCACTTGAACCCAGAGTGACTCCAAGGGCTTGCAGGCTTGCCTCCCGTTCTAAGTCCCAGGGATATCAAAGACTTCAACTACCTGCATCTGGACTCTACAAGCTGTGAGTCTGCCCTGCCAAGTGGTGCCACCCCAGTCCTTGATCCTTGGAGGTGAGGCCTATGGTACTCCTACAACCAGAACCCACGCATCCTCATCGGAATCTGCACATCTTCACCTTTGCACGGATTGGAACCAGTGCATCTTCGCCTTTACTTGTGTTGGAACTGACGTATCCTCATCGAATCATGGAATGGAGCTGGCGCATCGTACCCGGAACTAGCGCATAGTCCTCAGAATCATTGCATCTACTGTTACGGGAGCGTGCATTGTCTTCCGAACTGGTGCCTCGCACTTGGAACCAACGCATTGTCGCCATTGCTTGGAGAAACTCGATGCATCTGGCTCCATTTGTGGCTCGACACCGACGCATCACTTTGGCTGCACCTCACATCTTCTACTATGCCGAAGCAACCCCGGATCAAGGTACTTTGGTTCAGCAGGGCTAGGTGGGTCCCTGTACCTGGCTCGGGCTCCATCGCAGTAAGCCTGAACTTTTGCCTTTGCCCTAGTCCAGTGTGTCCAAATAACCACCTTTAAGCGCTTATTGCTTGTAAGCGCTACTTTACATTGGTTCTTTAAAAATTCATATCTTGACTTCTACTTGTTGGATTTTTGTCCTTTTGGTCTTGTTTTCTTAGTAAAATTTAACTCTATTTTTCTAAACTGGCTTCAAGTATTTTTGTGGTGTTTTCACTGTGTCACTGTTTGAAGTGTTGCACGAATTCTTTATACATTGCCTCTTAAGTGAAGCCTGACTTCTCTGTGCCAAGCTACCAGAGGGCGAGCACAGGATAATTTAGGGTGTGTTGTGACTTACCCTGACTAGGATTGTGGTTCCTGCTTAGATAGGTTGCATACCTCTGCCAACCAGAAACCAAATTTCTAACAGCTGTTATAACTTACAGATTTGCCACATGTCACCAAAGCCTTCAGCAACCATCTGACATACAAGAAATGGCTGTTGGTAGATGTTGTGTGCTTTCAGAAAAGGCAGTGTGCCCATGAGTGAATCAACTGCTTGTATTACAGACAACTTATACCTTGACAGAAAAGCAGCAGTATTTTCTCTTGAAATTGTGCTCTTTGTGTTGGGGTGTCTGAGGTTTCACGTGGGTGCAATCAGTGGCACCGAATGCCTGATGGATATCTGCAATGGCATAGAACCCCATTTCCACCCACTGCAATAAACTGGTGCATTCTGCTGCTGATTCATCTCCGTACCTGTTGCAAGCTCCTGCTTCTAGTCTGCACCAAGTCAAGAATTAATTCAAGTGAGAAGCAGTATCTGGCAATGACTGCTTCCTTGGATATGCCAAAGATTTTGATCCTTTATCCGTAAACCCACTCTCCCTCCTCCTCAAATAATTGTTCCTCAAAATGAGGGTCAAAGTAACAAATACATTTACCGACATAGTGAGTCATAATGTTTTTGGTGTTTCGCTTAATATCTTATGTTGTCATCCTGTATGTGATTGGTTTCTATTGTAATGAGTTACACCTGTGAATGGGTGGCAGAGTCCTGACTGTTCACTCCTCCTACCTTTCATTAGCAGGTGTGTTCCATGTCATATGAACCTTGTTATATATTTTATGAATTTTCATGGTTATGTGAAAACTATACATTTATGAATATTTTAATAAACTATGGTAAAATTATTTTAAAACATTTTCCTATTTTTCCCTATGTGTTGATTCTCATCTCCGCTAATTACCATCAAAGTGTGTCGTAGTACCAGTGATTGGCTATGTGTGCTGCTTTACTTACTTCAAGGCTTGTCTGGAGTACCTTTGTGCCTATTTTATCAGTAGTAGAAATAGAAGTCTATATTGTGAATAACACTTTCTTACTATTTTGTGAGTATGTTTTGTATTTACACGTCCCATCCTACACCCCTCCTTAAATTATCCAGAAACCCATTCTAGAAATTATTCCCCATTTTCCCACCACTGCCCCTTGTCCATCCCACATTTACTATTAAAAACTATTTCTATGTGTGCTGAGATGTCTCTTTAGAAAAGATAGGAGAAGCGTAGGCAGAAACCTCCATCCAAAGGTTTATGAATATAATTTCAAAATATGTAAAGTAGTACACGTTGATGTACCTCAAAATGGTTTTGTGAATACGTGTCAATATATTTTGTGGTTTCTTGTTTCTATTTTTGTGGGCATTTTGTGGTTATCAACAAGCTGGCAACTTTTTGTAACATGGTTGTACTGTCCATACTGGTTAGCTCTATTCCTTACATATTTTGATTGCATGCATTTGTTAAGAAATAAAACAGCAAGGGCCTGATTCACAAAGGTAAACTTAGACTTTTGATCTAAACTTAGACCAAACGTTTAAGTTTATGACTTTAGGAATTCATAAAGGGCATTTACTGGCACTTGGGTGGAGATCCAGCCCGAATGCGAACATAAAGATAGTACTCGTAAATGCCCTTTGCCAATTCCCAAAGTCGTAAACTTAGACATTTGGTCTAAGTTTAGACCAAACGTCTAAGTTTACTTTTGTGAATCGGGCCCCGAGTTTTCTTTTCATTCTGTTGGTTGTTGAAGGTTTTTATCCCTCACTTGCTGCTATGTTTTATATCATTTGTAGTTTAGTGGGCGATTGTGCTGGATCTTTCATATTTGAGACCCTTCTTTTTTACTGCAGAATTACTCCGGTGTTTATTTGTCAAATAGGTGAGTGTGGGGACTGATGTCAATACCTTAATAAAAATTGTGAGCATTCAAATATTTTTGCCTTGTTTGGATTGTTGAAGTTACACTCAATGCATTTTGCCTGTCTTTTTAGTGTGTTCTGAATTTTGGTTTCTCTGAGGATTGGAGCTATTTCTGTTATAACCGCATTCTATCTTCTGAACTTTGACTTCTTCCATTGCCTTTAATTGCTTTAGAAATTCATGTTTAAAGTGGTAACAGTCTTTTAAGTCCCACTAGATTAATACACTTTCAATGTGGTACAGATTAAGTGTAATCATTTTGCTTCATCTTCTAGTTCTCTTCTTTGTAGATACTTACCTGCCAGCCACATTGTACATTTCATTCTTTGCCTTAAATAAAGGCCTTATGCCAAGCATCCCTGTCTCTGACGTAGAATACGGTAGTGGTGTGTGTGTATACATTTAATTTGGTAAAAGTTAGACTGTGGGGTAGGTTCTAGGGTAGAACAGTAATTTTAATATGAATGTAAGAAGGATGGTAGCTGGTAGTTGAGGGATGAAACAGATGAAATACTGTGCTCCTGTAAGTGTGGAAGAGAACCAATGTTAACCGTACATGGTTGAATTGATGATTTACTGCCTGAAGCCTCCGCTACAACTGGAAGCCTCCTCTACAAATACATGATTTGTATTGGTTCTTCACCCAGTATGCCTAGTCAGTGCTTAATTTGTGAAAGAAAGAGGTCCGGTGCCCAAAGCTTTGCTCAGAAGAAGGCTGCTGACATCGGCACGCAGAATACCAAGGCTGGTAGTCTTTAATCCACTACGAGACACACATGCTTCTTTTTCTCATAATTGCAGGATCCTGCTTTCTCACTTTGTGACAGTTTTGCCACCTTTCTCTTCCTCCAATTTCGGATTTGTGTGTTTTTCACCATCTTGCACTCAGTAAATATCTGATGCGGGGAAATAAGTGCCGGTCTCCAAAAATGTGTGCCAGTGGCCCCCACTGGCAGCCACCGCCTCAAATTAAGCAATGTGTCTAGTATACTCTGCATACAGTGAAGCATGGTTCTTTTTTCATAGTTAATAATCTTTATGATTTTTTTCATTTTCATCATATATAACCTATGCTGCAAGCAGTGTGTGGTGTTACGCTGTTAGTTTTTTTGTTGTTTCCACATATTGTCATGTTGTCTGTAGTTTTCTTCCTGTATCATATTTATGTAGTATGTTTGCTTGTGAGCTGCTTCTCTATTGCTAATTGTGGAGTCTCATCTGTAGGTCTGCCAGGACCTTCTCCGTTCAGCAATCTCATTTTGGTGAGAGGGGAGCAGCACAGACCACTGACTCATTTTTGTGTGAAAAAGCCCACTTTATTGAAACAGGTGCACATCACATAAAATCGCTAGGCCTTTCACCTTACAAAACTAAAGCCTCACTATACAACATGCCACTTGTGGCTACGGACCCCTCACCCCTAAAAGTCGTGCCCACCCCACATAGTTATCCTGCAAATGTCTAACTCCTACCCTGCTGCACTTCTGAAATTGTGACCTTTAATTTCCCCTGCCGCTTACTCTGCATCTATTAACATCTAGCTATCTTAATTTCCTACAGCATAATTTTTAACTTCCTGTCTTATCCAAATGTGTACTTGTTGACACTCTCCCTTTTAATCGGTTCGCCGATGGCAACAGCAATAACCTTATCTAAACCCATGCAAACTTATCGGCCAACCGCTGTGCACCTGCTTCCAGAGAAAGCAATATAACATATCCAAACCCTGTGCACCTGTATCCAATGTAAGCCAGCCGAAGGCAAGGAAAAGGAAATACAATGGGATCCAGACTAATGGGAAAGGGAAGCATAAGAGTGAAAATTCGCTGCCTACAGCTCCAACCACTGGGTCCCCAATCCCAAATTGGTGCCTGGGGGGCATAAAATAGCCAGCTATATACCTTGGGCTGCCTTTAACGGTAGTACAGCCCACAAATAGCCCAGCAGTCGCCTGAACTGCATCACTACCCCAATAACCCTGGGGGGTGCATCTCCCTCTGGTCGGTTGCCTCCCAAAACCCAGAGGAGGCAAATTTTTGCCCCTTCCGAGGCCAGGGGTCGCAAAGAAAATGCCAAGAGTAGCAGTCAGCAAGCTAGAGGCTGCAACCTCTGGCTACACCCAAATGACGTCCATGCTTTCTCCTGCCCTTATCAATATATGCAGGTTTCTTCACCCCCCTCCATTGTCTCCTCTGAACAAATTCCGTCCCTATGACGTAACACCCCGCCCATTGTTGCTTAATTTTCCTCAAGTCCTTCTTTATCTCTCTTAACAAAGCCAAGCCTTTCCTTATGACCATGTCATTTTCTCTTAGATGAATCCCTAAAACTTCCAGACATATAGGTCTTTTAAACAAATTGTTCAAACAGTGCAAAAGCTGCCTCGACCGCATGTCCCCTTTACCATACCATGTGACCTTAAACAAACTTTCGTCAAAATCTAAATTTGTGCCTTGACCTCTCTGTGCCTCGTGCCTCTCCGCCCACTTATTACAAACAAAGCAAAATGTCCAGGAAGACTATTGATAATGAGTTCAATGGGCACCTAAGACCGATAATTCAAAGGTGCCTCAGCTTTATTCAGCTCAACTTTTACTATTTTATACATAAAGCAATCAAGTTCAATTGTGCACGTCTTAGAATGGAAAACACTTAGTTGAAAATGTAACATTCAAAGCTCATTTTAACACAAACTCAAATTCAATATATACAACACAACACAATTGTGTACAAGTGACAAAAAAACATTCAAGTGAAATAATTATTATACAACACAAATAACATAAATAAGTACAAAGCTATTGACCAGTCCTAATTTCAGAACTACACATTAGGCGGACATTATGTCTTTTCAAGGCTGCTCCAACTTGTCCTGCCTGTGAGTGAGTGATGGGGTTAAACACAATTGTCTGGGTGTTGTCTAAATGGGGGAAGAATTAAGCTAAATCCCTCATGGCACACCCCTGTTGAAAATACCCCGTACTCAAAAAGCCAACGCGTTTCGAACCCCTAATGATTGTAGGGTTCTCCTCAGGACTCGGACATGGCCATGGGCTCTGTATGTGGCATTGGAATCCCCAGCTAGTTGGAAAGGGCAGTGTTCCATAAATTGAAAGGGCTTTTCATACTATAATTCGGTCAAACTCTCTGTATGCTGTTATACTGGGGCCCCTGAGAAGCTCGAATTCTTTTAGGCTGTGTATTTCTGTTTGGAAAGCCTCGCTGGGCTTCGCAAGCACTGTTCGATTTCACTTCCCTGTAAGTTAGTAGCAGGGGCAAAATAGCATGTGGAAATCCATTGCGCTGAACTTCAATCTTGGAGTTTAAGAATCGAGTGGCCCACAATCCAGATTGATAACTTGGCAGTCTCTGGGCCTGGGACCGCATCTGGAAAACAGCACATGTAAGAAAAGCAGAATGCCACAATAAATCTCAACAGTCCTCTCCCTCCAGTCTCACGTATCTTCTAAAGCAGTCAGAAGACCACCTACCCAAACTAATGATGTGTTCCCTGCACCCACACTATTTTGCCGCTCGGTGGTGACCCTGGTCCTGAAGGAGTGTGTGCAGTACTCACTCAGGGCTTCCCCCAGTACCACAAGCACTTTGCACTGTATCACTTCTGGCTGGAAAAGCGTCACCTGAACCCCATTCCTATGTCTCAACCCCCCCTGCATACGTCCTCTATAATGTTCCGCAGTTTCCCCACCACACCGGGCACAAACCCAAAACAGGGTATTCCTGTAAAATAACTTTTTTCCCCCTCGATCTCTGGTCTGTCTAGGACTTGCGTAGCCACAGCTTCTGTCTGCCTCCCTGCAACATCGTCCCAGGTTAACCCTCTAACACCCCTCTCCCCCAACAACTCCGACACCCAGAAGTCCCCGAAAAACATCCACGTCATCAATGTGGAAAACAAAATACTTTCTTCTTCCCTGCTGCATATCACTGGCAAAGCCTCCAAACCTTTTTTGAACAAGTGCCACATCAGTGTTTTTCTCCTCTCTCCCTCGGGGCCATGCTCCCTAGCCCATCCCTCAAGCATCCTTTTCCCCGGTTTACCTGCCGATGCAGCATAGCCATAAACAAGTTTGCCCATAAAGGTAATGCCTGCCAGTTATTCAGTTATTGTGACTCTTGACAAATCCTTCTCAATTGGTGCCAATATAAACTGAACCACATCTTCCTCTCTGCCTTAACCCGCTGGTCTCCTCTGTGTGCCACTATTTAGGAACTCCTCCCATGCTTGTGCATATGAACGCTTCTTAGACTCCGCCAATGACCCTGCCACCAGCTGGAACATCCTTTGTTGCCTAATTTTCACAGATAATCCGGCGTCAGCATCTTGTCCCTCTCCACCTCGGTGACCTGCCCATGGAACCTCTCCCACTGTGAATGAGACAAAGCATTCGCAATGTAATTGTCCACCTCTGGCACATGTCTTGCCCTGAACAAAATGTCATGTCTCAAACAACCCATCACGAACACTCGCAAAAGCTTAAGCCCCTGGGAATCTCTGGCTGACTGTTAGCAATGTGCACCACTGCCATATTGTTGATCCTAAACAGAAATGTTTTGTGTCCCAATCCCTTCCCCCATAGCCAGTACAAATCGAATCTCATGCCCACTGCTGCATCTGAATAGATTTGGACATTCCACTTGCATTATTTTTTTTAGGACACCAATGGAATACCATTGACCTCATCCAGAAACCTTAGTTATATGCGTAAATCCTCCTGTGCTCCTGCTGAAAGTCACACATGATGGGGCTGCGATAGACCCGATACAGACATGCCCAGTCACCTACAAAAAGTCCTGTCTGCTCTGACTACCCTACATGCGAAGATCAAATGCCCCAGCAACACTTGCACCTCCCTTACAGTCACCTTGGCTTTTGCAACATAGAGTCCAACAGCACTTGCATGGTTACTTTCTTATCCAGAGGTAAGCGTGCTTCCATGAACGCTGAATCAAGTTCAATGCCCAGGAAAGAGAGGACGGTGTTAGGTCCCATTGTCTTTTCTGGTGTCAACGGCACCCTTAGGTCCCCCAAGAGCTCTTGAAAACTTACCAACTGCTGCTGGCAGTCCTCAGAACTGGGTTGACCAACAAAAATGAAATTGTCAAGGTAATGTGTCATGTATTTATGCCCTGTGCACCACGTGAATAACCACTGTAAGAAACAGATGAAGTGCTCAAACAATGCACAGGAAATCGAGCAACCCAATGGGCAGGGACTTATCCACATACAATTGTCTTTCAAACTGAATCACCAACAATTTAAAGTCCTCTTGGTGCACCAGCAACAGTCTAAAGGCAGACTTAATGTCGCTCTTGGCCATATGTGCCCCTTTCCCCATCTGTTCGACCAGTGACAAAGTAATGTCTACAGACGAATAAGATACTGATGAGATCTCATCCGCTATGAAATCATTCACTGAATTTCCTTCTGTCCATGAAAATTGCAATATAATTCGAAATTGGCCCTTCTCTCTATTGGGAACAACACCAGTGGGTGAGACAATCACATTCGTCATTGGCCAGCCTTTAAATAGTCACTTCATTATGCCCTCCTGATTTTCTTTGTGGAGCTTCTCTCTTACAACCTGCTTATGTTCCATGGCAGACTTAAGATTGTTGGCCCATCTATGTGCTCTTCCGCCCTCATACACCAGCCTAAATCCCTAGTGAAAACCTTCTTTAAACAGCTTAGCATCCTCCATTCCGATGTAATATTGTGCCAACCAGAAATCCGGCTGTTCTAGGTTAATTTGTATATGAGCCCATTCCCACCACTCCGTGTGCTCGCCTACCCGACATTAAACCTGAGGACTGGGCATTGGGTTGTGAACCAAAGTTCCCTTGTTGCTGTGTCCACTGACCTGCTTGTTGCCCCTGGTATCCTCTCGCTGTCCCATAACATTGTATAAGGGCATACCTCCTTGGGAACTTCAAGCACTTGTGACTGAACTTGCAATATTCCCTTGTACAAAGACCTTTGTTAAAGTCCCAGCAGGCATCGAATACACCTCCCTGCTCTTTTGTTGCTGTCCCCACCCCGCCCCGAGTAGGACAACCTTGAAAGGGCTGTTATACTATGGGAAGACCGCACGTCCGCCTTCTGTGTCTAATTTTTTTATGAAGTGGATAACTCCTGTAAAACACTAGTTACAACCCGGGGGAAAACAGTGTCGGAAGACCCCCTGCATAGCAGGATCGAGAAGCGGGATACGACCAGACTACACCGGCGAAGAAACAGCTGAGTGAGACTCCGGGGGAGAGACGGCCTGCCTGACTCAAAATGGCGGTGCCTGCCCCTCGAGCCTAATATAGACAAGGCCCCGGTAGACGCTGAAACCCGAAAAGGGGGCCCTGAGGGCAAGGGAGCCCCCATATGGCAAAGTAGCTGTGCGACAAGGCCGAGGTATGTGTGGCGTTGCCGGAGCCCACCCGGATATCACAGACTGCTCCTCGGCTGCAGCAAAATGGCAGCCTCCTCTGGGATGCGGGACCGGAGTTGATGGTGCCCCCCGGAGGAGTGGAGAGCGCAAATCGCCTGAACATACCGGCGGAACGAGCGACTGAGCCCCGATGACAGCGGGCATAGCAGAAAAACTTGCGGGAGTAATTTGACCGCCTCGAGCCCGGGAGAAAGCGGCTGCTCCCCCCCCCATGGCACTACGATATCCCCCTACCGCAGCAGGCTTGAAGAGTTACCTCTTTAGTGTCCACAACAAGGATCCTGACTGCTAGAAGGGTACCTGTTGGAAACGGGGGCACGCCAGAGGTTTTGGAGGGCCCAGAGGGAGCTGCCTGACCCTGTGCCTGACTTTAAGATGGCGTCGGATGTTCTCCAATACAGTGCACGATGAAAGCCTTGTCTACCCGGATACTCCACTTACACTTGCGCGATATGATGTAGAAGCACACCTATGAACAAAGAGGGACAACCAGAAGGAAAGGGAACAACTGTGTCCCGAGGTCCCGCACAGCTGACACATAACATGGCACCCGCCCTGCGGAAGACACACAACCCACATCATATGTGGATCCCAGCGCTTGGCTCACTCAACTACAAGACACTGCTGTTTGAGTGTCTGATTTCTTCTCCACTGCACTCTTTATGAGAGTAGTGCCTGTCCCCAAAATGGTGCCCGTGACTCTGTTCTTAGCAATTCAGAGTTATGGCCTTGTAACACCAAGATGGCTGCCACAGTGGTCGCTACCAGGTTGTGCTACTACTCTTGGACAAAAACTGGACATCGACCAGAACTCGAACCTATCCCCCACCCGGCGTACCCATCAGGACATCAGAACTTGAACCTATCCCCCACCCGGCGTACCCATCAGGACATAGAATAGTGAAGTTACCTCTGACTGTGGAGACCTAGCTATTTGGCCGATGCTCGGTGGAGCTACCTGTTGGCTAAAGAGGAGATGGGTTGTGGACTTCCCCCTCGGCCGTCACCTACCCAACCGGACTTTGGGCTGACTTTCCTTTGTCTCTCCATCGTCCCTCCACCCTACCCCTTTACCCTACCCCCCTACCCTTCTACACTCCATCTATCTCGTCTTCTATACTCTTTGAATGTTTTTCAGTTGAGACCTAGCTATTTGGCCAATGCCCGGTGGAGCTACCTGATAGCTATAGAGGAGAAGGACTGAGGTCTTCCCCCCCCGGCCGTCACCTACCCAGCCGGACTTTGGGCAGACTTTCCTTCGTCTCTCCATCGTATCTCCCTCCTGCCCCTTTACCCTACCCCCTTACCCGTCTATGCTCCATTTATCTCGTCTTCTATGCTCTTTAAATGTTTTACTAGTAACTGATGTAACTTGTAACTGATGTAATTTTGTAACATTGTGGAACCTCATGTAAAGCGCTCTGATACCTCCGGGTCTAGCCAGCGCTATATAAAACTCATCAAATAAATAAATAAATAAAATAAATACAACCTTGTTGTCCATACCCCCGTCACAGGCACCGCTGTGCTACCATCTGCACTCCTCCTCTACTAGGGCCTCATCATCCACCACTTCAGCTTCTTCCAGGCTCATTTCTTCATAGTCAATCAAACAATCAATCACAGAATTTGTAGAGCGCACTACTTACCCGCGAGGGTCTCAAGGCGCTGGGGAGAGGGAAGGGGGGGGTGCTGCTACTGGTCGAACAGCCAGGTCTTGAGTAGCCTCCTGAAGGTCAGCAGGTCTTGGGTCTGTCGTAGGCTTAGTGGAAGGGTGTTCCAGGTCTTGGCGGCGAGGTGTGAGAAGGATCTGCCGCCGGTGGTTGTTCTTCAAATGCGAGGGACGGTGGCGAGGGAGAGGTCGGCAGAGCGGAGCTGGCGGTTGGGGACGTAGAAGGAGAGTCGTCTGTTGAGGTAGGCTGGGCCAGTTTTGTGGAGTGCCTTGTGTGCATGGATGAGGAGTTTGAAGGTGATCCTCCTGTCGACGGGGAGCCAGTGCAGGTTCCTCAAGTGGGGGGTGATGTGGCTGTGGCGTGGTACGTCGAGGATCAGGCGTGCGGAGGCGTTTTGTATGCGTTGCAGTCGCTTGATGAGCTTGGCCGGGGCTCCCGCGTAGTTCCCATAGTCAAGTCTGCTACTGACGAGGGCCTGGGTGACTGTTCTTCTTGTGTCTGTCGGGATCCACCTGTAGATCTTGCGAAGCATGCGGAGGGTGTTGAAGCAGGAGGAGGAGACTGCGTTGACTTGCTTGGCCATGGAGAGCGTTGAGTCGAGGATGACTCCCAGGTTGCGTGCGTGGTCGGTGGGTGTCGGGGCTGCTCCCAGCGTCGTTGGCCACCAGGAGTCGTCCCAGGCTGAGGGGTTGGAGCCGAGGATGAGGACCTCCGTCTTGTCCGTGTTCAGCTTTAGTCGGCTGATCTTCATCCAATCGGTGACGGCCTTCATTCCTTCATGGAGATTGGCTTTGGCGGCGAGGGGGTCCTTGGTGAGGGAGAGAATCAGTTGAGTGTCGTCGGCGTAGGAGATAATGTTGAGGTCGTGCTGTCTGGCGATGCGTGCGAGCGGGGCCATGTAGATGTTGAACAGTGTTGGGCTGAGGGAAGATCCCTGGGGTACGCCGCAGATGATCTCGGAGGCTTCGGATCGGAAAGGTGGGAGGTGGACTCTCTGGGTTCTGCCGTCGAGGAAGGAGGTGGTCCATTCCAGGGCCTTGTCTCGGATCCCTGCGTCGTGGAGGCGTGTGCGTAGAGTGCGGTGGCAGACAGTGTCGAAGGCGGCAGAGAGGTCCAGCAGGATGAGGGCTGCGGTCTCACCATTGTCCAGCAGGATCCTGATGTCGTCGGTGGCGGCGATGAGGGCAGTCTCAGTGCTGTGGTTGCTGTGGAACCCTGATTGGGATGGGTCCAGGATGCTGTTTTCTTCGAGGTATCGGGTTAGCTGTTTGTTGACGATCTTCTCGATGACCTTGGCTGGGAACGGAAGCAAGGAGATGGGCCGGAAGTTCTTGAGGTCTCTCGGGTCCGCCTTGGGTTTTTGAGTAGGGCGTTGATCTCTGCGTGTTTCCAGCTCTCTGGGAAGGTCGCGGTCTCGAAGGAGAGATTGATGACGTTGCACAGGTGGGGTGCGATGGAGCTGCTGGCTTTGTTGAAGATGTGGTGCGGGAAAGGGTCTGACGGGGAGCCGGAGTGTATTGTGCTCATGGTCTTGATGGTGTCCCCGATGTTCACGCTGGCCCAGGCTGGCAGGGGGTCGTGGTCGATGGTGTGTGGCGGGTCTGGTGCATCGATCTTAGTTGGGGCTGTCTGGGTGTTGAAGCTGTCGAGGATGTCGGCGATCTTGCGGTGAAAGAAGGTGGCGAGGGAATCGCACAGGGGTTGCGACAGCGGGATGTCGTTGGTGTTGGAGCTGGGATTGGAGAGTTCCTTCACGATGTTGAAGAGCTCCTTGCTGTTGTGTGCGTTGTTGTCGAGGCGGTCTTTGAAGGAGATTCTCTTGGCGGACCTGATGAGGTGGTGGTGGTTACGGATGGCGTCTTTGTGGGCTGTGTGGCTGTCCGGTGTCTTATCACTGTGCCATTTCTTCTCTAGTTTCCGGCAGGTACGCTTGGAAGCTAGGAATTCTGAGGTGAACCAGCTGGCTCTTTTGGTGGTGTCACTGTAGGTGAGCTTTTTCAGCGGGCGAGGGTGTTGGCACAGTCGTCCATCCATCGTCTGAGGTTGCAGGCAGCGTCGTCGGTGTTGGATGGGTCGGAGGGAGGGCTGAGAGCGAGGGTTGCCCGGAGTTGGTCTTCGGTGACTTTGCTCCAGCAGCGGCGTGGGATCTGTTGGGTGCGGTGGTGTGTGGTGGGTTTCTGGAAGGTGAAATGGATGCAGCGGTGGTCGGTCCAGAGGAGTTCTGTGGTGTGGCTGAAGGAGACGTGGGAGCTTGAGGAGAAGATGGGGTCAAGCGTGTGGCCGGCGGAGTGGGTCGGTGTTGTGACGAGCTGGCTCAGACCGAGGTTGGCGAGGCTGTCGATCAGGGTGGTGGAGTTGCTGTCGTTGTTGTTCTCCAGGTGAAAGTTCAGGTCTCCGAGGAGGATGTAGTCGGTAGAGGTCAGGGCGTGCGTGCTGATGAAGTCGGCGATGGAGTCGCTGAACTGGGGTCGGGGCCCAGGGGGTCTGTAGACAAGGGTGCCTCTAAGGGTGGTGTTGGGGTCCGTGTGGATCTGGAAGTGCATGTGTTCGGCGGTGCTGAGAGTGTCGTCGGTGCTGGTCGAGACCCTGATGGTGTTCTTGTGGACGATGGCGATTCCTCCTCCTACTGCGTTGATGCGGTCTCTGCGGGTGATCTTATAGCCGTCTGGGATGGCTATGGCGATGTCGGGAGCGGAGGAGTCGTTCATCCAGGTCTCAGTCAGGAAGGCGACGTCTGGTGATGATGTGTCGAGCAGGTCCCAGAGCTCGACGGCGTGTTTGCGTGCGGAGCGGGTGTTCAGTAGGATGCACCGGAGGTGGTTGAGGTCCTTCTTGGCGGGCGCCTCGGTGGCTCTGAGGCTGGTGTAGCTGCAGTTCCGGCAGGTAAAGGGACCATGGGTGCGTTTCGGGGCGGCCATGAAGCAGTTGTGTGTCCGTCCGGGGTTGAGAGCGTGGAGTGTGGTGGCATCGTATCGGCGTCGGTCCTCGAGGCTGGAGCGGGGGGCACGCGGCCCAGGGGTTCTGGTGCTGGGCGCGGTCCAGTCACGGACGGGCGCAGACGGGCTTGCCTTAGGCACGCCTTCGGCGCGCCAGCGGCGCGGCCGCGCAGCGGCCGCCATATATGGGGAGGTGGGAGGGAGGAGCAGCTGGGAGGCAGGGGCAGCGAATGGGCAGTCGGGGGGGGCCGCAGGGACGCAGCGGCGGGAATGGAGAGAGGCAGCGAGGGCACAGAAGGCAAAATGGACAGAAAACAGGAGAAAACACGGGCACAGTACAGTGGGGCAGCGAGGGCACAGAAGGCAAAATGGACAGAAAACAGGAGAAAACACGGGCACAGTACAATGGGGCAGCGAGGGCACAGAAGGCAAAATGGACAGAAAACAGGAGAAAACACGGGCACAGTACAGTGGGGCAGCGAGGGCACAGAAGGCAAAATGGACGAACAGAAGAAAACACGGGCACAGAGGCCACAATCGGAGGGGCGAGCTTACCAGCAGCAGCAGCGGGCGTACAGCACAGGCGGAGCTGTGTGGTGGGGGAGCGACTGACCTGGCAAGGTCAAGGGTCGCTCTCCTCACCGCGCAGCGGCCGCCATATATGGGGAGGTGGGAGGGAGGAGCAGCTGGGAGGCAGGGGCAGCGAATGGGCAGTCAGGGGGGCGGGCCGCAGGGGACGCAGCGGCGGGAATGGAGAGAGGCAGCGAGGGCACAGAAGGCAAAATGGACAGAAAACAGGAGAAAACACGTGCACAGTACAGTGGGGCAGCGAGGGCACAGAAGGCAAAATGGACAGAAAACAGGAGAAAACACGGGCACAGTACAGTGGGGCAGCGAGGGCACAGAAGGCAAAATGGACAGAAAACAGGAGAAAACACGGGCACAGTACAGTGGGGCAGCGAGGGCACAGAAGGCAAAATGGACAGAAAACAGGAGAAAACACGGGCACAGTACAGTGGGGCAGCGAGGGCACAGAAGGCAAAATGGACGAACAGAAGAAAACACGGGCACCGAGGCCACAAGCGGAGGGGCGAGCTTACCAGCAGCGGGCGGACAGCACAGGCGGAGCTGTGTGGTGGGGGAGCGACCTACCTGGCAAGGTTCAAGGGTCGCTCTCCTCACCGCGCAGCGGCCGCCATATATGGGGAGGTGGGAGGGAGGAGCAGCTGGGAGGCAGGGGCAGCAAATGGGCAGTCAGGGGGACGTGGCCGCAGGGGACGCAGCGGCGGGAATGGAGAGAGGCAGCGAGGGCACAGAAGGCAAAATGGACAGAAAACAGGAGAAAACACGGGCACAGTACAGTGGGGCAGCGAGGGCACAGAAGGCAAAATGGACAGAAAACAGGAGAAAACATGGGCACAGTACAGTGGGGCAGCGAGGGCACAGAAGGCAAAATGGACAGAAAACAGGAGAAAACACGGGCACAGTACAGTGGGGCAGCGAGGGCACAGAAGGCAAAATGGACGAACAGAAGAAAACACGGGCACCGAGGCCACAATCGGAGGGGCGAGCTTACCAGCAGCAGCAGCGGGCGGACAGCACAGGCGGAGCTGTGTGGTGGGGGAGCGACCTACCTGGCAAGGTCAAGGGTCGCTCTCCTCACCGCGCAGCGGCCGCCATATATGGGGAGGTGGGAGGGAGGAGCAGCTGGGAGGCAGGGGCCGCGAATGGGCAGTCAGGGGGGCGGGGCCGCAGGGGACGCAGCGGCGGGAATGGAGAGAGGCAGCGAGGGCACAGAAGGCAAAATGGACAGAAAACAGGAGAAAACACTGGCACAGTACAGTGGGGCAGCGAGGGCACAGAAGGCAAAATGGACAGAAAACAGGAGAAAACACGGGCACAGTACAGTGGGGCAGCGAGGGCACAGAAGGCAAAATGGACAGAAAACAGGAGAAAACACGGGCACAGTACAGTGGGGCAGCGAGGGCACAGAAGGCAAAATGGACGAATAGAAGAAAACACGGGCACCGAGGCCACAAGCGGAGGGGCGAGCTTACCAGCAGCAGCAGCGGGCGGACAGCACAGGCGGAGCTGTGTGGTGGGGGAGCGACCTACCTGGCGTGTGGTATCCACCCCTAGCTCGTTTAGCTCCTGTTGTGAATCTTCCTGTGCATACCATTGTTGAACAACATCACGCTCTAGAATACCGGTGTCCTCCACAGGATGCTAAGGGGCCGCGGTAAACCCTCTCGGCCGCACCTCCGCATCCTGTTGACCTGTTCCGTACTCGTCTGCTCTGGGGGCTGCACTGAACCTTCCAGAGTAAAGCACCGGCGAGGCAACACTGAACCTTCTTTTGGCAGTGGTGGCTATGTCCTGTGTCGCTGTCCAGCTGGCCGCACTGTGCTTTGCCTTCACTTTACCTCGGGATGATTGAGCCACACAAAGTTCTCCCGAGTCTGCCTTTCTGCTGTTGTGCTGGGATTGCTAGAAAAAGGTAAGGTCCAGAGTGCTGGTATCCTGGTCCCTCCAATCATGCCTCTCCTCCACCTCCAGAACCCAACGCCATCTCGCTTGCCTGCCCTGTTCCCCTGCACCTGACTTAGTCACCACCTGCTGTACAGGCAAGAAATGAGCCACAGCACCGACGTATGCCCCCCTCTGTCCTGTACGTCTGCCGCTGAGTGACCCCGTCGCACGGGTGCTGCACCCCGACCTCTCTCTGTGCGCGTGTAAACTTTTTGGGGCTGCTTTCAGCTGTCCCCTTCACGGACCTTGGTTCAAGCAGCCATGTGTCCCCCATGCTTCCTTCATCCATAGTTCCCTACTCCTGGTCACTCTATTCTAGGAATGCCGCCATTAGAGCTGATGCTGGAACCTTGGTGCCCCCCCGTTGCTGTAATTTCCAGTTGTTGCTCTATCATGCAGCTCATGGTGTCTAGGGGTGCCCCCTCCACACTGTCTCCCTCGACTGAAGTCCCTCAGGAGCCCTCTCCAACCACACATCTTGGGCCAAAGACACATTATCCTCCCCCAAAGCCCAAGTCCTCCATTAAAAATTCAGGAATCTGAATGGATAATTCTCTGTCTTTTGAGGCTCAAGCTAAAACTGTTGCCGGAACTTGCTTTGGGCTCTTGAGGTCCCTCAAACCCATCCTGGGCCTTTTTGATTTCCCCACTCGACAAACTATAATTCGGGCAGTGATTTTGTCCTGATTGGATTATTGCAATGCTTTGTATTTGGAAGCCAATAAATCAGTCACCAGAAGACTTCAGTTAGATCAAAACGCTACAGCTAGGCTGCTATCAGGGCCGGACTGGCCGTAGCGGGCACCGGGCGTTTTCCCGGTGGGTCACGAGGTAGGGGGCCGTTTTTGTTACTGGGAGCCAGCAATATCGGCCGAACCAGCCCTAGCACACAGCTTGGCCGTACCCCCAGGGGGCCGGCCTGAGCAGTTTGCCAGGACCGGTTTCGGTTGCCAGTCCGGCCCTGGCTGCTATTCTCACTCTTCTAATTCTCTTCTGTTTCAGGTCTTCTTTATAAGTTGTATTGACTCCCTATGGACTAACGCATCTGCTTCAAGACCCTCTGCATTATTCACAAGACCCTGCACTCCCATGGGGCCCCCATCTTGTCCAATCTCATGACAACTTACCGGCCCACTCAACCTTTGTGCACTGCTGATCTCAACTTAGCTATCATCCCTCGAGCTAGGAGAGTAAGAGAGGGTGGACGTTCCTTCAGTCTCTGGGATTCTCTCCCCCTCTCTCTCTCAGGAAAATGTAGAATCAACTTCTTTTCAGAAAATCTCCTAGGACCTGGCTCTTCTCCATCTAGGCCTCTTCCTTCTTTATTTTCTGTAGGTAGTCGCTGCTCATAAGTCTGTGGGGTCTAGCACTGAGAAGCACCATTCTGGTGCAGCTACGCACTTTACAAAACCTTTAACATAACATAACATCTCCCTTCAATAGTTGCCCCCCCTTGTGTATGAACTCTGGTCTGTGGGCTCCGCAACTGTCTCCTTCGCTGCAATGCCTCAATGGGCCTCCCTTCAGGGGCAGCCCCCGACTGTGATGCTCCCGCTTCACTCTGCCCAGTCCCCTCGACCCTCCCATATAAGTCTGCCCGTCGTCAGTGGCGTAACACAGGCCCCCGCAGCCCCCGTGGTGCAGAGAGGCCCAAGCTCCAGGGGGCCTCCTCAGCACAGTACTCTGGCCGGAGAGCCCCTGATTGAGTCCAGAGGGGCCCCCTCTGCACGTACCTTGCAGGGGTCCCCCACAAGTTTCGTTATGCCAGTGCTGGTCGTTTTTTGTCCCCTGGGCCCTTAGGCCCGACGGCGCTGCTCTTGGAATGGGGCCTTTCCCTCCTCCCCAGACTCGCTTTGCCACCCGCTTCCATTGAGCTGGCCCATGACGTGAGACCTGCCCTCTCTTCACCTCTCCCGCCTCCACAAATTGCAGTGCGGGCTGCCGCGCCACGAGCACTGCGCAATGACATGGTGGCCACCTGCTGTAGTCTGGAGCGGCCCTTTCCCCTACCTGCCCTTTCTTCCCATTGTCAAGTTTCCTGCGTGGTGGCTAGCATGGCAAAACTGCTGCGGCAACCCCTTTGGATGCCCAGTGTGCCAGGCGTGCCATAACTCATTCAACTCAGATCCATCCTCCCCGCCTCCTGCAGCAAGCGCATTGCTTGCATGGAGCGTTCATCCGCCATCGCTACTTGCCGCAAATCCACCTAAACTCCAACTCTTCTACAACTTCGCTGAAATTCGCTGCCTACAGCTCCAACCTCAGGGTCACTAATCCAAAAATGGTGCCGGTGGAGCATAAAATGGCCGGCTATATACCTTGGGATACCTATAACGGTAGAATAGCCCAACAATAGCCCAGCAGTCGCCTGGACTGCACCAGTTCCCCAATAATCCCAGGAACACATCTTTCCCTGATCGGCAGCATGGTCTAAAGACAATACTTTAATGCATAAACCGAAGGCCGCTATCTCACACATACACTTACATTATACCTTCAAGTCCTTTCTCTCTCTTATTTTCGCTTTTCCAGTCTCTGTTTTCCTTTCTCTGTTTCACTCTATAACCGTCCCTCTCTATTTGCCTTTTATCTCTTTTCCCCTCTCACACCCTCTCCGATATCGCCCGTTCTCTTGCTGAGTCTGCCATACTTTTCACTTTTCCCGGCTCTGCCCCCTGTATTTACTGTTTCTCTCTCGCTCTTTTCCTCTCTAACGTCTTCTCTCTCTTTATCTATCCGCCTCGCTCTATTTCTCCTCATCTCATTGAGAGACCAATCGTGCCTCCCTGTGACCTACTATACTATAACTTCATTTTCACAACAGACGTGCATCTTGTGCACAGCGCCAGCGGTGCTGCTAGCATGCTGTTAGGTTTCCCGGACATGAGGTTTTCCAAAGTCCTGCTCTTTCCCGGAACGCTGCTTGACTTTTTAACAGCAGTGCCAGAATGCATCGAATGTAGGCATCTCCGCATTCCAAAATATGTTCCACGATGTCGCGTCAAACCTCAATAAAAACGTCTGCAGCATCATATATCACCAGAGGCTAAATGACCATTTTCCACTGACCTCTGGTGAAGCTCTGCTGTGGTCCAGGAGCGCTGCAGGCCCCCAGCACCATACGAGGGGTGCAGTTTGTGCAGGAGCCTACATTAACACGTGACACTCACCAGAAGCCATTGACACCATGCGAACACTGGGCATCCCATGGCCCTTTTAACGAGAGGCTGCTGTTTATTTTTTCCCCCCGCTCGGATCATTCCAAGACTATAGCTCACATAGTTCAGACTGTGAAATATTCCCCCATTCCCGCTGAAGCAGATGTGTGGCAGGGGCATCTGCCCTGAGCTGAGGCCAAATGAAAAGAACAGAAGTACCTGGGGAACTCAACGAATTCGAGCCCAGGGCTCTGGCACTATTCGAACCTTTAGTAAAACCTCCAATCACGAGGACAGCGCGGTGACAGCCTAATGATCTTTGGGCCTCAGGCAAGGCATGTTTTGGGCCCCTCTGTTTGCAAGGACATAAGTTGTTTGCCCATTTTTGGCTGGTGCATCCTCTCATGATGCTAAATAATATTAAATCATGGGTAAAACTTTTTCTGAAATGGGGGTGCCCAAAAGCAGCTGATAGGCGCGCCAACTAAACAACCCCCCCCAAAAAAAGTCCATACAAGCATTGATGAATCCATTTCGTTTTGAAGTTGGAACTATAATTTTTTGTTTAGCACCAATATGTTGAATGGAATTTAGGGGCATATTTACAAGAGAAGTGGTGGAGCCTCCTTGGCTTCTGAAACGCAGGGCTGCACCGTATGTACAAGAATCCCCCTGCACTGGCACTAATTTAGCTGCTTAGCGCCAACGCAGGCACTCTTGCACAATAGTGCAAGGGTGTCTGCTTTGCAGGGGAATGATTGTTTATGTGCAGGAAGGTGTCTCTTCCTGCACATAAACAATCAGTAATGGTGCATTGTAACTTCTGTGTGTGCTGCTTAATGCAACATAGAAGCTTCTATAGCTGCAAACGTCAATTTGTTTTCAATGATTGTTTATGTGCAGGAAGGGATACCTTCCTGCACATAAACAATCAATGGCATTTTGCTGTTTCTATATGTGCTGCACAACGCAGCACACATGGAAACAGCAAATACGTGGAGAAATAAAGCATTTTTCCTCGTTTGCCCTGTTTAAGACCAGGTTTTCCCTGGTCTTAGTTTTGGCGCTGCCTCCTATTTACACCACCCTTGTAAATAAGGGCAGCGTCAAAATCAATGGGAGTTGCAGTGACACGCCCACCGCAACACCCATTGCCCTCCCCTCTTCACGCTAAGTGTAGCATGAAAGGCTGCCTTATTTACAAGGCAGCGTTAAGCCACGATAAGTGGCTTAACGCTGCCTTGTAAATAAGGCAAAGCCCCTTTCGCCACCACAACATCTGAAAAGTGCCGTTGTGGTGATGATAGGGGCTTGTAAATATGCCCCAAAGTGTCACACTAGTTTGTTCCTCCATTTGTAGGAAAGACGTGCTAAGGATGACTCAATAGATGATTAACATGTATGCAAGGTCAAGCTAATTTGAAGGAAGGGGTTTGAATTAAAATTGGGCTATCTTTTTTTTTTTTTATAAACTTTATTGTTCAAAGAGAAAACATAAAACAGCAGTACAGCAGTGCATTAAAGTCATGGTATGCATATAGACGTGAATTGGTCAGCATTCAATCAATCACATCCCATATCCCCATTTTAAGATGTACTGTCGGTATCGGACACGTCAACAAGTTGCAGTCGTTCACGCCGTAATTCAATTGTTGGAGACAGACATATGTCCCCCCTGTATTTGTTCCACCCACCCCATTTGCGATCCCATTTGTTTGGGGCATCCCATGTATTTGAAGACATCTTTTTCAGCTATCATGGCTCTGTCCATGTCCACTGCCCAGTCACGGACACTGGGGATTACCCCCACCCCTCATTTCTGTGCAATATTGCGTTTTGCAATGGCCCATCCCAGCGAGGCCCATGTTTTCTCTGTCTGTGTAAGTTCGGTGGCGTCCCAGACGTTTAATAGGCAGAGTTGAGGAGAGGCCTTCAGTGTCTTACCCCCCACCATTTCCATTTGTTTGGTGATGTCCCAATATGATCGCGCAACTGGGCAGTCCCAGATGATGTGGAAAAAGGTTCCCTCTTGGCGGCATTGTCTAAGACACAAGGGGTCCGCCCGTCTGCCCATCCTGACCAAGACACCAGCATCCAGGTAAACGCGATGTAGGATCTTCAGTTGGACCAGGCGTAATCTCATGGGGATAGCCACTTCTCTGGGGGAGGCCAGGGCGTCTCGCCAATCGTCATCCTCAAGTACACCCAGGTCTGTCTCCCAGTGTTGTCGCAGACGCACCAAGGGGTCCGGGCGATTGTTTATTAACTTTTTATATGTGAGGGATATGGCTTTTTTGTTCATGGGATCGAGTAATAGCCTATCTTCCAATGGAGAGGCCTCGGGCAGTGGATCACCTCTGGGCAGCACCGCTCTAATTGCGTGACTGATCTGTAAATTCCGAAATGTTTCGGTCTGTGCAAGTTTTTTGCAATGGCCCATCCCAGCGAGGCCCATGTTTTCTCTGTCTGTGTAATATCGGTGGCATCCCAGACGTTTAATAGGCAGAGTTGAGGAGAGGCCTTCAGTGTCTTACCCCCGCCCTTTCCATTTGTTTGGTGATGTCGTCCCAATATGATCGCGCAACTGGGCAGTCCCAGATGATGTGGAAAAAGGTTCCCTCTTGGCGGCATTGTCTAAGACACAAGGGGTCCGCCCGCCTGCCCATCCTGACCAAGACACCCGCATCCAGGTAAACGCGATGTAGGATCTTCAGTTGGACCAGGCGTAATATCATGGGGATAGCCCCTTCTCTGGGGGAGGCCAGGGCGGCTCGCCAATCGTCATTCTCAAGTACACCCAGGTCTGTCTCCCAGTGTTGCCGCAGATGCACCAAGGGGTCCGGGCGATTGTTTATTAACTTTTTATATGTGAGGTATATGGCTTTTTAGTTCATGGGATCGAGTAATAGCCTATCTTCCAATGGAGAGGCCTCGGGCAGTGGATCACCTCTGGGCAGCACCGCTCTGATTGCGTGACTGATCTGTGAATACCGAAATGTTTCGGTCTGTGCAAGTTGGTATTTCTGCTGAATGTCTGAGAAGGTGGCCAGCCGACTAGAATTCCATATGTCCCCCACCGTTGATATGCCAATCAAATCCCATTTATCAAACCCGGGACAGGCAATCAGGCGACCCAGGAAGTCTGGCTCCCAAAGCGGTGTAGCGCGTGTGATTTTATTGTGCCAACCCAGTTGCCGATTGACACTGTGCCACGTTTCGATTGTGCGCGCAGTGGGACCCGTAAGGTTCAACCTCCGGGGGTTCGTGTACAGTGCCCTGTTGTACCCGCCCTGTCCCATAAGCCACCAGTCTGTGTGGAAGTTCGGGTCGTCGCGTTGCCCGTGTGCCCATCTGTTGACCGCGACCAGTTGGGACGCATGGTAATAGAGTCTAATATCAGGTAATGCAATGCCCCCGTCGTACCATCCCGCCGTCAGTTTTTTCATGGCGATCCACGGTGCCTGGCCATCCCACAGCAGAGCAGGCACGGCACTGTCGATATTGGCGAAATAAGTGCCGGGGATTTTGTCGGGAGCGTTCTGCAACACGTAAAGGAAGCGTGGTAATGCCAGCATCTTGAAAAGGGCTGCACGTCCCAAGAGAGTAAGGGGGAGAGAGCGCCAGTGCTTGACATCGGCGCGGAAACGAGCCAGGGGTTCGAGCAAGTTCGCCTCATAGAATAGGGCCATGTCAATTGTGATGTAAATACCTAAATAGCGGAAGCCACTTGTTGCCACAGGGATGTCATACCCTCTTGGATTGCACGGTGGTGCCCCCCACAGTATGTATAACTGAGACTTAGTCCAGTTGATTGTGTACCCTGAGTGTGTGCCAAATATGTGAAAGATATGAAGGACCCGGCGGAGGGTCAGTGATGGTGAGGCCATGTATAAAAGGATATCATCCGCATATAGCGAGATGCGGTCTTCATGACTCTCCGTCCACTTCAGACCACGGATCAGGGGATCCCCCCTCACCCAAACCGAGAGCGGCTCGAGTACCAGGGCAAAAATTAAGGGCGATAGGGTACACCCCTGTCTAGTTCCCCTTTCCAATTGAAACTGTCCAGAGGTATGTTTATTCACCACGACTTGAGCAATCGGGCAGGCATACAGTAGTTGAACCCATCTTATGAAGTTAGGTCCAAATCCCATTCTCTTCAGGACTGCGAAGAGGAAATCCCACTCAATAGTATCAAATGCCATTTTGGCATCCAGCGAAAGCAGGGCTGCGTCCTCCCTAATCGTCTGGTGCCTACCCAACACTCCGTTCAGTCGTCTTAAGTTCAGGGCAGTATTCCGTGCAGGCATGAAGACGGATTGGTCCGGATGTATCAGTCTAGTGATATGGTGAATGAGTCTATTAGCCAGCAATTTTGCTAGTACTTTTGCCTCTACCGTGAGAAGTGAAATGGGACGGTATGCCCTGCAGTCGTCAGGTGGTTTGCCCTGTTTGTGGATAACCACGATGGAGGCCGTTCTAGTCTCTTTTGGTAGCATCCCTTTTTCGAAGCTTTCAAGGTACATTTGGAGCAGAAAGGGGGACAGTTTGGAGGCCATTGGCTTGAAGAACTCAATCAGGAGCCCATTGGGTCCCATGGCCTTGCCCGAGCGGACATCACGAATTGCCAATTGAATTTCCTTTTCCGTAAGTTCACCCTCTAGGGAGTCTCTATCATCCGGGGACAAACAGGGAACTTTGATCGTCGAGAGCAATTCTTCAGCCGCGAGCGGCGTGGTTGTCCCGGTAGTGGCAGAGTTGCTTGAAGGTGGGCCAGGCAAGGGCTGCGCCTGTTCCTAAAATGGCGCCCGGGGCGAGATTTCGTTGCTCACATCAGGGTCTCCACAGTGCAAAAGACTTGCAATGGGACTGTTTTTTACACACTGTCCTACGACAGCAACACTCACATCAAAAGAATTGCTTGGGGCAACAGCGGAGTGCCCTACAACCCCGGGCCTACACATTCAATATGCCTGACCTTAAGATGGCTGTCCTGGCCTGTCCCCTGGAAGCATTGCTATCGAGTGCATATCAACCGTACAGTAAGTCTTGGCTTCCCAGTAACTCCGGGATGGGTGCTGCCAATTGATCTATGACGATGCCCCCCGGACTGAAACCTTGAACATTGTACACACCACGGAGCCGGATCAACAGGGCCGATGCCCGGTGGAACTTTGATGGAACTTTCGATGGACCTTTGACGATGCCCCCTGGGTGGATACCAAAACTGTTTGTACTTACCTCGGTGCACGAGCAACCCTGGCCGATGCCCGGTGGAGCTGTCATATGCAGCTATAGAGGAGTCTGGCCCTGGTTTCTCCCCCTCGGCCGTCACCTACCCAGCCGGTCATCTGACATTGTTTTCCTCGTTTCCCCGTTGTTTCCTTCCCTCCCCCTCCTTCCTCCCTCCGTGATTCTTTGATTTAATTGATGTAACTATGTAACCCGTAACTCGCTGATCCTCTGAAACCTTGAACATTGTACACACCACGGAGCCGGATCAACAGGGCCCATGCCCGGTGGAACTTTGATGGAACTTTCGATGGACCTTTGACGATGCCCCCTGGGTGGATACCAAAACTGTTTGTACTTACCTCAGTGCACAAGCAACCTTGGCCGATGCCCGGTGGAGCTGTCATATGCAGCTATAGAGGAGTCTGCCCCTGATTTCTCCCCCTCGGCCGTCACCTACCCAGCCGGTCATCTGACATTGTTTTCCTCGTTTCCCCGTTGTGTTTCCTTCCCTCTCCCTCCTCCTCCCTCCGTGATTCTTTGATTTAATTGATGTAACTATATAACCTGTAATCTCGCTGATCCTCTTGTAAAGCGCTCTGATACCTCCGGGTCTAGCCAGCGCTATATAAAACTTTTCAAATAAATAAAAAAATAAATAGATGTGTACACAGATGTAAAATAGGTGGCAAATGTGTCTGCAATCCGCTGGGAATCGGTGATTTCCTCACCGTTGGATCCACGCAGTATGTGAACCCATCTTGATAACTGCTCTTTTTTTTCCAGCCAGGCAAGGAGCTTGCCCGTTCTCTCTCCATGCTCATATATCTTATGACAGGTTGATTTGTACTTCGCCTTGGACACGACTGAAAGGAGCTGTCTGTAATCTAAGCGCACGACCGCCAGCGAGTGTTGCGCATCCTGGTCGGGGGTTTGTGCAAGTGCCTTTTCCCTACACAGGATGTCCTCCTCAAGCTGTTCTATGTGTTTGGTAAGTTCTCTTTTGTGGCCCACCATCAGCGCAAGGGCCCTGCCCTTTATCACTGCACCGAACGCACCCCACAGAATTTGGGCCGAGGTGACAGATCCTACGTTTTCTTTGAAATACAGTTCGGTTTCTTTGATCAAGGTCGCTTTGATGTGCGGTATCTTGAGCGCCCAGGGATTTATGGTCAGGGTCGTACATCGTGACTGGGAGCCAATTGTCATCTTCGTAAGAATAGGTGAATGGTCTGAGATACCTCGTGCGAGGCAGCGGGACTCAGAGAATTTGTAGATGTCCTGTGCGTGTGTGAACATATGGTCAATACGTGACTGGCTGTTATGGGCCCCGGAGTGGAACGTAAATTGTATGGTAGGGGGATTAAGTTGTCGCCATATGTCGATCAGGCCCATGGCGGACAGGAATTCGGCAAGTTGGGATCCCCCCGTGGGGTCTCTGCGAGGTGGGAGGCGGTCCAAGGCGCCATCCACTGCAAGGTTGAAGTCTCCCCCCAGCACAAGCGAGCCAAGAGGGAGATCCAGAAGAAGCTTTCCTAGGTCCTGCAACATGAGGCGCTGCAACCCAGGGGGAACATATGTTGATATAACATTCAGCGCTTTACCTTCCCAGGTGCTGGACAATGCAACAAATCTGCCCTGCCCGTCGGACCAGGTCTTGTGTACCATGTAGGGACAGCCTTTACGTATAAGCACCACCGTCCCCCGCGAACCCGAGGTAAACCCTGCATGCGCGGCCAGTTGATACCCCCATCTATTCAGGGCCCCACAGGAGGTACCCACCAGATGAGTTTCTTGAAGTAGAACGATATCTGGTGCCTGCCTCTTCAGATATTGGAGGACTATCCCGCGTTTGATTTTGTCCCCCAGGCCGTTAACGTTCCACGTGAGGAACTTAAGATCTACGTGTGGTCCCATGCGTGGATGGATAACTGACATGTGTGTACCCAAAGTGGAGGAATTATATCACCGGGCGTACACTGCTGGCGCAATATATGAGTGGTCATGCCATGTAGTTGCGGGCCGGCCTGGTCCATCGTGTAGTTCGCGGATGACCCACTGGTATCGTACAGGGGCATCTCCCTTGGATCCCACGCCCCCTCAGTGTGAGCATAGACAGCAACTGTGACTTTATATGGAAATAGCACTGCTGCACTGAACTAGAACTACTAAAACTACCCATCCCTACTCCTAAAACTCCCTCCACCCCCCTCCCTGCCTCCCTGCTAGACGGATTCGAATAATCCGTACCCCCAACAGTGCAGAGTGTCCGTCGCCCACCCAACCCTTTCGTGGGTGAAACGTGGACCTAACCCACGCCTCCCATCCCTAGTTACAAAACATGCCAATTGAGCCCCGGGGACTGTCAAATAACATAAAGTATACTCATCACATTCCCCGAGCATGCTTCGTGCGGCCCACAAAATGAGATGTCATGCAGGGGCAAGGCCCCGTGGCGGAACCGCATATTTCGTTGTTGATATCAAGTCCACCTCCCGCTCTACTTAGCCTGTGCTGATCCGACACCATTCGGTCCTACAGCATCTCCGAAGCTAGGTTACCCAGTCAGTTGCGTATATTCCCCAAAGTTATTCCTCTTTCCTGTGCTCAAGGGATCGCTGCAGATACTGTTGGCAGAGGCCTTCAATGCTGTTTTTGCTCTAAGCGTCCACCGTCCCCCATTTTCCGTCGTTCATTGAGCCAGTCCAACACCTCGGCAGGATCTGTGAAGAACCAGCTCCTGCCATCCGCAATTTCGCGGGAAACAGCATAGCATACTTGAACTCGCGTTCTCTGAGGGCCTTTTTTGCCTCCAAGATGGAGCATCTCTGTTTTTGGACCTTGGTGGTGAAGTCGGGAAAGAAAGTTATTGTGCTGTTCTCAAATTTAAGAGGGGGTGCACTACAGGCCGTTTGGAGGATATGATCCCTGTCCCGGAAATTGAACACTCTCGCAAGGATGGGTCGCAGGGGTGCCCCGGGTCTGCCCCCGGGAACCCGGTGAGCCCTCTCAATTGAAAAATAGTTGGATAGGTTTTGGGCCCGTAGATGATTGGTCACTAGCTCTTCGACAAAAAGGTCTGTGGCCGGCCCCTCTGCCCGTTCAGGAACCCCCAAGATGCGAATGTTATTCCTCCTTGACCTCCCCTCATAATCGTCCAGCTGGGAGACCAGGTGCTCAGTTTTTTGTTGCAGTTCCAGAATTTGCTTTCCCATACCGGATACGTCTGTGACCAGTTCCTGGGTGGTGGTCTCAACTTCCTTCACCCGAGAGTCCATTTTTCGGAGATCAGCTCTGAGAAGAGAGATATCAGTGGCCAAGGAATCAATGCGGCCCTCGAGCGAAGTACGGACTCCATTAATGACGGCCAACACATCCTGGAGCGTGGGTGAAACCTGTTCATCTCCATGTAATTGCGTGTGTTGATCCGGTTCTGATATAAGCTGTCCCCCTTCTGATGCCTTAAGGGAGGCGAATTTGTCGATTTTCTGTTGATGCGTCTGTTTATTGCCCTTAGATGTCGCCATTTTGGTCGTAGAGTCGCCGGGCCACAACTCGACGGTACTCGCGGCCACCTACCGCAGCATACACTGCATTTCCTGTTGGGATTTCCGCTCAGCTATGAGTCTGCCGACCAACTGGGGGAGTCCCAGAGATCACAGATTCCAGGCAGGTCAGTGTGTAGACCGTCTTGGCACAGGCCGGCCAGGGGAACGGGCCAGTGTCGCGCGGGACTCCGCTTGCTCCGGGTCTGATGGAATCCACTTTCACCCCTACTATGCAGGCTATCCAGTCTCAGTGTCAGGAGCCAGCGCTATTTGGGCCTTCTCTGTACCGCTCGTTGGTGCTGGTGCCCCTGGTCACGGCAGCCCTCCCCCGGTGTGACGGGGCAGTGGCTGCTGGTGTTTGAATGGGGGTCAGGCCAGTGCTCCACAATGCCCCCCGTTGCTCTCACTGCGCGGGGGAGGCAAAATTGTTTCATAGCTGGCCCCAGCACCGGGGGCCGCTCGTCAGGGGTCTACTGCCCAGCACCACCACTCCGGCTGCAGGTACGTCTTTCGTTGCGGGGGGGTCGCACGCTCCGCATTGAGCGTTAGCCCCTCACCCGAGTTCGCCCTCTCGCCTATGGCCGGCCGACCACGCCAGCCCGCGGTCTTCACGAGCTTCAGGGCCTCAGTCATGCCGTTTCTATTGCTCCACAACGCTCGCGGACCCACAGTTGTGAGCTCACAGCTCAAGATCGTCTTCCGTTGCGGGGGGGTCATGCTCTCCGCAGTTAGCGCCGGCCCCGCACCCGGATGCGTCCTCTCACCTTCGGCCAGCGAACCATGCCAGTCCGCGGTCCTCTCGGGCTGCAGGGCCGCAGTGATGCCTTTCCTTTTCTTCCGCAACGCTCGCGGACCCAACCAGCAGTGGTGTGCTCTCGGCTCAAAGTACTCTTTCGCTGCGGGGGGGGGTCGCGCACTCCGCATTCAGCACCGGCCCCTCACCCGAATACTTCCTCTCACCTCCGGCCAGTCAACCACGCCAGCCCGCGGGCTTCTCGGGCTTCAGGGCCGCAGGTACTCCGAATCCGTCGTTCTGCAACTCTCGCGGACCAGACCAGCAGTCGTGGGCTCGCGGCTCACTCCGGGAGACAGTACGTAGGTGTGTATGTCCTCCCTAAATTATGCCAGGATATTTAGGGATTTAGGGTCGCGGGCGCCGGAGCCGCTTTAGCAGGCGGCCATCTTCTTCAGCTCTCGGCCACGCCCCCCAAATTGGGCTATCTTTTGATGTTAAAGGTTCCATAAACAGAGCAATTTACTTTATGATAGAATGAAAATGTAGAATGACTACTACGAAAAAATAAGACATTATTCTTGAAATGTATCGGAAATGCATACTTGTAAACAACTTTTATTTCAACCCTTTGCTACCAGTGGTTGCAATGGAAAGTATTAATAGAGAAAACCCAAAAATGAAAGGCTACATACCTGCCTGACCAGTGCTTAATTTGAGCCAGTGGTTCCCGGTGCTCGGCACAACACAAGCACTTATCACAGCTGCCACATGGTGGTGCTATTTGTGAAATATAAAGATGGGCAGAACAAAAGTTGTTTACTAATTCAATATAAACTAAAATCAACTAATACCTGCCACCCAAGCCATTGTTATAGGTTTGGGGGCCACGAACAGTCTGAATTGTCACACTTTTAGCAGTGTGATGGTTAGTAGTTGTGTCGTCATTGGCAGTACTGACAGTGGCATTGTGTGGTGCAAGCTGCAGTGGCCTCCTGACAGGGTACTGCCACTTATTTTTTTTAATTTGTTTTACAAATTAAGCACTGTGCCTGACCAGTAATCACTGTATTTTCTATGAGTTGCTGAAATTCCCATTGCTATGTTACAGTCTGCGTCTGGCGCTAATAAGCAAAGTGCACGTGCACTGGTTTGCCAAACGACAATATCACGTGCTCCATTTAAGCTTCTTAAAGAGGATGCGGATAACTCTCTCTGTTATCCTGGGTCTCCTGACCTATCTGTTAGTAATTTCAGTCATGTATCTGGAAAAACACAATGATTTTGTGTGGAAAAATATATATCTGATAACTTTTAGGAGAGGCCCTTGCCTTTTGGCCATTTTACTATCACAAACGCTTCAGCAACTCTGAGAAGTGACATCCTGTGATCCCTCCGTCCATGTGCACATACCATCTGGAAGCAGCAGCTAGTGCAGTGGTAAACATTCTAAAGTTGCATTTCATTCTGACTCATGCTCCTTTCAACATATGTAGGTTTGTGATGTAGGTGTCTCTTAGCTGTAAGAACTTAAAAAAAAATTGTTGCGGGAGGTTATATGCAGACTGTAAGCCAGCAAAAGTACGAAAGCCATTAAAATCATATAGTTGCCCAAGTCGTTCAATGCCATAACCTGCTCAATGTCATCCAACAGCATCATGGAATACTTACGGGAGGATAGAATTGTCCCATAAAGGAAGATTAGAGTCACACAATAAATCATTCAGGGACAACAAACAGAAGTTTAAAATTTCATGCCATATACACACTATGGGGTCGATTCCGATTCGGGCCGGAAATTTCTCCGACCGAGCCGGACCCGGAGAGATTTCCGACCGAATCGGACCCGTGCAGTCCGACCGAACGAGTACGATGCGGCCGTATGTTATCGGACACGAGTCGGTCGGACTCCCATTGAACTCAATGGGAGCCGGTCGTACAACGCGTACGCGGGCTCCCATTGCCTCAATGGGTGCGAGGCGGACAAGGGCGCCCCCTACAGCGGGTACGCGGCGAGCGCTTCGCGCCGTACACGCACAGGTAGGGGGGACCCATGGGTCCCCCCTGTGTGCGACTCGCGCGGCTACGCGTACAGGGGGTCCGACACGGACCCCCAAAGTACGGCTCCGACAGCTCTTACGAGCCGGAGTGCGCGGCTCGGTCGGACTGCTCGCGGCGCGCATCGTACTTACCCGGCCGGGAAACGTCTCCATTGCGCGGTGCGGACCGGGTCCGACCGAGTCGGTCGGAGCGGTTCGAGTCCGAGCGAGTCGGTCGGAGTTGTCGGGACGCCCGGACGAGTCGGTCGGCGAATTCGCATCGTACTCGCTCGGCCGGACCCGCGTACGGTTCGGTCGGGAAACAGGCTTTCGCATGGCTTTTTTCCCGACCGAATGGTATTGGGTGCGCCTCCGACCGAGATCGGAATCGGCCCCTATGTCCCTAATGGTCTTGAATCGAACTCTTTGTAGTACTTCGGATCATTAGTTTTGTATAAAACATATTAGCATCCAACCCAAGTGCAAGATAAAAGCAAAAATAATGATGATTCTTAGTGAGCAAAAGGCTTTGTAGGCGTCCAGTGAATGCCGCCCTATAATATAGTTTAAAATCAGGGAGCTGAAGTCCTCCTTGTTTATAGGGAAATTAAAGTGATTGAATAGCCCGCCGTACTTGGTTATACCCCCATAAAAAGCTAATAATAGTGCCTTCTAATTTCTTGAAAAAAAAATTGGGAATGCGTAAAGGGATAGCCCAAAACAAATATACAAACTTAGGTAGAAGGGTCATTTTGATGATATTGCATCTGCCAATTATTGTAGTTGGAAGTTTATTCCAATTTTTTAAACTTCAAGTAACAGACTGCAACAATGGCTCATAATTAAGCCTCCATATATGTTCAACCCGAGAGGAAACACGTACCCCAAGATAAGTTGCAGTCGTACATCCCCCTGCTATTGGTACAGTCGGATGAAAATTAAGAAGGGCTTGGGTTTTGTGAGCATTAAGTTTGTAACCTGAAAAGCGACCAAATTTTTCGGCCTCCTCTTGAATTGAGCCTAGTGCCATCCCTGGGTCAGAGCTAAAAACTGCAATGTCGTCAGCATAGGCAGTGCCTTTAATTCAAGTGACCCAACAATGAATGGAGGAATGTGGGCATTTGAGTTAAGTGATCTAATAAAAGGCTCAATATACAATGCGAATGGTAATGGGGACAGAGGGCACCCCTGTCGAGTGCCATGCTGTATCTGAAAAGGAGCAGAGCAGAGGTTAGTATACATTAACCTGGCTTGTGGGTTCCTGTATAATGCACGAACCCATTTGCTGTATCGGCCATCCAGCCTGTTAGCAATTAGTGTGGCCCATAACCCTTCCCATACCACACGGTCAAATGCTTTCTCAGCATCTAGTAGCACCATCCCTATCTTAAATGCAGTCTTGTTAGCAACATCAAAGGCAGTAATAGCTGTATTTACGTAGGCGGTAGTATCTCTACCCAATATAAAACCATGTTGCTGGTTCGAGACTAAGCCGGGCATGAGAGGGGCTAGCCGATTAGCCAAGACTTCAGAAAAATGTTTAGCATCAGAGTTAATTAGAGAGATGGGGCAGTATGATCCACACTCATCAGCTGGCTTCCCCTTTTTAAAAAAAAAAAAAACAGTGTTGGTCATATCCCAGGAGTTAGGCACCTCCATTTGAATCCCAATCTGATGCATGACCTCGCTTATCAATGGTAAGATAAGGTTCTTAAAAGTTTTATAGAACTCAAAGGGCAAAGTATCATCCCCTGGAGCTTTGCCCGAGGGGAGAGCAGCCAAAGCTGTCAGAAACTCTTCGTTAGTGATTTTACTATAAAGAAGAGCAGCTTCTTCCTCACTCAAGCGTGGAAGATTAAAGTTTTTTAAGTAGTTATCTAGCTCTGTTTTGTCAGGTGAGCAGGACAAAGTATAGAGTCTCTAATAAAATTGAGAAAATTGGTCTATTATCAAATTAGGGGATGTATACCTACTTCCATCCTCTCCCCTGATGGCTTTTATCTGCCCTTTTGATTTCTTATCTGCTAATTGGTATGCCAATACTTTCCCAACCCGATCCCCATATTCATATTGCATAGATCGGTTTTTATTAAAAGCAGCTGCAATCCTTTCTTTTGACATCCTGCTCATAACTAAGTGTTTATCTATTAATGATATATATATCTGCTCCTGATTTGGGCCTCCAAGCCTCATCTTCTCAGCATGAAAAACTTCTAGCTGTGTTAAAGCCTGGCAAGCTGCCTTCAGATCGTTCTCGCTTATTTTTTAAGTACTTACAGCTAAGAGACTATTTCTTAAGACGACAAATGATACTGCACAACTCTGATTTAATGGCATGTTTACTGCATACTAATAAAAAACCATGAATCAGTACAATGTATCTCTTATTTTGTCAATATAGGAGGGACGATAGCCAGCAATTGGCCATTAAGTGGACCAAGCTCTAGGTTTAGCCATTATTCCTGCAGAAATAATCTCCGCTTTAGATACTTTAGATGGGGCTATTCACTCTACCAATTTAAAACTGCAGCAATTTCGCACTATTTGCATGTTGTACTATACTCCTGAAAAGATTGCAAAATGGGCACAAACGGTACGGGGAGACGGAGGAGACAGGACGCTCTGTCCGAAATGTGGAATGGCTGTAGCTAACATCATACACATGTTTTGTACCTGCCCTATGCTTGTTAATTTTTGGAGGGAAGTTATCCAAGTTATTGAGAGCTGCTTCAGGTTGGATTTCTCTCTCACTGCTAAAGAAATTATGTTAGGTTACAAAGAGGGCGCTAACAGGGGATTGAGATCTTTTTTCTATATTATTTTGGTGGTTGCCCGCCTCTGTATTGCAAGAGTGTGGATTTAGCTGAATCCTCCTGTTGCATTAGAATGGTGGGCCATTATGAAGGATTTATATGAGAGGGAGCGGGCATTAGCTAAAACCAGAGGTACGCGCTCACTCCAGAAATTGGACGGCATATGGAACAGATTTGTTTGATTTCATACACTAGACCTAGATTCAAAACTGAATTGATGATTCTTTTTTTCTCTTTATCACTATATGCCTTCTGTCCCTTTTTCTTTTTCTTTCTTTTTCGCTCTCTATTGCTACAAAATAAGCAATGTATAAGTGCAAAGTATATGTATGTACTAAATTCCTTTCTTTTTATTTTCTTTAATTTGAAGTTTATCTTCTTTTGTACCCTTTGGCCAAAACCAATATAAAAAAATAAAAAAAAGATGTAGGTGTCATACACCTTACCTGCAGATGACCCTCTAGACTCCTGCACTCGGTCCACCATACCAGAGTCAGCAATGTAGAGACAGTTCAAGGGGGCAGGTGAAGGTACAAAGTCAAGATTGCAACTGCATTGTAAAGCTTCATGTATAACTTTGTGATTCTTTTACCTTCCTTGTGCTAAGTATATCTAAGTGCTGAACATGGCACATCCCTGTAAGCTTAAACCTATGTCTTCAGGTACATTTAGTAGACTTCAGGGCCTATTCATAATAACAAGTTGGGGTACATTAAGGGCCTTATTATGAGTTTGGAGGTCCGACTGCCATAGGACTGCGTCTGCCCCTGCCAGCAGCTCACGGCGCTGGTGGTCCAAAGAACACCGTATTACGAGTTGACCACGGGGCCAGCGGTGTGGTGGCGGGGATCTTGCAGCGGTGGTGAGTACTTTTCACAAATATATTGACTGCAGATGCACACATAAGCATGATATATGTGGAAAAATAGCATATACCCATTACCGGAAATCAGCCCATATGTGGGCAGTTCTGGCAATGGGTTTATGGTTTGAAAAGGACTCACCTGTAGATCTCCGCAAACAGGGTCGAAATCCTTGACGTGAAAATCCTGCTGTGAAGGTGGGACCTGGAGAAAGGGATTCACGTTGGAATCCGCCTGGAAGAAGAAGAAAGGGGTGAGTACACACCCCAAATCCTTTGTCACCGTTACCTTGAAGCAGGCAGTCGGCCCGCCGCGGTCCGCTCGTGGAACAGGCAACTCATAATATGGATAGCAGTGTAGCTCCCCTGCCTTTCCCCGACCGCAAATCCGTCGTCTGCTGATGGTCTCGACTGTCCAGCGGCCGTCTTCGCAATGCTGATCTCCACAACTTGTAATACAGTGGCTGGTCCACCAAGCTCACTGCTCTCGGACCACCACCGCTGATTCGACAGTCCACGAGACCGCCAAACCCGTAACAAGTCCCAAAGGACTACTTCTGAAGAACTCTTTTACATACTCTTACATATATTTGTGAATTATCCCCAAAATAAATAAAATGGAAATAAAATGAGAACATTCAGAAAATATCCATAGGCAATTAATACAAGTAGAAAGAACTTTGCCTTCTTCTTCTAAAAGGGAGTTGAATGTTTTGGGGCTGACTCTCAACAGCATGACAGAGCGTGTAAAAGAGTACTCCTCTAGTACTACTGCATGTACTCTTTTGTAAACCAGGCACCTTATGTTTGACCTTTAACTTTTGTGTGGAAAACATTCTGAAGCTTAACAGTCTTTGGTTGGGTTTAGTGAAAGGTGAAAGTTCAGGTGAAGGGTTATGTTATACGTATTTGCATACCGCACATTTTGCAATCAATATGTCCTTGCCACTCTATTTCGTTCAGTGCTCTCTCACCCAAGATTTAGGGCTCCCTCACAGACCAAAGGTTGTCTGTGAGTTCTAGTGTGTGTGGGGAGCCTGAACTGAGGAAGGGAGGGGGAGGAGGTTTGACAGTGTAGGGAAGGGGGGCATTGTGTGTTTCACTTTCTTGCCATAAAAAAAGAATGACATGGACAAGGGATGAGGCTTGGATTCAGTTTCAGCCAAAGCTGTATACGATTTTAAGGGCTGAATTTTCTGTCCAGTAAAATCAGGTCTCGTGTTCCTGCAATCAGGAATCAGGCCAATCGCGATCAGGCAGGGCAGTATCTCACCCAGGAATTCCACTCCACCTGACTCATAAAAAGACCCTAAGCATATATATTGAGTGAAAGGATCGTGCTCCACTATGGAGATTTCATATCCTTCTGCTGGCTTATCTTGAATCTGTTGTGTTGGTGTTATGTATTTGCCCTAAAAATGGACTGTTGCAAAGTGGTTTGTGGTGATGCTATGGGTGAATACTCTTGTGGGAACACTGATATCCAAATAAACAGTATATCTGTACTGTGTTGAATGTATTCTGTCTAACATAATGTGTTTCTAGTTTGTGAGTTATAATTCAATTGTAAGGGCTGATGCAATCATATTGACTACATTCCATGTCTCTACTGTGCTGTTTGCTTGTGTTTGCTTGCTTAGAGTTTTGTCTAGTATAGTGCTGTTAGAACCCCATGAAGCCCTATCAAAGTCTGTCTGATTAGGCTATGGTGCATATTTGATTTTCTATTCTAGGTTTAATGTTGGACTAATCTGCAGAGCCTCCCAAGATGAGAACTGATATTCTTAACCATCGAGTTTACATCAATTACCTTAATTTCCGATCATTTATACACATTCCATTTATTTTGGCTGAATAAGTAGACTTAACTTTTGTCTTTGATCATGTATTTTGTATTTTTATACTTTATTTAACATTTAATATATAACTTATTGAGTATGTTTAATATCTTAATCCTGGGCTGAATACAGATGACCCAGGTTTCTTCATCAGTGTTTGTACAAGGTGATTTAATTGCCCTGAAAAGTGATCCTATGTGGAGGATATTTTAACACCAACTTGAACCCTGCTCTTGGTAGGGCCAGCTCCATGAGGGGGCATTATTCAAGATACTCTATCTCATACGTTAACGGATGTAGGGAGGCTTAGACACCCTGTGACACGTGAAGGTATATTCACATCATCTGTACATAATTCTTGGTCAAGATTAGGTTTTTGGCTGCCACTAAACATGTCAACACTCAAATGCAAAATGTTCACCATTTAGCTAAAATACTATAAGCCCACTCACCTGTTCTCCTGATTCTGGGAATTGCAGACACACCCTGCCCTGCCTTCGCTTGGATGTTGTGACCTGACGCACTATCAGATGTGGCCTTTGGCGAAGAGTTCAGAGAAGAAAATATCAAATATTTCAGGAGAAATAGTGCAACAGAGGATACTGAGGGTGCACTGTGGGAGGCTTTTAAGGTGATTATCAGGGGAGTTTGTATATCAAAGCAGAGAGGCCTACTAAGTACATTGCATACACATCTGAGGCACTTTGATTGGGAGATACAGGATTTGGAAGCTAAATATAAGGCCTGTTTAGCCCTTAAATTACTTGCTGAAATGTAGCTTAAAATAGCTGAATATAGCAAATTGGTTGCAAGAGAGATTACACACCTTGAGAGGCCAGATCACAAAGGCCAGATCACATGGGAGGGTTAGAAGGCATGTAAGATATTGGCAGATATGCTTGGAAAGCCCTAGGCTACACGATCATCAATAGGCCACAAGAATACTTCACACCTTCACTAGTTACTGGCTTGAATCCTCACTATCATGCTGGCACCAATCTAGTGCTACCTAACAGTCTGGCTCTGTGCCTGCTACATCTATGTCACACAACCTGTGTTTGCTCAGACACATCAGATGATCCCAGACCTAGAGGCGATGGTTGTACTATTCAATGCAGATAAAGCATTTAACTCCTTGGAGTGGACCTTTCTATTTGCTGTACTTCACAGATTGGGTATGCCGGCATGCTTCATTGAACTGATAAAGCTGCCGTATACCAACCATTCCGCATGCTTCTGAGTAATGGGCTGGTATCTGATACAAAGAGATAACATGCTGCACCAAGCAGGTGTGTGTGCTTTCCCCCATTTTGTTTACTTTATCAGTGGAGCCCCTCGTCTGCAAGCTGAGACAACATTATTCACAATATACTTTAAACTTCTTGGATAGGCAATTATTAATACTGCTTTATGCTGATGATACACTGTAACTGCTGTAAACCTGGCCACAATTATACAAAGGTATATAAAACTCAGAGCTTTATCAGGTCTGCACATCAAATAGAGAAAGTCTCTTAAACTTGGGTGTATCACTGAACCAGGACTCATTCATGGCAGTGAGGCAAACTATGACAGTGCCATCAATAAGCTTGAAGCTCAGATAAATCACTGGATAGCCCTGCCTCTTTCCTTGGTTGGAAGAATTTTGTTGCTGAAGATAGTTATATTGCCTAAATTCCTCTGTCTATTCACAAATCTCCCCGTAGCATTACCCAAACACTTTCTCAAGCTACTCGGATCCCTGCTGGACAAGCTGGCATGGGCTGGTAAACAGCCCGACTAAGGTAGGTGATTTCTCAACCTGCCATATGAGCAGGGTGGCTTCTCCGCCCCAGATGTGGAGCTCTTTTTCCTAGGCGCACAGTCACACTATGCTAAATACTGGTATTGCGAACCCACACGAACACTACCTGTAGCCATTGAGAATAATAATATGTCCCTGATTCCCATCACAGGCACTACTGACCCAAAAATAAACGCATAAATATTGATTCAGTGAAATTCACTATGCTTGCTTGGGTGAAGATGCTTCCTACCCCCGGACTGAAGTATCTTTACTCACTGCAGCTACCACTCTCCACAGTCCTGCGCTAAGCACGACCAGTGAGGGGACATCAACACAACTATTGTGGTAGCTGAACGCTTTTAGTGATTTATTTCTGGGGAGGGGAGAAATTTGTTGCAATGCAGGAGTTAGATATGGGTGAGGAAAGTACTCCACCAGAGACCTTCTAATATTATAGATTAATTACAGCTTGCATATCAACTTTTTATACTTTCCCGCAGAAACCACCAGATTTGAAAAAACTCCCTCTCTTCCTTCTAGTTGATTCCACTAAGGATTTTATCACACATCTATACAACACTATTTAACTAGAAGCCCCGGTTGATAAACCCAACACGAGAGACAAGTGGCATCAAGAGCTACATGACCAGCTCTCAAGAGCGGATTGGGCCTACTGCTGTGAGCAAACCGGTGCATAAACACCTAACAGTAGATTACGCATTCTACACTTCAGATATCTTCCCAGAGTTTATCACTCTCCACTCAATCTTTGAACTCTTGGGTTAAGGAACACTGGGGACTTCTCTAGGTGGGGAGCGCCTGATGCTGGATTTTTGCCTGTGGCGTGGTTGTGTCCTCTGATCCTATACTACTGGAATACTATAGTCAAGGCTTTAAGAATGATGGCATTCTACCCTCTTAACCTGACCCCAAAGATATGCCTTCAGGGGTATATTAAGGACATTCCCACAGGGATAAGGAAACTCCCAACGATAGCACTACTACTTGCAAAGTGGTGAGTAGCCATGCATTGGTGGAATGGCTGCACACCCACATGAGCGGAGTGGCTTGGAGATCTAGCGACCGCAGTGATCAGCAGGAGGCATACGTGCAACTGCTCCTCTTCACCTCAAGCCCCAGGGGCATCTGGGCCCCATTGCTCACCTACATATTGACCTTGGCCATACTCCAAAGCCAAATTAGAAGCCTTCCCCTTCCTACGTGGTGGACAGGTCTGGGATATGATGCTGTGGCGTGTCTTTGCTACTACTGGCATGCAGGTTGTGAAACAATTATTTTCCTCATGTGATACTCATTGGTAAAGTGAACGCCTGGAGCATGATGGTGACCCAATTACTGCTCTGGCCATACCACGGTATCAACTTTGCTGTATAATGTTTTCTCTATGGTCATTGTATTGTCATGTGGCTTGTTTGTTAAGGTTGTGTTCTTACTAAATAATGCTAAAAAAAAGTCTTAACTCTACATTTAAATATTTTAATCTTTCTCTTTTCTGTTAGTGTATAAATAAATATATACATATGCTACTAAAGTACATTTATGTGCCTGACTTTGTGGATCCAAAATAATGGGATCCAAAAATATGGTAGGGCAAAATTGTAGATCTGAAATTGAGGGGAAATGCTGTAGACCGCAGTCATGGGAAGTAAATCCGACATGTGGGACAAGTCTTAGGGACAGAGGAGCCCAAAACCTCCAGGGCTCAAAATACTTGAAGGCCTTTGAAACTTGAAGAACAAATACATAAAACTTGAGAATAAAAAAACAAACATTTTAATTACTTTCATAAATAGTTTCTGAATATGTCAGTCAAGATTTAGGTTACATGATTCAAAGTGTGATTGGAGCCTTACGATATGAATAAACAGCGGAAAAATGAATTATATATTGGACACTTGCATAATGATCTGAAATCCATAACCCAATACATAAGTGCTTGATAACCCCCCTGACATCATTGACATGTGTACACCATGGCCTTGCTGCCTCAGCTTGAATACCACATTCTGTGTAGTCACCCCCTCTCTCAGCAACACTAATACCAATGATCTGTTAGTCAGAGGACTCACAATGTCTTTGAGCAGCCATCTTCAGCTGTGGTGTATGTGTCAGCCACCACTTGCTGGGCATGGGCCTCAGCCGCTGAAACTGCAAAGTATTCTACTAGCAACGTTGACATGCATGTCACGTTGTCTCTTAGGCGTACCACTGAACATACACACAGTCCACTTTTTCAGGTTTATATTGAATTACAATTTTCTGACGTCTTACAGCAGCATCCTATCAATGTTGAGAGATGAATGAATAGAGCAAGCAGCATCATATTGTAACTAACCCCGGAGCTGGTGGAGTGCAACTACGCGGAGGTCCACGGAGTTGGGGAAAAACTCTATGGAACTCCGCTCCGCCACCCGCCTCCACCCCTCCTAATAAAATAATACTTGCAAAGTAATTTAAAAGAAATAAATTCACTTACCTGTATTGCAGCGTCCCCGGACTGCCCTCCTCCTCCTCGCCGTACATTTATTTTTTTTTATTTTTTTTTAGAGTTTTATATAGCGTGAACTAGACCCGAAGATATCAGGTATCAGAGCGCTTTACATAGCACCAGTTTTGTAACATGAGAACACATTCATTTCTGTTAGGAACGGGGAGATTAAGTGATTTGCCCAGAATCACAGGATGTTGAGCATTGTTGCCGAGACTCGAACCCGGTTTCCCAGCTTCGACGTCGACCGCTCTAGCCGTAAGGCTACATCCTCTCCCCCGAGAGTACATCTTGCGAGAAATGCGCATGTGCCCACGCGCATGCACAGTTCTCGCAGAATGTACGGCGAGGAGGAGGAGGGCAGCCTGGGGACGCCGCTGCGAAGTCAGAGTTTTGCCCTTTACTCCGCGTTCTCAGCGGAGCGCGGAGTAGGGAAATCTCTGCACACTCCACTGGCGGAGGGGAGTTCTCCGCCCGCCCTTAATTGTAACCATCATTCGAAGACCTATTTGGCTCTATTCTATATGCTGCTTTAGGTACATCTTTTGAGGAAAAAAGTATGAGATGTCCCATTGAATAAGGTTGATGATTATAGTTTGGGGACAAGTAAAAGGCCGGTCTTATTCAGAACCGAGTGTTTATGGCCATGCTCCCCACTGTGTTGCTAAAGTAGATGATTCTGCCCGACCTAGTTGGAAGGTGGGGCATCTGTGTATGAGAGGGGCATAGGTTTAGCAATACACGACAAGTTGGAGGCATGGTGATATGAGTGTTTGTCCTGGAGGTCGGCATCTAAGGTCGCCGGTGTTATGGAAACCTCTTGTGTGAGAGACTCTTCTCAGTCCCACCTGGAGCCATTTACAGTCTGGTTCAGGCCTCATGCCACAAGTGAAAAAAAGAGCAAACAACAATCTCAAGGTTGAACAGGGTCCTTTATAGGAGTGACCCTACAGTCTCACAATCCCGACCCCATGCCTTTCTACCCCACCCTCCAAATTAAAAGCATATGCCCCCATTGAGAGGGCTATATGACAGAACAACAGAGGGAAATATTTTGCATGCCTTTACTGCACATTTTTACCCAGCATTTTTTTAAACGCATATGCTTTTAGAATGGATGCCATTACCAATCATTGTTTATATATATTTATATATATATAAAAAATTATATATGGGGGAGACTCCCACACCCCCTACCTATCTCAAATGTGTGGTAAAGGCATGCGTTGCAAAGGCATTTGTGTGGTAAAAAATGCTTGCTAAAGCTACAACGTGGTAAAAACCTCATTGCAAAAGATGTTTACATTAAGAGTAGCCTAATGTTACCAGCAAACACATTTTAGATGTCTTGCCTGTCCAGATATTTTGTGTTTTCCATTGACAACTGGCACTGCTCTCATTTTCTTCAAATAAAAATGTGCAACTTCTGACCGCACAAGCTTCAGTTTGGAACTCAAAAGCTGAAATTCACCCTGTTAGAAATGGGGTCTATAGTTGGCAATGGTTTGCCACTATCCATGTAGTGACTGTCACTCTAGTTAAGGTAAGGGAATCACACAGCTAAGATAACCCCTGCTCACACCATTGGTAGCTTGGCACGAGCAGTTAGGCTTATCTCAAAGGTATGTGTAAAGCATGTGTACATACACACAGTAACACAGTGAAAACACTACAAAAGGAGTCCTCACCAGTTCAGAAAAATAGCCAATATTTATCTGAATAAAACAAAACCAAAACAACAAAAATCTAGCACGCACAAGTCAAGATATCACTTTTCAAATATTACGCAAGTTTAGTCCATAGAAATCAATTGATGCATTTCTTTTGCCACAAAGAACATTGGATGCTCAAAAATCAAAGATGAAGCCAGGGGAGGTGAGATACTGGAAAAGCAAAGCGATGCATCGGTTCCTTACTCCACAGGGAAGGTGATGAGTCGGTTCTTTACTGCCAGGGGAGGTGATGTGTTGGTTCCTTACTGCTAGGCAGGGGAGGTGATGCATTCTTTCCTTACTGGAAGGGAGGTGATGCGTCGATCATCGGACACATGGCCTCGGTTCCCTACTGTGGTGCGATGTTGATGAAGAGTTAGGGTTGAGGGATGATGTGTTGAAAATCCATATGCACTGTCGATTCTTCAGCGGCGAAGCAGGTGCTGTGTCAGAGCAGGTGCCACGGACGTCGGTGACACAGTGTTTGGGAATCACGCTGCAGTGATTTTTCAGCTGCAAAGCAGGTGCTGCAGCGAGAAAATAGGTGCTGAGAGTCGATACATGAATCTTCTCACCAGGTTACACTTCCAAGGGCATAGGAACTGGATTTGGCACCACTTGGCAAATCAGGGCTCCTCAGGGCTCTCAGCAGAAGAGCCCAGTCACTGGTAGGTGAAGTCTTTGATGGTCCTGAGAGTTTTAACAGGAGGCAAGCACACACAAGCCCTTGGAAGCAGGATACAGAAAGCAAAGTCCAGTCTTTTCACTCCCACGACAGAAGCAACAAGCAGCAGGCCAGCATAACAAAGCAACAGGCAGAGTGGCAGTCCCTCGTACAACATCCAGCTCTTCTTCCTTGGATAATGTCCACAGTCTAGAAGTGGTCTTTATTTTGGGGTGTCGGAGGTCCAATACTTATCCCCCTTTCTGCCTTTGAAGTAGGCAAACTTCAAAGAAAAATCTTAGTAGTGCACAAGACCTTGCCTTTGCCTGACCTGGCTCCAGACACTACAGGGGGGTAGAGACAGCTTTGTGAGAGGACAGGCACAGCCCTATGCAGGTGTCAGTGACAACCCCTACCGCATCTCTAGCTCAGGAACGCCCATCAGCCTGGTTATGGCCCATCAGGATATGCAAGGCACACTTCAGCTCCCTTTGTGTCACTGTCTAGAGTGAATACACATGAGAGAGCCCAACTGTCAGCCAACCAAGACATGTATTCTACAGACAGGCAGAGGCACAGAATGGTTAAGCAAGAAAATGCCCACATTCTAAAAGTGCCATTTTCCAACACGCAATTTAAAAACCAACTTCACCAAAAGATGTCTTTTTAATTTGTGAGTTCAGAGACCCTAAACTTTAAGTCTCTGTATACTACCAATTGGAAATTACACTTAAAAGATATTTCATAGCTATTTCCATGTTACCCTATTGTAGAGATAGTCCTTGCAATAGTGAAAACCGAAATTAGCAGTATTTCACTATTAGGGCATGTAAAACACACCAGTACCTGTCCTACCTTTTAAATACACTGCACCCTGCCCATGAGGCTGCCTTGGGTCTACCTTAGGGGTGACTTACATGTAGCAAAAGTGAAGGTTTGCACCTGGCAAATGGGTGCACTTGCCAGGTCGAAAGGGCAGTTTAAAACTGCGCTCACAGTCACTGCAATGGCAGATCGGGAACATGTTTGCAGGGCTGCTCATGTGGGTGACATAATCAGTGCTGCAGGACCACTAGTAGCATTTGATTTACAGGCCAGGGGCACACCCGTTGCACTTTACTAGGGGCTTACTATCAAATCAAATATGCCAATCATGGATAAACCAATCACCAATATAATTTAGACAGAGAGCATATGCGCTTTAGCACTGGTTAGCAGAGGTAAAGTGTCCAGATTCCTAAAGTCAACAAAAACAGGTCAGAAAAAATAAGAGGAAAAAGGCAAAAAGTTTGGGGATAACCCTGCAAAAAGGGCCAGGTCCAACACACCCCTTTCAAAATAGGATGCATTAAGCCTTATGAAGACATGGCAGAAAAGAAAGCCCAATGCTTAGGTGGATGAGAGTGTTATAGTTTTTGGCCCATTTGTATCAGTTCATTGTTTTTTTTTCCAGTCTCTGAAGCGTATATTTATTGTGAGCAACGTGTTTACTGCTTACAACTAAGGGATGGGCGTAACTCACGTAATTCAGTATAGCATAATCACATGTAGAATCACCTAAGAATTCCGTGAGATTACCCTAAATTACATGAGAAGAGTAATTCTGCATTTAACGTTATTTCTTAGTGCAAACATGACCCCTTGCGTTCAAAATGGAAGCGAGGATGCATTTTGCGCTAAGAAATAGTGCAAAATGCAACAGAACACGAATAGTGAGCATGAGCAGCTGCTCATCCTTGCTAAATGAGTTCTTGGGGTAGGATTTTTCCCCACCTTACTACTGACATTTAGTGCTATTTTCATAGAGCAAAGTGCACCTTCGTGTCCAAAAGTGATGCGAGTATGCATTTTGTGTTAAGAAACAACATTAAATGCAGCAGAACACGAATAGTGAGCATGAGCAGCTGCTCACCCTTGCTAAATGAGTTCTTGGGGTAGGATTTTTCCCCAACTTACTACTGACATTTAGTGCTATTTTCATACAGCAAAGTGCACCTTTGTGTCCAAAAGTGACGTGAGTATGCATTTTGTGTTAAGAAACAACATTAAATGCAGCAGAACACGAATAGCTAGCAGCAGCTCGCACTCGCTAAATGTGCTCGGGGTAGGATTTTTCCCCACAAATTGCTCATAATTACACCAGCAGGACTAATCACGTAATTATCAGTAATTCGGTATCAAAGAGTAATGTGGAATTACCGATAAAACTCTGATTTCTCCAGCATAATCGAAATTCTGTCCAAGCCTACTTACCACACCACACAACCTTTTTTCTGTTGATTTCGGTTACACACAAATAGTAGAATATATGTTTCTACCAAAGAGTAGCGGGCACACATAGTGATGCAGTCAATGCAAAAACTGTGCCACTGCTCAAGGGGCTAATTTGCAGATATTTGCAGCCCAGAAACCTACCACATGGCTCCACTTCCCATTGATAAACTGCCAGGAAGAGCCTCCCAGTACATGTTCCAATATAAGTTATTTTTCTGTTGCTGTTGTTGCATGTGTTTAAATAAAAACCATTTGGAACATAAGCTACCACACGGGAGCCACCTCTCAGATCTGTTCCCAGGGAGAGGCGCATTGTGGGAGTGTTCCCTTTGCTACAGTGGCAGGCACGCGATCACAGTGGGCTGGCAGAGCATGCATATGATTAAGAATGCTACCACAAGAGCCCAAAACAGAGTGTAAACACAGAAAAGACATCATCATGGCAAAAGTTAAAAACGTCAACATTCTGTTTGAAATACCGTTATACAAAACAGAGCACACGCACACACTCACACACACTCATAGACAGCGCACACAAGCACGCACAAATAATGACAACGTTTTAAGCACATGTATGCACACAGAGAAAATACCAGAGGCACTGACACATCATTTGCTATTTAAATAGTTTAAGTATACTTTTATGTGAGGGGAATGTATTTACTGGCAGCAAAAGTTAATTTTATAGAAGAAAATACAGTGGCTCTTATGGTAGTGTTCAGGAGGACATGCCACAAGATAAACCCTTTTCTAGAGGGACATCCCTTACACAGCCCCACACCCATCCCTCACAGAGATCACCAGTGAAGTGATCCTGCTAATAAACTGAAGCTGAGTGCACATCACCCCTCCCCAGTTAACTAACGCCAATGTCTGGGTCACTCTTACAGTAACGTGGCCCGCGCTACACCGGACACTTTAATGGCAATGAGGCGGACCCGACCATACCTGGCACCTCAGCCCTTTAATGAGGCATGATCTGGGCTGTGTCATGATGCTGTTGCATATTGATGTCCCCCTTTGACGGTCCATCCGATTTTGTCCAATTGTCTGTGGGGGAGGGAGAAGTGCGCTGCTAGGAGACCAACAACTGCCTGCTGTGAAAGCACAGCAAAAGAACAGACAGAAGACCTGCTTACGAGTGTGGGTGTTATTTAACACACCTCATCAATAACGATACCATGGGGTACGTTATTTATCAGGTGCGATTAGTAACACTTATAGTTATTACTGGCATTGTGGAGAATAACATGCGGATTTTGGTGTTTAACGCCCCAAAAGGCACATGATATAATAAATACCGAATGCTTTCCCTCTGTTAAATTTTGGCAGGTTTGGCCTGACACAGTTTACCGAAGGTTGAGTTATTTAACACATCTGATCATTATTGGATGTGTTAAATTCCTTCAAACTTGTAATTCCGACCCATGCATAAACAGGGATTTACGCATGGGTCGGAATTAACTGACCCACTCATAACCAGGCCCAGAGTGTCTTGTTCCCACAGAGGAAAATAGGTGCATGGCGACAAACCAGCACCCAGATACACACACCCATCCCTACGAGCACCAACACTGCTGTGACCGTGAAAAGGGGGAGGCCTACCTGAACTGTAGAATTGTTCCTAATACTGCCCAAGGAGGAAGGCCTGCATGCTTATGTCAAAATATATGGGGCTCATGCATCAGCTACACAATCAAGGACTCCTGCTGTCACCCACCACTGACGATCAGGCTGTGCTGCCCTGTCCCCAATTTACAGCAGCAGGTAATTATTAAGGTCTCTGGCTGCTGTCCTGGCATTAGTCTGTGACTGCCCTACCCCCACTTCTCAAGGACAGCTATGGAGGGACGCAGAGCAAAGGAAGGAAGCTGACCAGGGTCTTCACCAGCACCAACCTCGAACTCAGAAATTCACAGGCTCCTGTCTCTGTCCGAGTGACATGAAATGGAGAAACCGCTTAGCTTCCGCCTGCGTTCCAGTATTGCTGGTAGCGAAAAACTGCCTTACCCCTGAGGGGAAAGAAGGCCAGGAATGATATCACCTGCCTTCTGCATGTCTCCCCCTGCTGCTAGAGCTGTAAATACTTCCATGCCCCCTATGCTATGGGGAAACACCAGCCTCACACTGATGCATAGAAATCAACTAAGAAGTCCTCCTTCAGCCTTGTTGCAGTCCTGCAAGAGGGAGAAGAATGGCCCTCATGAGACTGTCACCTTGGGCAGAAACCTGAGTGCACCTGCGGCCAGTGAGGGGAGTGCCACATTGCAAATAAGTGCTAACTTCTACACTTGACTTGCATCACTGCTCCATCCAAGGCAGAAGAAAAGAGCTGTGATGCCCCTCTCCACTCAAGGCCTGTATTTACCATGCCAATGCCACCAAAGGCCCTCACATAACGAGACTGAGCCCCAGTAGACTCTTGGCCAAAGAATGAGCAGTGCACAGGTGAAAGGCATTAATGAGACAAAGGTCTTCCATACCCCAAGGTGAAACACTGTGTCCTACCATGCCCCCTGCAACTAATGGGCAGTTGGCAAACAAAAAGCTGCCTGATCTGCAACTCTGTAAGCTTGAGCAGAAACAGCATATGTCAGAGTGGAACCACACACTGTCTGTTTTGCTGTTCTACTCCTACAAAGCCCTGCACAATAACCAACAAATATAGACTAGGACTGTTGTCTTTTTCCACTATGCAGAACAAACAAGAGAGTGGAGAAGAAACACATCACCCAACAAAGAAGGCCAAGTTAACACACACAGTCTAAAGTAAAAAGCAGACACTAACAGTAAAATGGAAAGGCTTTAGAGAAATAATGTTACCAGGATCTCCAGAAATGCGAGATAATGCCTAACACAATGAGCTTCCAAGGGCTCCATTGATTAGACCTAACACCAGTGGAGTACATGCTCCAGAACTATAAAGCGCACCTGATGATGAGGGCCCAAGGACCATGAAGCAGGCCCCAATACTTCCATAACATGCCTGCTTCCCCTGATGCAGTCATAATTCTCCTACTACTCTACAAGGGACAGTATGTGGTATGATACAACACCAGACAGTCTAACAGCCTGTGAAAGAGAAGAGAATTGATGCCTGGCCGGGGGTGCCCCATCCATTGTTACAAAGACTGTACTACAGGGGCTAATTTTGCCTGAATTTAGAAGCTGGTGTAACATCCAAGCACCAAGAAGAAAAGAAAGTAGTGTGTGCCCTGCCAATCCCTGTACCTGAATACCACTCTTACACAGGAGAAAGAAGATATCACTGACAAAGCCTACTGCCGGCTGTGAGCACATGCATCAACCCACAACTGGCAGGTCACCAATATACAGTGACAACAACTTGGCAAAGACCTATCAGGAAAAAACGTGCTAAGTCACATGCATGTGAACCAGAGCTTCTACCCACAGCTTCCCACAGGAATTGTTCCAAGACCGCAGGTGGCTGCCATCCTTGCCATGGCATTGATCCAGCGCTAACAATAAAAATTCTTCTCCTATATGCTTCGGTCATCCAGGTGCAACTATCCCTCCAACACACAAACTATATCCATATGACGGTGGGGTCCATAACACCGCATATACATTCACTTACTCATTTATTCCCTGGATTACCTCCGTCCTTAACCTAGGAGAAAAAACAGTAAAACAATTCGCTGGAAGGGGACGGGATACCTCTTTTTAACATGACATAATGTTTCTCATTTGCTTTTAAGGTATTCCGCTCATTCGTCGATGGACCAACTAGCAGGAATCAGTTGATGGTGATTAAGACCAGCTCAATCACAATAAACTCTTTAACATTTTACCTTAATTATTGAGCTAAAGAATCACTGAGTCATTTGTTTAAAGAATAATAAAGTTTATCTAAAGTTTCGAAGCAAGAAATAAGTTTAAGCTTATTATTCAGATTATTACATTTATCATCATTATAAGAATAAATTGAAATTGCAATGCATACCTATTAGACGGAAAAATAAGGTTGTCACAGCAAGAACTCCAAAAGATCAATCTATCTGTCTTGGAAAATCTAATAGTTCTAAATGAAAAATCTATCAGGAGTAAAAAGGTTCTCCAAAAGCAGCATCTTATACTCAACTAAAAATATAAAATAGCAGCAGCAGCAACAGCTCGTCAGCATCAGCAACCGCAACTTCACCCATCTACAGCATCTCCGTCAACAGCAACTTCTCTACAGCATTCCACTCTCTCCAGCATCATTTAACCTCTCCAGCATCTAACCCTCCCCACCAAGAGTAGGTCTTCTTATACCCTAATTCTAGCTTACTAAATAAAAATGTTGCATCTTTATGGCGTGATTCTCTCTCATTGGTTCATTCAAGTCCATATACATTTTAATCAAACTTCCTTGTCTTAACCAGTTCTTTGTGGAATGTCCATGCTTGCATCGTTTCCCACAGTTCATGACATTACTCATCAGTTTCGATCAGTCCAATTTGTATCTTTTTCTGATACGTTTTAGATTCAACAGTTCCGTCCATTTATTCAGTTTGACTTCTCACGCTTCTTGCTGATCATCTTGGCACACATTTGCTCAGTAAGGTCACAATAGCCTTGACCATACTTCCATCTTAGGCTCTCAGCACGAACACGTGGTCATTCTTTTTCACAGCCTTTCTCCTTTTTCCCCACGGCTTCTTGCACATGCGTACTTTAGCTCATGGCGGCCATTTTATATCGCTGCTCAACAGGCCTAAGCGCACTATTTTCAAAGATAAACAAAATATTGTTAAAATAAAGAATATAAACGCTTTCGTTTCCCTCCCGTCTTTCTACGTACCCCAATTAGGTATTACCTAGCAAAAAGCAACATATAAAGCCGTCCCTTACTTACCATCGCTTTATTTTGCCACCACACGTTTTATTTTTAAAGCACAAATCATGCGTTTATTATTTTATTAGTACGCAAATATTAGGTTTATGTTAGACACGTCAACAATTATAAGTAGATTAATTTGCACACAAAAATAGCGTGTTACCTTTAACCCTTTACATGTAACATACATTGTTGGTTATTTACTTAAACGAACATGTTTATTAATTATTTTACGAAAATTATTAGGAGGTTAACATTTTTTCATTTATCCTGCTCCATCAACTCCCCCTTTGGTGATTTTTAATATCACCACAAAACCCATGTTACACAATTCTATCAGATAGCATATTTCTTTTATCCGTTTGCTTTTGTTAGTTTACACAACTGTATCCCTTTCAACTTGTCTCTTGGTCTTCTTGTACATGTTCTCTTTTATCTCTTCTAGCTCTATTTCACCCATTTCTCTCTCTCTCTCCTTGTTTATCATGTTTTCCTTTTCTATTTTATTCTGTCTTCTTCTTTTCTTTATACATGTAATTACAAGCTTCAGCACCAAAATTATTATGATTATCATGGTTGCTATTATTATAACTTTCCCTATTATTAATCCACTCATTCTTGTTAACCAATTTATTACTGAAGAAACCCCTTTACCAAGTTTTCCAAATACATTTTCAACCTCCAGTGGAACAAGTTCTTTGTGCAAATTTGTAATATTCGTTATATACTTTTGTATATTTTCACTTTTATCTGGAATGTAAGTGCAACAATGTTGAACTTTCAGCATTCCACAGACTCCACCCTCTTTTGCCAAAAGAATGTCAAGGGCAAGTCGATTTTGCATCACCATAGCTCTCATGGCAACCATCTCGGTATTTACCATCAAGAACCCTCCAGCAGTATCTGTAGATAAACGATCTACCACTGTGGATAATTTCCGAATTCTAAATGCATTCAAAGATATTCCCACTGCTGGTATCAATGCACCAAAAATATCACCTACTATTTCTGAAAAACTTTCCCTTTTTCTACGTGTAAAGGTATTTATCATTTTGTGTGTTCCTTTTTCTTTTCTATCCATATGAAAAATCTTTGGAAAGACCAGGCCTAAATAACATGACCCATACCAATGGTCCGGCAACCTGTAATAAGCCCTATTACCGCAAACATAATAGATCCCTGGAAATATTGGATCTTTTCCCCCTTTGAATCCCCATCCGCCTAAAATTTGATAATTGTCATGGCAAATACTGGAACCCACAAAATAATTGTCATATCTTGTTTTATTTCTTCTAATGCACAACCTTCCCTGTTGGGGCCAATCCAGAGTCATAGCTGCATTTGTCTTTTTCTTGTCATGATTGTCTTCCTCAAATGCCCAAAGAGGTGTTTTTGTCTCTTCTATCACTTTTCTTTGAAATTTCACTCTTCTTTCTTCAACCATCTCTAAAAATACTTTTTCTTCCTTCTTTAACTCACAGGTAAGGTTGTTTTTAACTATATTATCTAATGTTAAAATCTTATCTTCTATAAAATATTCACCAAACGTTTTTCCCTCTTTTATTTTGTTTAGCTCGGGAACTACAGAAACTTTCGCAAAAATCTTATCTATGTCAGTGTAATAATATTCTAATCTACCTGTTTTATAAAATAAACTTGCTAAAACACTACATGTTATTCCATACGTCAAAGGAAGGTGATGATAAATCACACCCTCTGCTACAGACGCAGGCAATTGCATACAAACATAGCAATCTCTTACATCCATTGTTTCTACATACTCATATAATAATTTAGTAAAAACATTCTTTGAAAAATCTGTTATTGATTTGTCCTTATGTAATTCTGCACTACTTTTTAATATAACTGTTTCTTGAGTGTTAGCTCCTTTTTCTTTCTCTGTGTGATTAGACGTTTCTACTACAGCTAAACTAATTGGAATAGTGATTGCTAAAACCACCCATACTGTCATTAATAATCCTGTACAAAAGAAGCACATCTTACACCATCTACTTAAAAACTCACATCTACATTTTCTATCTCTAGTATCCTCCATTTTGTTTTATAATCTTATTTATTTATTTTCAAGAAAATTGTGTCACTACACCTCAAAAATGACTTATTAGTCACTCTGCACTCCAATGTTTTTGTCTCTGCTTGGTACTTTCTTTGAATTCTTTTCAGAATTCTTTCTTTGTCAAATCCAGTATTTTGTCAAATCCGGTAGAAATTCGTCAGATCCAGTGTTTTGTCAAGTCCGGTAGAAATTGTTTAAATTTCTTCAAGTTTGTTGCACTTCACCTTCACCCATTAGGTTTCTTTGTTCGGGGTTCTCGTGAGTGTTCTTTTCTTCTTTGTTATCCGTTAAAGCAAGGTACAACCATTCAGGCGATCTATACTTCGGATTTACCTTCTTTACTCTTTTCGTTTTCTGCAAGTGTTTTCCACCTTGTTTTTCTTGCTCTTTCTGGCTTGTTATTTCATTCACTTGTTCAGCACTTTTTCCATCTAACCTTATGATCCTGTATCTTAATTTTCTTACTTCGTTGGGCCAATTGTCTCCTTTTCTTGGCCTTTTTGCCTCACTTTCTTTTTCCTCTCTTTCTGTTTTCCAATTCCTTTTTCTTGACTCTAGTTTTTGGTTTCTTTCTTCTCCACTTTCTTCAGACTCTGTTTCAGTTTTTTCTTTATTGTCTCTTATTTTGAATCTTATAATTTCATTTTCTTCCTCTACTTGTGGTTCTTTTCTTATCTTCCTTCGTTCACCTATTTCTGTCCCTCCTCGAGGTTCTTCCGAATTTGTGTCAATCTCTCTATCTGCTTCTAAATTTCCCTGTTCTTTTGTTTGGCTATCTGTCCCTATTGCTCCTCGGGGATCTTCCGATTTTTCTAACTTTCTGTTTGAAACTCTCCCTTCTTCATCTATTAATATTATCTCCGAAGGATTTTTACCACAACTTGTACTTGGTTGCTCACTGTTACTGTCTTCGTGTTCAGTTTCTTCTCTTATGCTTTCAAATTTCCAATTTCTTTTTAGAATTTCCTCACAATCTGAATGATCTGTATCAGATTCTGAACTGGTATCTGATATTTCCAGATGTCGACTCACATGTCGATCTTCAAGTTCTGGAACCTCAGCTATTTCCTCTACTTCTTCTGTCGTTGCACTTGTAGTTGGGTCTTCCAGATGTCGACTTACAGGTCGATCTTCAGATTCTGGCACCCTGTTCGTTTCTTCTTCCGCTTCTGATGCTGAACTGTTATCCAACACTTCCAGATGTCGACTCACATGTCGATCTTCAGGTTCTGGAACTCTGATGGTGTGACTGGCATGCACCCAATGTTTCACTCCTGCACATTTGACTGCAGTGGTTGACACCAGGATCACTTGTTGTGGTTCGTCCCAGCGAGGAACCAAACAGTTTCTTCTCCTGTGGACTTTTATGCGGTCCCAATCTCCTGGATTCAAGTCGTGAGCTGGTTTTCTTTCAAGAGTGGTCGCATCCGGTCCAACCTGATGAAACACAGAACGCACCACATCAGCCAATCCTTTGCAATAATCCAGCACCAGATCATCAGTTATAGTCAGTAGTTTGTTGACAGGTACATGTGCTTGTCTCATTGCTCGTCCCATAATTATCTCATGGGGACTGAGTCCAGTTTTCCTTTCCGGAATACTTCTGATTGTCATTAAAACTAATGGCAAGGCATCTGGCCATTTGAGTCCTGTAGCTTGACACATTTTTCCTAACCTGTTCTTAATTGTTCCATTCACTTGCTCTACTATTCCAGAAGCCTCTGGTCTGTATGCACAATGCAGTTTCTGTTTCATACTAAGTGCTTCACAAATTAGTTTAATTAATTCATTTTGGAAATGTGTTCCTCTATCTGTTTCAATCGTGACTGGAAAACCATACCTCGGAATGAATTCTCGCAGCATAAGTTTTGCTACCGTGATTCCATCATTCCTTCTGGTCGGGTATGCTTCCACCCAACGGGAAAACAAACAGACGACTACTAGGACATACCTTAGTCTGTTGCTCGGGGGCATTTCGATAAAATCCATTTGCATTCTAGTGAACGGACCTCCTTCTCGTCCTATTGTTCCTAAACTCACTACTGTCTTCCTTCCTGGATTTAACTGTTGACAAATAAGACATCTTTGACAAAGACTCTCAGCTATGGCTCTGAATTTTGGATTATACCATGTTTGTCTAAAAAGTCTGATCATTGAATCTCTCCCAATATGGGCTTGTCCATGGTACATCCGTGCCATGTCAGAAATCATACTATCAGGCATAACTGGTCTTTCATCTCTGTAAACCCAAACATCATTTTCCTCATGTTTTCTACATCCTGCTTTTATCCATGTATCTTTTTCCTCATCATCTGCTGCTTCCTGTAACTGTCTCACCTCATCCCATGTCTCAACAGGGTTAGTAAAAAGCAAAGGACAAGAAATATGCTCTCTCTCTCGGTTCCTGTTCAAAGAGACCACATTCTTTGCACAGTACTGTGCAATTTCATCAGCATACTTATTGCCGACAGTTATGTAGTCTTCCCCATTTTTATGTGCATTGCACTTCACAACAGCAATCTGTTTAGGCAGCTGTATCGCCTCAAGCAACTTTTTCACAAAATCTCCATTTCTAATTGGCGTTCCTGCAGACGTCAAGAAACCTCTTTGTGACCAAATCTGACCAAAGTCGTGCACCACTCCAAAACCGTATTGGCTATCTGTCACAATCGTAACCCGTACATTTCTTCCCAACTTGCAGGCTTGAATCAGAGCTACTAGTTCTGCGACTTGGGCAGACCGTATCCCTTTCAGACAAGATGCTTCCATTACAGTTGCTACTGTGCAAACCGCATACGCTGCACTTAGAACTCCATCATTTGTTCTCAAACATGAGCCATCCACGAACAGAATATAATCTGATTCCTTTAAGGGCTCATCTCGTATGTCTGGTCTCGGTTTTGTACAATATTCAAGCACATTCAGACAATCGTGATCTACTTCATCCATTTCAATTACACTCTCTTCATCTGGCAATGATGTCGAAGGATTCACATTCATACATCTGTCAATGGTCACATTATCTGCACTCAAAATTACTTTTTCATACCTAGTCAGCCGACTATGTGTCATGTATTGGGTTTTCGTTCTTGTCAAGAGAATTTCCACAGAATGGGGAACATATACTCTCAGTGGATATCCCATCACTATGCCTTCACTCTGTTCCAGACTCACACAAGTAGCAGCAACTGCTTTCAAACATCCAGGCAACGCTTTCGCTACAGGGTCTAAAACAGCTGAAAAATATGCAATGGGTCTTTTCATGGTTCCATGTCTCTGTACCAAGACTGAAAATGCACATCCATCTCTTTCACTGCAATACAACTCAAAATCTTTCTCATAGTCAGGCATTCCCAATGCTGGAGCTTCACACAATTTCTTTTTCAGCTCTCTGAATGCTTTCATTTCCTCATCATTCATTTCAAAAGGATCTTTAACATCCTTCTTTGTCAGTTTTTGCAACGGTTTAGCAATCAACGAAAAACCGCTTATCCATTGTCGACAATATCCAACCATTCCCAGAAACATTCTTACCTCTCTTTGCGTCATTGGAGCTCTCATTCCTTGAATCATCTTTATTCTTTCAGTCGTTACCTTTCGCACTCCTTTCTCAATTTTATGCCCTAAATATTGGACTTCTTGTTGACAAAACTGCAATTTTGATGGGGACACTTTATGTCCTCTTTTTGCTAAATGATTCAGCAAAGCAATTGTATCATTGACACATGCTTCCTTCGTTTTTGATGCCACCAGTAGGTCATCAATATACTGAACCATCACTGACTTTTCTGGCATTTTTAAATCTTCCAAGGATTTCTTTAGAATCTGATTAAAGATTGAGGGGCTTTCTGTGTACCCTTGAGGAATTCGGCACCATGCCAAAATACGCTCTCCAAACCTGAACGCAAATAATGGCTGGCTATCTGGATGCAATGGAATAGAGAAAAATGCATGACATAAATCAATTACTGTGTACCATTCTGCTTCACGTGGAATCTGGTATAGAATCACAGCAGGGTTCGGTACTATTGGGCAACAAGGTACTACAATTTTGTTTACCTTCCTCAAATCCTGTACAATCCTATATGTTCCGTTTGGCTTTTTCAGTCCCATTATTGGCGAATTACATGGACTGCTCATTATTTCTTTTAGAATCCCTTGTTCAATCATTTTATTTATTACTGGCGTTATTCCTTCAATTATTTCTGGTGTCAATTTATACTGGGGCGTATTTGGGTAACTCGTTCCCTCTTTTACGGTTATTTTAACGGGATCTACTTCTTTCATTAATCCTATATCTTCTCCTGTAAAGTCCCACACTTCTTCTTTCACTGTCTTTTTCAGTTCAATTGGGATTTTCTCTGCATCAAATACAGGAAACAAATCATTTACTTCTGGTTCTAAATTTACCATTGTCATTTTATACAGTACATCTTCATCTGGGGTCTGAAATGCAATTCCATCTGGAGTACAATAGATAGTGCAATTCATTTTGCACAATAGATCGCGTCCTAATAGGTTCACAGGACTACAATCGCATACCACAAATCGGTGCATTTCACTAAATGGACCAATCTTTACCTCCACTAATTTAGTAAGAGGCGTCTTAATTTGCTGATTCGAAACTCCAACTACTTGGATATGTTCACCTGAGAGAGGAAGGTTTGGAATTTCCACTGACCTAACAGTAGAACGGGTAGCTCCAGTGTCCACAAGGAATGTTACATTTGCACCATTCACTTCTCCATCCACAAATGGACCAGACTGATCTACCTCTAGAGTTGCGCCAAGCACGCACTCTTCCCCTCTCCTAGGCACCGTCAGAAGCTTTCATCCGTTTCATCCTCATCCTGTCGTAACCAATATTGAGAAATGGCAGCTGCACGCGGCAACTGTGTTACCTGCTCTCCTCCGTAGAATCCTGTTTCTGCACTGTATTTCTGTTGGTTAACACTCTTGGGAAGTGGTGGTTGTGGCACCTGACTCTGTTGAGTAACTACCTCACTCTGCACCTGTGAATTTAATGATTGATTTTCCACATTAAGTTTTGGAGGAAATTTACACTCGTTTCTCCAATGCCCTAGCTTTCCGACAGTTGTGGCATGGCCACTTTTTCTTTGCCTCATCTATGCTCATTTGTCCTTTTCCTTTACCTATATTTGGTCGAGATCTAGCCTGTCCTGCTTCATTACCTGTATTACTCAATTGAGCTTCTTGTTTCTCTGCAACTTTCACCTGTGCCCACATGGCTTTTTCTTTCAATTTACGCTGTCTACTCTCAATATCATCACTGCAATACTTAGCATATCTCAAAACTTCATCTACTGTGCTATTCTGCCAACAAATCATATGCTGTTTAATCATCTCACTTATCTCTGGTTTCAACCCATATACAAATCTATATACAAAATGACTCATATCCTTCTCATTTAGTGTCTCATAACCACTATACTGTTTGAAAACTAACAACAGTCTTTCATAGTAAGCATGCACTGATTCTTTACTTTCCTGCGTGGTTCTGTCTATTTTTACCCAATCTGTTTCTTTAGGTGGAATCTTATTCTTCAAAAAGGTAATTACTTGATCGTACTTCCTCATCACTTCTGGTCCTGGCGCTCCTGTTTTAGCATCCCTTGGATATTCTACAGTTGGCCAATCAATAGTAATCTTACACTCTGTCCACAAATCAGCTGGTACTACTATATCAAACAATCCATCCAAGTCTATCCACAACACCTTTGAAACTTTAACAAATCTCTCCACTTGTCTGTACCATTCTACTGGCTTCTCTCTTAACTTGGGGAAGTCATTTGTAAATGACAGTATATCCTGTCTAGTCCATGGAACATGCACATAACTACCTCCTGGAGTTTCTCTCATCGGGTACTCCCTTACAATTGGTTCCTTATCTGTTACTGCAAAAGCCAAAGATGCTTTATCTGTTACTTTCTCATTCTTTTTCATCCATCTATTTCTCCATCTATCCATATCACCCCATTTTCTCAATAAAACAATTAATTCTTTTATTTGGGTCAATCTTCCTGATGTGTTCAGATTCTCTATATCTTTTTCACAAAAATCTACTCTATATGGTTTCTGCAACGTTCTCACTTTTACAAATTCTACTCCTAGTTCAATCGCTGTCTCTTCTAATTTGTCATGTAAATTTCTAGCTCTCCATGTAATACTTTTGCACAAAAACATAATCTCGTCATCCTGATAACTTTTCAATTTTTCTGTACCAATCGTTCCTAAAATCAATTCTTCCATGTCTATTTTTAACCTAATTACATCTAATGGTTTTACTTCTGTTTCTTTCGTTTTAGCGTTTTCATCCATTCATTTAACTCATCTGGAGTCGGACCTACAGGTGTACTATTTAATTCTATCCAATTGTTACTTCTTTCTGGTGTCCCTGATGCAGACTCTGTTACCATAGGTATTCTCCTGAACTCATTCTCATTTATCGTCAAATTAGTAGGTGGGCTTGGTCTATAGGTACTAACCAAATGGTGTGCACCTTCATTGTCCAGTTCCATCCCTTCTCTTTTTCTTTGCAAATGTGAATTCATGGGAATCACTAAAGAACGTTCATCAATTTTCTGATTCTCAAAAATTGGCATTACTGGACCTATCGTCACTGGTACAGTTACAGCTTCCATATTCTTTGTCAATTCTCTTATTTTCTCAGTCAATTCTCTTGTGGTTTTTGCAAGTTCAGTTGCATTGTCACCTTCTATCTCTTCATTTTGTGAAGTTTTTAATTGATCTTGTGACCTATTTATCTCATCTCTTCGTTCGGGATTTTTATTCCTCCCAGTTTCCATTGGCGGTGCATTAGGTGTCACCACCGCAGAAGTCTGTTGGTATGGAGGTGGGTTTCTGTTTAAAATATCTTCCAGCAATTCGTCTTCCGTCTCACTACCACCATACCCATATTTTTCCATAACCACATGTTTCTTTTTCTCTGTACACTTTTTCTTTGCCTCTTCCTCAACTGTAAAAGCTGGAAACAAACCTCCTGTCATATTAGTACATCTCCAACGCTTTATTCTGTCCTCTTGATTTACTCCCCATAACCTTCCAGGCACAAACTCATGATTCCTTAATCCTCTGAATCTCTCTCGTTCATACATCTCATCTTCCCATTCAGTTAAAGCTTCAAACTGTGTCGGTCTAGGTCTAGGTTCTAACATTGCCATCTTCTCTCTCAAATTCCATAGTACAGCTACATTAAATGAACCATTCTCAGGGAAAGCCAATGCTCCATCATTCTTGGTATATTTTGTCCAATTTTCTAACCATATGCATGTATGATATCCATATTTCAGCATCATATGCGAAGCTGGTGATTTCGGCGGAGGAATTACTTGTCCCTCTTTAGTCACTACCTTTTTGTCTTTCTTAAAGAAGTTCTTAACTCTCGACATCCACGACGTTTACTCTCTACCATATTCATAATAGGACATGATTCACAATCGCTTTCTCTCCTCAAATGATCCGCAATTCAACACTGTTCTCTATGCGTTATTCGGACCAATACTAGCGCGACTCACACTAACACTCCAATCACAAACTTCCACGTCACTAGGCTATTCGTCCAATACTAGCGCGACTCACACCAACACTCCAATCAGAGCAGTTTCTGTCTACAGCGCACTGTCCAATCCCAGCGCGGCTTTTGTTTACGTCAGCTCTGCTCCTGTCTCCGTATGACTAGCGCACTGTCCAATCCCAGCGCAGCTTTTGTCTACGTCAGTTCTGCTCTTGACCCCTCCTTTACAAAATGTATCGGCAATTTCTTTTTCAACAATTCTTCGTTAGTTACAACATTTAAAACACATTTCCATTGTCTGATTCGCTAAACCAAAGAGATAGCTTTGTCCATTTACACAAGAATTCTGTATTTTCCAGTAGGCAGCGCTTACCTCTACCCTACCACAGAATTTTCTGTTTCGCCGATAAAGTAGCACTTCCCTCTACCTAACCCTTCTTTCAAGCAAGCAGTAAACCCGTTTCTCTGGGGATAAAACACATGTGGAGACTATACTGCTCCTGAGAATTAAGGCTAGAGTTTCACAAGAAAACCGGTCACTATTTCTCTTACACACCTTTTATGCGGAAAATGTCCCTATCATAACACAACCTGTGTTATCACCAAGATGAACTCAGACAATGCACTATTCCATGTGACTTCTCTTGCCACACGTGTTCCACTTCCTACTTCCCGGAAGCGTGAAAACTTACATATAACATAACGCGACTCAACATAAAGTGTTAGACATGAACTTATCAATAATCAATAATCAATAATCAATAATCACCAAACTAATCTATAGTAACCATAACTCTGCTACCAAGAAATCTGATCCAGCACTAACAATAAAAATTCTTCTCCTATATGCTTCGGTCATCCAGGTGCAACTATCCCTCCAACACACAAACTATATCCATATGACGGTGGGGCCCATAACACCGCATATACATTCACTTACTCATTTATTCCCTAGATTACCTCCGTCCTTAACCTAGGAGAAAAAACAGTAAAACAATTCGCTGGAAGGGGACGGGATACCTCTTTTTAACATGACATAATGTTTCTCATTTGCTTTTAAGGTATTCCGCTCATTGGTCGATGGACCAACTAGTAGGAATCAGTTGATGGTGATTAAGACCAGCTCAATCACAATAAACTCTTTAATATTTTACCTTAATTATTGAGCTAAAGAATCACTGAGTCATTTGTTTAAAGAATAATAAAGTTTATATAAAGTTTCAAAGCAAGAAATAAGTTTAAGCTTATTATTCAGATTATTACATTTATCATCATTATAAGAATAAATTGAAATTGTAATGCATACCTATTAGACGGAAAAATAAGGTTGCACAGCAAGAACTCCAAAAGATCAATCTATCTGTCTTGGAAAATCTAATAGTTCTAAATGAAAAATCTATCAGGAGTAAAAAGGTTCTCCAAAAGCAGCATCTTATACTCAACTAAAAATATAAAATAGCAGCAGCAGCATCAGCTCGTCAGCATCAGCAACCGCAACTTCACCCATCTACAGCATCTCCGTCAACAGCAACTTCTCTACAGCATTCCACTCTCTCCAGCATCATCTAACCTCTCCAGCATCTAACCCTCCCCACCAAGAGAAGGTCTTCTTATACCCTAATTCTAGCTTACTAAATAAAAATGTTGCATCTTTATGGCGTGATTCTCTCTCATTGGTTCATTCAAGTCCATATACATTTTAATCAAACTTCCTTGTCTTAACCAGTTCTTTGTGGAATGTCCATGCTTGCATCGTTTCCCACAGTTCATGACATTACTCATCAGTTTCGATCAGTCCAATTTGTATCTTTTTCTGATACTTTTTAGATTCAACAGTTCCGTCCATTTATTCAGTTTGACTTCTCACGCTTCTTGCTGATCATCTTGGCACACATTTGCTCAGTAAGGTCACAATAGCCTTGACCATACTTCCATCTTAGGCTCTCAGCACGAACACGTGGTCATTCTTTTTCACAGCCTTTCTCCTTTTTCCCCACGGCTTCTTGCACATGCTTACTTTAGCTCATGGCGGCCATTTTATATCGCTGCTCAACAGGCCTAAGCGCACTATTTTCAAAGATAAACAAAATATTGTTAAAATAAAGAATATAAACCCTTTCGTTTCCCTCCCGTCTTTCTACGTACCCCAATTAGGTATTACTTAGCAAAAAGCAACATATAAAGCCGTCCCTTACTTACCATCGCTTTATTTTGCCACCACACGTTTTATTTTTAAAGCACAAATCATGCGTTTATTATTTTATTAGTACGCAAATATTACGTTTATGTTAGACACGTCAACAATTATAAGTAGATTAATTTGCACACAAAAATAGCGTGTTACCTTTAACCCTTTACATGTAACATACATTGTTGGTTATTTACTTAAACGAACATGTTTATTAATTATTTTACGAAAATTATTAGGAGGTTAAAAAATTTCATTTATCCTGCTCCATCAGCATCCATGCTAAGAAAAGCCACAAAAGTTTCACTCAGGCTGAAAATGATCAACCAAAACACAAAGAGGGCATGAGGTGGTTTAGAGACCTGCCGGGGTTGACTCCCCTACTCATGAACCAACAACACAAAAGAAACCCCTGGGTCTACACTGTAAGGATGAGTGCTAACGGAGTGTCCCTTTTAAAGGACGGTTTCCCTCACCCACCCAAAGGTGGCCTGCTTCCTCACAGGAAAACCTCCTCCAATTATGAACCTAGTCATAACGCGGGCTACAACCCCCCTCACTGAGAGGGAGGAACTTATGAATGTTTTATTTGGTAGAAAGAGATATATTAAATCATAGGTGAGCTGGGTGTGGTGAGGGGTTCAAAGAAAACTGGATGTGGGGGAAAACTAACTCCAGGGTGTGCAATAGACTTTGTTAGGGCGCCCCTAAGCCAGGATTAAAAACCAAGCGATGTTGGGAGGGAATTTAACATGTCACAGAGTTAAAAATAGGTCGACATGTTTCAGTCTGGTACCCTCATAGGAGGTGTGGTGGCTTTCTTCAGGACTTTGTGGATGCTACTATAACGTGTGTGTAACCAAAAATACTGTGATGCAAAATAAACAAAAATGCCAGTATACAAAGCCAGTGGTTGGAGTGGGAATCTACTCAATCAGGAGTCTACTGGTGGATATTGCCTGCAAATGTCAGGTAACATGCCTCAACTTTACCTTGGCGCAAAACTTAAGGTGGCATCAAGTCCTCTTAGACTCGATAGGAGGTGGCGTGGATTGCTCCGAGGAAGGTCCTCTTGGACTCGATAGCAGGCGGCGCAGATTGCGCCGAACAAGGTACCTTCCTCGGCACAATCCTCACCACCTGCTATCAAGTCTAAGAGGGCTTGATGCCACCTTGAGTTTTACGCCAAGGTAAAGTTTTAGGCATGTTACCTTACATTTGCGGGCAATACCCACCAGTGGACCCCTGATTGAGTGGATTCCCACTCCAACCGCTGGTTTTGTATACTGGCATTTTTGTTTATTTTGCATCACAGTGTTTTTGGTTACACACACTTTATGGTAGTATCCACAAGGTCCTTAAGAAGGCAGCCACACTTATGAGGGTACCAGGCTGAAACATGTCGACCTATTTTTCACTCTCTGATAGGTTGAATTCTCTCCCTTCATAGCTTGGTTTTTAATCCTATCCCAAGGGCACCCTAATAAAGTATGTTCTGCACATTGGAGCTAGTTTTACCCCACATCCATTTTGCTTTGCACCCCTCATCACACCCAGCTCACCTAAGGTTTAGTATACCTCTTTCTACCAAATAAAACATCCCTGAGCTCCTCCCTCTCAGAGAGGGGGTTGTAGCCTGCATTATGACTTGGTTCATAATGCAAGGAGGTTAACCTATGATGAAGCATGCCATCTTCGGGTGGGTGAGGGAAACAATTGTTTAAAAGGGACACTCCATTAGCACTCATCTGTACATTGTAGATCCAGGGGTTTATTTTGTGTTTTTGAAAATGATCAACAGCAACTTATATACCCACCACAATACAAAGTCCGTCCCATTGTTAAAGATTGCAGGAATCGCTGTTAGCATGAGCTGAAAGCCATTTTGTACTTGGCAGCCATTTTAGTTAGCCATGTGCTCGCCATGTGCTTTCTCCCTCTTCCAGAGTCTTGCACATGCTCAGAAAGGCCTAGCTGGTAGAATGCACCTGCTCCTAGTATAGAACTGTCAGGCTATTCTTACTGATGTAAGCAGTTTAGTCTCCCCTCCCACTTTGTGGAGCAAGCAAATTTTGTATACCCATATTAGTCAATAAGCATGCTTATATGTGCTAGGACCTCCCCTTGATTTTATGCTGACTATGTAACAAATGCATATATAAGGACCCTGTTCTCTGCACTCATTAGAATGCCTCCTACAGTGGCCTGCGGGTACCGTAAGACGCAATCTCCCTCATCTGAGGTTATTAAAACATGTTTTTTTTGATATTACAGCTTCCGTGCCAATCTTTTCTTTGTTGGTCTTAAGGACCAGATGTATCAGTGAACCCCTAAGAAGGTTTTTATTTCTACAAATGGCGCCCGAAAGTGGACCTCATCGGTGCAGCGGCTTTCCAAGGGAGTGGTCTTGAAGGGAGACAGTAATCTACTGAGGAGTACAGGACAGGAATCTACTGAGGAGGTACCCTGCGCACGGAGATTGTTTGTCTTCCAGCCCAGTATATTTCTGGTCTTCCTGATCTGATCCTCCAAGTGTTTGCCGCTCCCAACTGAGAACTTCTTTGGCGTGAGTATTTTAAAACGACCGTTAGGTCACTCAGAACTTGGCAGTTGGAAGCTGGAGACTTTGGTTTGGTAAGGTTGCTGGAGCAACACTTTTGTTTGGAATGACTTGGCCAAGATTTTGGTTTGTTTGTTTGTTTTGCTGCAGCAAATGAAGGCAGGTAATGAGGAGATTTTTCTCTAACTTTGAAAACTTGAACGGCACACATTGTGTTAAGTGCCACTTGGAGTATAATATTATATATGCTATAATATTCTTGACATGCCTGCTTCTAGCACACTTCGTAGAAAGTGTTGCTGTCTTGGAGGTACCGATATGGATTTAGGAAGTACTCAGCTGACTCCCTCAGAGGGGATACCTAAATAGGTTTAGGTATAGTAAAAAGATATTTCTTCCTTGGTGACTAAGTACCCCATGGAACTAAATATGTACATAAAACGGATCCGGATCTGCGCACTTAGTAACATTCATAAGTGGTGATATGCAGAGCGCTTTTTGAGTGTTCTACCAGCCAAAACTGGCGAATTTGGTGTATTTTGGCTTCTTGACCATGGAACAGTTTTTTGGGCTACTTTTGAGAGCTCTTCTTGTAAATATGACTTACAATTAGTATTTACAAATAGTTTGGTCTTGCGTACAATTTGTAAGCTGTCTTAAAGTCCTAAGTGTTGATTTGTGGGTTAAATGTGTGTTTCAATGTCTATGTGGTTTGACATTGGTGATACTTGTGTGAGTAAATAGCGATTGCGCTCTTTGTGTAAGAATGGCTAGCTTTAAGCGCGCTGTGTTGTGTGTTCTGAGTGTATGACCCCCTTCTGTAAATGTCTGGAATGAGCTCAATGAGTTTGTTTATGTTTTTTTGCTGTCATCATTCTGTTATGCAAACTGTCATTTAGTTACTTACATATTAAATAAAAATCCAGAAATGAATTATATAACATATGCTAAACAGCTGCATGTTACTATTAAATTGACAGAGTAAGACACTATACATGTGTGCAAATTGCCACAATGCTAAAGATAAAATTAGAATTCGTATTCAATAGGATTAAAATAGGCCTCATACAGAGGAAGAAAAACGAAATTGTGTGTTTTGTAATCAATAGACTAAAATACAACATGTTACAGCATTTTCCTTAGATACATTGTATTAGACATTAAAAGGCATGCACATCATCTGAGTGAATTTGGTCGTTGCTGAACTAAATACACATTATAGAAAGATAGATTTGACTGCATTGAAATGCCTCAGTTTTTAAATAGACTGTGACATGCTTTTCTTTCAGCACCCGAGAAAAAAGCTTTCCAACAGCTGTGTTTAAACTGACTAACTGAAAAGAAACTGTTTGACACAGCAAATGGGGATTTAACTCTGTCAGGGTATTTCAAATAATAAAGGGGTTTTTTCCTGAGAAAGGCGTGAAAATTCGACGCCTGCTGACAAACAACAGCTGCATAAATAGCATATGGCTATTCCTGATCACGGCCACAGACAGGAATGCTGAGTCAGCGAAATTTTAAGTCAGTGTAAAACTGGTATGAAGGCCTGCATTATTTTAAAAGTTTCAAAAAACCAGTTTCATTATTTTGGATAACAGAGAACAAAATTGAAAGTAGGGATTTCCTTTCTTAATGCCTTTTTTCATAAGTACCTCTGTGGTTCTGATGTTAAATAATAACTGTCCTTTAAAAAGTAGCGCAGACTTTTCATGTTTCAAGTAAGGCTTCTGTGCTTAGGGTTATACATGAATGCGTTTAAATATGATAGGCTACGAATGAAGCTTGCTTTTCAAATGTGGAATCATCAAAATGGTTGGTTTTATTAAAAAAAAAAAAAAATTATATGAAAAAAATATATTATTAAAAATAAATGCTTTAAATTCGTTTTTTCATCTTTATAAAGCCTAATCATCATACTGTGAATTCCTAGCATCAAAGTTGGATTTAAGCAGTGCTGTACCGAAAACAAAAGGAAACTTAAATGTGAAATGTCACTTTACCCAGCCGTACAAACCTCATTTTTATAAGGGTATACCTTATACATTTCTGATTTCCCATTCCTGGGCTATCTAGAGAACACTCTGGGGGTTCCTATTATGCAAAAATATTGTAGGATATTCATTTTTAAGTGCCCCTACCACCAAAGTCGAAATTGAGCTAAATTCACAATTTTACAAGCAGTTCTACCACTCAGGGCAGGTTTCAAACTGATCTCAAGCTAGAGCTGGTACACATGCCAGTATAGAACAAACAGCTGACCTCTGTATTACTAGACTGCACACCACACACTGTACACAAATGAAAATAAGTATACAGAAACCAGCAGACGTTATTATCCTACCTTTAAATTACTGGCAAACAGACCGGACAGGACTGCCTTTCAGCCGTGATTCTCCAGAGTTGCTTTGAATTACAAAAACCGCATGGCAAGCCTTGCACAAAAAAAATGACCAGCTGCTGAACGGGTCAAAGGTCGGAGTTCTGCATTTAGCAACTTAGCAGGGTGAAGGGTAAGGTTTGCTTGGCCACTTCGACCTCTGAAAAGTTTTTGAAAGACGAGATGACAGCGCAGAGAGAGGAATGAGAAGCTTTGCTTCCTATTTTTGGCAAACACACGTTTTGCGCAGTCATATGAAACGAAGGAAAAGCAGCCCTCAGTTGAGCATTGATCTGTCATGTATATAAAAATAATGGTTTTAGTTTAAAGAATACTGTGTAGGGGCTACGATAAGGAGGAAATGGATTTTAGTTTGCATTCATGCGCCCTCATGTTAATCTAGTACAATTGCTGAAGGAATTGGTACATTGGTTACTAACGCTTTCCACAGTACTCAATGTGCTTGTGTTAGGCTGAATCAGAGAATAGCCACTTTCTAAGATATCTCCTACAAGTTTGTTTGTGCCCAGTTGCTACAAATAGGGGTTGAAAGTGTTGACAGAAGTGAAACCTGTTTCAGGTTTTCCTACTGTCAAAATGGGGGAAGGAGGCTAGCTCCTCTACAAATTAAGGGTAGGCAAAATTATGTTTTCTCTCTTCTTTTTCTCACTCTTTCTTGAGTCTGTCTAAGCTGTCTAGGAAATGGCCATGTGACAGTTATTGGCTATTCTGTAATACTGTTTTAAAATTGTTAGAATTAATAAAATGATTAAACATATATACTATGTTACTGCCCATCCTGTATGAAAGAATGAGTAGAACAGATTGATGTTCCCTTATTTGATCTTTAAGGGGAACTGTATAGTGGGGGTTTCTGTTCAAAAATCTCAGGTGGCAACACTATTATTGTTTATGTTATTCTCATGTTCTATACAGTTTTGCAAGGGCATTGCTAGTCTTTTATTAGCTAGTCTGTGTCAATAAGCTGACAGCCCTTATTAGAGCTGGAGATAGGGTTTTTTTCCTTTTGAAAATGATGTTGCATAGTCCAGATCGTGAAAAGTAGAATGCAGGAAAGACGCTCATGTGATCCTTAGCAAACATTTTGAAGGAAAATATTGTTTTATAGGAGTTTGTTTGTCATAACATGTTCTGCTGGAGAAAATGTACCCACTATGTTGAAGTTTAGTTCTTTTTGCAATAAGAATCCCTGTTAAATTAGCAGTTTTAGATTTTCCTGCTGCGCCTATAACATGAGAGCATGGTCCTAAGCATAACATGTAAGAGAAATTATTTTACAAGTGTCTGCAGTCCTGTACAAGTAATGTAAAATCTATGAGTAAAAGTGTAGAACATTTCCTTTTTCTTGAGGGTTCTTCAGATTAGTAATATAGGAATACACCAATGTAAGTATTTGGAGTATGTCTGTATTGTTTTTCTCTTTTCCTCAGAATTTAGTAAATGAACACAGACTTCCTTGGCTGTTTGGGATTGGGTGATGTATTACTCTTGTCAGTTCACCAAAACGTTCCTTTTATACTTGCCAATAGGTCCAGGGTTTTCTACTCTCAGATAGATGAAGTGGTTCTTGGGTGCCTTGCTAATGTATGGGGCGCCCCAAGACTAAGGAAGTATTCTGTTGTTAGATTATTTCTGTGCCTTGTCTAAAGACCTCTTGTTCTGTCCACCAATAGATATTTGCTGCCTTACAACCATTGCCAGAGGGGCCCGGACATCAGATCCAGCCTGGGAGTCAGCACCAGTCCAGCCTACAGTCAAAACAAAAGGAACCAGCACAGGCGTTGCTGGCAACTAGGACCTCAGTGAAGGCAGAAGGACTGGGACGTGAAGTGTGTACCCCTGCCACTGTCTTGGGCGAAAGACGGGGTTACAAATCAGGATGGAGAAATCTTTGTGTGGATCCAGTTTTTGATGCCCAGCTGAGAGAGTCACAGAACGACAAGGACGGCAAGGAGGCTTTTGCTTGAGGTGACCCCCTTTGAAACAAGGGTTGCTTCAGGCCTTTGAGTCCTGGTCCCAAGTGAATGCAAGTCTACGCCTTTGTTTGTTGATCAAGGGATGCCTGAGCATATTGGCTACAATTTGTGGCCCCAACAAAAGAGCAGTGCGCCAGAGGTGCAATACAGGAGTTAGGGAAGGACTTGAGTTTAGGGTACAGGTGCTGTGCCCTTGGTGCCTGTTAGATTAAAGTGAAGAAAACTGGTGCACTGCCTGAGACACTGGACAGGATCATTGAGGGTATTTGCCCTGGGGGGTGATTGCCCTATCCTGAAAGAAAGACTTTTCCTTCTCCGTGATTCTTGAGTTGCGAGTTGTGCAGCTCCACCGTGGGAACAACAAGAGCCTGCCTGTGAGGCTCAAACGGACACAGGGAGAAGACTCCCCTCTGGTTGGTTGTACTACAATTTCCCAAGGACTCTTTTTTTTGTTAGTAATGTACCCCTTTGGTCGTCCCATTTTTGAGGAGGAGCAGCCCTTTGCGGCTCCTTGTCCTAATTCCAATGGCCTTGTGTGGTCCTCCTGGTCCCCCGGAGCCAGGATTGTATTTGTAATAATATGTCTGACTGCATTAATATTTTTTTTAAGAGTAATGTTTATTCTGCACGAGAAAAGTTCATCTGAGCATGTTACTTTACTCTTTCCTTAAGTATATTAATTGATACTTTAGCCATCATAAAAAATACTGAGAAAGTCTATTGAAAATGTTTTTATTAGGTATGTGCTGTTGGCTATTCTGAAATTGAAATAGATAGTCACTGAAATACATCAGAGCCCTGAAACTTAGAATTAGACTAGATGGTTTTGGTATTTGCTTTCTGCTTAGGGTTGGAAAAATATTGAGATTTCTGTTTGAGATAATAGTCATTATTCTCTCTTGCTACCTGTATGACCCAATGCTCTGTTCCCTTTGTACTCCTGCTTATACCTTATATATACCTGCTTAATGAAATGTTTAGAATGTAAATGCCCACCTAGCATAGGATATTGATGAATTTATGAGAAGAAAATGTGCAAAATATTTTCTATGTCTCTACTAGATCATGGGAATGTCTTTAGCTCATGCTAAAAGGATCATCTGTTAAAGATTGCAGGAATCACTGTTAGCATGAGCTGAAAGCCATTTTGTACTTGGCAGCCATTTTAGTTAGCCATGTGCTCGCCATGTGCTTTCTCCCTCTTCCAGAGTCTTGCACATGCTCAGAAAGGCCTAGCTGGTAGAATGCACCTGCTCCTAGTATAGAACTGTCAGGCTATTCTTACTGATGTAAGCAGTTTAGTCTCTCCTCCCACTTTGTGGAGCAAGCAAATTTTGTATACCCATATTAGTCAATAAGCATGCTTATATGTGCTAGGACCTCCCCTTGATTTTATGCTGACTATGTAACAAATGCATATATAAGGACCCTGTTCTCTGCACTCATTAGAATGCCTCCTACAGTGGCCTGCGGGTACCGTAAGACGCAATCTCCCTCATCTGAGGTTATTAAAACATGTTTTTTGATATTACAGCTTCCGTGCCAATCTTTTCTTTGTTGGTCTTAAGGACCAGATGTATCAGTGAACCCCTAAGAAGGTTTTTATTTCTACACCATTACCATTATGCAAACCATCTTTACGTTCAAAATAAGACTTGATGCATCATGGAAGAACCACAACAGGTCCATGGACAAGCCTTCAACCATTAAGAATTTACAAGTTGAGGTTATTACAACATCATCGTCATGAACAGTGATCCACTGGGAGGGGTGTATTATAGCAATACCGAGCCTCTTCTTCATCAGTGAACAATACTGATGATAACTGGTACTGATGCCCAATTCCAGAAAATCCCCAAAACAAAAGGCCCCATTAAATACTTGTTGAAATAAAAAATTGGATGGGAAACACAACAGGTTAAAATATGTCAGCATCCGGTTCAGTATCTATGCCCTCCTCAACGTCTTTCCTCAACATCTGAACATGACAAAGGAGCAAGTTTGCACAAGGATCTCAGTAGGATAATTTGATGGTTATTGGGGTTAAGTATACGATTATGTTGAAAGCTTGGTTGAAAAGACACATGCCAATAAAAAAATGGGTATGGTTCTGATGACAAGGTTATCGACTACCAAAGCCAGATTAATGGAATGGAATGGAATGACTTTTATAGAGCGCATGGCTACCCGGAAGCATCCCAGCGCTACGAATCACTAAGAGAGGGCCGGAGCTCTAAGGAAAGAGCCAGGTCTTGAGCTGTTTCCGGAAGGCTGAATGATTACATTGGCTGCGGAGTTGCAGAGGGAGACTATTCCACAGCTTGGAAGCATTATACAAAAAACGCCTGCCTCCACTTCTGGCCTTCTTGACCCTTGGTACCACTGCAAGATGTAGCTCGTTCGAGCGGAGGTTTCTATTGGCTTTGTAGGGGCGGATCAATGATTCAATAATACGAGGACCATTTCCTCTCAAGGACTTATGGACAATGCATAAGGCCTTGAAATCAATTCTTTCCTTCACTGGCAGCCAGTGGAGCATCTGGAGTGCGGGTTTTGCCGAGCTGTGTTTCTGGGTGCCCGTTAAGAGCCTGGCCGCAGAATTCTGCACCGTTTGCAGTTTAGATACAACATTTTTGGGGGCTCCAAGATAAAGAGCATTCCCCTGGTCTATTCTTGACAGGATGAGAACTTGCACCAAAATTCTTTTTGCCTGGTCGGGGAGTAGCGGCAAAATTTTGCGAATCATCCTTAGCAGGCCAAAGCACAGTCCCGTGGTTTTCCTGGCTTGCACTTTAAACGAAAGCTCTTGGTCCAGCCAAATACCCAGGCTTTTTATTTCAGTTTTTGGGATGGGTACTGGGCCCATACAGGCTGGCCACATAGTGTTGGCTTTGAAGTTTATCTGGTTGCCCAGGAGCATAAACTCAGTTTTGTCACCATTGAGCTTTAAATGGGAAAAGCTCATCCACTTGGTGACTTCCTCCAGGCAGTGGTAAAGATCCGGGAGCAGATGATTAGTCTGAGTCAAAGCCACCACCAGCTGAGCGTCATTGGCATAGGTAATTAATTGAACCCCAAAGGGAAGAACAATCTCCGCCAGTGGGTGCATATAGACGTTAAAAAGAGTTGGGCTCAAAGACGAGCCCTGTGGGACTCCACACTCCAAGGAGACCGGTTTAGATCGAACGTCGCCTGAGAACACGTGAAAACACCTGCCAACCAGAAAAGATTGAAGCCAAGATAGCACTTTCCCGGACACACCTAGGTTCCCAAGCCGGTGTGCCAGTATCTGGTGGTTCACCGTGTCAAAGGCTGCGCTCAGATCGAGGAGTATAATTGCGGCTGTGCCTCCTTGGTCGAGAATCTTCCTTGCTTCTTCCACGACCACCACTAAGGCGGTCTCGGTGCCATGGCCTGGGCGAAAGCCCGTTTGGGTAGGGTGGAGCAAGTTACTGAGTTCCAAGAAGGAAGAAAGGGCCTGGTTGACTATTTCTCTGTAATTTTTCCCATGGTGGGAAGCAGCGAAATGGGGCGATAGTTTCCCATGTCTGCCGGATCCAAGTTTGGTTTTTTCAATAAGGGCTTTACCATAGCTACCTTCCAGTCGGGAGGGACAATCCCTGATGACAGGGATGAGTTGATCAGATTGATCATACTAGGAGCTACTGTGTTGGCTGCCAACTTTAGAATATTAAGCGGTACCGGGTCCAATGGTGAGCCCGATTTGACCTTACTAAGGGTGGTTAAGAATAATTCCTGGGTCAGGGGGGTGAAGATCTCAAAATTGTGTCTCTTTCCACGATTGTCCGTAGCCATAGACTCGGAAGTATCGTTGTCACTTGTTGGGAGCAGTTTCACAATCTTTTGTACCTTTGTAGCAAAGAATTCTGCCAATTCATTACAGCGGTCTCCAGAAGGATCGGCTATCTCTGGGGGGTCTGGGGCTTTAAGAAGTTTTTTTGCGATCAGAAAGGTCTCTCTGACAGAGTGGGCTGCTCCTGAGATCTTTTCCGCATAGAAAGAGGCTTGTGTTCTTTTTACTTCGGCCTTATAGATTAAGACAGTTCTCCTATACTCCTGTTTTTTAGTTACGGAGAAGTCTTTCCTCCATAACCTCTCACTGCGTTTACAGGCTTGTTTTAGAGCCCTCAGTTCCGGGGTGAACCATGAGACATGATTGCCGCCTGGTTTCTTCTTGATAAGTTTTTTAGGGAGGACTACATTAAGTGAATCCTCAATCCAGTGAGTAAACTTCTGATAGTCTGGAATGGGGTTGGATTCCAATGTCGGTACCGTATTTTCCATTACCTGGATCCACTCTTCCAGCGGGAGTTTGGACCAGAATTTTTAATCGAAATTGAGGCCCAGCCCTATACCAATAAAGAGAAGATTTACATTAAAAAGGATAAATGCCACTTTTATATTCTCAAAGAAGGGGACTATGGCTTAGACATAGCCGGTATAGCACAGTACTGTTCCTGAGGCTTCTGAGTTGACCCAGAGAAGGAAGATGTGCTACTGGCTAGATGCCTGCCATCTTGAAGAATCCCAACATCTTACTACAATACATGATAGCAGTTTCATGGGCATCCTGATGAGTTGTTACTTTCCCTTTGACCACACTCAGACAAATAGTAATAAATATGGAAGGAAACATGATTATGAACAATACGTTAGGTGACTGACCACTAATAATGGTATCAGTAAATGCCTCTAATGTATGGCAGGAGCATTTTTTGACCTGGTCATACCTGTCACATCTGACATTTCTCAACTGAAAACAAGTCTATTGGGATATTTCAATCTCAGGAAACATCAAAGACTATCCATCTTCATAGGGAACTATGTACAGCTGTTACATGCCTTTGCTATTATTCGACTTATCATAGAGCCTTGGTTGACTTATGGTTGACCTACCAGGAATCGGTGGCCTTCAGAAATAAATAAGGATGAATCAGAAATCTTCAACATTGTCCTTCTAAAAAAGAGGTGCCGAAGATTGAAAGACTATACTAAAACTAGTAAATACCTGAGAATAGACTAACATCTAATTACCATGACCTGTAGGGTTTAACGTCCCTTGACTCTTTGGGGACCTGAAAAGGGATAAGGGGAAATGGCAAAAATTACTCAACTTCCAGACTATGCAGGATAGCTACCTTTGAAATGATTCACTTCCCTAAATTATTGTATACTTTTCAGATTGTACCACTCTGGGCCGTGGTAGAGGTGCTCAAGCAAACGCAGAATGGAATATACAGGTAAACATTGGCTGGGAAAAAAGCATTGCTTCTCCCAAAGTATTGATACAGCCAAAAAGTACTATCTTTAGGACTATCTTCAGGACAGGGTAAGAATATAATTGAAAGAAAGAAATCAAAAGCACCAAGTAGTGGTGCTTCATCATCCACGTTTTATCAGGGACCCCACTCTGGGAAGCATGTTGGAACCTTAACTCTTACAGTCTAGTAACACTTTACAGAATACATGTAACAAGAATTTGCTGATTCCTAGGTTAGGATCAGGAAAGAGGAGATGACTGAATCATATCCTTTTCCATTCATGACTAACATTCGGAAATGAGGTTTATTTCTGGGAAAAAAGGTTTCATGGTTTAGGCTCTGCACTAGAGGGTTTTCCTAAAACTAGGGATACACTTGACAAGGGCAACATTGAAACCTTTAAGCAGTGTGAAATGAATGTTGAATGAATGTTGAGTCTAAGTCCTTTGTCCTTGTGGCAGGTCCTAGAAAGAAGAAACAACCAAGATTGCTCATACAAGGAAGAAGGCTGGAGGTGTGGATACTTTTTCCTACCTAGAAGTTTTATTTGATAGCAGAAATTCATGGCAAAATAAGGTGGCTTATAGAGGGTTTTTAATGGAAAAGAGTATTTGGGCCATTTTTAGTTTGATAAAAAAGCTTGGATCCAAGCCAATAGACACAATAAAGAATATTTATGAGGCTTAAACAATATCTGTTGTCACCTATGGGGCAGCCATCTGAGGCACGATTGACATGTCAATTTTACAACGAATAGAGGACAGCTTCCTGAAAAGGTTGGTGGGTGTCCCACAATCATGCTCCACTTATAACTGCCACTCTGAGTTAGATGTGCCATATATCTCTGGTACGGTTCGCATTACACCAATACTAATATGGCACTCAGTTTGGAGAAAGGAATCTCTAAATCAAACTAAAGATATTGTGAAGGATTGCTAAAGGTTGGATGGTATGAGTAAGATAAAATGGCTCCAGTATATTAAGTCCAACCTTCAGTCAATCGGCCTATACAAACTTTTTGAGGACCCCAACACATGTTTAACTATTTCAAGGAAGGAACTGAAGGCCCAATTATTAGATAAACTGGGAAGAGGCAGTTGAATGCATACAATATTATTTAGTCCCTAGCATAGATAAAACTATGAGCTCTTAATTATCCTTTGTTATGAACCTCCAACATAGATATGTATTACTGAGGTTTCGATTGAAATATATTCCACTTATGCTAGGTTATCCATCCAACATTTATTTGACCGATGCTCTCCCTGTCTGTCCGTGTGATGCACGATCTCCCCAATGTGACCTTCATTTTATATTTTTCTGAAAGTTGTATATTGAGGAAATAAATAGGTACATCGTACCACTTGTGCGGAGACTTAATTTTAAACAATGTCGACCAGCTCTTTATTATCTTCAATCGTTACCTGACCCTTTTACATGTTTTTGCATGGCCTTGTTTCTGTGGGCTGCTTTAAAAAAGAGGAGAACTTGTTTGTAGTTTTTAACATAAGGAAGTAAAGGGATATGGAGATTTAATTGTGCATGCAAACATCAATTAATGAACTGCTCCCTTTTCTAGAGTTCATGTATTTTACTATTTTAAACTTTTATTCGTATTTGACTATGAATTTTATACAATTATGCGCATTTAACTGATAATAAATGTTGAACTTGTGGTACAGGAAAGATTCTTCTACACTCAAATAAGACACTGGTCACTGAGCGTAGAATTGAACAGCAAGTGGGCGAGACAGGTAAAAATAATAACATGTTCCTACCAAGAGTCATTGTCAAATGTTTTGTAAATTCAAATAGATAAAGTTGACAGAACATGTGTTGGCTCGTTTTGGCTCATCTATAAGTAGCAGCTATGGAATGGACGCTCTGTTAAAAATGCAGTATGTTACTGCACCCTCCTCAAGAAAATGAGCAACACTAAGCCAAGCAATTTTTAGGTGGCTATGGGAACAGGAGACTTGACACACATACTTAGTGGACATCCACAATGTCTAAATTTTGTGAGGAAGTCTTAGACAAGCACAACATGGATCTGGGAGGGAAGACAGATACAGATCTGAGCCAAGTGTAGCTGGGATTTCCAGCTGCTGATACACAATCGATGGGCACACCATAAGGTAGGCCTAAACACACATGCTGCTTGCAGGGAGGCAGCTTCTGTTCGCATGGCGGATGACTTCCGCCTGTGTGGATTAATATTGAAGGATTTGGAGCCCTCAGGTAAAAGGGAAACTCTATGTGCATTGCCAGACACTCTGGAGGTATTTCTGCCCAATTGTTCCCCTCACTGGCATAACCACTCAGAGTTCTGAGGGTGATGATGGCGGTACCTCAATCTCCGAGAGTGTTCGATCTGAAACTGCATAATGAAGGTTGAATCACTCGGTGAGGGGAGCGCAGCCAGACATGTTGTAGACTTAGGACTATTAGTAAAGCATAGTGTTCGTTGAAGACGACACGTGTCCTGGAGAGGGTACAGTTTTCTCCCTTGTGAAAGGGAATTATTGTGTGAAGTTCACTCAAAGTTGAAGGGAAGCAAGAACTGTGAATGCCTCCTCCAGCCTGCAGGCCGGACACCTGCCGGTAAGGGCTGCCAATGCTCCATTCTATAGGACCAGCAAATCGTGACATATCATTCAGGTGTACCAAATATAGTTGGTTAACACGATGGCTGGGTCAGAATCCCGCGCGGGAGTTGACTTTGCCTATAAATACATATTTCAGAGTTTAAGTGGACACGTTGGTCAGAAGAGAAGATGCCAACTTTGCCACCAGACAGAAAGGAAAGGTGTGATACAGATTACTTTACCTGAGGGGAAAAAAGAAAAAAGTTGTCTTGGTTGGCTTGGCTGCTCTAGAATGAAATATAGTGGAGGGGCTGGAGTACCATAGAGGGAAGAATAGGAAAATGCAGCAGATGTGAGGGGTAGTCTTTCATGTTCCCTGCTCACCAAATATGTGCAGACGCAGTTTGGCACGGCTACAGTCAGAGCACAGAATGGCGCTTTCTCGTGCACATCTGGAAGCTATTAGGCAGGGTTTAGAGTTCAAATGCTTTCTGCCTCAGCTGCTTTCAGACATACCTTTTCGTGCAGGCACTGAACGTGGGACGTTCAAAGGCACAGACTAATTAACAGGGTGGTCGCAGTGTGGCTCACTCCCCCCTTTCACAGAGGAGGCGTGTAAAGGCAGGGGAGGAGGGGTGTATTTTTGCTGCGGTGGTCACCATGAGCAATATGAATCATAATAATAATAAAGCAAGAAAAGAGGGACGAGAAGAAGGGAGGGGAGGGGAGGGGAGGGGAGAGAGCGAAGAAACGGACACCGCCGCGGAAGGAATCCTGGCCTGTCACCAAGAACAAAATGTGCTTGGGTGGAATCCAGCCCTGTGGTTAACTGGAGTGCAAAACTGCAGCGCGAGCCGCCGAAGGGAGCCCCTCCCTGTTCACACAGCAGCACGCGAGGGTCGCGGCAGCAGGGCCTTTCGAATCCTCTCACAGAGAGAGCGCACATTGTTTTCCTCTTTTTTTCTAACAATCATGCTAAACAGCCTAATTTATGGCCCGCGAGATATGCCTTGTGTAAAACTCATGTGTAACTGGTGCTCATGTAAAGCGCTCAATACCTTTCGGTCGAGTTCGCGCTATATAAAACTGCAAAAAAAAGACCCCAAAAAACTCATGAACGTTAAATTATGCGAGGCCCACACTGTACACCACCATGGACCACTGCTATGAGAAATATGGGCCCCATGGAAGGATCTTACTTGCAGGGGGCACGCATTCCTCCTGGCAGTGCATGCTGGACTTTCTGGAGGTCTGCTTCAAAAGCCCCAGAGCAGTGTTTGGAATCGGGCAGAGCACAGTAAACCGTAGTTGAAATCTCCGGAAAACAGATATAGGCCATCCTTCAGTGATGGGAATTCCACCAGGATTTATTTTAAAGTTAAACAACCACGAAAACCGTGAAAACAAAAGTTGCCGGAGAAAACCCTTGCGAGAGAAACATTTGTTAAACAATTTATAGGAAGATGTAGTTCTATTTAACGATACATAATGTAAATGGAAAATTTGAAAATAATCTGCTGTTATTAATATTTAGCACCGTGACACGTTTTTCCTTCAGCTTGAAGATGCATCTTAGCTCAAACGTGGTCTTGGTCTCCCCTCCCCATCAATGCATATGATAAGTTTCAGGGATAAAAGCCCCCCTTTACCCGCCCTTTACCCCTGCCGTTGCTTCTAAAAAGACCTCGCCGCTAGTGAATATGGTGCACACCATTTTTAGAGATTTGTTTATGCACCATAAATCTGAAATTAGGGAGGGGTTTGAAGATAGTAACACCCTTTTCAATGACATCCCAAACCACAACAAAATCATGTGAGAATTCACCCGAGGCACAGTCTCTGGGAGCACGTGTGTAACTGCATACTTTAATACCAGTTTTGTTGGCAAAAGACAGCACCACACTTCATCACTCATAAAGGCGGATACACACTGCTATTAACGTGGAGATAAATTGAACTCCGGTTCTTTCTTTAACACAGTAATTTCTCTGATTCAGAAAAAGCATCTTTTGATTGAAAGATGAATAACATTTTGACAACTGTCTTCTGAAAGAGAGATAACAAAAGCACTGACTCAGATCGAGTCGCTGATTATCGCTTTTTAGAATTGGACAAATGCATTCTGGGGAATCTACCCCAGAATTCCACAAAATGTCACAAATACTACAGACTAATCAACAAAATATGTTTCTTCCTCATCGCAGTTTGATCATGGGATGGGTCTGCAGTGGTGCAGAGCTTGCGAAATGTTGAATCTCCAGGATATCTTACACCTCATGGTTCAAAGTGGAGCCTACCTCTGAATTATGAAGGGATTGCATATGAAATGCACAGGATTTGCACATGCAATGCACAGAATTTGCACATAAATAATTGCACAGAATTCTATGACATTGTACCCAATTTGAGAATGGCTACTGGTGTTTTGCTGCCATATCCTTCTGTAGTCCATCTGATTCAGTTGATTACTAAGATCTAGTAATCAACTGCTTCTATGTTCCCGGCGAATCCACACAGACAAATATGGTGGCCAAGCCCTTTTTTCTCACCTTGGACTGTACCACTGAAACAAGCTTCGCTTGTGCATCCGTACATGCACTAGCCTGTCTGGTTCAAAAACACCTTAAAACCTGGTTGTTTTAATGCTGCTCTCAAATCATCTTCCTGCGATTCACAGCGCCGAGATATCCCTTCTGGGATGAGTCACACGCTATAGTAAGACTCATAGAACATAACATCTACCCTGTTCTATCAAACACATTTAAGCTGTGTATGAAGACAACCTAGTTTTTGTGTGACTTGTAATCCTCATAAATGTTCGGCATCTCTGAATCTATTTTCCATTGGATTCACCTTTGCTTGAAGATTTTCCACGATATAAACTCCTATAATATGGTCCTGGATGCCTGGAGTGCCTTTGTTGATGAGCCAGAGAATCATTCTTGGAATATTTCAAATAAGAAGCAGCACTCTGAATTGCATTCTGGAAATCTTTTGACTGAATTTCGCTTTTGATGATGAAGTAGACAAGATAATGAATAGTTATAGCACCTTCAATCAGCAGAGTACCACATATTCACCTGTTTAGACACATATATTTAATTCTTATTCCATTATTTATAGCGAATAGCGTCTGGCACTAGAACCCTTTAGTAGGTATAGGTATTATTCTAGTGGAAGCAAGTTTAGAAGGTGTGAGAAACTCCATTCATCCAAGAGTCAAGACTCTTTTAGAACTAAATAAAGAAGCAAAAGAAAAATGCACACTGTGGACAACTACAGGACTGGACATTTATTGATTTTAGGTGCTCAGGAAATTGTGTATTTATTTTCAGGTCTAGGGGAGCTGTCCGGTTACTAATTTTAAGTCTGCATAGAATATGATTAGTATCATATGGGAGACCTTAATTATCACTATTGGACATGGCCAGAATGTGTTCTGTTTAGGTTAAAGACAGGAGCCCTATAATGTGTTTATAGTAAAAAGTAAAGGTGCATGTGGTTGCTTTTATTGCTTGAATGTTAACACCCTGCTTTTACAAAATTCCAACAATTAAAATAGCAAACGTTGTAGCGTTGATTAACCCTCCCAAAGAAACCCGCAAGGTATAAGTTTGGCACTGTGAAAAATCGTACCAGAACCCTGTACTTCCTTAGGAGGGAGTTTGTATTGTCTTGTAAACAATAGTATTGTATATATACAATTGTGTATGTAGTATTTAGTTGTAGTTGTTTTCAAGTACTTTTTATTTTCTAAATTGAAAGTTTGGGCTAGATATTGATTTATTGTTACTGGTGTGCATTGCTGAGTTCTGAGGTTTTATCCAGTAGCACCCTCCAATCAATCAGTAGAATTGTAAGCGCGCTACTCACCCGTGAGGGTCTCAAGGCGCTGGGGGGGAGGATCCGCTGGTTTGTTTAGCGTTGCACTTTTCAGCCTCATTAAGTTTCGAATCAAGTGCTTAAAGGGGTACCCGTTTCCAGTTTGAAGTCTTACAGTGTGCAGACCCCAGTAAACCTGGGGCGGTATTGTACAATCTGTCCAGGTGGCGCTATGTGCGTTTGCGCCCACTTTGCGTGCCCCCGGGGCACCTTGGTGTTACAGAAGGGGCTGTGGCCTCTTCTGTAATAACGATAGCGCTGGCACACATAAAGCATCAGTGCTATCATCAGAGGGCATTCTCTCATTTGCATGGGGGCGTGCCCCATGCAAATGAGGGAATCCCTTTGCCTATGCACTCGTGGCGTATTACAGACGCTAGAAATTTGGTGTAGACCATGCACTTCACATTAATTATAATTGGACCAGTGATAAATGAAATTGTTGTGATCTGTGTGCTGTACCTCCGTTAGTGTTTACCTTACACTGTAGTTACAAGAAAAACTGAGGCCAACAGTGATAAACGAAATTGTTGTGATCCTTGTGCTGTACCTCTCTTACCGAATGAGAGAGAAGCAAGGACAGAATTTTAACTGTGTTGAAAAAAGTATCTTATGTCAACTATCCAGAAATTCACAAATTACATTCCAGAAGGCAGACAAGGGTGGCACTCTAGTGATGATGGACACAACATTCTATGTGAATAAAGTGGACGAACATGTTAAAGATACTTCAGTGTACATGCCTTTAGACGCTGATCCTACAGCAGAAATTTCCAAATTACTGCAAACTATTCTTGACAAGGCTTTTGATATGGATTGGATAAACTAGAATACTAAAAGATACTTAATGACACAACATCCACGTAGGCGTAGACTGTATATGCTTCCCAAAATCCGTAAAAATAGACAGGATCCACCATTCCGAACCATTGTGTCTGGATGTGGATCACTGTTTGAACCTGCCGGCAGATTTATTGATGCTTTTTTACAACCGTTTGTTCAGTCATGGCACACATATATTCAAGATACTTCGGATTTCCTACGAAAACTTGAAAGTATGACAGAGAAAGATTCAAGAAATTGGATACTATGTACCATCGACGTTGTTTCCTTGTACACATCCATTGCTCACTCTGAGGAGTTAGAAGCAATAGAGTGGAGTTTACTGAAACAGGATTCCATTGGCACTAACTCATTTTTTTACTTGAACTACTACATTTCTGTCTCCACCACAGTTATTTCATATGGAACAACAAGTTTTTCTTACAGTTAAGCAGAACTTCTATGGGGTTTTCGGAGCCCCAACATATGCCAACACCTTTATGGCCAAATTCGAAGAAGAAAACATCTTTGAGCAAGAAAATTGGACAGAAGGTTTACTCTTTTTTTGTCGTTATATTGACGACATGTTTCTAATTTGGAAGGGTTCTGAAAAGCTCTTGAGGGAAATATTCACCAGCTGAACACCATAAATCCAAGAATACAATTCACTTACTCTACGAGTAAGAGAGCGGTATCTTTTTTGGATGTCTTGATAGAAATAAATGACAATGGAATCCAAACAAGTTTATACAAAAAAACAATGGATAGAAATAGTGCACTTCTATTTCAAAGTTTTCATCCTCAAACTCTGATTATGAATTTACCCTATTCACAGTTCTTAAGGGTAAGGAGGTTGGTCTCTAACCCAGAAGTGTGTAAAACAACTATAGAGGATTTCAAAGTCAACTACATTCAGAGAGGTTATCCAAAGGACCTACTGGATTCAGCAGCTCAAAAAGCACTATCTCAAGAGCAAAGACAGCTACTGCAAAAAAGCTAAAAGGAGTCGCAAAGGATGGTATTTGTATCCAAATATTGTACTACATCTAAAAACATCCACAATATTATCAACAGATGGGAATTGCTCCAACAAGAACCGGATTTCCAAAATTTATTCTCTCAACGTCTCCTGTTTGCATACACAAGATCAAGGAATATCAAAGAACTACTATCTAGCAAATCTTCCCCTAAACAAACACTACACATAGGAATGCGGAAATGTCATAATTGTACTCACTGTAACAATGTAATCACAGGATGTACACTATTACATCCACGAACAGGTGAAAACATCCAGTTACTTTACAATGGAGACTGTAATTTGAGTAGTGTCATTTACTCAATTAAATGCCCGTGTGGGATGCTATATATTGGCAAAACCGAGAGGAAACTCAAAATTCGCATTTCTGAACACAAGAGCAGAATACACAACAAGAGTACTACTTCTTGTTTGGCTCTACACTGGGAGGAATGGCGACACACTATTGCTCAACTAAAGTTTCAAATCATTGAGCTGGGTTCCTCTAATACTGGAACAGACATGAATAAACGCCTATTACAACGTGAGACATATTGGATTAAACGTCTAGATACCTTGAAACCCAGGGGTCCTAATGATAGGGTAGAAATTAGCTGTTTTCTCTAGATTCTGTCACATTCTAATCTACATTTTTCGACACATCAGTATAAACTCACATTAAACCAAAAACAGGGGGAGTCAACGGATTATTCGTTTTGACTCCATATTAAGTACATGTGTATCCTCTCATGCATCTTAGCTTTGTAGGTAACCAACTAGCAATGCAACATCAAGAGTAGTTATAGTTCGACAGTATGACTGTTTCACGGACGGACAAACTTGATACACGCACATATTCCTTTATTATGAGATATGATCGAGTTGCTTTAGGATTATAAATTCTGCTCTACTGGATGTTCGTTAATGGTGATGCAGAGTGCTCTCGGCTATGAATGTTGGCTACTCCACTGAGGGGCAATTTTTATACCAGGCAGCTATTTTTTGTTACTAACTCTCTTTCAATATACAGAGGTTATGTAGCTATTCCTCTTTAATTGGGATAGTGATAGTATTCAGATTTATTGGTAAATACCCTGACATGAATTTGATCAAGATCATTATGAAGACTTCGTTGTGTTAAACTGTGGGGCTTAGTTATCGAAGTTTGCGTTAGGAACACTGTGGTTGCCATTATAGTACAATCTCAACACTCCAAGATGGTGCTTATCTCACATGAACACCTTATTGATCACGTGTCTGTGTCAAATGATGTTCGCGAAGACTTTTGAATTCCGCGCCGGCGGGTAGACGGCATCGAGCATGGGTGGATTTATACAGGTTGGCACTCGTTTTTTTCTTTAAGGTGAGTTTAAGATTACACAAAGTTGAACTTGATGGGTCGATTTCGAGTCTACGGGGGCAATTTAACGTTCATAGTCTCCTATGGTATATTTTCAACATTCCAAGATGGCACTTATCTTATGCAGTCACATGATCACTTTTTTGATCATGTGTCTGGGTCACATGATGTTCGCGTAGACTTTGAATTCAGCATCGGCGGTCAGACGGCACTAAGCATGGTGGGATCTATACAGGTCGGCACTCGGGTCCTTTACGGTGAGTTTAAGGTCACACAAAGTGGAATTTGATGGGTTGATTTTGAGTCTACGGGGGCTTTTTTAAGGCTCATGGTCTCTTCTCTTTCTAAACAGCGATCGGTTGCTGCTGGTTTGAATACGAGGTAGGAGTGAGGCTCTTGAGCACTCATGTTTATTGCAAACAATATGGGTTTGTTTGGTAACGATTACATTATTTTTTCTTGGCAGTTGCATCTCGATCTTGCTTAGATTGGAAGGTATCTTGATTTGCATAAATGATCGTCAGCGTCAGTTTGTTTCTGGATGGGTTAGCTAGATGGATGTCTTATGTTTATATTTCTCCAGTAATCGGTTGCACCATCAGATCGGTTTGGGATTTATGATATACAAGTTATTGTCATCAACCTTCGTGGCATGTGAGTAGTGTTTGGAAGGTGTAAGGTTGGAAATCACTCTATCCCACGCACACTGGACATGGTGGACTAAGAGGAATTGTGTTTATTCACCTTATTTACACCAGTCACTAAGAAAAAAGCTATCTCTTGGGTTATTATGATATTATTTCAGTAGTGTTGATTATACATGGGTTGTCATACCATGAATGTACATATATTTGTATTCTTTCAGATATGCCCCTGATGAAGGGACGTCAGTCCCGAAATGCATTGGGCTGCCATTGAGCTTTGTTTATTTCAACATTATGAATGTTTAATTGTTCATTGATTAACAAGTATGACGTGCAATGTAAGCAACAATTTTGTAATATACACAATTTTCTTGATTGAAAAAACTCAGATTCGCATTAAAAATAATGTGATAAATGTTATAATATTTGGTTCTGTATTTGTGCTAAAATTTGCATATATTGTTAGTAGTGTGTACCTCTGTCCATACAGCCGGCTGGCTGATGGCCTCAGTTTTTCTTTTTCGTATTACAGACGCTGGCACAGAGGTAAAGAAGCTCTCAGGAGGCACACTGACCATGCGCCAACTAAAAGGTGTCGCACTGTCAGTGCACCCCCTGATTGCAGCCCTCTGGAGCGGAGAAAGAGGGTCCTGTGGCCGCCCCAGACATCCCCTTGCAGGCGAGTACAGTCACTGACTGCACCCGCCTGTAAGGGGATCTCTAATCCCCTTTAAAAGTGCAGGTGGGTTGCCGCCTGCACTATGAAAACACGGAGTGGCTTTAAAGCAGCCACTCTGTTTTTCACATGAATGAGTTGCCCCCAGGGCAGAGCGAGTTCGCGACTGCCCTAGGGGCAGTGCATTCACAATAATGTGGTGCATTTTCCTATATTGTGCTGGGCGCACCTTTTGAAAGGTGCGCCCAGCACAATCCAGGAAAATGCGCCACATGTATAATAGAGCCCCTGAGGTACATGGCTCCTATTGATACCATTAGGGTCTTGTAACCCTCGATTGTCCAGAGATATTCCAAAGCAGCTTTCTCACAGTGTTCATATGTAGTGGTGGGTGCAAGAGAGCAAGGCTGAACATCAGCCAAACTTCTATCAGAGTTACATTACACCGGGCTACAAAATGCTATGCTTTCAAAACTATGAAAATTAAATTGTGCAAACAAGGTACGCATTTCCTGATTTCAGATCCTGCCTCAGAAGATAGATATCTGTTATGGTCTCTGAAGGCAGCTGTTTTTATCCACCCACAAAGACAAATTGTTACAGATTTTCAGACACTGGAAAGATAGGAAAAAAGTCATAGACAAAAATGATGATTCAGACATGGTAGAACATGGTGGGATGAGAAATTCCGTTCACAGAGATTGGCATCCATGACTGTGTTTGAAGATTGCTTCCTAGAGTGTTTTGTGCCAACTGGCCTGTGCAACGCTTTATATGATGTTGTTATTTTGGTGAATGATTGTCTTGCACATCAATCTATTATTGATTATCATGTTGAAAAGTAAACCCATTGTGATGAGCAGCTGAGTGTTCATTCACTTTCACAAAATATTCACTGTGCTGAAACTGGCCAGAAGAAATATCTCAAAACTAACTATTTAACCCCTTCTATGCTCATGACGGAATAGTTCCGTCATGAGCATAAGTGTCAGTGTGCTCATGACGGAACCATTCTGTCATGAGCACACTTTAAAAAAATCCCTCTGCTGTAAACAGCAGAGGGATTTCCCTTTTTTTTTTTTGCTTTGGGAGGTGGGGAAGAGCTTCCTCAACCTCCCAAAGTATGATTTGTGTTTTCATTGTAATGACGATCGCGCGCATGGCGCGCTGTCACCATTACAATGAAAACGAAACTGAAACTTAGTTTCAGTTTCACAGTTTCGGTGCGTGTGGGGCAATCTCAGCCCCCGAGCACCGAAAAACCTGGGAGAGGTATCGTTAGAAAGGGGAGAATCTCCCCTTTCCAATGGTACCCTTCCATAGTGGATCCCTGCTTGGGGATCACCCACTAGCCACCAGGTAGGGGGGAGCGGCCCCTTGGGCAAGGTCCTTTCCTCCGCCCTATAAAATTATGCCAGACAGCCTTTCTGCCCCCCCTCGGGGGCAGATGTGGGCAGTAGCCCCCAATCTGCCCCCCTGGGGGGGGAGCAGAAAGCACCCTAGGCGCCAGGGATTTGTTTTTATATGCCAGGGGTGGGGGCTGCCCAGAATGGGCATGCCAATGTCCCCACCCTACCCCCAAAAGAAGGCATAAGACCTTCTGCCCCCGCCAGGAGGCAGATGGGGGCAATAGCCCCTGATCTGCCCCCCGGGGGGCAGAAAGCACACTAGGCCCCAGGGATTTTTTTATTTTATATATACGTAGAGGTGGGGGCTTCCCTTATCTGCCCCCGGGGGGCAAAGCCCCCTAGTCACCAGGGAATTAATTCCGTCAAAGTTCGGGGTGGGGGCTGCCCAGAATGGGCAAGCCAATGCCCCCACCCCCCAAAAAAAATGCCAGTCTTTCTGCCACCCCAGGAGGCAGATGGGGGCAGAAAGCCCAGAAGGCACTAGGGATTATTTTTTTAAAATACGTATGGGTGTGGGCTGCCCAGGATGGGCATGCCAATGCCCCCAACACCCCCCCAAAAATTCCACAGTCTTTCTGCCCCCCCAGGAGATATATGGGGCAGTAGACCCTGATCTGCCCCCAGGGGGAGTCAGAGAGCCCACTAGGCGCCAGCAATTATGCTGGCTTATTTTTATGCTTGGGGATGGGGGCTGCCCAGAATGGGCATACCAATGCCTCCAGGCTGCCGAGAATGGGCATACCAATGCCCCCACCCCCAAACAAATAACAACAGTCTTTCTGCCCGCGTTGGGGGCATATCGGGGCAGCCCCCCCGATTAACCCCCCAGGGCAGCAGAAAGCCCACTAGGCACGGACTTGTTTTTAGCAATGTGCCTACCTGTGGATTTTGGGCCCTAGCGCAGCCGGCACCTTGGGAAACCTAGCAAACCTGTACATTTTTGAAAACTAGACACCAAGGGGAATCCAGGATGGGGTGACTTGTGTGCCTCTCACCAGTTTCTGTTTCCCAGAATCCCTTGCAAACCTCAAACTTAGTTTAAAAAAAATCACATTTTGCTCACATTTCTGTGATGGAAAGTTCTGGGATCTACGTGGATCCACAAAATTCCACACACCGCGCATTCCCCAAAGGCTTCCAATAAAAACGGTACCTCACTTGTGTGGGTAGGCCTAGTTCCAGCGACAGGAAACGGCCCAGAACGCAACGTGGACACACCACATTTTTACAGTGAAAACTGACCCTTTTTTTGCAAAGTGCCTAGCTGTAGATTTTGAACCCTAGCTCTGCCGGCACCTAGGGAAACCTAGCAAACCTATACATTTCTGAAAACTAGACACCCAGGGAAATCCAGGATGGGGTGACTTGTCTGGCTCTCACCAGGTTCTGTTACCCAGAATCCCTTGCAAACCTCAAACTATATAAAAAAAAAACACATTTTCCTCACATTTCTGTGATGGAAAGTTCTGGAATCTGCGTGGATCCAACAAATTTCCTACCACCCAGCGTTCCCCCAGGTATCTCGATAAAAATGGTACCTCACTCGCTTGGGTGGGTCGAGTACCCGCGACAGGCAAGGGCCCAAAACGTATTGAGGAGACATTAAAATTACCTATCACAAAACAACCTGGTTTTGCAAGGGTGGCCCCCTTGCAAAACCAGGTTGTTTTGTGATAGGTAATTTTGATGTCTCCTCAATACGTTTTGGGCCCTTGCCTGTCACGGGGACTGGACCCACCCACGCGAGTGAGGTACCATTTTTATCAGGAGACCTGGGGGAACGCTGGGTGGTAGTAAATTTGTGAATCCATGGAGATTCCAGAACTTTCCCACACAGAAATTTGAGAAAAATTTGATTTTTTCAGCTAAATGTGAGGTTTGCAGGGGATTCTGGGTAGGAAAATGTTGGGACGTCCACACAAGCCATACATCGCTGGACTCCCCCGGATGTCTAGTTTTCAGAAATGTGTGGGTTTGGTAGGCTTTCCAAGATGGTCGCCGAGCCCGGGGCCTAAAACCGAGGTGACCCCCCTTGCAAGACCAGGTTGTTTTGTGATAGGTAATTTTGATGTCTCCTCAATACGTTTTGGGCCCTTGCCTGTCACGGGTACTTGACCCACCCATGCGAGTGAGGTACCATTTTTCTCGGAAGACTTTGGGGAATGCGGGGTGGGTGGAATTTTGTGGATCCACGCAGATTCCAGAACTTTCCACCACAGAAATGTGAGGAAAATGTGTTTTTTTTACCAAAGTTTGAGGTTTGCAAGGAATTTTGGGTAACAGAACCTGGTGAGAGCCAGACAAGTCACCCCATCCTGGATTCCCCTGGGTGTCTAGTTTTCAAAAATGTATACGTTTTCTAGGTTTCCTTAGGTGCCGGCAGAGCTAGGGTTCAAAATCTATAGCTAGGCACTTTGCAAAAAATGGGTCAGATTTCACTGTGAAAATGTGGTGTGTCAACGTTGCGTTTTGGGCCATTTCCTGTTGCGGGCACTAGGCCTACCCACACAAGTGAGGTACCATTTTTCTCTGAAGACTTTGGGGAATGATGGGTGGTTGGAATGTTTTGGATCCACACAGATTCCAGAACTTTCCACCACAGAAATGTGAGGAAAATGTGTTTTTTTTTACAAAGTTTGAGGTTTGCAAGGGATTCTGGGTAACAGAACCTGGTGAGAGCCAAACAAGTCACCCCATCCTGGTTTCCCCTGGGTGTCTAGTTTTCAAAAATGTATAGGTTTGCTAGGTTTCCCTAGGTGCCGGCAGAGCTAGGGTTTAAATCTACTGCTAGGCACTTTGCAAAAAAAGGGTCAGTTTTCACTGTGAAAATGTGGTGTGTCCACGTTGCGTTTTGGGCCGTTTCCTGTCACGGGCTCTAGGCCTACCCACACAAGTGCAGTACCTTTTTTCTCTGAAGACTTTGGGGTATGCAGCGTGGTTGGAATTTTGTGGATCCACGCAGATTCCAGAACTTTCCACCACAGAAATGTGAGGAAAATGTGGTTTTTAAAAAAAAAGTTTGACGTTTGCAAGGGATTCTGGGTAACAAAACCTGGTGGGAGCCAGACAAGTCACCCCATCGTAGATTCCCCTGGGTGTCTTGTTTTCAAATATGTATAGGTTTGCTAGGTTTCCCTAGGTGCCGGCAGAGCTAGGGTTCAAAGTCTACAGCTAGGCACTTTGCAAAAAGGGTCAGTTTTCACTGTGAAAATGTGGTGTGTCCACGTTGCGTTTTGGGCCGTTTCCTGTCACGGGCTCTAGGCCTACCCACACAAGTCAGGTACCATTTTACTTGAAAGACTTTGGGGAATGCGGAGTGGTTGGAATTTTTTGGATCCACGCAGATTCCAGAACTTTCCACTACAGAAATGTGAGGAAAATGTGTTTTTTTAACAAAGTTTGAGGTTTGCAAGGGATTCTGGGTAACTGAACCTGGTGGGAGCCAGACAAGTCACCCTATCCTAGATTCCCTGGGTGTGTAGTTTTAAAATATGTATAGGTTTGCTAGGTTTCCTAGGTGCCGGCAGAGGTAGGGTTCAAAATCTAGAGCTAGGCACTTTGCAAAAAAAGAGTCAGATTTCCCTGTGAAAATGTGGTGTCCACGTTGCGTTTTGGGCCATTTCCTGTCACGGGCACTAGGCCTACCTACACAAACGAGGTACCATTTTTCTCTGAAGACTTTGGGGAATGCGGGGTGGTTGGAATTTTTTGATCCCCGCAGATTCCAGAACTTTCGACCACAGAAATGTGAGGAAATGTAGTTTTTTTGACAAAGTTTGAGGTTTGCAAGGGATTCTGGGTAACAGAACCTGGTGAGAGCCAGACAAGTCACCCCATCCTGGTTTCCCCTGGGTGTTGAGTTTTCAAAAATGTATAGGTTTGCTAGGTTTCCCTAGGTGCCGGCAGAGCTAGGGTTTAAATCTACTGCTAGGCACTTTGCAAAAAAAGGGTCAGTTTTCACTGTGAAAATGTGGTGTGTCCACGTTGCGTTTTGGGCCGTTTCCTGTCACGGGCTCTAGGCCTACCCACACAAGTGCAGTACCTTTTTTCTCTGAAGACTTTGGGGTATGCAGCGTGGTTGGAATTTTGTGGATCCACGCAGATTCCAGAACTTTCCACCACAGAAATGTGAGGAAAATGTGGTTTTTAAAAAAAAGTTTGACGTTTGCAAGGGATTCTGGGTAACAAAACCTGGTGGGAGCCAGACAAGTCACCCCATCGTAGATTCCCTGGGTGTCTTGTTTTCAAATATGTATAGGTTTGCTAGGTTTCCCTAGGTGCCGGCAGAGCTAGGGTTCAAAGTCAACAGCTAGGCACTTTGCAAAAAAGGGTCAGTTTTCACTGTGAAAATGTGGTGTGTCCACGTTGCGTTTTGGGCCGTTTCCTGTCACGGGCTCTAGGCCTACCCACACAAGTCAGGTACCATTTTACTTGAAAGACTTTGGGGAATGCGGAGTGGTTGGAATTTTTTGGATCCACGCAGATTCCAGAACTTTCCACTACAGAAATGTGAGGAAAATGTGTTTTTTTTAACAAAGTTTGAGGTTTGCAAGGGATTCTGGGTAACTGAACCTGGTGGGAGCCAGACAAGTCACCCTATCCTAGATTCCCCTGGGTGTGTAGTTTTAAAATATGTATAGGTTTGCTAGGTTTCCCTAGGTGCCGGCAGAGGTAGGGTTCAAAATCTAGAGCTAGGCACTTTGCAAAAAAAGAGTCAGATTTCCCTGTGAAAATGTGGTGTCCACGTTGCGTTTTGGGCCATTTCCTGTCACGGGCACTAGGCCTACCTACACAAACGAGGTACCATTTTTCTCTGAAGACTTTGGGGAATGCGGGGTGGTTGGAATTTTTTGGATCCCCGCAGATTCCAGAACTTTCGACCACAGAAATGTGAGGAAATGTAGTTTTTTTGACAAAGTTTGAGGTTTGCAAGGGATTCTGGGTAACAGAACCTGGTGAGAGCCAGACAAGTCACCCCATCCTGGTTTCCCCTGGGTGTTGAGTTTTCAAAAATGTATAGGTTTGCTAGGTTTCCCTAGGTGCCGGCAGAGCTAGGGTTCAAAATCTAGAGCTAGGCACTTTGTAAAAAAAGGGTCAGTTTTCACTGTGAAAATGTGGTGTGTCCACGTTGCATTTTGGACCGTTTCCTGTTGCGGGCTCTAGGCCTACCCACACAAGTGAGGTACCATTTTTCTCGGAAGACTTTGGGGAATGCGGGGTGGTTAGAATTTTATGGATCCACGAAGATTCCAGAACTTTCCACCACAGAAATCTGAGGAAAATTTGTTTTTTTTTACAAAGTTTGAGGTGTGCAAGGGATTCTGGGTAACAGAACCTGGTGGGAGCCAGACAAGTCACCCCATCCTGGATTCCCCTGGGTGTCTAGTTTTCAAAAATGTATAGGTTTGCTAGGTTTCCCTAGGTGCCGGCAAAGCTAGAATTCAAAATCTACAGCTAGGCGCTTTGCAAAAAAGGGTCAGTTTTCACTGTGAAAATGTGGTTTGTCCACATTGCGTTTTGGGCCGTTTCCTGTCGTGGGCACTAGGCCTACCCACACAAGTGAGGTACCATTTTTTTGGAAGACTTTGGGGAATGCGGGGTGGGTGGAATTTTTGGATCCATGCAGATTCCAGAACTTTCCACCACAGAAATGTGAGGAAAATGTTTTTTTACAAAGTTTGAGGTTTGCAAGGGATTCTGGGTAACAGAACCTTGTGAGAGCCAGACAAGTCACCCCATCCTAGTTTCCCTGGGTGTCTAGTTTTCTAAAATGTATAGGTTTGCTAGGTTTCCTGTAGTAACGGGTAAGTTCATGCTAGTGTTTGCAGAATCTAGAGTGTTGTGTACGTTCTGTACTCTACTGTTCTGTTTAAGAATGTGTACGTGCCAGATGCGGTGTAGCAGTGTTGGTGCTAACACCTTTCTCTGTAGCTGGACGAGGTTATCAATAAATAACTATTGATCTACAATTTATGCTGTGATGTGATCACTTCAGAATATGGCGATGAGCGGATGGTAACCTCGTATGAACCCACGCCAATCGACTACATTGAGAAATCAAAGGATTTCGTTTTTGTTGGAAACCAGCTACAATTTATGCAACGTTGGAGAAAGCCTGCCACGACAGTCCAGTGACCGCAAAAGAAGAAAAACGCATCTACCAGTAAGTGCAACTATCTGGAGAAACTTTGTTTTTCTCGGTTTTCGTTACCGAAAACTTGCCTGGCTGAAGCGGTCAACTGTCACTGCAGGAGTTGTGACCATTTGAAAGTCGGCGTTCTGGGAACTCGAGTGGCATTCTTCGTGAGTCTTCTCCGAACGTTCTACTTCCTTCTACTGACGCTTGCACGCAGCGTAAAGACGTAGTGCTGCTGCCGTCCCTCACGCAGGTCACAACCCCAACGTGACGCCATTTTGGATTCTTCAATTTTGCGATCGGCCAGAGCCTCGCAACGAGTGATTTCTTTAGTCGCAAACTACAAGTACAACATTTCGTCATCTCTCCAGAGATTCAGAACGTTAGTGAGTACATTTTTCCCAACGTTATTTCCGCTTTCCTCATTTTAAAATAAGACTATGTCCATAGAAGCACCTCCTCGAGGTGACTCCGCTTTTCATCTTAACACCCCCAAGGAGTTTTTATCATCTCCAGGAGAACCCATCATTCAATGGAATGAATGGAAGGCATTCTTCCTGAATTATATTGAGAATCTTGAGGATTGCGGAGGACCTTACTCTCCTGAAAGAAAAAAAAGAGTTTTAATGTACTGCCTTGGTCCTGAGGGACTTTGTTTATATGGTCAGTTACAAAAACGAGATAGACCTGGTGACATTGATGTTTTCAAGGCAGCCTTATTTGACTTAGACGAGCATTTCTCTCCAACAGTTTGTGTTGGCGTTATGCGACATGCGTTTTTCCAACGAAAGCAAGAGAAGCATGAATCCGTTGAGGATTACGTATCTGCCCTAAAGAAACTATCAATAACTTGTAGATTTGGAACCCTACATGACGAATTTATTAGGGATCAAATACTTATGTATGCGAAAAATAAGGCCATTCAAGATAGATTATGGGTAGAGGGAGAGTCCTGTTTAAAAGATATTATAGCAATTGTTAAAAAAGCTGAATTGTCGGAGAGATGTGCTAAAGTTACGTTAGCTTCAGGAAAAAAAGAGTGCACTGATAGTGTTAACAAAATTTCTGAAAGCAAAGGTAAGCCTTCTCAAGGTTCTAACCCCAAGTATGAATTTTTTTTTTTAAAGAAAAAGGATCTTTTTAACAAAAACAAACAGCCTAATTATGCTTGCTATCGTTGTGGCGGCACTAATCCCTCACCCTGGCATGAACGTTGTCCCGCCAGGTCTGCAAAATGTTTAGAGTGCGGTTTAATTGGGCATTTTGCACGTGCGTGCAAACGCAAGAATTACAAGATGGGGTATAAAAAGAATGTAGCTTGTGTAAGAGAGAGCGAAATTGAGGAATCTTCCTCTGAGAATAGTAATGATGAAGACAATAATACTAAATATGATTCTAAGAAACCAGTTGTTTTAAAAATTTCAGGAGAGGAAGGTAATAAACCTTTGTGCTGGGTTTCTTTTGGTGGTGTAACTCTGCAAGTGGCAGCGGACTCAGGCTCCCCGTATACAATTATAGCAGAAAATGTTTGGTCGCAACATTTTATTTCAGTTATAGGGAGTCATTTGGAAAATTCTGATATCAGTCCTGAGAGTTATACAGGTGAAAAAATTGATATGGTAGGTTTTAGACAGCTGGTTTTCAGATTCAAAAATAGGCATGCTCTTTGTAAGTTGTACGTTGCCAAGGAGGGACCGTCAGTGCTTGGATGGAAAGATCAACGCAAACTAAACATAATTTTAGACCCTAACAGTCCTGAACAGGTGTTAGTAGCATGTGAAGCAGAAGACACTAAGAAGTGGGTATTAAAAGAATTTCCTAATGTATTTAATGGTAAGATTGGTAAACTCAAAGGTTTCTCACACTCTATTAGGTTAAAGCACAACGCAATCCCCAAGATTCACAAAGCACGGAATATACCACTTATTGCTAGAGATGAGGTGAAATCCGAATTAGATAAACTACTTAATGCTCACATAATTGAACATGTGGAATCCTCTGAATGGATTTCTCCATTAGTTGTCGCTAGGCGGGCCAACGGCAAGGTCCGTTTGTGTGTTGATCTAAGAGGTTTAAACAACAATATCATTGTCGACCAGTTCCCTTTGCCTCGTATTGATGAAATGTTGTCCTTAACAAAAGATGCTAAGTGGTTCACCACTTTAGACCTATCCTCTGCATATCATCAAATTTCACTTGACCCTGATTGTAAACAGTTAACTGCTTTCTGTACGCCTTTTGGTTGTTTCCAATTCCGCCGCATGCCATTTGGATTGGCATCGGCGGCAGCTGTCTTTCAGAGGCTCATGACACAGTTGTTTGGGGACATCCAAGATGTGATATTCTTTCAAGATGATATCCTGATTATGGGTAAAACTAAACAACATCATGATGATGTCTTAAGGAAAGTTCTACATGTACTTGATAAGAAAGGTCTTACTGGAGAAATATGTAAGTGCAAGTTTGCTGAAACTCATGTAACCTACTTGGGTCATGAAATTGGTCGTGAGGGTATTAAACCAAAAGAAAAATTGATTGAAGCTATCCTTAAAGCACCCTCGCCACAAAACAAAGATGAACTTCGTTCATTTTTAGGGTTTGCTGAGTATTACTCAAAATTTGTAGAAATTTTTTCAGAAAAGACACATGATATGCGTATTCTCTTGAAAAATAAGAGCAAATTTGAGTGGTCTAATCTATGTCAACATTCTTTCCTTGAAATCAAATCAGCTATTGCCAAATCTCCTACTTTAAAAGGATTTAATCCTTCCGCTAAAACCTTTATCACCACTGACGCCAGTGGAAAAGGATTAGGTGCTGTTCTTACCCAAAGTAATGAGTGTGGTGGCGAAAATGTCATTGCGTTTGCCTCACGATCATTATCTACCACCGAAGAGAAGTATTCGGTTATAGAAAGGGAGACTCTGGCTTGTGTGTGGGCCTTAGAGCACTTTAGAAAATTTGTGTGGGGAAGAGAATTTGTAGTAAGAACGGACCACAAGCCTTTGACAAAAGTTCTCACTACAGAAGGTTTGTCAAGAGCTTCTGCGAGAATAGCTAGACTATCCATGCGACTACAAGACTTTATTTATGAAGTACAATATGTGCCTGGAAAGATGAACTATACTGCCGATTTCTTAAGTAGAATGTCTTTACCATTAAGAGAAATTGATACCAATTGTTGGAATGATGTATGTGTTGCTGGAATTTTTGTCAGTGAAGACTGTAGAGGTCTGCAAGAAAAAGAGTGGATTGATGCTCAATTGAAAGATGAAGTTTTAACAAATGTGAAGAATAGAATTGAACAAGGGTGGGAAGAGTGTGTTAAAAATGATCTTCTTGGTGAATTAAAAGCATTTTGGGAAGTTTGGAATGAATTGGGGGTTGAGGGAATGTTTCTAGTAAGAGGAGAAAAAGTTATTCCTCCTTCTGAGTTAAGAAACAAGATTATCTCACTTTGCCATGAGGGACATCCTGGCATTGCCCGAACCAAACGTAATGTTAAATCTTTATACTGGTGGCCTAAGATCGATGTTGAAACCGAGCGTTTTGTTAGGTCCTGCATAGACTGTGAAACTGCTGACAAATCACAAAAAACATTAAATCCACCTTTGAGTTCTCTTACTTGCCCCAATTTGCCATGGGAGGATGTCGCTTTAGACTTAATGGGTCCAGTGTCGTGGAGTGATGGTTCTTCGAAACACATCATTGTTTTGATGGACTTATTCTCAAAATGGCTTGAAATAAAAGTAGTAACTGAAAATAGATACACACTCTGTAATCACATTTTTAGAGGATATATTTCTCAGAGAAGGGTTTCCTAAATCTTTACTCACCGACAACGGTGTTCAATTTAAATCTTCTGAAATGAAGAATTTTTTAAGTTTTGCTGGGATTGAGCACAAATTCACTGCACTTTACCATCCTAGGGGAAATGCAGTTGTGGAAAGAATAAATAGAGTCATTAAAGGTACACTTCAATTGGCCTTGCGTAGTAAAAAGAACCTGGACGTTGAACTAATGAAAATGGTATGGAGTTACAGGGTTACTATTCATGATTCTACTGGTTTTAGTCCCTTTGGTATCATGCGAGCCAGAGTTCCTTTTTCTAAAGTGAATCCTGGCTGGATGAACAAAAGTAAAAAAATTGAATGGGATGCTACTGACATAAAAAATTGTATTTTGGACTCTCAACAAAAGAACAAAGCGTTTTTCAACAAAAAACATGGTGTTAAAAGTGTTACCATTCGAGAAGGTCAATGGAGTACGAGTTAAATCTAGCAGGAAGATCGTTAAAGGTAAAAACAGATTCAGTGAGCCCAAAAAAGTTGTTAAGGTCAATAGAAACACGGTTCAGTTAGCTGATGGCTCTATATATCACATGAGTAAACTTTCGATTGTTAAAAATCCTGATGCCTGTAGAACCAATACTGAAGAAGCTACTATTATGAATGGTTCGAACAAATATTGGGGGTTGACAATCAATTCTTCTTTAGATCAAGCTTTATTTCCTGTTCAGTGTACCAGCCCTGTTCAGAATCCAGAACAGTACCTAGAACATGTTAATGTTGCCAATGATGGTATTCCTAATCAACCTGACATTCGACCTTTTTCTTCTAATGAAGAAAGAATTAGTAGTTTTGGGAGAACCATTGTTAAACCCAAGAAATTAGATGATTTTGTTTGCTCCGTATAACATTGTACACTTATTTTTTTTTAATGTTTTTAGTGGGGGGATATGGGTATTGTTTCATTAAGGGGAGGGATGTGTAGTAATGGGTAAGTTCATGCTAGTGTTTGCAGAATGTAGAGTGTTGTGTACGTTCTGTACTCTACTGTTCTGTTTAAGAATGTGTACGTGCCAGATGCGGTGTAGCAGTGTTGGTGCTAACACCTTTCTCTGTAGCTGGACGAGGTTATCAATAAATAACTATTGATCTACAATTTATGCTGTGATGTGATCACTTCATTTCCCTTGGTGCCGGCAGAGCTAGGGTTCAAAATCTACAGCTAGGCACTTTGCAAAAAAAGGGTCCATTTTCACTGTGAAAATGTGGTGTGTCCACTTTGCGTTTTGGGCCATTTCCTGTCGCGGGCACTAGGCTTACCCACACAAGTGAGGTAGTATTTTTCTCGGGAGACTTTGGGGAATACAGGGTGGGTGGAATTTTTTCTGGATCCACGCAGATTCCAGAACTTTCCACCACAGAAATGTGAGGAAAATGTGTTTTTTTTTTACAAAGTTTGAGGTTTGCAAGGGATTCTGGGTAACAGAACCTGGTGAGAGCCAGACAAGTCACCCCATCCTGTATTCCCCTGGATGTCTCGTTTTCGAAAATGTATAGGTTTGCTAGGTTTCCCTAGGTGCCGGCAGAGCTAGGGTTCAAAATCTAAAGCTAGGCACTTTGCAAAAAAAGAGTCCGTTTTCACTGTGAAAATGTGGTGTGTCCATGTTGCGTTTTGGGCCGTTTCTTGTCGCGGCCACTAGGCCTACCCACACAAGTGAGGTACCATTGTTTTCGGGAGACTTAGGGTAACATAGAATTGTAGAGCAACTGTTATTACCTATTGACTTTCTATGCATTTCTGCCTTCCAAATGAAAGACAATATGTAAAATAGAAGTCACTTTGAAAAATGTCCTATAATTCTCATGCTAGTATGGGTACTCACAATTTCGGGAATGTGCAAATAGCTACTGTTTCTAAACTCTATATTTTGTTCCAATTTCAGAAATAATAGGTGTCTTTCATCCCGAATTTTCACTATATATATTTTCCCAAATTAATTGCTATACACCCGGTACATAATAAAAAACCATTGCAAGACGCTGCTCAGTTATTGGCTCTGGGTTCGTCGGGATCTTGGTGAACCTACAAGTCCTATATATCCCCACAACCAGAAAAGTCCAGCGGATGTAACAGTATATTGCTTTCAAACATCTGTCATAATTAGAAGAAGTTACAGGTGAAAACGTTGGCACAAATGGCTGTTTTTTTCAACTCATTTTCAATTTGTCCTATTTTCAACTGTTAGTTTCTATAAAGAAACCTTGAAGGATCTACACAAATGACCCCTTGCTGAATTCAGAATTTTGTCTACTTTTCTAAAATGTATAGCTTTCCAGGATCCATTATTTCTTTCATACCCATTTCTACCATTAACAGGAAGAAGGTTGAAAGCACAAAAAATAGCAAAAATAGGCTATGTCCCAGTAAACTGCCAAAACTGTGTAAAAAAAATGTTGGTTTTCTAACAAAAGTCTGTCAGTCCCTGAAAGCTGGGAAAATTTTGATTTCAGCCCCACAAACCCTTTGTTGATACCATTTGCAGGGAAAAAACCAGACGCTTTCATTTGCAGCACTTCTTTCCCATTTTTCCCAAAACCCCCAAAATTTAGCTGTATTTTGGCTAATTTCTGGGTCCCCTCCAGGGGAATCCACAAACCCTGGGTACCTTTAGAATCCCCATGATGTTGGAAGAAAAGGACGCAAATTTGGCGTGGATACCTTATGTGGTCAAAACGTTACAGGGGCCTAAGCGCAAACTACCCCAAATAGCCAAAAAAAGGCTTAGCACAGGGGGGGGGAAGGCCTAGCAGCGAAGGGGTTAACAAGTGCACGGCTTTGGTAGGAGATAAAAGGTGGAACCAGTGAGACGGCATTTTGTGAAAGATTAATGTAGATTCTTTATTTAAGGATGTTGGGTGCTTTTATAAATGGCCACTGTTAGTAACGTGCTTTGGTTTGTGGCTATACACATATAGATTTGGTGTTCTGGTTTTAATAATAAGAATGGTGATATCAATGCTCTATAGATATGAGGCAGAGGGTGACCAGGGCACCTTGAATCTACACTCATGGGAATATGGCTTCGATGTGTGCAAATCTGAAGAACCCCAAAATTCAGATCTAGCTTACTAAGGGGTTAACATCCTCTGTCAGTGATCCCTTTTTTAATATGATAACTTGGTTTCAATCTTCTCTGTACTACAAGTCTTTACCAGCAATAATGTAACAATGTAAAAATTTCGTAGATCCCACCAAGGCAAGAAATCCCTCAATAACGAGGCAGAATTGAGGATTTCTGGGTTAGAAGTATCTTCTTGTTCCCCTCGAATGAACCATGGATTGGTATCATCCAATAGATGGTTGCTAGTTTCTGAGCTCACGATAGTACAGATTTCCATGTCCAGGGACGTTTTAAGGATTTTGGGGGCCCTGGGCCAAATGTATTTTGGGGGCCCCTGTACAGAACAGCTTTGACTTTATGATCCAGTTTCAGCTCTTTCATGCCCTCTTTGGTCAAATTCTTAATGTGTTTACATCTGATACTCGGGGTTAGCAATAGCATATGTGTTTTCAGTATTGTAACACAGCAGCAGCTCACTAACGTTACTGCAAATAATCTCTGTGACACCCTCCCATTTCTCATATGTGAGGTCCTGTATTGATCTAAAAAAAAAAATTATATGGATATTGCATGAAACATAAGCACATTTTATCTGCAAAATGTCTGTAATAGACTCTCACACGTTAAAAATAAATGATAGAAAAACGCTATTAACAACAATCTGTTTAAATATTATTCAAGGTCATCAGGGCAAGACTCTCTGCAAAACGTAATTGGCTCCATCAGGGGCCCCCTGAAAAACTGGGGCCCTGGGCCAGAGCCCACTTTGCCCATGCCTTAAAACGTCTCTGTCCATGTCTGGCCATTGGTGTGCCCCCATGTCTCTCATAGCCATCCTCCGACTGGAAGGCCAAGACCTGGGAAAAGAATGAGCAGGCACCGGAAGACCATTACTGTTGGAAAATGCTTCTTGGAGAAGCTCAAGATGATGTAACATGGTTCACTTCGACTCACCTTAGCATTTATTGTCTTGTTGTTTAGCTGCTGGAACATCAAAAGAAGCACTTGCAATCTATTAGACGATCGTCCCCACCCAAGGCTCGTTTATGCAAAGTGCATTGCAAATGCGCTCAATTAGATTAAAAAAACACCTCTAACACAAGAAGCTTCCTCTTAGTTTGAAACCATTTCGGAGAATCGTATTCTGTGAAATGCAATTTATTGGACAAATATTGTTCCATCATACCTTTAACTGCACAAATACAGACTTTTCAAATGCTAATTATCCATGCCTGCTCTCATGGTGTATTCGATGCACTGCACGATAAATTAATTTAGTAGTCATAGCTAGCTGCACTTAGCAAATGTTGGAGACAATGGGATTGAATGCTGAGCTGTGTATTGTGGATGGGTAAGTGGGTGAGTATGAGTAGACTTTCGAAAAGCAAAAATAGGAATTAATTTAATGGAAATGGCCACCAGAGAAAATGTGTACATTTGTGCATAGGAAAACACATCTAATCTGTGCACATACCTCAAAAATATCAATTGCCACATTGGCGAGTAAAAAATAAAAATGAAAACATGTTCAAAATCCGTTTAGTAACTGATAGAAAAAACAAAAGGTGCTCTCACCAACACTAAAGAGAGCATGCAGACAAACATTACTGCATAGAAACGAGGATGGATATCTACAACAAGTATGTTCCAAAAGGAGGGCAGCGTGTAAGTAAAGAAACAGGAGATATACAAGATATACAGGGGCATATTATCAAGAAACGGCGTTAAAATTATCGCCGGTTTAGCGGCAGAAAACTGCCGCTAAAGCGGCGATAATTTTAACGCCGTTCTTGATAATATGCCCCTAAGTGCTTAAATTGTGAAGGTGGTTGTAGTTGGTGAGCAGCAGCACACATTTCTGTGGACCTGAACTCATTTTTCAACATAAGACTTTGGCCCAGAATAAGAGAGAGAAAGCACAAAAAGAAGAAAGGAGGAACAAAAAGCTTGGAAATCAGTGACGAAGAGAGAAAGCAGGGCTTAAAAAGAACCTGCAAAAGTGAGGTAAAGAGACAGTGTGGAAGAAAGAAGCATGAGGGGAAATCAAGGCTAATCAGCCTATGCAATGTAAAGAAAAGGACCCCCTGCTATTAATGGCAGTTCCATCGGCAGGGAGAATACGAATGTACTCAAAATTCCCCTGGCAACAATACGGTGCCAGCACTGTTACTATTAAGACATGAAAACTACTTTTTTAGATTTGTAATCATTGTTTAGATAAAAGCTGGCATAACAATAAAATACGTCTTTATCGTATATTCATGTTTGCTTGGCCCTTATATGTGTATTGTGAGTTGTGTATTGTATAGTTGCCAGGGGAATTTTGAGTTCATTAATCAGCCTTTGCATTCAGCAACTCCAGCATTTGGCAGCTCTGGCTGTGTGATCCTAAGAAAGTCCTCGAAAAAATGTGCTTATTTTTTCACAAGTTTAGCACTGAATGGTCAGATAACCAGACAATAATTCTGATGAAGGTTGTCTACATACTTCCGGGCTTTAAATCCCGGAATATATTCAATACCTCAACCAAAAAAATCAAAGTCAATAAGTAGGTGACGTGGGGGAGGGTGAGGGGGGAGCCTTCAGTGCTCGAATATGGTCACACCCTGAATAAGCTCCTTCAACCACCCTTAATCCAACAAAAGAATCTGACATGGGAACCCATCAAGCTCTGAAAAGCTGATGGAGTATGGCTGAACTGCCACTGAATCCCGAGAATGCAAGTGTAGAGTGGCCACCTAACGGGGCGCTCTGGGCCCGAAGAGGCCACTGGGAGTGCGGCGGTCAGCGACAGACCCAGGCGTCCCAGCAATAAACAGCAACTCTCAGGAGTGGAGGATCGGAGGTGGCACTGTGGCATGCTGCGCTGGGGAGACCTGAGATGAGATGCTGATTCTTGAGGCTGCGGTTGGGAGTACCTGGGCTGACAGGACCCGTACAATGGAACCCAGCGCTCTGAAAATTGATACCGGGGCTAACTTGGTCCTACTTTTGATGATAGCAGACTCCACCTGATATTTTCTGCTCCCCGGCCCTCACTAACGCCACCAAACACCTACCTTCATATAAAAAGTGCAGCAGCTTCCTAAGTTGAAACACCATTGTGTCCTGATACACTGCTGCATTCAACATCATCGGCAACCTACTAGCGCAACAAAATGTAAGCTGTCCTCTAGGACTCCAACAATTATATTCAGCTTCTAAGAACTGGTGACTTTTTAACTTTGGGCTTAATTTGCTTATAAAAGAAACACCCCACCCCCTCTTCGACAAGCACATAACTATGATCCCTTAGAACAAGGGCCCCATCTTTATATACGCCAGACACCTCTTGTAACATAACTCGCTGGATTTGTCAAACATAGTGCATATTAGTGAATAATGCATATATTTTATGTAAACTTGAGAGGGTCAAGGACGCTGTGGGGGCCTTGCCTGCAGGGCACCGCTACTAACCTCCGGCCCATTGCCAATATGTTGCATACCCCGAGTTGACACTGCCCACTCTATCTTTCAACAAAACAGGGAAGACAGACCTTTTGCAGCTTAAGCAAAAATTTGACACCAAACGATCCAGCTGAGCTCATGATGGAGGTAAATAACCTGATAGATCATAAAGACAGACACCACTGTAGAGGAGAAAGATATTGACACAATTCTCCATGACATGAAACAAAGCCTTCACATGATAGAAGGGAAGGTCGACACTTTAACCGACCGGATGTAACGGATGTCAGAGAGACTTGATAAACATGCTGCCAAAATAGACATAGTAGAAAGAAGGGTGCAGGAAATCAAAGATGAGAATGTTAATACCAAGGATGCACAAACCAAGACTGAAATGACACCAGCTATAATCACAGCCAAAAATGGGGACTTGGAGGCCAGATCATACCAAAACAATAACAGAATCATAAGCATCCCAGAATCCACTCACACAGGTAACATGGAAATCTTTGTGGAACAGTTACTAATTGACCTCTTGGTAAGACCAAGCTTCTCAACAATATTTGCAGTCGAATACTCAAACCGGTCACTGGCACTGAAACCGGTCCTGGAAGCAGGGCTAGGCGTGTCTTAACCAAACTCCTTAACTACCGAGACCAGGATGCAACACTTTAAAAGGCTCGTGAATTACACACTCTAAATCACTCAGAATCCTCTGTCTCACTTTTTCCAGAATTTACCAACCAAGGGCAAGATTACAGAAGGTTATTTCTGCCTGTCAAAAAAACCCTCCAAGAACTAAACATGGAATACAATATGCTTTACCATTCCCACCTCCATGTAGAAATAGGAGAGAAATTTCACACATTTAATGATTAACGGCTGACACTCAAGTCACATAAGAAACTACTGTACCTAGACCTAGCTGTTGCTAAGAATTGAGCCACTGCAGCATCTCCCACAATGATAGATGAAAATGATTGACTGTTAATGACCAGCCTTACATTCAACTATATGCAACATCACAACCCCAAGTACATAATAACCTAAGTTGCTCTAATTCATTAGACCCTATAACACAGTTTTACTTTGATCCTGATAGTCCAGATATGCTCTTGTCCTGTGCTGGAAGTTAGTTAAAGACTTGAACACAGAATCAAATTCAGATACATAAGCAGATGACCTGCTTTGATCCCTCTGCAATGTGGATGTCTTATGCAATATGTCACATTTGAAACTGAGTTGTTGTTGATGAGGGATGGAGTTCAATGTACAGCTATTGAGATGCTAAAAAAACAGCCATTCGAGGGGAGCAGATTCAGAGTGTCAGTGGTGTTGTAGGGTGCTCCAATATGAGTTGCTATCCACCAAAACCTTGGGAACTAGCTAGAGTGCCCTGCTACCTTTTTTGCATAATTTATGCTGCTGCACTCTAAGCCTGAAAGGGTATTGTCTTTACTTAAACTCGGTGCTCCCTTGTATCTGGCCAAATCTATTCCTCTCCAAAGAGCTCTATTAAGAGCGAAACACATGTCAGGGTTTGCTTTTAATCAGTCCAGGTTAACTTGGGTTGTATTTTACCAATCCAAAGTTGTAATACTGTGCCTGTGGTAATAGGCTTTTGTCATTTTTCAGCTAGGCATGGATGGCACTAGCTAACCCAGTGCTTAAAGACTTTGCTGTAAAAATGGCAAAAGTGTTTGTGACTTTCTAGCTCGGAGTGGATGGCACTGTGCTAAACCTATGCCTAAAAACTCTCCAAGAAAATTAGACATTTGAGGTGAGCATATTCAGAGTGTTGGTGGTGTTGTAGGGTGCTCCAAAAGCAGCTGCTCTCTAGCAAAATTGAGGAAATATAGTTCTAGAAAGTCACAAAGCCTTTTGCCATTTTTACAGCAAAGTCTTTAAGCACTGGATTAGCAAGAGCCATCCATGCCTAGCTGAAAAATGACAAAAGCACATATATATGTGTGTGAATGTGTATATATATATTCACTGAAAAAACCATAGGTTTCAGGGGCGTTATAGTTAGTTGGACATTTCACTCGTACAAAACCATAGAAATTCCCTGTTATAGTTAGTTCAGCTAACTATAACTCGCGCGCCCGCAATGCACTGCTGATGACGTCACATATTACATCACTCATGACATGGTCAGTGACATCACTCATGACATCACTGATGACATCTCAAATGACATCACTGATGACATCATCCTTGTGATAGAGTGGCAGACCTCCTCTCACCCTAATATAACCTTTGATACACACACTCAAAAATACAAACTAACATTTTCAAAACAATGGACATACCAATACCAGTTACAACACACCTATTCAGTAATTCCAAGATCTACACACACACATCCACTCATTCACCAACAGTCCCTATACAGTCACTCATACATGTACTCACTCATCATATGTACTCATACACCTATACATCCTGTTACACACCGCCACTCATCCATAGAGTTACTCACACACATAGTCACACATGCAAACAAAGTATCAAACATCCATTTTCTTGCATATACAGTTATACACACACTACCACACTTACTTCTACAGAAACTTACACATACTTACTCTCTTAAACAATCACTTATAGAAACACCTACTTATTTGTACAGGAACTCTTCCAATCTCTCACTCTCACATATACTCACTTATATACACCAATACTCACATATACTAGTTTAAAACATATGTAGTTACTCATAAAGACACTATTGAGACAGTCATTCACTCACTAACACACCCATACACATACTCATCCACCTATACAGTCCTGCACAAATGCTGTCTTCAACACATACAAACAGTGAGTCACTCATTCATGCATCTATGCACTAAGTAATACCCCCACCGAACCATACAGACACTCAGACACTCATACTGATACTCAAAAAACCAACTAATAACCCATATAGACACTCATGTAGCTACTCACCAACCCATGCAGCCACTTATACACAAAGTGAGAGACTGATACAGATATTTTCATATTTAAACATTACTCACTAACCCATGTATTCACTAAGATACACTTAGTCAGTTATACAATCAATTTTACAAAAACAAATCATCCATTTAGACACTTATATACCCATTTATTCTTCCATCGACCTTGAGATATACATATATAAAACATATTTAATTTTCAGAAAAACACACATTCACTGGATGATGTCATCAGTGATGTCATTTGAGATGTCATCAGTGACGTCATGAGTGATGTCACTGACCATGTCATGAGTGATGTAATATGTGACGTCATCAGCAGTGCATTGCGGGCGCGCGAGTTATAGTTAGCTGAACTAACTATAACGGAGGAATTTCTATGGTTTTGTACGAGTGAAATGTCCAACTAACTATAACGCCCCTGAAACCCATGGTTTTTCAGTGAATTTCTAAGGTTTTTTAAATGCTAATTTCTAACTATAACGTGCCTGAAACCTATGGTTTTTTCAGTGAATATATATATATTTATTATACTATGTATACATGTGAAAATGTCTCGGTCCCCTGTTTGCCTCGGTGGCACGGAAAAATGGGTGGAACTGACGTCAGCACGCCGACGAGGTCCTCTTATGGCTCCGATGACGTCATACGGTGTCGCGAGCGGAGCCGTGCTCGTTGACGTGGGAGAGCTAGGAAAGAATTTCCGTGGAATGCTGGTGCAGGGGATATTCACCTAAGTGTTCAGGCTAGTCCTTTGGGAGCAACTGTTTATGTTGCCACTCCAGAAACCTAAACCAGTGATCCGAGGGCAGAGGCCCTGCAGATGGCACATGAGGTGGGGTGCCCAGTCGTGTGCACCGGTGGGGCAGCAAAGTGACAAGCACCACAACCCACAAAAAAGGTAACGAGGGCACTGAATAACACAGGATCTTCTCTTTGTATCTGGCAGGAACAACGAAGTTAAAATGCCCTAGTACCAAAATGTAGAATTAGTGCTACAACGGTCTTCAAGAGGACCTGCGATGCCGCTTCTGCCTCCCGTACCTTGGAGGCGGCACATGGGTCACGCGGTACGGTCATACTGCGGTGGGACGCACACTCGTTGACCTCTCATGGCACTGCTCCACACTTTAGGGAGGACGCTTTCCATTAGCTATGTTTTCTGATGACATGTTGTGCCGGCCCCGTCCAACAACAGAACTCCTTTAGATCCAAACAGACTCTTCCACTCTCTCACCGGAAGTGAAACCAGGCCACGCGGACACTTTCACAATACAACAGCCGGGAATGCACTTTTCGGTAAAAACCACATTCCTTCCTCCTAATTAATCAAATAAACGTCTCACTGAAGAACAGGGGCCAGCTTCGATCGGTAAACAGCCGTTACAACGACTTTTTACTTTGCGATACCATTACAGCGCATGCATTACCACGCATGCGTTGTACATCACGAAGTCATTACTACGCATTTTTTAGAACGCATGGTCATTTACCACGCATGCCTTTACAACGAATTTTGTTGTAAAGTTATGTATGGTAAATGACCATGCGTTCTAAAAACATGTAGACGATCCATGTCGTTGTAAGGAAACAGAGGCTGTTCCGTTTCCTCACAACGACGTGCACCGCCCCTCAGAGATGACGTGAAGCAGGAACCACGAGGAGAGAGGAACCATGAGGAGTGAGAGGTAAGGGGATTGGGCATGGGGTGGGGGTTTCTTTTCTAGGGTTTAGGGTAGTGCAGTGGTGTTTGGGTGGTGTAGGGGGTCGTGCTGGGGGTAGTGTTTTAGAGTTTAGGGTAGTGCAGTGGTGTTTGGGTAGTGTAGGGGTCGTGCTGGGGGTAGTGTTTTAGGGTTTAGGGTACTGCAGTAGTGTAGGGGGTCGTGCTGGGGGTAGTGTTTTAGGGTTTAGGGTAGTGCAGTGGTGTTTGAGTAGTGTAGGGGGTCATGCTGGTGGTAGTGTTTTAGGGTTTAGGGTAGTGCAGTGGTGTTTGTGTAGTGTAGAGGGTCATGCTGGGGGTAGTATTTTATGGTTTAGGGTAGTGCAGTGGTGTTTGGGGAGTGTAGGGGGTCATGCTGGGGGTAGATTTAGGGTTTAGGGTAGTGCAGTGGAGTTTGGGTAGTGTAGGGAGTCGTGCTGGGGGTAGTGTTTTAGGGTTTAGGGTAGTGCAGTGGTGTTTGTGTAGTGTAGGGGTTGTGCTGGGGGTAGTGTTTTAGGGTTTATGTTAGTGCAGTGGTGTTTGGGTAGTGTAGGGGGTAGTGCTGGGGTAGTGTTTTAGGGTTTAGGGCAGTGCAGTGGTGTTTGTGTAGTGAAGGGGGTCATGCTGTGGGTAGTGTTTTAGGGTTTAGGGTAGTGCAGTCGTGTTTGTGTAGTGTAGGGTGTCGTGTTTTAGGGTATAGGGTAGTGCAGTGGTGTTTGGGTAGTGTAGGGGGTCATGCTGGGGTTAGTGTTTTAGGGTTTAGGGTAGTGCAGTGGTGTTTGGGTAGTGTAGGGGGTCATGCTGGGGGTAGTGTTTTAGGGTTTAGGGTAGTGCAGTGGTGTTTGTGTAGTGTGGGAGGTCATGCTGGGGGTATATTTAGGGTTTAGTGTAGTGCAGTGGTGTTTGGGTAGTGTAGGGAGTCGTGCTGGGGGTAGTGTTTTAGGGTTTAGGGTAGTGCAGTGGTGTTTGGGTAGTGTAGGGAGTCGTGCTGGTGGGAGTGTTTTAGGGTTTAGGGTAGTGCAGTTATGTTTGGGTAGTGTAGGGTGTCGTGCTGGGGTAGTGTTTTAGGGTTTAGGGTAGTGCAGTGGTGTTTGGGTAGTGGAGGGGTAGTGTTTTAGGGTTTAGGGTAGTGCGCCCAACCAGCCACAATATCCGTGGACAAAGGGATCCTGACTCTTTGGAACGCTCCGTCAATTGAATAATTTGGGTCAAGGGCCCTACCACGTCCAAGACCTATCAATTCCTTTCTTGGGATCCCTCATATACTTGGAGAAAAAGGTACATAGTTTCTCATCAATTTCAGGCGTGTGTGCCACCTTCCCCTTCAGTGAGGGCCTGGGGCATTCTCCCTCATCCTATTCCTGACCTCCCTTTCAAGGGGTTGATGGATTTTCCCCACCACATACTCTGCCACTTTGGCGTCAGGTGTCCACTCTGCCGACCTAGGATAGTAAATTTGGGTAGGCTCGAACATGTCCGAGTGGACCCCGTCCCCAACCGGGGACTGAGAGGGGACTGTGGGACTCCCGAGTCCTTATCCTCATCGGAGGAGAAATCGTCCTCCGATACACCCTCTCCCTCTAAGGGAAACCCGCCGTCGGGGTCTACAATAGTGGTGACAGTGTCGCAATTTTCTCTGGGCCCCTCCTCCTCCCGGCAGGGTGCATGTTTTAGCGTTCGCGCACTCTTGAGGAAGGTCTCCGTAAGTTTATCAAATCCTTCCAAGTGCCCCGCGTTATGCTTAACGGCCCTTTTATTCCCCATCTGGGAGCTACTTGGACCCGCCACCACCAGATCTGGGTCACTGAACACCCCAGGGATGCTTTTCGCCAGCTTATCAACCTGATCCCTAAGAGGAGCCAGCGCCCTAGAAATAGCCAGAGAGAGGGCTTGGTCCACTGCTGGAGGGAGAAGTTGGGGGCCATTCCTCCTCCACTTCCTGGTAGGAGGAGTAAAAATGGTCTTCTGGAGAAGACATGATAGCAGAGGGTGTGAGCACAGAACAAATGCCCTTAAAATCCTTAAGACAGCCCCCTCGCCGGTGCTCCAACAGCTGGGCTTTCCCGAAGCTGTTATAAGAATAGACTGAGGCGCAATACCAATTACCACCACCAGGTGGCGCTGGTCACTAACGTGGCCGTGTGGGGAAATCACCGCGTAGCGGTGTCAAAATTAGGCGAGGTTGGTCGGGAATCAAGCGGACACTAAAGGAGTGACCGGATTCCCAAACGCGCGTAAAGACCAGCGGGAGCGCTCGACGGAGCTGCCTCGCTCGGACCAGACGCGCCTGACAGGATCTCACTGCGCGCAGAGCACACAGCGGGAGAAACTGCAAGGGGAGAACGCGCTTGGGCAAGAGCCTGCTGCGCAGGGAATATGAAACAATACCAAGGCAATAATGCTAATAACGTGCACAAGAAACCGCTAATACAAACAGCAACAACGTCAGATTAAGCCAAGAATGTAAGGAATGCACTTAACTGACGAGCAGTGAAGAAAGAGGAAGCGGAAGGGACGTCACGATATTATATACGATGGACTGTGATATGATTGGACTATAGTTGCCTTGGAGACTACCCCCTAATGGTTCATGGGTTGTGTAGTCTTTTCTTTAATGATTGTTGTGTTACGTTTTCTTTGAACTGCTATGCAAATAAAGTGAGGAAAGATATGCATAATCCTCGCCTCCGTCCTGCCATAGAATTCATTAAACTTTATTTGATCTGATTTAGAAACATAGATCATAAAAGTGTACATAAAAACAGTAAATCCTCTTTCCTAATACAATACAGTGAGAATTAATTAAAACCAGTAGGTAAAAACGGGTGTTACAAAGCCCGGTTCAGAGCAACTTCAGGTTAACAGAATCGTAAAGTTCAATGTTTCGCAAGATAAATCTCATGTACTTCGTGCAAAATATGCAATAAGGGGTCCTAGTAAGATGTAACGCTCCAATACCTGACCAGTTTGCACTATATAAAACTGCAGAAAAACTAAAAAAAAAGTGTTTTGCACACTTCTGTCATTGGGCTATATGTGGGCTACATCTGGGTGATATTTGTGCTACATTTGGGCTCTTTTTTCTCTGGTGGCCATCTTGGGAGACTTATTTGTTATGAAGTTTCCTAATGTCGTCATTTACTGCAGTCTCCTCAGTAGGAAATGCTTTCAGTTTTTTACTTTGATTCCATCAAGAAGGCATTCAGATGTGTCACACATTTGCCATAAATTCAGAATGTTAGCACTCTAGTTGTTCATTAGATCACTGTAGTAAAGCTACTGCTCACCAGGGAGTTAACTGGAAGTCTACTGCTGGTATTGAAAGTGATTGTTTCAGTCTGCATGTCAGAATTTTCTAATGAGATCTCACTTAAAACATGCCCTAATTTTTCTTTCTGCAGCACTAACCATAATTTCTATGGCAAAATGAACCCCCTCATTTTGTTCCTTTTTAAATTAAATGTTTTAAGTGTTACCAGTTTATTCCAATCAAGATGGCTTCAGGTGTGCCATACTTTTGTCATAAGTAAGACTGTTAGCGCTCTAGTTGTTCTTTAGAACACTCTGGGAAGCTGCAGTAGAACACAAAGGCATCAACTGACAGGCTGCTCCTGTTGAAATATAACAGGAAGATATTTGAGATCACACTTGAAACATGTCCTAATTTTTCTTTCTACAGCACTAACCATAATTTCTATGACAAAATGAACCCCATCATTTTGTTCCTTTTTAAATTAAATGTTTTAAGTGTTACCAATTTATTCCAATCAAGATGGCTTCAGGTGTGCCATACTTTTGTCATAAGTAAGGCTGTTAGCACTCTAGTTGTTCTTTAGAACACTCTGGGAAGCTGCAGTAGAACACAAAGGCATCAACTGACAGGCTGCTCCTGTTGAAATATAACAGGAAGATATTTGAGATCTCACTTAAAACATGTCCTAATTTTTCTTTCTACAGCGCTAACCATAATTTCTATGGCAAAATGAACCCCCTCATTTTGTTCCTTTTTAAATTAAATGTTTTAAGTGTTACCAGTTTATTCCAATCAAGATGGCTTCAGGTGTGCCATATTTTTGTCATAAGTAAGACTGTTAGCTCTCTAGTTGTTCTTTAGAACACTCTGGGAAGCTGCAGTAGAACACAAAGGCATCAACTGACAGGCTGCTCCTGTTGAAATATAACAGGAAGATATTTGAGATCACACTTGAAACATGTCCTAATTTTTCTTTCTACAGCATTAACCATAATTTCTATGACAAAATGAACCCCATCATTTTGTTCCTTTTTAAATTAAATGTTTTAAGTGTTACCAGTTTATTCCAATCAAGATGGCTTCAGGTGTGCCATACTTTTGTCATAAGTAAGGCTGTTAGCACTCTAGTTGTTCTTTAGAACACTCTGGGAAGCTGCAGTAGAACACAAAGGAATCAACTGACAGTCTCTGCCCTTGTTGGATGTACATGTTTTACTGAGAATGTCAGACTTAATTCTCACATGACTGAGAAAGATAATGTGAATTTACAGAAAATATGCTCTCATTTTAGCTTCTGGAGCACCTTCCAAAACTGTATGGGACAAGCATGTGAAAATAGTTTTCTCTCAAACATGATTCATGATATCCCAGCAGAAGGTTTTTCACAGGGTAAAATCACCTTAGAACACACCACAATTCCTGAAATTAGTATGGTACCATCAACAAATGAATTCTAATGTAACTAAAGTCTGTTATCACCCTTTATAGTTCTCCTTTTGGTAACCCTCAAAATCTTCGATTCACTACAATGCATTTCAATGGGGTACTATAATTTATATTGGTCCCAAGATGGCTGCCAAAAATTCCAGGAGGAAGTGCTGACAGCCAATCAGATCTCACGATGACATGTGTGGTTAGGCTCCGCCCAGATATATATGTGTTTTCTTTTTCAAATTTCTCAGGAACTACTGAACGGATTTACACCATTTAACCAAAAGGCATGACTCTGAACCAAGGGCTACCTTTTTGCCAAATTTGGTGTAATTCCGTTCAGCAGTTCGGGGCTGTAGCTGCGACTAAAGGTTCCTATGGAAAATTGCATGGGGAAAACACGTTTTGGGACCCTCCTTTTTTCTCGGCCCCCACTTGATGAATCACCCCGAGACTTTCAGGATAGGAGCGGACCGGAGCGGGCCATAAGTTTTGAAAATTTCGCGAAGATTCGTCAACCGGCGCCAAAGTTATTTCAAATAGAATGTTGTGGATTTCCTATGGAAAATAGGTCCTAACTATAACTATCTACTGGCGACCGCCAGTAGATAATATATATATATATATATATATGTACATACGCTAACTAGAACTGGTAGTTATAGTTAGTACCTTGTTTCCAGTAGAAAAGCATTTTTTGTTTTGCTAATAACTTTGGCGCAGTTTGACGAATCTTCACAAAATTTTCAAAACTAGCTTGCCAGTCACTTCAGCATCTGTATTTAAAGTTTCGGGGTTATCCGTCAAGTGAGGGCCGAGAAAAAGGAGGGTCCCAAAATGCGTTTTCCCCATGCAATTTTCTATAGGGATTTTAGACATGACTACAGCCCAAACCGCTGAACGGAATTACACCAAATTTGGCAGAAAGCTAGATCTTGGCCAGAAATAGTGCTTCTTGTAATTTAGTGTAAATCTGTTCAGTAGCTTTGGAGTTATTAAAGTAAAAAGATTTATGTATATCTAGAGGTGCAGATCGGGGTGGATCCGCCAACAGCAATGTCGTGATTGGTTGGCCCCAACCTGAGAGGAAAGCTGCGACTGCCATTTTGTGCATTGGGACACGGTTCCCAGGGGGGTGGAAATAACATTTAAAAGTGATGAAAGGGGTCAGGGTAGTGGTACCCATGAGACTGATAGAAGGGTCTGTGAGGTACCCCTCATGGGCAAGAAACTGTCCAAAAATGTTGTTTTTTAGCAGGCGAGGATCCACAGAGCCACCCAGATTAATACAAAATAAACACTTACAGCCACTCACAGATCTGCTCACCTGGTCACACACTCACAAACCCACTTAAACATTCACACATCCACTCACACACCTATACAGCTACTCACACACCCACTCACAGACCCACACAGCCACTCACACACACACTCATTCACTCACACAACTACTTATATACCCACACACCCATACAGCCTCTCACACACCCACTCAGACACACAAAACCACTCACATACTCACACAGCCACTCACACCTACTCAATCACCCACACCCACAACCACACCTACTTACACACTCACACAGCCACTCGCACACTCACTCACACACCCATATAGACACTATTTGATGGAGAAATCCCCTTAGGTTGTGGGCACCGCCTTGTGATTTTGAGAATTGTATTACAACCGATTGGCACATTTAATTTACTTGTAAGTCCCTAGTAAAGTGGTACGGCCTGTATCCAGGGCCTGTAAATTAAATGCTATCAGTGGGTCTGCTGCACTGATTGTACCAACCACTTCAATAGCCCTTTAAACACGTCTCAGGCCTGTCATTGTAGCTTGAGTTTGCACTTTTAAACTGCCACTTCTACCTGGCAAAAAAAACCTTTTGCCAGGCCCAATCCTTTCTTTTTAATACATATGAGTCACCCCTAGGGTAGGCCGTGTACAGTACCGAGGCCAGGGTGCAGTGCATTTAAAAAGTTGGACATGAACATTTTAGTTTTGCATGTCCTGGTAAAGAAAAACTCATAAAATCATTTTTCATTACTGCAACGCCTGGCTGTCCCATAGGCTATCATTGAATTTGCCTTATTGCATCTAATACGTGATAATTTACAAATGGGAGCAGGTCACCAGTTCATGTTTGGTGTCTTTTGAATTGTAATGAAAAATGCTCTCTCATGGTGAAGTTATGTTTTAAATTCTAATTTTGAAAATGCCACTTTTAGAATGTTAGTAAAAGGATCAGTGGTTTCTTAGCATTAAATGTACATACAATATTTAGAGAAACATAATAATTCCCAATGATTGTTCCCTTGACAATGAACAAATAATTAATTTTTGCTCTAGAAGGTTCTCCCACTTCAAAGGAAGGCCTAAGTATAAATATTGGACCTCAGACACCAACTCTTCAGTACATTTCTCGACCTGTGGATACTTTGCCAGGAAGAAGGACTGCTCTGCTGCTGTGCTACCTGCTGCCTGCTGCCCTCTTGTCTGGGTGAGAGGGACTGGACCTGCATCTGTTGAACCCAGGACCCCAAAGTGACTCTGAGGGCTAGTTGACTGACCTTCTGACTAGACCCTCACAGACAGAAGGCTCCAACCACATTGAACACAGTACCTGGACTCTGCCATCTCTGAGTCCTGCCCTGCCATGTGGCGCCACCCGAGTCCTGAATGCCTTGAAGTGGGTCTGAAGTGTTCTGCCAGCCCATCTGTGGATCCAGCAGAACCAACGCATCTATTCTGCTGCCAGGCGCAAACCCGAAGAGAACCGACGCATCGCCTCTGCTGCGAGGATTCTCTCAGAGCAAGGACTCTCCATCAACCTTGCAGCCTACATCAGAACCGCTACTCTGCGAAGTTTCACTGACACAGGCCCTTGCATCGCAATTCTATTGGTGAAGGAAGCCTCGACGATTGCACAGCTTCTCACATTGCAGCCTTGCAGCTCTTTGGAACCCGCACTTCTCCTCAACTGCACAAGGCATCCTCAGCACCTACCTTTGTATTGAAAGCCCTCGTTGATGAGAACCTCGATGATGATGCAAGACATTGCATTGCAGCTTCGCAGCTCCTCGAAACCGAAGCATTTCCTCAGTTGTGCAACGCATCCTTGAAGCGGTACCTCGCAACGCTCCCCAACCAGGATTTAGGTACTCTTTTTCAGCAGGCCTACCTGGGTCCCTGTAGCTGGCTAACGCTCCATTGTGGTCGGCCTGAACTTGTGACTTGGCCCCGGTCCAGCAGGACCAGATATCCATAGATGGCGCTTTGTGCTTTTTGGTGCTATATTTACTGAAATTGAGTAGGGTTTTACCACGCCTCTCAACCAGTAACCCAGTTTCTTACATTGGTAATCAGGGGTGAGGTCTAGGATTTGTGCTTGTGCAGTGCCATACAGAAATTTTGTGTTACACTAAAAAGCCCATATAAATAAACTGAGACCAAGTCAAGTTTTAGATTCTCCCTGATTGGCATTTTTGTCTATTTCCAAATTCACCCGTGGCATTTTTGCTGTTTCCAAATTCACCCTTACTCTATTTGACTGTTGGTGCCTGGGACTTCACCTGCAAAGTTGGAAGTTGAGCTCCCCAATCTGGAGAGCCACACTGTGGCTGAGCTCAAGGAATTTTGTAAGAAGAGATGACTGTCCGCCAAAAGGAGCACCAAGAAGACGGAGTTCCAAAAGGCTCTGAGTTCATGAGTGGAGACCTACCATTTGCCAGTCACAACAGAGAACTAGGATGAGAAGAATGATGTGGAGGAGCCAGAGCAGGGCCTGGATTCCATCCCTGAGATGAAGCAGTCAGCTGAGGGGAATGACTTGACCCCCAAGTTGAAACTCACTACCACAGCAGAGAGCAGTGTGTCTTCTCTAAGCCTGTCCACAGAGGAACTGGCAGACAGGAAGTTAGGGAGGGAGTTTAGGCTGCAGATGGCCCAGTTAAAAATGGAGGAGAGAAAAATGGCCATGGAGGAAAATAAACTGGCCCGGGAGGAAAGAATTACTTTGGAGCAGTTGGCAAATGAGAGAAGCCTTAGGGAGCCGAACATCAAGGCAAGGCAGGCAGGGTTCAGCAGTGATGGTGACAGCAGTGCTTAATTTGAGCCGGTGGTTTCAGGTGCTCAGCACTGGCACTTAATTGCCGGACCATGCACTTATAACGGCTGCCACATGGTGGCGCTGTTTGTGTAATTTAAAAATGAGCAGAAAAATAATTGTTTGTTAATTCAATATACATTAAAAACAACTTATACTTGCCCCCCAAGCCATTCTTAAAGCTTTGGCGCCCTTGAACAGTCTGAATTGTCAATCTTGTAGCAGTATGATGGTTACTAATTGTGTAAGTACAGTGGCCATATGTGGTGCAAACTGCGGTAGCCTTCTGACGAGGGCCCTGGCACTTCTTTTTTTTACAAATCAATCACTGGGTGGCAGCCTACCTACAATGCCCTCTGGAGACAAGAGGATCCATAGTCCTAAAGGTCTGGTGCCTGACTTTATTTTGTGGGCGATGACATAGTTTATGAGGTGGCTTTACAGATGCATAGGATCCCTGAGGGGGATTGGAGGGCTAGCCTCTAGAAGTATCTCCCTAGCGAGAGGAGGGTCATCCTACTGGCCCTAGAAAAGGGGGGCAGGATGAGGTATCCCACCCATGAAGGAAACCCTTATCAGAAAATATGGCCTCACCCCAGAAAAGTACAGGCAGACGTTTAGGGACAACCAGAAGCTGCCCCAGCAGTTCTGAGTGGATTGTGAGGATTCCTTTTGCAAGGCACTAGATGGCTGAGTGAGTAGCAGTGAAGTAAAGGATTAACAGGAGCTATACAATTTGATTGCAAGAGAGCACATGTTCAGTCTTTGTTTTGCAGATCTGCAACAACACCTTATTGATAGTAAGCTCCCTGGTCTCAGGGAGCTTACTAAGGAGGCAGACCACGGGCTCAGCACCAGGGTCCATAAGAAGGTACATGGAGATAACACCAAGAAGGGTGGCTCAGGTTCCTCCCAGCAGAGTGAGGAGAAGGTCAAGGAAGACACAGGCAAGACTCAGAATAAGAAGGGTTGGGGAATATTCTATGCCCCTTCTGAGAAACCGGAAGGAGGTTCTGGTGGGCAGTTGCCTAGGTGCCCCATTTCCAACCCTGCTGTTTTGATTGTACTCAGCTAGAACACAGGCAGGGGGACACTGTCAGTCCTAAGAAACCACCCACTGTTGGGACCTCTACAGGTGTGGCCAATGTGGCACTAGGGGTAAGTAGTCCCCATGGGCATGAGGTAGATCATGCCCTAATCTCCTTTAGTTGGGAAGTGATCTCAGAGGATATGTTGGTGATCCCTGAAGGCGGGAGTCATCACTTCCACCAAATCAAGATGAATGGGGTCCCTGTCACTGCTCTGAGGGATACCAGGACCAGCAATGCTAGTGAAAAGGCTGGTTTCTCCAGAGCAGTACACGGCCAGGTGTGCAGGATAACTAAGGCCCAGGAGTGAGTCCTTGATCACCCCATGGCCCTGGAATCCCTGGAATGGGGTGGGGAGGTGGCGTAGAGGAGGGTCATAGTTAGTTCCCAGATGCCCATAGACTGCATTCTGGGAAATGGGAAATGAGTTGCCGGTGTCAGGAGACTGGGGAGGGGCCGCCGTCTGGGGTGCCCCGAAATCTCTGGTTTCTGGGGGTACCACTCCCAAGGGAGGGGCAGGAGGTGGCAACAGTCCACAATGGGAGGACCAGTAGATCAGGGGTTGCCAGCTCTGAGGATAGAGCACCCCAAGACTGACCCTGGTGAGGCCACTTCTGACCTGGGGGTGCTCCTTGTGATGAGACAGAGACAGACGACTGAAGACCTGCACCTGACAGACCCCTGAATAACACAGACAGTGTGTGTCACTCTTGAGGGGGGGTGATGGTTTCCCACTGGAAGTTCTGGATCACTAGGCACCTGTTCACCCTCAGTGTACAGACTCAGGGCTGAGTGGCCAGTAGCTGCAGTCATGCAGGTAACAGCGGTGAGGCTGGGTGGGGGGATTCCGACGGACGATGACGAGGGAAAATAATTATTTATTTAATTTTTCCTCTGCATCGTCCCTCGAAATACCCCCCACCCAACCCCACCGACCCACCGATGTTACCTGCGCAGACCGCAGCTGGTAGCCAGTCTCAGGCTGACACCCCTGAATTGGGGGAAAGAGAGTGGAAGTAGGGTGCCTAACACCCAGGATTGTTGCCCTTCCCTCTGAGAAACTGCAGAGTTCAGAGAATCCTGGACGGCCTGGGGCCTGACTCTTGACACTGACAGCTGTCTGTGGCCTCTGTTGAGTGCTGTCCTTATGGGCATAGTTTTCCTTGGGTTTGGGACAGAAGTCTGATCCAAGGGGTGGAATGTCCCACATCACTTTGCTGGCCATGGTGGCACTGTCTGCCTACTTGGATGCATCTGTGAGCAAGTTAAGTTTAGGCACTTCACATATAGGGTCCAAAGAGGAGAAGAGGAGATCCCCATGTGTCAGTCCAGTGGCTCAGGAGAGTGCAGACAGAGGGATCCAACTGAATTCAGAAGGGTGTAGAACTGACAAGGGCCTCTGCATTAGAGGGCCATTGTCAACGTTCTATCACCTAAGTAGGGAAGATCATCAAGGTGATTAGTCTCCCCTGGCTTTTGGCTGGAGTGGGGTTGTGTTGGACTTGGCCCTTTCTGTGGAATCATCTCTAAACTCTTTTCCCTTACCCTCCTGTTTTCTGAATCCGTTTCTGTTGGCTTTTAGGACTCTGCACACTTTACCATTGCTAATCAATACTAAAGTGCTTGTTCTCTCTCTTTAATAGTAGACCTGGCTTGCACCCAATTAGCACATTTAATTTACCCGTAAGTCACTAGTAAAGTGTTACTGCCTATACCCAGGGCCTATAAATTGAATGTCACTCGTGGGACTGCTGCACTGATTGTGCCACCCACTTCAGTAGCCCTTTAAATCTGCCACTGCAGCCTGTGTGTGCATTTTTAAACTGCCACTTTGACCTGGCAAATTAAACCTTTTGCCAGGACTAAGCCATCCTTTTTAATACATATAAGTCACCCCTAGGTCAGGCCCTGGACAGCCCTGAGAGAAGGGTGCAGTATATTTAAAAAGTTAGACACAAACTTGTTAGTTTTACATGTCTTGGCAGTAAATTTGCTTTTCACTATTGCAAGACCTATCTCTCCAATAGGCTGGCATTGGCGTTATGATATTTCATCTAATAAGTGATAATTTCCAAATGGGAGCAGATACCCAGTTCATAATTGGTGTTTTTGGAATTGTAATGAAAAATCCTCTCTCATGGTGAAGTCAGATTTTAAATTACAATTTTGAAACTGCCACTTTTAGAAAGTTGGTATTTTCCTGCCTTAGCCATTTAGTGTCTGCAGCTTGTTTCTGGGTCACACGACTGGGTGTAGCAGACAGTTGGGCTTTGTGTATTGTTCCTAGACAGCCACATACAATAGAGAGTTTAGGTGTGCGTGGATGGGTCATCACTGGCAGGATGGGAGGGCAGAACTGGGCACAGCCCTACTTACACTTGAATAGGCTGTGTCCTGCTTTGGCACAAAAGGCTGCATACCTCCTGTAGTTAGTCTGGAGCCAGGAGAAGGAAGTCGGAATACCTGTGGACCTCACAGGGAAACCTCTTGAAGCTTCTCTCACTATATATATTCTCTCAGGTATAAATATTGGACCCCAAACACCAACTCATCATTACACTTCTGGCCCTGTGGGTACTTTGTCTAGAAAAAGACAGCTATGCTGACCTGCTGCCTGCTGCCCTCTTGCCTGGATGAGAAGGACAGACCTGCATATGTTGAACTCAGGAACCCAAAGTGACTCAAAGGGCTAGTTGTTTTATTGTAGACAATGTATCAAATAACAGTAAATAGACAACTTTTAATGTACATTTTTAAAATCTAAAAAAATATACAAACACAAAAATATATACCTATTTTTACATTTTAACATAAATATATACAAATGTTTCAGTTAACACTTTACATTAAATAAAACTGTCATATATATATATATATATTCACTGAAAAAAACATAGGTTTCAGGCACGTTATAGTTAGAAATTAACATTTAAAAAACCTTAGAAATTCACTGAAAAAACCATAGGTTTCAGGGACGTTATAGTTAGTTGGACATTTCTCTCGTAGAAAACCATAGAAATTCCCCCGTTATAGTTAGTTCCGCTAACTATAACTCGCGCACCCGCAATGCACTGCTGATGACGTCACATATTACATCATTCATGACATGGTCAGTGACATCACTGATGACATCTCAAATGACATCACTGATGACATCACTGATGACATCATCCAAGTGAAAATCTGATGCACCTCCTCACACTCTACTATAGCCTTTGATACACCCACTGTAAAATACAGACTACCATTTTTGAAACCATCGACACACCAACACCAGTTACTACATACGTACTCACTGATTCCTACGTCAACACACACATCCACTCATTCACCCATACAATCACTCATACATGCAGTCACTCATTAATACAACAATATCATATGCACTCATACACCTATACAGACACTCACACACCACCACTCATCCAGAGTTACTTCTAGGCCCGGGGACCCCATCCCCCGGGGCCTGGCCACTCCGTTGGGGACCGTGGGAGGAGCCCCAATGCCCCCACGGTCCCGCCGGCTCCCCGCCTCCTGCGGGAGCCGGCATTGCTTTCCACAAGGGAGCTGCTGACATGCAGCTCCCTTGTGGAAAAGCAATCTGCTTTGGATTTTAGGCGAGAGCAGGAAACCTGCTCTCGCTTCCAAAATCTAAACCAGTGTTTGCTATGACAGGGCGGGAGCCGCACGGCTCCCGCCCTGCCATAGCAAACAGCAGTGTCCCGGGTGGGCACACCGGGACACTGCAGGAGCCGGCCCTGGGGGTGGCGGTCCCCAGGGCCATCAAGGGCTCCAGGAGGGGCCGCACGGCCCCCTCCCTACCAGTGCAAAGCCCCGGGAGGTGGTGGTCCCCGGGCATGTGGGGCCTCAAGCCCCCACACAGGTTTTTTTTTTTTTAAATAGAGCGCCGGGGAGGTGGTGGTCCCCGGGGCTGCGGGGGGCCACGTGCCCCTCTCAGTTGTTTCTGAAAGCCCCAGGGAGGTGGCTGTCCCCGGGGCAGCGTGGGGGGGGTGGGAGCCCCCCACGCATTTTTTTCCACAGCCCCGGGGAGGTGGCGGTCCTTGGGGCTGCAGGGGGCCGCGTGCTCCCGCAGTTGTTTCTGAAAGCCCCGGGGAGGTGGTGGTCCCCGGGGCAGTGTGGGGGGGATTGGGACCCCCCCACGCATTTTATTTCACAGCCCCGGGGAGGTGGCGGTCCCCGGGGCTGCGGGGGCCCCCGCGCGCCCCCGCTAATTACTTGACAGAGCCCCCGGGACCTGGCCCAACCGAGGGGTTTTTGGTGGGATTCGCGACCCCAAAGCGATTTGCGCCGAAATTATTTAAAAAAATGCTTTTGGCCCTGGGGGTCCTTGTGGGACCCCTGAGCAGGCCTAGGGGTCAGGGTGTTTCTACTCTGCCCCCTTTTTTGTTTTTAACCTCTTTTTTCTGTTTTCTTGTGACTCGGTTCTACCGAGTCACAAGATGGCTGCCAACACTTCCTGGTTTGGAGTGCTGGCAGCCAATTAGAATAAAGCTCGTGGTCGGAGGGTTCGTGGTCTCTCCTCGGCCACAGATATCGAAACTTTTCTTTCTTTACTTTCAGCAACTACTGAATGGATTTACACCATTTACCAAAAGGGATCTTTCTGAACCAACCTTTGCCAAATTTGGTGTAATTCCGTTCAGCAGTTCGAGCTGTAGCTTTGTCTAAAGCTTCCTATGGAAAATTACATGGGAAAACGCGCTTTGGGACCTCCTTTTTCGGCCCCGCTTGGTGAATCACCCTGAAACTCTCAAGACAGGAGCTGACCAGAGTGCCCCACTAGTTTTGAAAAGTTCGCGAAGATTCGTCAAACGGCGCCAAAGTTATTGGGAAAACAAAAAACGCTTTTCCTATGGAAACTAGGTCCTAACTATAATTACCTACTGGCGACCGCCAGTAGGTAATATATATATATATATATATATATATATATATATATATTATCTACTGGCGGTCGCCAGTAGATAGTTATAGTTACAACCTATTATCCATAGGAAATCCGCGACATTCTATTTGAAATAACTCTCTTGCCGGTTGACGTATCTTCGCGAAATTTTCAAACTTTGTGGCCCGCTCCGGTCCGCTCCTACCCTGAAAGTCTCGGGGGATTCGTCAAGCGGGGGCCGAGAAAAAGGGGGTCCCAAAACGCGTTTTCCCCATGCACTTTTCCATAGGAAACTTTAGACACGGCTACAGCTCGAACTGTTGAACGGAATTACACCAAATTTGGCAAAGAGGTAGTTCTTGGTTCAGAAAGAACCCTTTTGTTAAATGGTGTAAATCCGTTCAGTAGTTGCTGAGAAAATGAAAAGTAAAAAGTTAGTGATATCTATGGCCGAGTAGGGTCCGCGCACTCCTCAGCGCACCCTGCGCGCACCGTCCCGATCACGAGCTGCATGTTAATTGGTTGTCAGCTGGCTGTCAACATTCCGATTCAGGAAATGTTGGCAGTTATTTTGTCCCTCGGTAGAACCGAGGACAGAAACAAGTGCGCAAAGCGCACAAAGGGGCAGGGTAGAAACACCCTGACCCCCTAGGTTTGCTCAGGGGGTCCCACAAGGACCCCCTGGGCAAAAAAAAATATATTTTTTAAAATCGGCAGGATGCGCTCAGGGTGCGCGAATCCTGCCGAAAATCGAAGCGCGGTCTCCGCGCTTCGATAGCACTGGCCCTCGGGTGGCCCAAGTCCCGGGGGCATGGTGGGGGGATACTTGACGTGTGGGGGCCTCAAAGGGCCCCCAGCCCCGGGACCGCCGCCCCCGGGCTTTTTTTGAAAATGGTGCGGGAGGGCTCTGAGCCCTTCCGCAGCCCCGGGGACCACCACCTCCCGGGCTTTTTATAATTAAAAGTAAAACCAGTGTGGGGGCTCCAGCCTCCCACACGCCCCGGGACCGCCACCTCCCGGGGCACTAAACATTTTAATATGGGGGTCCGTTACGGACTCCCAGAGCCCCGGGGACCACCACCTCCCGGGGCTGTGTACTGAATGGGAGGGGGCCGCGCGGCCCCCTCCTGGAGCCCTTGATGGCCCTGGGGACCACCACCCCCAGGGTCGGCTCCTGCAGTGTCCCGGGGTGCCTACCCCAGGGACACTGTAGTTTGCTATGGCAGGACGGGAGCCTCGCGGCTCCCGTCCTGCCATAGCAAACTGCTTTGGATATTGGAAGAGAGAGCAGGGAAACCTGCTCTCTCTTCCAATATCCAAAGCAATTGCTTTTCCACATGGGGAGCAGCATGTCAGCTGCTCCCCATGTGGAATAGCAATGCCGGCTCCCAAGGGACGTGGGGAGCCGGCGGGACTGTGGGGGATTGGGGACCCCCCACAGTCCCCAACGGAGAGGGCCAGCCCCGGGGGATGGGGTCCCCGGGCAAGTAGTGGCTCGGGAGTGGGGCCACGCGGCCCCCTCTCCAAAAAAGAGAAAACAAAAGTTAAAAAAAAAATGGAAAGGCCGGCCCCGGGGATGGGGTCCCCGGGGCCTTAAATGGCCAGAGGAGGGGGCCACGCTGCCCCCTCAAAAGAATAAATATAGAGGCCATGCCCCGGGGATGGGGTCCCCGGGCCAATACAGGCCCAGGGAAGGGGGCCACGCGGCCCCTTTCCCGTTTTTTTTTTTTTTTTTGTAATTTAAAAAGGGGTAAGGCCCTGGGAGATGGGGTCCCCAGGGCCCAAAAAGAGAAAAAAGGAAGGGGGCTACACAGCTCCCCTTCAGGGGACAAGAAAAAAAAACAAAAACGATCGGGCCCGCAGGCCCCGCCCCTTTCCTTCACCACTCTGCAAACGCGCCCTGGCGCGTTTGCAGAGGGGAACAATTCCCCTTGAATACTGGGGGTCCCTGGGGCCAACTAGCCCACCAGGAACCTCCAGTATGCGCCAGGGGCTGCCTTGCAGAGACGTGTAGAGAGGCCACACCCTTTTACACCTCTCTGCAACGCAGCTCTGTGGCGCTTTTGGAGGTATATGGTGGGCTAGTTGGACCTCGGGGACCCTCAGCATTCAAGGGGACTTAATCCCCAACTTAAAACGCACCACGGGGCGCGTTTGCACAGTGGTGAAGGAGGGGCGGGGCTTCAGGTGACATGTGTGTAAACAGGCCCCGTGGCGCGTTTTAAGATGGGGAATTAAATCCTCTTCATCCTGAGGGTCTCTGGGGCCAACTAGCCCAACAGGTACATCCCAGAAAGCGCCACAGAGCTGCGTTGCAGAGAGGTGTAAAAAGGGGTGTGGCCTCTCTACACGTCTCTGCAACGCAGCCTCTGGCGCATATTGGAGGTTCCTGGTGGGCTAGTTGGCCCCTAGGGACCCTCAGGATTCAAGGGGACTTAATCCTCCAACTTAAAAACGCGCCACGGGGCGCGTTTGCACAGATGTCACCTCAGGCCCCGCCCCTCCCTTCACCATTGTGCAAATATTCCTCTAAAATCAGCCGAAATACGAATTCCGATTTACTCACCTGTTATAAGGAGAGACCTCAGTGCTGTATCTTTCAGCCCAGTACTGGTCCTGAAAAGTAATTTTAACCGTACTTACCAGTAACTTGAATTTCCTTCATAGGCTAACATTGACTGGTTTCACTTGGAAATTCTTCTAAGTGTGGAGTTTTGGAACTTTAAAATATTCCTCTAAAATCAGCCGAAATACGAATTCCGATTTACTCACCTGTTATCAGGAGAGACCTCAGTGCTGCATCTTTCAGCCCAGTACTGATCCTGAAAAGTAATTTTAACCGTACTTACCGGTAACTTGAATTTCCTTCATAGGCTAACATTGACTGGTTTTACTTGGAAATTCTTCTAAGTGTGGAGTTTTGGAACTTTAAAATATTCCTCTAAAATCAGCCGAAATACGAATTCCGATTTACTCACCTGTTATCAGGAGAGACCTCAGTGCTGCATCTTTCAGCCCAGTACTGATCCTCAAAATTAATTTTAACCGTATTCTACCGGTAACTTGAATTTCCTTCATAGGCTAACATTGACTGGTTTCACTTGGAAATTCTTCTAAGTGTGGAGTTTTGGAACTTTATAATATTCCTCTAAAATCAACCAAAGTACGAATTCCAATTTACTCACCTGTTATCAGGAGAGAACCCAGTGCTGCATCTTTTAGCCCAGCACTGACCCTGAAAAGTAATTTTAACCGTACTTACCAGTAACTTATATTTTCTTCCATAGGAATCCTTTGTCTGGTTTTCAGCAGAAAAGTTTCAAAGTGTCGATTTTCACAAACTACAAATATTCCTTAAAAATCGCCTGTATGACTTAAACGCATTCTTTCAACTGTTTACAGGAGATGCACCAGTGCTGGATCCAGGATCCAACACTGAGTAACAAAAAGTAACGATAACAGTTTTTACCTCGTAAGTGAATTTCCTTCCATAGGATAACATTGGTCATTCTATGAGAAAAAGTTTCTAAGTGTCAACTTTTAAAGTACAATAATATTCCTTAAAAATCACGACTGTAACCAAAACGCTTTTACTCAACTGTTTACAGGAGATGTCCCAGGACTGAATCTAGGATCCAGTCCTGTGGTTAGAAAAGTAATCCATAAAGTAACTAATTGCATTTAACTAGAAATTCACATTGAGCTGAATGTTGCATTGTGTTTGAAAATGTGTTGCCCATTGCAACAACTGTAACTACTGTACTTAAAAGTCTATTGCCTATGTGCAAAGTATTTAAACTAAAGTAATTCATTCTGAGAAAGTATTTTTTGTAATGTATAATATAATTACAATGTAATTTAAAAATAAAATATGTAAAAAAATGTTTTCTAAAAAAATTTCAAAATCAGTATGAAAATTTTTTATATAACAATTAATACATTTACAAAACTTTTGAAATTCACTGAAAAAACCGTAGGTTTCAGACATGTTATAGTTACAAATTAGCATTTAAAAAGCCTTTGAAATTCACTGAAAAAACCATAGGTTTTAGGGACGTTATAGTTAGTTGGACATTGCACTCGTACAAAACCCGTGAAATTCCCCCGTTATAGTTAGTTCAGCTAACTATAACTCGCGCCCGCAATGCACTGCTGATGACGTCACATATTACATCACTCATGACATGGTCAGTGACATCACTGATGACATCACTGATGACATCTCAAATGACATCACTGATGACATCATCCACGTGATAATCTGATGCAGCTCTTCACACCCTAATATAACCTTTGATACACCCAATCTAAATTACAGACTGCCATTCGCAAAACCATAGACACTCCAACACCAATAACTACATACCCACTCACTGATTCTTAGGTCTACACACACACATCCACTCACTCACCCGTACAGTCACTCATACTTATGGTCACTCAATACAGGACTATCATATGCACTCTTACTCCTATATAGACACTCAAACACCGCCACTCATCCATAGAGGTACTCACACACCTAGTCAGTCATGCAAATAATTAAACACACTGCCATTTACTCACCTATACAGTTATACACACACCAGCTCACTTAATCATACAAATACTAGCACATTGTTACGCTCTTATACAATCACTGATACAAGCACACACTCATCCATACAGCCACTATCACAATCACTCACTCGCTTATAGCTATTTATATACTCCAACACACATATATACTGCCTTTCACATATGTAGTTACTCACACATGTACCACTGGGACATACATTCACTCACTAACACACTCTTACACACACTTACCCACCCATACAGTCTATCACAGATGCACTCTTGAAACCATCCACCCAGTGAATCACCCACTCACACATCTATGCACAGTCGCACACACCCCATCCACACAAACACTCAGGCACCCATACAGATACTCAGACAACAAATCAATAACTCTTATAGACACTCATGTAGCTATTCACAAACCCATGCAGCCACTTACACAGCAACAGACAGATACAGACATTCACCCAGTTTAGTCACTAACCCATGCATTCAGTAAGATACGTTTAATCACTCACTTATAGAATTAGTCACGCACCTACTAAATCATCCATACAGACACTTATACACCCACTCATTCTTCAATACGCCTTTCCCTATATATATAAAAAATATTTAAACTTTACAGAAACACACAGTCACTGGATGATGTCATCAGTGATGTCATTTGAGATGTCATCAGTGATGTCATCAGTGATGTCACTGACCATGTCATGAGTGATGTAATATGTGACGTCATCAGCAGTGCATTATGAGGCGCGAGTTATAGTTAGCTGAACTAACTATAACGGGGGAATTTCACGGGTTTTGTACGAGTGCAATGTCCAACTAACTATAACTGTCCCTAAAACCTATGGTTTTTTCAGTGAATATATATATAGTATATATATATATCGAATCTGCTTATTTCGGATTGTTGATTGATAAAACATGCAACATGATAAAATATTCTATCTTTAGAAATTGTACAATTTCACATATGGTGAATCCTTAACAGAGTATAAAAAAGATCTAAAGATTAGGACAATGAGTGATACTTCAGGGTACTGTGCAAAATGGAAAACTGCAATGGCTCGATGTAGCGATAGTAAAACACAATTTCTTGAAAAAATAAAAATTCACACAGTGCCAATCGTGCTCAAGATAACAATTAAAACAAATTCTAAGATAAAGTGCTTTGGCATATATTTCGGGGAAGGGAACAAGTCAGCATAAAACAGGGCAATACCTTCTGCAGCTAAAGCTGAAAATAACCATAGGATAGTCTAGCTATGTACAGTATATGAACAAGGCAGGTTCCTGAAAAAATATGGCCAGTTGCAGAAAAGGTTCACCATTGCATCAATTGCTACCAGAAAAGCTGCTAGGAGTGCTCACAAGGTGTCTTTTTCATACGAGCCATGCGGCATGTAGGAATATGGCAACGATAATAGCAATCACACCTCTATTATCAGACCTCAAAATTCTTGGGGCAACATCATATGGTCTAAATCCTAGCAATTGGCACATCAGTTTGATCTACTTCTTGCGTGGAGATGTTTATGCACTAAAAAAGAAAAGAGGATAGAAGGTGCAAGGTTCTGGGCTCCAATTTGCATGCTGGACATAAGGTACTCAAGCCGGTGTTGATTCGTCAGTTAGTGGTAAAACTGTGGATAGAGAGCGGTCACCACTGGGTAGTTACAGTTAGGTCTGCTTTTCCATAGAAAGAGTGTTTTGTGGTTTGCTAATAACTTTAGCCCTGTTTGACGAATCTTCACAAAACTTTCCAAATATAAAGTTCATCCACCTCAGCTCCTTTCTGGAAAGGTTTTGGGGGATACGTCAAGCGGGGGCTGAGAAAAAAGGGGAGTCCCAAAATCCCCATGCATTTTCCATAGAATGTCTTTAGACAAGACTACAGCAAAAACTGATGAACGGAATTACACCAAATTCAGCAGGAAGCTATATCTTGGTCCGCAGATTGTGCTTTTTAGGTGGAGCCTAGGCAGTGTGCATGCCCTGCCTGCAAGACATGCTGTAATCAATAATACAACTCTATTCCTGCCTGCTGCTTACCATTGGTTCACTCCTGTGTTACTCTTCTTGCTGCCTCCTAAGTTGTTCACGCGGCCTCACTTCCATTTAAGGCTGTGGAGCACTAGTAAATTACAGTTTCCTTCCACTTGCATTACTTTTCCTGTGGTTTGGGAGAACTCTTTTTTAAGTGTTGCTTTCCGCCCGTCGCTGCTTTTTTTTGCTTCCTCCTGCCGCTTCACATTATGAGCCCTCCCCCCACCCTCTGAGCATCTACCAACATTAACGAAGCATGTGTAAAAGATATGACATGCAAAATGATTTTTAAAAGTCCTTCCAGTTTACATTTCACCCCTCCGGAGTTATTCATTTGATTAAACGTTGTGCAATTTATTACTAAAGAGGATGAGAGCTTTCATAAAAATAATAAATTACCAGACTAAATCCTGTTGATTTTATCTAGGATACCACGTAAACAAACTATAGCTCCTGTATTTCAACCCGGTCAGTGGAGTAAGAGGCAGGACAAGAATGACACCAAGCGCGCGTAGTTGTAATCGAACAGGTTAATAAATCAACTCTCTTGAATTCCTCGCACCAGGAAGTACTTAACTACATGATATAAAAGTAGGTAGATTTCTTGAACAAGCAAGACGCACAAACTACTAAGCACTTGCATGTGTAATTAATGTAGCTAAAGCTGAACAAAGAGATATTTAAAAACTCTATTTTATTCATAACGAGTCTTGAGTTATTGAGTCCTGTTTATCAACTGAAATACATTTTTATGAAAATGTTTTACCAAATGTGCACTTTAATGCATAACGTACATTGGCTGTGTTACTTCTATCAACACTCAATTGTAGTGCTTCAACTCAAAGATGGCCGTTTCTCTTGTCACAATCCACCTTCTTCTCTTTCACCTACACCTTCATACCGTAACAACAACAGACCTCATTGCTATCAACATGGGTGGAAGCTATAAATAAAGTTATGTTTGCGTGCATTGTGGAGTTTGTGTTGGGATGAGGGATTGCTATATACACACCAGCCCGGGGACATTAAACACTTTTTAAAATGATGTATATTTTTGTTTCGCACAAAAACACATACAAATGAAAAATGGAAATACCTCCTCGAAGCGATTATAAGTGAAAAGTTGTGCTATATTAAATAACAAAGCAGCAAGTCTTAGCATGCCATAAAGCACTATTACTAAACACCAAGGCAAACTACTCGAGTTCATGTACCATAAACACCCTCATTTGTACAACACAAACAGGAAGACATCTCTTCACATGATTGTTGGATGCAGTGTCCACTCGTAAAAGATTTAAGGACTCTGGGACAAAGTTGTGTTTAAACAGACACGTGATGGCCCCCAGATGTGATAATTATTTGAAGTAAAAGTGGTAATTGAACCTGGCCAATGGTGAGACTGTGACAGCAATACAATGAGTGAATAGATGCATATAACATTTATACAGCGCATTACAAAACCAATGCTGTCTCTAGGAGTTGGGCGAAAGATGAAGTTAATACAAGGCACTGCATCTAACAAATTGACTCTGAGAGACACTGTTATGTGATATTGTTGCAGCTCTGAGCTCTTATGCAACAAAATATGTCGGAAGGTGCGTGTGGCAGACAAGAGTGGCATAGGGCTGAGGGTGCCTGGAAGCAAATCTGTGGTCTACACCCTGCAGTATCTTTTCACTGGTCTTGTCTATAGCACCAACATGAAGGGATACACATTTGCTATACGTTCACTGCAAGAGACGTTTCTTTATTGATAGTTATTGGTGCATTGTGTAGTGTCCTTGTGTTAAATTTCAGACCCATCAGAGATGATTCACGACCCCAAGGAGAAGCAGCAGGAGAAGAGCTCCATTGTTTGCAGTAAAGAAAGACTTTGCGGTCTTGATACAGCAGATGTTCCTGAGGCCTCATTCCGAAAGAAAGTCACAATGTGCAAAGCGTCTATTTTCTGAACTGAAAATATTGTATTGTTTATCTATGATTTGCAGAGATTTGCTTGTTGGACACTTACAGTGCTGCAAGATTTTGAAGTAACTGAGGAATAGCTAAAATACAGTATGCTTGTCCTTCTAGGCAGGGCCAGCTCTTGCACCAATAGGGCCCTGGGCAGAAAAAAATATGCAGCCCTGGCTACTGCTGATGAATAAAAACAAGGATTGATAAAGCCAATAGGTTTGACTAGGTGAGAGCTATTGGCTTTCGCAAGGCCTTTAAGCCATGATGTACAGTACCATGGCTGTGCAGCATGGCTAAAATTAAAGTGATCAAAAAAGTGAAATGATGCAGCTGACGCCCCGTCATAGCGCTTTTTATTTTCGGGTGGAAGAGTGGGATGGGCAAGCAAGGGGAGCAAGGGGGTATGTGCAAGGAAGATTCTTCCAGAGAGATTTGGCATAAAAATAAGAAGCACAGACGTTGCTTGGAAATCAATGAGACTCTTTGAAGTTTAGCGAAACCTTTATTTTTTGTCGTATGTAGTGCAAAGTCCATCCGAAACAGGTTTTAGTCCGCTTTACATACACAATTGTAAAGCTAAGAGGAAGGCTTACATTAAACACATCAGAGGAATTTACTCTTCCTTGACTCTGCATTGGAGGCTATTATAAATTAGTGCATTTTATTAATAACACATACCCTGTAATTGTATGGCACATGCTCAGCCCTAAAAGCATCTTAGAACACACTAACAGGTGCTTATTGTTACATATGTACCTTAATGGCACTTATTAAACCGCCCTTCCAAAAGGATGAAAGGTTAAGAGGACCCTGTAGGATTCGAATCTCTGAGAAGAGCCAAATACATTTTTTGTAGTGGCTGCATAATTCCACTAACTCACCTAACCTAGAGTGTTTTGCATAATGCTCATTCTTTTGCTTTACATTTTTAAATGTCTCCATCCTTCTCCTCACACACTATTTCACCTCGCCTCTACAACGTTGTATATTATTACAAGCTACTTTAATAAATATTATTAAATGTATACCACTCTCTCATAAAGTTTTGACACGTGTAGAGTCATTTAATTACAGCTGTCGGATTGTGGTTTACCAAGAGCATAGGTGAGCTTGCAGCCAGCCCACTTCTTACCATTGGTTGGCTTTACAGTCACTCTAATTTTCATGCTTCTTATTTAATCTTTCACTCCTAAGCACGTTTACAACTCATATTGCAGGGCACCTTTTGGACCCTATTTTTTCTAATCTTTCTACTTTATCTGTTGCGCCACCCATCCAACTTCACTAGACGGATCATTTTGCAGTTCCTTTTACTATTAAGTTCTCCTTCACTTCTTCTACCAGGCTGACTTCATTGCCTAAAAACAGGCATAGGTCCAAACTTAATATGCCGGTGCTCAACAAATTGCTTCTTGATAAAATCCCTTCTCATGTTTCCCTTCCTGATCCAGACCAGCTTTCCATGCATCAATGTCTTACAGAGGCTATCGATTCTGCCCTACCTCTTTCAGTAGAGCCACAGCTCAGAATGCATCCTCCCGCCCCCTGGTTTACTGATTCTCTAAAACAGGAGAAAAAATGCTGCAAAGCCTTTGAAAGACAATGGAGAAAACACTATTTACCCGATGTGAAGTCGGAATATTTGGGAGCATTAAAGAAATATCATCCTCTTTGCAGATCGGCTTGCGCAACCTTGTTCACTGAGAAGATTTCTAGCTCCCAAAGCAGCCAGAAAACTTTGTTTAAAGTTGTGAATAAACTCTCAGCAGCGAGTACTTTCCTGTCATCTCCCTCGCTTTTCCAACATCAATGCGGCGAGCTAGCGATGTTCTTTTATAACAAAGTCAAGTCCATCCATGGCCAACTTGATGCTGATGCCTCCCAACAAGGGAATCTAACGTTTCCTATAATCCAACTGAGGGGCACCTTGAATTTTTCCCCCAGGTTCCTGAGTCTGTGGAATCCACACAGATCAGGTCATGGCTCCCTTTGGATTTGTCTATCCTGCAGCTGTTGTTGAGATCTATTAAGTCTGGTTCACCTCTTGATCCCCTCCCTCCCTCTAAACTTAGTCTTTTGGATGAGGCTGCCCTTACTATGATCCTTAACTTTCTCAATACTTCCTTAAGTACAGGATCAGTACCTCAGAGCTGGAAATATGCCCTCGTTCTTCCCCTATTAAAGAAGGAAGGTCTTGATCGTCTCTGTTGGTCACATTTTCGCCCTATATCTCTTTTGTCTGTGTTTTCTAAAAGTTTAGAAAGGCATATTAACTTTCAACTTTCCTCTTTTATCACAACTCATAATTTGCTGCACCCTTCACAGTCTGCTTTTAGACCAGGTCATAGTACCGAATCTGCCCTTCTTGGGGGTCACTAAAAATCTCAGGCAACAACTCGACTCCGGTGGTACTGCCGCCCTCATTCTGCTGTACTTAATTGCGGCTTTCGACACAGTGTCACATTCTATTCTGACAGACCGTCTTGAAGCCTCTAGCATTGAGGGTTTGGCTTTGAGGTGGTTCGTCTCCTTTTTAAAAGCCTGCACCTTCCAGGTCTTTTCGAATGCCATTAGATCAAATACTCTAGCATTGACCTCTCGAGTGCCTCAGGGATCAATTTTGAGCCCTTTGCTTTTTAACATTTATGTTCGCCCCCTGGCAGACATTGTTGAGAAGTCGGGTTTGACTATCATTTCTTATGCTGACGATACACAGATTATCTTTTCACACTCTACCACTCAGCATCAAGATCCCTCCCTGCTTCAGCTTGGCTTGAGCAATGTCTCCTCGTGGATGACCAGTAATGCCTTGAAGCTAAATGGCACTAAAACAGAGGTGCTCGTTCTGGGTAATAACCCTTAGCTTTGGGGAATTAAACATTGGCCTGACATTCTGGGCCCTTTGCCTGCCTCTGTCTCTAAAGTCAAAAACCTGGGTTTTATTATTGATAAACATCTTTCCCTCAAACATCAGGTGTCTAGGGTCACGGCGTCCTGCTTTGCTGTTCTTAAATTAATTAAAAAAATCTTCTGGCTAATTCCACCGGCAGCTCAGAGAACGGTTTTGCAGGCTCTGGTAATATCCAGGCTGGACTACGGCAATGTGCTGTATCTGGGTGCAGATAAAGCTTCAGTCCACCTTTTGCAGGTTATTCAGAATGCAGCTGCGCGTCTTCTTTTCCATCTGCCTAGATGCACCTCTGCGTCACCTCTGCTCTATCAACTTCATTGGCTCAAAGACAATAAGCCATCGAGTTTAAGGCCCTATGTTACATGTATCGGGTCAAATGTGGCATTTCTCCCTCTTATATTCAAAGATTGGTAACACCTCATGGGCCGGCTCGACAGTTGAGATCCTCCAGTCTCTCACTGTTTTAAGTTCCCATGTTTCGTCTTGTCCGTATGAGGGGCCGTTATTTTTCCTACCTGGGCCCTAAGCACTGGAATGCTCTCCCAATCGATCTCAGGAATTGTCACTCTCTGTTAGCTTTCTGCAAGCACTTAAAGACTCTTCTTTTTAGCGACCTGGCTTGACTCTTATTCCGGCCTGTTGCCTAGCGCTTGTGTGGCTCTGCCTCCATTTGTCCAGCGCCGGGAGACCCTGTTGGGTAGCTGTGTGCTTTATAAATCAACAAATAAATAAATAATGGCTTGCCATGCCTATTTTGTGTCTGTTCCTCCCCTTGAGCATTCCTAATTTACTTGAGTCATTGCATTGCTCACTTTTAGGAAATGCTTTTTTCTTGTCTTAAGCACTCAACAAGAGTGCAGATATTTTCTTACTACCACATAAATACACCACACAAAAACCAATCTATAACACATACCCAACAATCCACACCATACCACATAATTCCAATCAGCATAATTTCACTCAACGCCAAACAGTTCCATGCCACACAAATCAACTCAACACGTTTCCATTACACACCACATAATTCAACAACAAACCACATTATAAAAATCAACATCCCAATTTCATAACACACCACATACATGCAATCCACACCACATAATTTCACAGCACACCACAAATTCAACAGCACACCACACACATCTTAAGCTTAGCTCCTACCTATTTGTTCTTTTTCATCACCAAAAAGTCAAAGCTATCCACACAGTTCCACGCCACACAATACAACCCCACAAACTCCCAATCCACACAATATAATTCAGCACCTACTCACATAATACAACACAATTACACAACACACCACATACATCCAATCCACACCACACAATTACACAACATGCCACAAAAATCAACAGCAGCATGCATAAAACAGAATACCATTCCACATAATTACACTCCATACCACACACTCTCACTCCAAATAATTCCAATACACTAAATACCACATGCTCACTATCCACATAATTCCACGGCTACACCATGCCACATAATTCAACTACACTCATGCACTCCACACCACACAATGCCACGCCACACAATTCCACAACTAACAATTCCAATCCAACCTACATAATTCCACTTCACATCAGATACATACACTTTATAACACATAAGTAAAACAGATTCTCATTTACAATGCCAATAGCTCTAACACAATTAAATGCAAGACCTATTGCATTTCTAATGCTTGTGATTTGGTTTAAATCCGTAGAGACTCTTGCAGGAGTGGCAATTTACAAATGGAGCATTCTGATTGGTCCAGGGAGCTTTATTTCCCTTGAGCCATCTTGCTTCACAGGAGTCAGACTTCTGCGAGTACTCTGATTGGATGAGAAATCCACCACAAGATCTGAAGCTGATGAACATCATGCTACCTGCACCCTTCATACTGTGGTGAAAACTTTAGATTTAGACCATCTTCAAGCAAAACAAGCACATGTACATAGGTTACTTCTGAGTGCACACAGTCTTCTATGTTATGTGCTAATTTTCATGTTGACACGAAATAGGTCTGATAATTCAAGGCTGCTTACAAAAGTTAATATATACTACGTGTTATCTTACTCCGTCAGAAAAAATTCTGCAGAACCAAAAAACTTGTGTGGAACATAATAAATACAAGTCAACTGTCACCTGTACACAGAGTTACTCTTGTATAAAAAGATTTATAATGTGTTCGCTACCTCTACACACCTATGGTGCATTAGGAACACGTGTTTTGTAAACACTTACACCCATTAGCTGGACCCAGGCTGTACAAAATTAGGTAGACAAGTAATATGGTAGTGACCCGCCACTATCTAAACTATAAAACAAACTAGCACACTCATGGGATGATGTCGTCAGTGACGTCATTTGAGATGCCATCAGTGATGTCATAAATGATGTCATATATATATATATATATATCCATTTCCCAAATCCACCAGTAACTCGCCTGCACTCAGGGTGGGTACCTCTGTAGCGTGGGGGTGGACCCACAATTAATGTTTTTCAAACGTCCCAAAGACACGTATGGAGCACTCATGGGATATCCATTTTCCAGTTGTTTATTTCGAGTAGACGTGTTTCGGCTTTAGCCTTTATCAATACTCGCTCTCTACAATGTCATGACATCACCACAATGCTTTTAAATTACAGATCACTATCCTATTGGATAATTGATAATTGCACTAAAAAGAGGACTGCCGCAGTTCTCTCAGAAATTCGGCAATCAAGGCAGCCATATTGGTATGTCCTAATTCAGATGCAACCAAATGGTGGTATCAGTGAGGCATCCAGTGCTCACTATACAGTCCAAATACCTCCTCAAAATGGCCAAAAATGAACACAGTCCTCTATGGTTAATCCTCGTGTGCAATCACACTCAGCGGTGAATTGTAGGTAACTTCCCACGTCATGGCTCATTGTAATTGTATCCCTCGCCACAGCCTTATTTGTCAGATGTCGATGGCGTAGCACTCGCAGGAGTTGAATCGATACCCAGATTCTCCAACAATTTGTATAATTGTCGCTCAAGTCAGTGAGGCAGCGCTGTACATAATGACACCAGGCGGTGCAAGGCACTGTACAAAGTATCCATTTCCCAAATCCACCAGTAACTCGCCTGCACTCAGGGTGGGTGCCTCCGTAGCGTGGGGGTGGACCCATGATGAATGCGTTTCAAACGCCCCCAAGGTCACATATGGAGCACTCACGGGATATCCATTTTCCAGTTGTTTATTTAGAGTAGACGCATTTCGGCTTTCACCTTTATCAATACTCGCTATCTAAAATGTCATGACATCACCACAATGCTTTTAAATTACAGATCACTTTCCTGGTGGATTTGGGAAACGGATACTGTTGCACGCGAGGATTAACCAAAGAGGACAGTGTTCATTTTTGGCCATTTTGGTGAGGCATTTGGACTGTATAGTGAGCACTGGATGCATCACTGATACCACCATTTGGTTACATCGCAATTAGGACATACCAATATGGCTGCCACAATTGCCGAATTTCGGAGAGAACTGCGGCAGTCCTCTTTTTAGTGCAATTATCAATTATCCAATAGGAGAGTGATCTGTGATTTAAAAGCATTTAATGTAATGTAATTTTAATTACACTGGTGTAATTTGCATAATTATGGAAACTCTGCCTTCCACTACTTATGCAAAATGCCCCAAATTATGCCATGATGCCACACTTAGTAATTACATGCCATTCACTGTAAATATTTACAGCCAAATCAAAGCAAAAGAAAAGAGAGCAACCCATCTCCACTAACGCTCCACCTAGAGTCATGCCTTCAATAAAGCTGTCAAGAATATATCTTTCTTTTCTTTATTTAGATATATATTAATATCAATAAACTTTCAACATATGATATGTAAGGAAATCAACAATTTTATACAAAAACTGCCAGATCCCCCAACAAAAGCAAAAGCCACTTCACACTATTGGATTACATCCATACCATTCCTACTGTTCATATCAAGATAAAAAACAAATTTTGTCATAAAAACATTCTGCAGCACCATAAAATTTCATACAAAAAATTAAATGAATTACTTCAGTTTATACAGGACAATCAAGAACAATTAAAAGGACATAGTAATGCACAATCCAATAGATCAAGCTCCAGTTTTGACAAGGAAAAACTCTCATATAAACGGTACATTCACACTTTTGACTTCCATTTGGACAATATAGAGATGTATAAAATTTTGTTCCACATTTCCGTCTTCGTAATGCAAGCACAAATGTTTCGCAGGTGCCGACGTGCGCTTCAGTGGAGAGTGATTCAAAGACCACACAACTTCTACAGGACACACCACTGTTTACTAAAAACACACGGGGGCAGAAACCAATATCTGATGGTTACAGTTAGAAACGTGAGCATTACCACGAAAAGTCCTTAATGAAATTGAATCCAGAGAGATACGTGGAACTGATCCAAAGCTAAAACTCAGGGACACACTCCTCCTCACATTGGAGACAGATACATGCACTCAAGTACAGGCCAGTCACCCGTCACTTGTTTCAAAAGCAGAAAAAGGGGTCATTCGCATACAGAGACCTCCATCTCTGGATGGGACCGGCGTGAACTCACGCAGCATGAGAGGCATAGATCAAATTTGCAGACTCGGGCGAAAAAATATTTACAGCCAAATTGCCATTCATGGTAAAAATGTACTGCAAACGCATAAGAAAACAGAACCTGAGCGTCTGCTCTTCGCAGTGCTTTTGTTTTTTGCACTATTTACTAGGGCAAAATGTATCTTTGCTGCAAAACTTGACGCAAGGGCGCATTTCACACTAAAGTATAACGCTAAATCACTGATTTGCATTTCATGCAATAATGTGTAATTTTGCCAAAATTTTGTGCAATTACGCAGAAGCAAATTTTGTGAATTTCGCACACCCTTTAATATCAACCCATCAGTGAGTCACCTGCCACTGAGTTCAGGAGACCTCAGTGTGGCCATGCTTAATCGAGGAGAGAACAAACTGAAATACAGCAAAGTATTGAAATATATAAAATGGCGAGACATGTCATGATGGAAACAGCTTTGATAAATGAGAAAAAATTGAAAGAGAAGGCATGAAATACAATTACAGATTCAAGGTAAAATAAGACATATCTTTCAAACATAGTAAGGATATACTTTGAAACAAATTAGTTATAACATTTTATGCGTTTTAAGTATTTAGAAGGAAAAGGGGAAAATGTTTTAAAGAATAATAAAAAAAATATGAAGAAGAAAAAAGTATTGACTATACTGAATATATACTAATAAAAACGGAAAGGAGTATATCATGGAATAAGAGAAATGAGATAAAGCGAAAAGGTATGCAGTGAGTAATTTCACAGGTAGTATGAAGAGTGTGAAGGGAAATCTCAGAAATTAGGGAGGTTTAGAAATTTCAACATTTCTAATATTGATTGTGAATGGGTTCGAAAAATAAGAAGTCAAAGGCAGCCATAACAAATCTCTTTTAATGGCTATCTGTAAAGTGGGTGCATCAGCAGTGTCCATTCTATGATTGTGGCAAATCAAATTCCACCATGTTAAAAAAGAAACGTTATTAAAGTTCTCCCAATTAGAAGTAATAACCTGAAAAGCCACTTCCAGAAGAAGGTCTATTAGCATACCTTTACCCTTTTGTCCGGGCCATATGTCAGAACATCCTCCAGAAAAAAGGTGTCTTATGTTGAAAGGAGATGAAATAGAGAAGGGTTGAGACAGCTTACGCGATACTTGCTTCCAAAATACAGAAAGTTTTGGACAAAGAAAAAACATATGAAGAAAGTCCGCATTGGGAGAATTGCAAGTCCAACGTTTGTTATTGTTTAAGAATTTCATTTTAAATAATGAGAAGGAAGTCAACAACCTATCATAGAAAAAAAACAAGGTTTGAGTGGTGCTAGGAGAACGAGAAGTGTGATGTATTCTAAGCCATAATTTATTTCATAATGTGGTGGAAAAAGAAGGCTGTAGGCCCTGTTTCCAGGCCAATTTAATTTTGGTTTTGACCTTATCATGTCCACTGTAGAAAGTTGTTTATATAAGAAAGCAGCTCTAGAGTCTGTAGAGAAATCGTATGATGCTATGGGATAGCTGGGGGACTGAAATAAAATTGAAGAAGGATCTATATTGTTTTGCTGAAGGATGTCCTGGAGCAGAGCATATTTGTGTCTGTGAGAGAGTGGAACTTGGTAATGAATATGTAGCTCTTCAAAGGAGATAAACTGATAATTAAAGATGGGATCACTGACAGAATATCGACAGCAACAATATCGTGTTACACAAATATCGGGACATAAATATCGTTGTCAATAATATCGACTTCCTATCTTCATCATGGGAACTACAAAAATATCGGAAACAAATATTGTTGTCCAAAATATCGATGTACAAAATATCGTTTTTTTTATATGTATAACAAATAATGTAAAATAAATTAAATAATAAATGTAACTTTAAAAAATGATTTAGATTTATTTTTAAATGTTAACAATTATAATAAATAAATGTAATTACATTTTTTTAACATACATATATAAAATGTAATACATATATATTTACTTAAAAACAATTAATAAATAATAATTTTAATTACTTTTAAAAGTTATAAATATATTAAAAATTATAAATAAATATATATATACATACACCTGTAACATAAAAATGAATACATAAAAAATATTATAAATTAAAATATTAAACTCTTTAATATTTTTAAACCTACATTTTGCACTACATTGAGTGCAACAGTAGAGAAGTGTTGGAGAGTGGAGGTGTAAAAATTACTATTCCCACTCCAGCGAATGCAACAGTAGGGAAAGTGTTGGATAGCGGATAGGTAAAAAATACTATTCCCACTTCAGGAAATGCAACAGTAGGGAAAGTGTTGGATAGCGGATAGGTAAAAATTACTCTTTCCACTCCAGAGAGTGCAACAGTAGGGAAAGTGTTGGATAGCGAAGGGTTAAAATTTACTATTGCAACTCCAACGAGTGCAACAGTAAGGAAAGTTTTGGATAGCGGAGAGGTAAAAATTACTATTCCCACTCCAGTGAATGTAATAGTAGGAAAAGTATTGGATAGCGGAGGGGAATAATTTACTATTCCCACTCCAATGAGTGCAACAGTAGGGAAAATGTTGGATAGCGGATGGAATAAAATTATTATTCCCACTCCAGCGAGTGCAACAGTAGGGAAAGTGTTGGATAGCGGAGGGGTAAAAATTACTATTCCCACTCCAACGAGTGCAACAGTAGGGAATATGTTGGATAGCAGACGAGTAAAAATTACTATTCCCACTCCAGCTAGTGCAACAGTAGGGAAAGTGTTGGATAGTGGAGAAGTAAAAATTACTATTCCCACTCCAGCGAATGCAACAGTAGGGAAAGTGTTGATAGCGGATAGGTAAAAAATACTATTCCCACTTCAGGAAATGCAACAGTAGGGAAAGTGTTGGATAGCGGATAGGTAAAAATTACTATTCCCACTCCAGAGAGTGCAACAGTAGGGAAAGTGTTGGATAGCGAAGGGTTAAAATTTACTATTGCAACTCCAACGAGTGCAACAGTAGGGAAAGTTTTGGATAGCGGAGAGGTAAAAATTACTATTCCCACTCCAGTGAATGTAATAGTAGGGAAAGTATTGGATAGCGGAGGGGAATAATTTACTATTCCCACTCCAATGAGTGCAAGAGTAGGGAAAATGTTGGATAGCGGAGGGAATAAAATTATTATTCCCACTCCAGCGAGTGCAACAGTAGGGAAAGTGTTGGATAGCGGAGGGGTAAAAATTACTATTCCCACTCCAACGAGTGCAACAGTAGGGAATATGTTGGATAGCAGACGAGTAAAAATTACTATTCCCACTCCAGCTAGTGCAACAGTAGGGAAAGTGTTGGATAGTGGAGAAGTAAAAATTACTATTCCCACTCCAGCGAATGCAACAGTAGGGAAAGTGTTGGATAGCGGATAGGTAAAAAATACTATTCCCACTTCAGGAAATGCAACAGTAGGGAAAGTGTTGGATAGCGGATAGGTAAAATTACTATTCCCACTCCAGAGAGTGCAACAGTAGGGAAAGTGTTGGATAGCGAAGGGTTAAAATTTACTATTGCAACTCCAACGAGTGCAACAGTAGGGAAAGTTTTGGATAGCGGATAGGTAAAAATGACTATTCCCACTCCAATGAGTGCAACAGTAGGGAAAATGTTGGATAGCGGAGGGAATACAATTATTATTCCCACTCCAGCGAGTGCAACAGTAGGGAAAGTGTTGGATAGTGGAGGGGTAAAAATGACTATTCCCACTCCAACGAGTGCAACAGTAGGGAATATGTTGGATAGCAGACGAGTAAAAATTACTATTCCCATTCCAGCTAGTGCAACAGTAGGGAAAGTGTTGGATTTCGGAGGGGATAAAATTACTATTCCCTCTTCAGCAAGTGCAACAGTAGGGAAAGTGTTGGATAGCGTAGCGGATAAAATTACTATTCCCACTCCAGCGAGTGCAACAGTAGGGAATATGTTGGATAGCGGAAGAGTAAAAATTACTATTCCCACTCCAGCTGGTGCAACAGTAGGGAAAGTGTTGGAAAGCGGAGGGGAAAAAATTACTATTCCCACTCCAACAAGTGCAACAGTAGGGAATATGTTGGATAGCGGAAGAGTAAAAATTACTATTCCCACTCCAGCTGGTGCAACAGTAGGGAAAGTGTTGGATAGCGGAGGGGATAAAATTACTATTCCCACTCCACAAAGTGCAACAGTAGGGAAAGTGTTGGATAGCGTAGGAGATAAAATTACAATTCCCACTCCAGCGAATGCAACAGTAGGGAAAGTGTTGGATAGCGGAGGGAAAAAGTTATTATTCCCACTCCAACGAGTGCAACAGTAGGGAAAGTGTTGGATAGCGGAGGGGATAAAATTAGCTATTCCCACTCCAGCGAGTGCAACAGTAGGGAAAGTGTTGGATAGCGGAGGGGATAAAATTACTATTCCCACTCCAGCGAGTGCAACAGTAGGGAAAGTGTTGGATAGCAGAGGGGATAACATTACTATTCCCACTCCAGCAAGTGCAAGAGTAGGGAAAGTGTTGGATAGCAGAGGGAAAAAAATACTATTCCCACTCCAGCGAGTGCAACAGTATGGAAAGTGTTGGATAGCGGAGGGGTAAAAATTACTATTCCCACCCAAAAAAAACAAAATATCAACTACAATACAAAAAATAATAAAAAACTAAAAAACAAAACATATATAAAAATGTAAAAAATTACAAAACATATTATAATGTTTAAAAAATCTAAAAACTACATACAAAAATTAATTTATAAAATAAAAAATAATTTACAAATACATTTTTTGTAATAGAAATTATTTATAATAAACATTTATTACATAAATGTAATATTTTGTTTCCGAACCTATAACACAACACAATTTACAACACACATCTAAATTTTAAAAAACGTGTACCTTCTTAATTAACACAATTAATGATCAATTAAACAATTATTATTAATAAAAAACCACATTAAAAAGATAAAAATTAATATACTAACCAAATGTTATCCCTATAGAACAGAACCAAAATCCACAACCAAATTAAAAATAAACAATTACCAAAATATTTATCAAATAATAAATGAATATTAATGATCAAGTAATAATTATTTAATTTAAACTAAATTACTTTCCACCCTCTACCCCAATAAACACAACAGCACACACCTAAAAATAATTACACAATTTCCATAACTAATTTTACATTAATAAATTAATATCAATTAACCACAAATCATCAATTAATAAAAATAAATTTACTTCCCACCATTTACCACTATAAACCCCACAACTCACACATCAAATTAATTACACAATTGCCATATTAAGGGGCCCATTAGGATGTCGGGCAGAAGCACTACCGCCGTGCTGTCGGAGGCAAAAACCACCAGTTACCGTCCGGCCGCCGCGGCCCACTCGTCTGCCCAATTAGGATGTGTAAAATCAGCCAAACACCGCCCGTAAGCCCGCGACGCCGCCCGCCATCAAAGTGCGCCCGTACACGTAGCGGCGCCAGCCAATGGAGGCACACCGTCCGACGAAATCACGTACCGCCCGGTGTACAAATTACGATGCCGCAAACAAACAGCTCCCCCGGCTAAGAGACACCGCACGAGATACCAAGGCGGAAACTCGACCGCTCGAGTACGGACACCAAAAAGGCGGCCCACCCCGACATGAATCCTGCACTCCAGGCCATCCCCATGCTGTACCTGATGCAGCACCTAGGAGTCAACGCGCCGCGGCGACGCAGGTAGGCAGACACACAACAAGGGCACGCAAACACCGCACACAGTGCAAGGGCGGAAAAACTGTACATGGCCCCCCAGACACCCCTGTGTGGACAGGACACATCCACCACTGCACCCACAAATGTCACACCGGGCAAAATGAAACAACTCGCAACAACCGGGCACACACTACCCGGGACCAGGAACTGACGTCCCCGTCACGGCAACGCAGCGCAGCGGCGATGACGCAGCTACACATGCGCACAACGCAGAGGCCAACTACAGCGCCATGCATGGGCCGCACACAAATAACACAGGCACACAACTACACACACCACACACCAGCCCCACCCTGAACGCACATGTCACGTGGCATTCCTGCATCAGTCATGTCCCCAACCGGCAACTCACAGGTGCCAACATGACGCCACACAAGTGTACCGAACAGGGCAGTGACGTCACGCCAAAATAGGACACACCCTTGTGTGCATAACATGGCGAAGCACACAGCGGCTGCGACATCACGCCGCAGAATATGTACCTCGTCCGCAAAAGGCACGCCAGTACCATACAAAAATACTAATACCATCCTGCACCCAATACCAATACATGCAATACGTAACATGAAAAAACCCGGGTGCCTGACAACAGGTGTTACCAATTACAACACACACACACAAGGCCCAACGCATAGCGGAAACGCAGCGTGCCGCCCACACACGGGAAAGCAGATAGCACTGAATGGCCTTCCATTCCCACTCTGAAACCACATATCGACAAAACAAGCCGGAGAATACAGCCATTGTCCCAACAACAAGCCAAACAGAGGCATGCCGAGGAAACCGTCCAATGTGCAGATAGCGCACAACATGAAAGAAATTTCTGACCACAAAAAAGAAATAAGACCACTCCTCCATGTGGTTCACATGCAAGTAATCTGGAAGGAGTCAGACACCACTGACCTTGACCATTCATAGAAGCATGTGGGATGAGGACCTGTGTCCTCCGCACAAGCTACTATAACCCAAACCCTGCCTCCGTACGACTATTCCAGATTTCCCAGCATCGTCGGAGGGTGCACTCTGCTGACTGCACAGCCGGCTGGAGCACGCCATCACATCGCCCTGTAGCAAAATGGCAGTCGCACCACACCTACCCAACTACGCCGGACAGATGCAGCTCTACATGGACAGCCTGCTACAGATAGTGGGCTGTGAAAACCTGGCCATGCTGAACGTAAGTTACCGAGTAACTTACCGCATCGCAATGTTCAGCTGCGTCATCCCCGTCTTCTACTGTCGGAGGTGTCCCTTCCACTGTCCTGTGGATTTATGTCTCTCCAACCCGGCATGTCCAAAGGCGGACCTGGTACAACTGTTCGCCCCCTGGACGCACACGACAGGATCTGTTCAGTCTATGGGGGTATGGCGTATGTGGCTGCAATCGGACACACACTGCAATGGGACATGTGTGCCTCCACACAACGGATTCTGGATCACAGTTTCATCGAATGTCATCCAACATGTCCCATCAGGCTCCTACAAGGGACAACTTACGATGAACACATTGACAGCCACCATCCGCTTCATTGGATGGCATCCATGTATAACACCAATGCCATGGAAGCCCTGCTGGAAGGTATCGCATACCTGACAACTTGTCAATTCGTCGGGCCCCGACGCAATACCCCCAATTGAACAATGATGTTCAACACCGTACCTATGCTTGGCTTTCGCACGGACTGGGCAGTCACCTGTACAACAACTATACCATACAACCTGCAACAAACACCACACTATCAACTCCACTGCCATGACATCGGACATTTTCGGGACATTCTCTCTGTTCCTCACCACATCCAATATCTCTGCATGAACAGGGGGAGGCAGAGGTATGGGACTTGTGTACAGTAACCACATGGACAATACTGCACGAACAACTATGCCATAATATGTATCCTGCGCACATGAACATATGCACCGGTCAGTGCACACTAATCTGTCAGCTGTATCACGTGAGAACTGTCACCTCACCTTTGTCTGTACTTCCGTGCCAGGACTTTTGCATGGACAACAAATGCATCCCCCAACAACATGACCCCAGTGAATGTGACATGTTCAGTAGCCACCACATTGCAACAACTAGTGACACGCTGCTGCATGCACGTAGGCTCATGCTCTGATGTCACCCCTCACGCACGTGTGTCGGAGTAACTACTGTAGTAAACCTGTACCATGGAACTGAGATGTACTGTACCTATGATGTCAAGCTGTCCCGTAGGCAAAATGATTACTGTCTGTGTCAAAGTCGAGAGCTCCTCAGTAACTAGCAAATGTACATTAGCATAGCAAGGGCAAGGCAGTTGTAACTCTGAAGCCCTCATTCCACAGTCAACAACTAATCACATCTACCCCTAACCCCTTTTGTATGTGTAATCATGCTAAGTAGATCCTCCACATGCATTTCGCTGCCAGTAGTGTCCACTATACTGCATCACAGAGGACGTAAGTCCAAATACATGGCTTGAAGCAAAAATGTGACTCCGCTGAATCATTTCACAAACACAAGTACGAATGAGAGAGGATGAGAGTGTGTGAAGTACACGACAGTCGTGAGATGACCATGTAGTCCACTGTCATTGGATGTCAACGCAAATGAGTAGCCGCAACAGTGGCCACAGTGCAATACCACAGCTCCTGGAGCAGGACTTGTCAGACTCTGAAGGTGCCCGAAAGATCATCACATCAACACTGACGGCCTGGTCACTACAAAGCACAGTCCTACACATGTCTACAATTTCCCACACAGTCTGACCACACACTCAGCAACAAAAAGTAGGAGCCACGCAAAAGCATGCCACAGCAATGCCTGTCAAAACACACACACGACATCAGTTTGGGTGGGCAGCACTGCACAATGAGTAAGAACTGCAGAAAATCTGACATGCACAATTGAACTAGGCACAATCTTGACAGTGACACACCCTGCACACACACAACGTCTGAACCATAACAAGTAGGAGTCATCCTGAACTGCAAGGACACACCCACACACTGCATTCCGTGCAACATACAACACACACATCTCATCATATACACAGACCTCAACACGGTTACAAACATCCACCATGGGCCTGGGAAACATATGTGTGTAGTCGACATGGCCACAACACACACACACACCAACGCCACCCCAAACTCACACCACCCACACCACCCACCACCACCTCCCAAATGCACACATTGAGAGTAGGCCATGTGCCCAGGCACAATGCACATCACAAGACTAACATACACCTACACCGCTGGCCACACAGCAAGTAAGCTCACACATGCCCGCATACTCAGCGCATGCTGCCAGTCCACCTGTGGCTAGACTCACACCCTGTGCATTGCATGCACGCAAACATGACACGGATACATTTACCCAGAAATAACACCAAATACATGCAGTCAATCCGTTGCACAGAAAAGCAGATTCATCACACACACAAGTAGCAGAGTCTGAAAGAAGTGAAGTCCCTGCCACGTGTACAACACATTGGAATGTGAGACCAGACATTGCAATTGCTGAGGTCACATACACGGCATGTGCCCCACTTAACCAAGCACACACTGCAACAACTGCAATCATCAACTACACAGATACAACCGACTACAGGAACAACAGCATCCAGTCACAGATTACATCGACAGGCGGCATAACTCATCAACCCCAGGGACAGTGCCCAGTTCGATGTGCCGAGTAGTGACACGTAGTGCCGCGGATGCAATGTGTGTGAGTGTGCCCTGCCATGGCCAGCCAACACTGCCATGGCAGTCACAATATCCATCACAGCCACCACTGTGTCAGAAGGAGATGTGTGAGTGTGCCTACCAATCTAACAGGATGCCAGTACGACTCGGTGCTGTGTGTGTGCTACGGGACAGTTGCAGGTCCGGCCCTGAGAGAGTAGCACAACTGTGGAAGACACACATGTGTCATGTGAAGCGGGAGTTACGCTTGGCCCAGGTGGGTGGGTGTGACGGGTAGGTGCGCACATGCAATGTTGAAACACACTGTGTTGGGAGGATTCGGGAGCACTAGATTACCGCTGTCTTGGGCATTTGTAAAGACCACCTGTCTGGGGATGAATGTGAACACGTGTGTGCACAACAGGCGGCCACACGAAAGATGCTGCATCAGGTGTAGACGTCAGCCCACCCTCTGTGGACATGCTGGATACTGCTGTGCGTCCGCCAGGCCCATGCCAAGGCACGCACATCCCCTGTCGACCAGGTGTACCCCCAACATTGTCCACCTGCACGGGCTATCCAGGGCACGGGATGGCAGTGGAGCATGGTGGGTGAGAGGTCATGGCGCGCTCCTCCTGGTCACATCACGCAGGCAACACATCCTCATTGTGCAGCATGGCACAAGTCAAATATAAGTAGTGGGGGACGCACACATCGCGCCCGGGAGTGACGTCACGGAAGGTGGCTCGCACCATCGCACTCATTGCCTATTTCCCCACACACGTTACATGCCATTGCAACAGAGAAGCCAGCGCGTGCACAAGCAGCTCCAAGCTCGCCCCAGAGAGGCCAAAGAGTGAATGTGTGGGTCCATTAGCTCCAGTTGGACGCGGCCTGGGCCGCTAGGGCAGCTACAGCCTCTGTGTGTTGCAGGTGGTGTATCCGGACTGCGGAGCCTGTCATGCATTGTCAATGTTGTCCAGGTCTCGAGTCGGGGTACCACGCAGGTGGACGGCGTCCCGCCACTGATTATACCGCGAGACAGACAACTCGTTCAAATGGACCCACACATACACTCTTTGGCCTCTCTGGTGCGAGCTCGGAGCTGCCTGTGCACGCGCTGGCTTCTCAGATGCAAACGCATATTGGGGTGAGCGAGGGGAGGCCATAAGTCTGACGGTGCAAGCCACCTTCCAACATGTCACATCCGGTCGGGACGTCAGCGTCCCCCCACTCCTCCGATTTAGGACTCGTGCACTGCTGCCGTCAGATGTGCCACTCCCCAGGGGGGTGGGGAAAGGGTCAGGAATGTCAGTCTGAGATTGGCGCAGTTGAAGGCACACCTTCACTGGGGGTGACAACCATTGGACGGTCTGGTGTAGTCCACCCACGCGTACATGTGGGCCCTCCATCATCCATGTCTCCTGCGGCTAAGTGATGTCATGGGCAATGACGTAAGTGAGGAGAGCTGTCTGCCCCACGCACAGATGGCGCATCAGCTCAACAGACCCAGCACTGAGGGCAGCAGGGGTCACATGTGCAGGGGCAGCTGTGCCTGGTGTGAAGGACACCCTATCCTTCATCCCTGTGCCGACACGTGTTGCACCAGTGGAAGTGGATGGGAGGGCGGTCATTGGCCTCCGCGTGGCTGAAGAAGACCCAGAGTCCACGTCCCCTGTGTCATACAACATGGATGCATCACCTCAGTCCTCAGATAACGCCGAAATTGCCCACTGGGCCTGTGATTCATCCAGCACACGTCTAGCCCCTCCGAGGCGCAGGTCACAACTGTCTCACTCAGCAGCTGTGCAGCTGCTACATCCGAAGCCACCCCACTGTTGAGCGTCCCCTGTCCCTCAGCACCCAGGGGAGATGCCACATGAGAGAGAGCGAGGTGGTCCCACTCATCTGGCATCAATGACACAGACATGTGCAAGGGAAGCAGCACAGAACATACCCAAATCCACATGTTGCACGATACCTGTGCAATAGTATACAGCCACCACAATCAACACCCAATGGCTGGCGTACAGGAAAGGAATCCGCGAATTAGTGCCACGAATGTAGTGCACATCGCACTACACACGGCCTGTGTCACCCTGCGACCATAGCCCCAACTCGCGTTGTGCACAACCACTATCCTGATGGTGGCAAGGATGACCACTATGTAATTAGGCCAAACACATACCTGCATGGAGCAGAATGGGAAACTACTCACACAGACTGCAACCTGACAGCCCACAATGGCCATGAGCCCATGCCATCCACCTGTCGTTCACACGTGCACAACTGTTGTTGCACGGTGTGCCGGATGTGCAAGTACCAGAGACATGAGGTGAGGCATCGCACACATATGTCCGACCGAAATCAGAGTAGGCACAGTGCCCCTAACATACATGTGAATAGCCACTCCAGCCTACTACAGGTTGTACCTGAGGGCTACGACTCCGAGTGCATTGGGAATGCAGAGTGCCCTAATTGCATCTTAAGCCTCAGGACTAGCATATGCATGTCAGATGCACACAGCACAGACTACAGTTACTACACACTGCATCACAAAACAAACATCACATTACCCAGATCATGGGTAGGCTGTGGACACATGCTGCCTCTCACAGCAAAAGACACCATCCCACAAGACTGTAAACGTTACGTGTCACTTGTGATGTGTATTTGCAATCACACAGCTGTGTTGTCATGGAGCTGTCAATGTGTACACCTGTCAATGTGTTTTTGAGGTGTGATCCGTACAGTGCTGTACATAGGGTGAAGTAGGGACATCAATGACTGTCTCATATCCCCTCGTGCAACAGGACCCACTTGTTTTTGCCGCTCAGCCTGTGTCCATTGCGTTGTTGGTGTGTGCCATACTCACCCAGCCTCGGAAGCTGTGTCAGGCACAGCAGCTAGTTATATTGCCGTGGTGTTGCCGCTTCCCAAATATGCAGTCTGATATCATCGTCATGCCTTACAAGTTATTAAGGCCTAAATCCCCATGTGCATGCTCATAGCAATGGTTTGTGTCACTGCTCATTGCTATTGGTTAGGGGACCTGTGTAAGTGTATTGTGGCTGTGCTGTCCCTACTTGTCAGCTGTTCTGTGATTCAATTGCTTGGTCAGTCATTTTTGTTTTGTGTTTGTGAAAATGCCATGTGGCGTGTTGCTTTGACATGTGTCCACTTCCATCTTTCCTAGGAGGAGACCAAACATACATCGCCCCTACCAATTGCTGGCAGACATGGAGGACGTGGAGGTAATCCGGAAATTCCGTCTGGACCGACCCACCCTGCATCGCCTATGTGCCTTGTTGGAACCCCACCTCCGTCCTCGCAGGGTGTATCCGACTGCATTTACCCCCACGGCTAAGGTGATGGCTGCACTGCATTTCTTCGCCACTGGGTCATTCCAACACACAGTGGGCAGTGGGAGTGGGATGTCCCAGCCCATGTTCAGCATGGTGCTACGTGATGTACTGTCAGCTATGATGCTGTACAGGAACCGGTACATCCGATTCCCCAGGGCTCGTGAATTGGCGGCAGTGAAGGGTGATTTCTATGCCCTTGGACGGATCCCCCACGTTGTTGGTGCAATCGATTGCACCCATGTTGGCCTTGTAGCACCACAGGCCCTGGAGCACATATATAGGAATCGGAAGCACTTCCACTCCCTGAATGTGCAAGTGGTGTGCCTTGCGGACATGGTCATTACACACGTGTGTGCGAAGTTTCCAGGATCGGCCCATGACTCGCACATCATGCGCAACAGCATCCTACCACGTCTGATGACCAATCTGCAACAGGACCGTGCTTGGATTGTTGGTGAGTATGTGTACTCGTGTAGCGTGCCTGGTGTGCGATGCTGTCTTGGGGACAGTTGGAATTGCAACTAATCTCGGTATTCCTCACACCCAGGTGACTCTGCTTATCCGAATGGGCCTTGGCTGCTCAGCCCATTACGTCATCCTCGGACACCAGCTGATGTCCGCTACAATGAGGCACATGGCAGGGCCAGACGTGTGGTGGAGCGGACTTTTGGCCTCCTGAAGTCCAGATTCAGATGCCTGGACCGCACCGGGGGTGCACTGGCGTACTCCCCACAGAAGGTGTGCCAGATAGTTGTGGCATGCTGCATGCTGCACAATCTGGCTATTCGCAAGCAGATCCCCCTAATAGTGGATGACGGTGATCAGCCCGGGCCCCCGCCTGCAGACCAGGACGGGTCCAGTGACGAGGACAGTGGAGAGGAGGAAGCTGTGAATGTGCGTCAGCAGCTCATCGCACGCTACTTCACTTGAAGGTGAGTGACCATGTACGACGGCTGATGTAGCTGTAGTTGTGCAGGTGTATGTGTGCATTGTGACGGAGGCCTTTTGTTCACTGAGTGCTGTGTGGCAATGGTCCATGTCCAGGGTAGTATGCCACTGACAGTGGCTGTGGCATTGTGCCCCGTTGCTCTGTGAGATGTGTGTACATTGCTTGTAGTTGGTGACAAGTACTGTGTGATGGGTGTGTGACACACTAATTGAATGGACTCTTGTTCTGATTTTCACCCCTAGGTCCCTACAACATCTCCTGGCCTATCTACATGCCACACAGCAGAGGCATTCCTGCTCATGGTGGAGGTTGCACATCGTTGATTAAACCCAGGGCACATGAAGCAGATTGTGATCAAGGTGTATTTATTTACAGCGGTGAAATGTGATTGTGTGCAAGGTGATGACAGAAGTGGTGCATGCTGTGACAATGAGTTGACGGACATGGCTGCGTGATGGTCAAGGTGTACCCATGAAGTTCTATGTCCACAGTCCAACAGACACATGCCATTCACATGGCGGTGTGGGGTAGGATCGTAGTCAAAGTCAGTGCAGTAGGTGGTCAGGGTGGCTGGCTGACTCACTGGCGTTTGGAGCGTGCGTAGTCCTCTCTGGACACCTGTTTCCTCTTCGGACGGCCCCTTCCACGTTTGGTAGGGGGGTTGTGTTGGTGGGCTGCTGGTGGTGGCTGAGGACTGCTCACTCGCTGTGGACGCAGGGGAACTAGATGTTGCACGAGCCTGCGCCACAGCACGTGGTGGCGGCGGTGGTGTGGCTGGCCTTGCTTGGGCCCTCCCCCCACCACCAGCTGGCCCATGAGGTCCACAAGTCGGTCCATACGGGTCACGAATTGGCCCATATGGGCGTCCATGGACCTCAACACCCCAAGGACCTCCCGCGTGTCGGCAGCCGACCTGGCCCATTGTCCTTGGGCCTCTTCATAGGCCCCAAGGACTCTTGAGATTTGCGGCAGGGCTTGGCTCCCAGGCTCAGATGGCGTTGGCCTGACCCTGCTCCTCCCACCGGTACTGCTGCCACCGACCTGCCCACTCGCCACATTGGTCACCACGGTCCTCTGTCTGGCTCCCAGGGTCGAGCACGACGGGCGTGCCACCCCTTGCGCAGGTGCTGTGGCCAGGGATGGCGTGGTGGTGGTGGTTGTTGCGGCGGTGGTGGTGGCCGCAACGACCGTGGCAGCAGGGGTCTGTGACTGGTCAGCAGCCCTGGGTGATGTGTTGGTGGGTAGGAGGGGCCCTGGGGAGCGGTTGGGCCCTGCCACTCCAGACGGGCCTGCTAGGTGGTCCTCGTCCGAAGAGGTGTCCAGGTCTTCTACATCCGTGAGTCCGGGTCGGGGGCTTGCGGACTGGCTGTGCTGGCTGCTGTCTCCCTCTCCAGCATCCAGCTGTTCGGCACCTGTGGGGAGAATGAGATAGGTTATTGTGTTGCACCTTGCAAAGTTTGTATTGGTTGTCTGACATTCACAGTTCGTGCACTGTCGTGCACAGGTTTCCCAGTGGCGTGTGTGTGGATGTACGATGTGTGTATGCGTGGGCAAGGCAATGGAACTGTGTGTTGTGTTCATGTGGCATGGGACGGATTAGCGATGACAATCAGTGTGTGTTGCTGTACTCCTACATTTTGTGGCTTGGGTGTATGCGGGCTCCAGACCCATCGACGCTTTTGGGGTGAAATATGGTTTTGGGGTTCAAATGGAACGCTTAGAAACGCAGATGGCAAAAGGGGGTACAGCCCCCTCAACGCTTTTGAGGTGAAATATGGTTTTGGGGTTCAAATGGAACGCTTAGAAACGCAGATGGCAAAAGGGGTACAGCCCCTCAACGCTTTTGAGGTGAAATATGGTTTTGGGGTACATACTGTGACATATGTGTGCAGAACGGGACATGTGTTTTGGCAACATGACAGTGCAGAGACAAAGGTGTGTGTATGTCTGACATCCCCAGCATATCTGCTCACTGTTATCATTTATGGACATTACACTGCAAGCATTGTAGTGAGTGAGTGATGGTTGTGTGCCACACGACGTATTGCAGATGGGCCAATTCCTTGGTGTGCGTGCTACCCTCGGCCATGTGCAGCAATGCAGTGCTCTTGGGGTGTTGACTATATTATGTATGTTGTAAATCAGTGTGATGTGCGCTTCAGTCACTGCAGACACATTATTTGTGATGGGCAGGTATCTTTGCAGAACTACTGTGTGAGGGCCAGCTGTTCCGATGACATACCTTTCATGACACTGGGGCTGACAGATGAGATGGATGGTATGTTGGATGTGCATTGTGTGGCTGTGTGTTTCATGGGTCCAGTGGTGTTTATGTGCATTACTGGGGTTCCACACTGTTAGTTCTAGACAGGTTAGACTTACATGGGCGGTGTTGTACGTTGTGTGGGGAACAGGCAGTAACGACTACATGGACAGGACTTCGATGGTGTTGGTGATGTGTGTGATGAGTGGCACAGTGCCCGCCGTGTGGGTCAGTACTCCAGTGGGACTTGTGCATGCAGACGTGGCTCCATGGGTGTTGCTGTATTTGTGATGGCTCATGTGGGCTATGACTCTGTAATACATGTCCGTGTGCACATTGGTCACATGATTATGACAGGGAGCAGTGCTGCGTGTTCCTCTGCTACGTGACATTTCCCAAATGTTAGTCGTAATACTGTCCTCATGCCTACAGACACCCCGCCCTGTACAGTACTCTACCTACTTGTTGGTTTGGAGGGCGCAATGCAATGGATGCCATATGGTACTGGGAGGGAGGGGTGCTCCATCTTGCTGGTCTGTGGGAGTGGGGGCGGTGTTGTGTGTTGTGGTGATGGCTTACCACCCACAGAAACCCCTCCATGTACGGTAAGATATCTACCTGTCGGCTGAAGGTGTGCACTGCAGTGGCTGACACATGGGTGTGGGGTGTGCTCCACCTTGCTGCGCTGTAGGACTAGGGGCCTGGTGGGTGTTGTACTTCAGCTGTCCCCCTCCGACCCACTGACTTTGTGTTCCGGCAACTTACCTGTTACTTGTCGGTTAGTGCAGCTATGGCTGACACATGAGTGTGGGTGTGGGGAGTGCTCCTTCTGGCGCATCTGGAGTACAAGGGGACCTGGTGGGAGTTGCGGTGCTGGCTGACTGTACACATGCCCCCATGGTTTTGTTAGTTAGTCTGTTGCATGTGTGAGTGATGTCTTGTGTATTGTGTACTGGACATGGGGGTGTTTGTCCCTCGGAGCTATGGCATAGTGGTAGTGCATGTGAGTACATAGCGGTGTGCTGGTATACATTTGTTTGTACTTACCAGCCTCCACTCCCCCTGGTATTCCGGTGAGACTCTCCGGATGTAGGATGCCTCGCACCTTCTCCTCCCACGCCTTGAAGGTCTTAAATAGCGCGGGATTTCCTCCGCCAGTCCTGTCAGCCAGCTGCCGATTCTTGGCCTCCTTCTTTTTGACCACTCTTTTAATGTCGTGCCACCTCTTGGTGATTTCGGCTCTGTTGCGTGGCACGTTCCCGACTGCATTGACCTGGTCTACGATCCTGATCCACAACCGGTTTCTGGTGGCTAGTGGTGTCTGTTGGACCTGGTTCCCATAGATTTGTGGGTGCACCTTGATGATCTCGTTGACCATGACCGTCAGCTCAGTGGAAGTGAACTTGGGCATTCTCTGTGCTGCCATGGTGTGTGGTTTTGTGTTTGTGGTGCTGGTGCGGTGTGTGTGTGTGGTGTGTGATGTGCAGGGGGTTTGTGGGGCCGGTGTTTGGTGGTGGTGGTGGTGGTGGTGATGGGTGCGTGTCTGTGGTGTGCTGCTGTCCTTTCTGTCTCGCTGTGTTCTGTGCTCTCGTCCTCAGTTTGTAGTGTTGCAAGGGATTGTGGTCTGTGAAGGGGCTGCATTTGTACTTACCTATGTGGGTGTGTCATGATGTGCTGTTGTTTTCAGGTGTGTTGTGGCTGGTGTTCTGGGATTTGTAGTTTATTTGTTTGTCCAGGGGGGATGTGTTTTCGGGATGTGTACTGTGTTTGGGTATTTGGGCGTTGCTTGCTGTGTGGACTTGTTGGCCATGTTGTGTGTGTTTCTTTGGTCCGCGGATGGTTTCTGTGCAGGGACGTGGCCGCCAGGGCTTCCGCCGTGTCCATTTTCATCACTGTTGTTTACGATGGCGGGCGGTGTATTTCTGGATTTGCCGCGCTCATGTCGGGAAGATCGTAATTTCACGGCCGGTGTCTCGGTAGTCAGGGCGGGCGGTTTTGGGTTGTCGTGCGGGTTTGCGTCCGTGGCGGACGGATGGACTTCGACTCGGACATAGACGGGCGGTATTTTGTGTGTTTTTTCCGCCGCGGGCGGTGTTCGCTTCGCGACATCGTGATTGCTCGGTCGGTATTCAGAAGGCGTAGGCGGGCGGTTTTTTACCACTATGGTAGATGGCGGATTTTATTGCGCCCGGTATCGTAATGGACACCTAAATGTTTAATTAATTAATTAACATTAATTAACAAATAATTAATTAATTATAAATAAATTACCTCCCACCCTTTTCTCCTATAAACCCCACCACCCATTTCTAAAAACAAGACACAATTAACATAGTTACCAATTAATTAATAATAATTAACAACCAATTAATAAATAATTAATAATACATTAATTCCCACAATTAACAGTATAAAATAATAAATAAATAAATATTGATAAAAAATATTAATAATTTAATTATAATTAAATTATTTCCCACCCTATTCCCCTATACACCCACAACCCGCTTCTAAAAAAACCCCACAATTAACATATTTACCAATTAATTAATACTAATTAACAACCAATTAATAAATAATTAAGAATAAACTAATTCCCACAATTAACAATATAACTTATTAAATAAAAAATTATTAATAAAAAAAAATATTAATAATTTAATTATATATAAAAAAATTTAATTCTTTTTTATTGAAATTTTGTTCAGGCATTTATATAACAAAGATACATTTACGTGTATTGACTGCATAGCATATGCACGAATTATACCACCATCATAGTTGTAATAGTTATGTCAGAAGAACCAGTTGGATCGTTCCTCAGCATATCAACCCATTAGAAATAATACAGTTACACCATCACAACACATAAACAGAGTATACACAAAGCTGTTGATTTAGATCCGGCAGTGTCTTAAGGTGAGCTAGACATATAGATGACTAGACCAATGAACCAAGCCAGATTGGATGTCCTTAGGTGGCTATATACTCGGGTGCAGACCAAGTTAATTTCATATGGAGGAAGGACACGTTCAGGAAATAGCAAGCTTGAAAGAGGTTATACCTGCGACCTAGGTGGAGAGACCGCTGGAATTGGGCTAGAGGCATCCAGTTCTGTACTTTGTTCCCTAAGCCAAGCATTGAAAGGCTCCCACACATCTCTCGGGCGAGACACTGCCAGTACAGCGCCAATTGCTCCTGAAAGTATGCAATATCTTTTACCCATGCGGCCACCTGGGGGGCCCTATTCGCTCCCCATCTAATGGCTAGTCTTCGTCTTGCGAGCAGTAACATCATGGCAACTAAGCGACGCCTTGCAGGCGTAACGTCTCCCACATAACCCAGCAGCGCTACCAAAGGGGTAGGATCAAACGATACCTCAGTTACAGCCCAAATAGTGTCATACACTTTTCCCCAATATTCAGCTATGGGAGGACAGCTCCACGCAACGTGTAGGAAAGCTGCTGACTCTTGTTTACACTTCCAGCAGCATGCATCGGGCCGAAGCCCCAGCTTGTGTAATTGCAGGGGGGTGCGGTATATTCTGTGTATGAATTTAAAATGGATCAGTCTCAGCTTATAATTTGGGGATAAATAACGCAACTGTGAGCAACAGAACAGCCACTGTTCGTCTGTGGGCAGATCGTCCAATTCAATACGCCATTGTGCGAGGGCAAACCAGGGGGTATTTGCTTGCGTGAGGTTGTATAATCTGGTGATTAACCTACGAGGTGAGGGCATAGTTAATAAGTGCTCTAAAGGCTTCATGATATCTGGGGGGGGGCCGGAAAAGTTGGGTGGATGTCCTTACAGGTGGCTCGGAGTTGGAAATATAGGAATGCATTTAGGAGTGGCGTTGTCGTGTCTCCTAGTTGTTGTGGCTGCTCTAAGAAGGTGTCACTTGGGTAAAGGTCCCCTAGTTTGGAAACACCCATGCCCCGTGCCCTGGCAATGGAGCCCCCATCATTGAGGAAGGGAAAATGAAAGTGGTGTGCGACTGGAGTAGAGGGTGTATAAAGCAGCGGCGTCCCCACCTGCTTCCTTAAATCTTCCCAGGCCCACCAAGGATCTCGACAGTATTAATTTCATTCGCCGTTCTGTGAAATGGTTTATATACCGCTACGTGCAGAGGGGTGGGATCAGCTATATCAGTTTCAATGGCCACGTGCGGTTGGAATGGGATGGGGTGTACCCAAAATTGTGGCTATTGGCTACATTGGCTATTGGCTACTTTTGGTGATGTCATCTACACCAAGCCATCCACTGTGAATTTGTGTATAAGTTGAATATGTTTTTGACAAGGATAAAGAAAACAAGAAAATAAAAAAAGAAGAAAAATCACTCGAGATTATCTTGGATCTGGATATTTTATTGGACTGTTGATCTGTTATGGTTTAAATTTTGAATGTCATTTTTGCTTTCTGCTCGGGAAGAATATCTTGTTTATTGCTTATTCTCTGTGTCTTTCTAGTCACAGGGGTATTTGGGATGCGGGTGGCCTTTTCCAATTTGTTCCCTAGAGCAACTTTTAGAGAATCTCTGTTACAGTGATACCCAAATATTGGTTTTGTGCAAGGTGTAACCTAGCCACGCTTCTAAGTTTATAGTGACAGAGGTTGGGCAGCCCAGAATTTAGCCTTTTAGACCAACCAGTCTAGCAACCTTCTAAAGTTCATACGCCATATCTCTTGCAGGTCCCGGCTCAACCACACTCCCAGGTATTTAACAGCCCCGTCTGCCCACTTAAGCGGGAATTCCAGGTGAGTCTCAATCGGAGCCGCAGGTAAAATAGAGGATTTAGACCAGTTGATTTGTATACCAGACGTACCGCCATATCGGATTATCTCCCGCAGCACGTTACTAAGATTATCTTCTGGTTTACGGATATATAGCGTTATGTCATCTGCATACATTGATATTATTAGATTCCTGTCAGTGAATACTAGGCCACGAGCGGTGTGGTGTTGCCGAATTCTGGCTGCTAAGGGCTCCATTGCCGCCGCAAAAAGCAGCGGCGACAGCGGACATCCCTGCCTTGTTCCGCGTGTTATATAGAAGGGCTCTGAGATAAGATTGTTAGCTTTAAGGCGGGCTGTGGGCTTGGTATAAAGTAAGCTTATGAGTTTAATGAAGTTGTGGCTGAATCCCAGTCTAGGCAAAATGGTAAACAAGAAGGGCCACTCCAAGGAGTCAAACGCCTTCGTTGCGTCCAGGAATACTGCGATGGAAGGCAATATAGGATCTATCTGGTGCACCGTGGCAAAGAACGTGCGTAGATTGTGAGCTGTTGACCTACCAGGAATGAATCCAGATTGGTCAGGTCTGGCTATTAGCGGTAAGAGTGGCTGGAGTCTATTAGCTATTAATTTGGCTAGGATTTTAACATCCACATTTATCAGCGATAAAGGTCTGTATGAATCGCATTGATTAGACGCTTTGTCCAGTTTTAGAAGGGCAATGATTGCCGTCTCATGCATGGTCGGTGGGAGGATTCCTATTTCCAACGACGGTATACATCTAGTAGCCGGGGAGCTAGTTCCTCTACATAAGCTTTATAGAATGCGGTAGTTAGGCCGTCTAGCCCTGGTGCCTTCTCTCCGGGTAGACTTCTGATAACCTGTGTGATGTCTTCTATTGAGAACGGCTTGTCTAGATATTCTCTATGGGAGTTGCTCAACCAGAGGAGCTCAATCGACTCCAGGTATTCCCCAAGGTCTGGATTGGGCGCGGACTGCGTTGCCGTATATATGGAGGAGTAGTACTTAGTGAGGTATCCATGCATTTCTACTTGACCTCTAATAGGGGAATTGTCTCCGTCCAATAGTTCGGCTATGTAAGCAGGAGCGTCGCGCTGTCGAAGTGCATTTGCCAGAGTCTTACCCGGCCTGTCCCCTTCACCATAACTGCGCGCTCTGGAATATTTGCCTAGGAAGCGGGTTTCCCTGTCTGCCTCTACCTCAAATTCTGAGAGTTTCTCCCGTATGGTGGCCAGATGTTCTGGGTTACTGGTCTGGAAGAACATTTCCTCCGCAGCTTTAATCTCTAGCTCCAATCTAGTGAAAGTAGAGCGAATAGATTTCAACACCCCTGACTGTCTTGAGATGCACCCTCCCTGAATCACCACCTTAAAGGCCTCCCATAAGGTCGAGGCAGAGTCTACAAAGTCTTCATTCATGGAGAAGTATTGCATGATTTCAGATCTGATCTCCTCCCTGAACGCGGCATCTTTTAGCGCATGCCGTGACAGCCCCCAACTAAATGCATGGGGTGATGTGTTTGGGACCCTCCAGCGCAGCAGTACCGGGGCATGGTCGGACAAGGTTCGTGCGAAGTGTTTAGTATCTATGGTCCAAGCAGCAACATCACTCGTGACTAACCAATAGTCTAACCTTGACCATGCATTATGGTATGACGTAATGCAAGTACCCTCTTTCGTGGTTGGGTTTCTGCCGCGCCAGACATCTACAAGGTTCTGCTCCAGAAGAATAGAGTTGAGTTGTAGGGTGGCATTTGCATGTGGATTACGGGCAGCACCAACTCTATCCCAGGTAGAGTTGAGGGTTACATTGAAGTCTCTCCCCCAAATGATCGTGTCTCCTCTCTGTGCTTCCACTTTTGCCCATAAAGTGAGGAAAAATTGTGGATCGTCCACGTTTGGTCCATATACTGCCACCAGAGTGACCACCATTGTCATAAGAGGGCCAGTTAGTATAATGTACCACCCTTCAGGGTCCATCTGTGCCTGTGCAGTCACCCAACCAAGGCCTCGCCTGAGTAGTATCGATACGCCCTGGCATAATTGGAGTAGGGAGCCGAATGTATTTCTCCCCAGTATTTATGCTTTAGCTTAGGGTCAGAGGCGTTGTTCAGATGAGTCTCCTGGAGGAAACACACATCTATGCGGTGTCTGCTAAGGTAAGTGTGCATCAAACGTGCTTTTTTGAAATTATTAAGTCTGCGGATATTCCAAGTAAGGAAATTAACCTCAGTCATTGTCTAGTGAGTGAAGTATGTGATATGTGCCTGTGATTCGTAACATGTTGCATACAGGTCTGCAAACCAATAAAAACAGTACCTTTCCCATTGTACATTGGGGAGAACAATAGTCATTAGTATACTCTCTTAGGTGGATCAAGGAACAGCCCGTTACGGAAATTTGCCCTGCAGTTAAATACCATGTGCCTGAATGTGCTATGTACTCCCCCACCCACCCCTCACCCACATCAACCTCCCAAACAGGTTGTGAACTAAACCCTCCCCCCCACCCATGATTAGCCTAGTTAACGAAATAAAAAACCATGGGAGATCTCCCGTAGGGGCTAGGGACGTCAGCCTAAACCCGCCATGTGGCAGGGTGACCGGGCGTTGTCGATTGACATATCAACTGCCAGAGGAATAGATTGCATCAACTAAAACTCCAGTGGAGTTAACCTGATTGAATAATTAACCAAGAGAACAGATATCAGTGAGGTGACAAGTATAGCCACACTAAGCGAACCATCACATAGGGCATAGTCCTATATCAGCATATCAATCATTGTCACTCAGGGGCTGATCCGAGGCCTCTCGTTGAGATGAAGGCGGAGATGATGACTTTGTACCAATGTGGTTGGCATACTTGAGGGCGGATTTTGCGTCGGTGAAGAATTGCGATTTGCCGTCAAGAGTGATTTTAAGTTCAGCAGGATATAGCATAGCATATGAAAGAGAGGCTGATTGTAGGATGCGCTTCACTGGCAGGAACTCCCTACGCGCCGCCTGGACCGTGGGTGTATAGTCCGGGAAGAAAGGCAAGGTGTTTCCTTGATATGTTATGGGGCTTTTTTCTCTTGCCGCTCTAAGGACAGCATCCCTGTCCCTATAGTTCAGCAGGCGTGCAATTATTGGGCGCAGTGTGGCTCCCGGTGGGAGTCGAGGGCCCAAGGTGCGGTGTGCTCTTTCAACGATCAGAACCTGTGATAGCGTCGGCCCAAATAGATCCTGTAACAAATCTTCAATGAACGGTTTAGGGATCGCTGTCGATTCTGGTAGCCCAATAATTCGCAGATTGTTGCGCCGGGAGCGCACCTCCAAATCCTCATTCTTATCTTTGATTACCGCCAAAACCTTCCATATTAAGGATATGTGTTCTTGATTCAGCATTGGAGTCTTGGGTGTCTGATAGTCTATTTTCCGGAGTGTCAAGGCAGCGCTCATGTGTATCTACACGTTTTTTAACGACTTGCAGGCTGGATGTTAAAACGTCAATCTTATTGTCCACAGTTTTAATGCTTGAACGCACGTCAAGTAATATGGTTCGGATATCTTCCTCCTGACTGTCCACAGGGCCCTCGAGCACTGGGCTGTATCTAGGTCAGGGCCAGCATCATTGGTCCTGGTGAGGCGTTTATTTTCGAATGGGAGTTTCGCCTGCTTGAGGTCAGTATTCTCCATACCTGCAATGGTGACAGCAGCTCAAACCAGTAATGCAAGGCCCAGTTACCGTGTAGTTAATTCAAGGTTCAATGCTACTGCGACGTCTCAACCGCACTGCGGACTAACTGGTGCTTTTCTTCCTGTCTTTGCATCAGAGGAACGAGACTGTGGGACGGGTCTCAAGTCAGCGCCAGGATGCAGATTGCGCCGCTCCCCGCACCTCAGTCTGCCACACTGCCTGCACTCGGGGGGGGGGAGCTTTACAGCTTGGCACCTATTTATCGCAGAGAAGGCCTGGAGCAGGCTGCACAACCGTGTTCCCCTCCTGGCCCCCGCACCGTCACTAAAGCAGGGAGGCCCCGCAGAGGAGCCGGCGGCTCACCAGACTCCTACGACCCTCCCCGCAGCTCACAAGTGCACAGTACCCACTCCACAGGTTCACACGAGCAGGGGGCCTCCGGAGCACAGGGTAAGCCCCGCCGCTCCCTACAGTCCAGCCCGATCCGTGGATCTGGGCCTAGGCCCGTGAAACAGGAGCGAGCGCAGCACCTGCGCTACCCCAACCCCCAGCCAGCACTCACTGCACCAGGCCGCAACGCAGGGTCCGCTCCCCTCAGGTCCGGGTGACAAGTACACCTCTCGCCATCAGGGTGCGCCGACTCGCAGCAGCTCTCGATCCTCAGCGGGCTCACAGGTCAGTCCCGGGTATTCAGGTTGGAGGTGAATCGGCTCTGCTGTTGTCAGGTCTGGGGGGTTTCCACTCTTAGAAGCCAAAAATTGCGTAGAGTGTTAATTCGGTCACGAAATTGCCGTCGATGCCAGCGGGCATACCACCCACAAATCCGCACGGTTCAGCACCTCTCAAATCAGTTGCATAGAGGCAACGGGGCTCAAACATTGCTGTTTACTACACCTTCGCGCGCGGCGGCCATATTATTTTCTTTGCCAGGCCGCAATACGGCGTATAATTTAATTATAATTAAATTACTTCCCACCCTATTCCCCTATAAACCAACAACCCGCTATGGAACTAAAACGCAAAATTTTATTAAAATTAAATTAAATAAATACTAATAAATAAAAATGTATATTTAATTTATTATAATTAAATTACTTCCCACCCTATTCCCCTATAAACCTACAACGTGCTACGGAACTAAAATGTAAAATTTAATTAAAATAAAATTAATAACTACTAAAAACTTAACACATATATTAAAAAACAAAAGCAATACTTACACAAAAAAATAGAGCACATATATTTAAAATACATACTAAAATACATAACACTAACTAAAAAAACGATATTTTTAACAGCTATATTTTTGCAAATGATATTAATGACTTCAATATTTTTAAAAACTATATTTCTTACCTTAAACTCGATATTCTTGACCACGATATTCTTGCTATCGATATTTCTGTGTCTCAATATTTCAACTCGATATTACTGCAAGTCGACATTTCCTACTCGATATTCTGACTGTACACCTTAAAGATGATCTGAGAAATTGATGTAATAGCTTTGGACAGCCATGGGATCCACTTGAGAACTTTGTTGTCTATGGTGAAGTTTGGATTGTACCAAATAGGGGATAATAAAAAGAGCTGGGAAGGTGAATAGAGCTGGGAGATAACCTTTTTAGCAATATGACTGGAATGACTGCGATGAGGAGATTACATGGACACAGATGTTTGAGCAATGAGAGCATATTGAAGAAATGAGAAGGGAGAAATAAAAGAAAACTTGATAGAGCATCAAAGAGGAAAAGAAGAAGAAGAGGAAGATGAACCCAAAGAAGACCAGATCTGCTTCAGGACAAAGCTGAGCGATATTGAGGAAAATTGGGTAAATTGACACCGCCATTTATTTTAAGCTTTTTGAGTTTGGATAAGGATATCTGAGCCAGTCTCTTGTTCCAGAAGAATTTGGATAATAAACTATCAATAGATCTAAAGAAGCTTTGGGGAAACCAAAGAGGAGCCATCTGCAGATAAGAGTTAATAATGGGCAAAAGCATCATCTTAAAGGTTTCTAATCTACCCCACCAAGAAAGATATAGAGGGGACCATTTAGATGAGAGGTTAGAATTTCTTTTTTAAAGCATCCATTTTGGCTTTAATGGTCCCTTTAAAAGATGGAGCATATAATATCCCCAAACAATTAATCCTAGAGAAATTCCATATGAAACCGGTATCTCGAAACATATCTTTGAGGCAGAATTTGTTGAGAGGTATAACTTCAGATTTGTCTATGTTAAGTCGATAATCAGAAACAGAGAAGTAGCAAGACAACAATCGAATAAACTCAAAGATTGAGGTAAGTGAATCAGAAACAGAAAGTAAGTTGTTGGCTGCATATGCAGTGAATTTGATGTTTAACCTTTTGTGAGAGTGACCAGTAAGAACCTGGGATCTAGGAATGGTTCCAAAGCGAGGATGAGTAGTAATGGAGAAAGGGAGCAACCCTGTCTGTTGCCTCTAGTGAGGGGAAAATATGGAGACTGAAGACCATTGCTAAAGACCAAAGTGGAGGGAGAGGAATAGAGAATTTTGATATACTGCAAGAATAGAGGCCCAAAACCATGCCAGGTAAAAGCTTTAAACAGGAAATCCCAATTGACCCAATCGAAATCTTTTTAAGCATCCAGGGGATCTTGCTTTTGGAGGCGCAGTGAAACATCTTTAAAAAGGGACTGGAATTATCCAGGTTGTTTCAGCCTTTGACAATCCAGACTGTTCAATTCCAACCAGAGAAGGGATTAAGGGCCAGATGTACGACCCTATTTTACATGCGCAAACAGGTTTGCGACCCGTTTGCGCATGCAAAATGTCACAGGGCCATGTACAATTCCTAAATAGCGATTCGAAATTTATTTGCGACTCGTTATTTAGGAATTGCAAGTCGCTATTAAGAAGGGGCGTTCCCTTCCTAATAGCAACCCCAAAGCCATGTATGAATGTTTTGCAACCGCAATTGCGGTCGCAAAACACTCGCAAATTACCACTCTCTTCAAGAGGGTGGTAATGCACTCGCAAAATGGAAGGGGTCCCTAAGGGACCCCTTCCCCTTTGCAAATGCATGGGAGAATATTTTTTAGGGGCTGGCAGTGGTCCCAGGGACCACTGTCTGCCTTTAACTTGCCAAACTTGTAGCAGCCAATTACTAAAAGCCACCTATTAGCACGAGTGGATGAGTGTGAAGACTCTAGGTCGATTATCACTGGGGTGTGATCGGAGACTAGAATGGGGCCTAGTTCAAAATGAATCAAATGTTGTGTAAAGGTCTTATCCAGAAAAATATAATCTTTTCTACATGAGGAATAATGGGTGGGGCAGAGAAAGGAATATTCTAGCTAGGAGATCGGGTTTATGAAGATGCCAGGCATCGACTAATTCTCTATGGGAAATTGTTCGATGCAATGACTTTTGCATAACAAGATTAACCTTCATAAGTGACATTAATTTAGGTGAAAGAGAATTCCAGCAATGAGTATCAGTCCCAGTGGGCCCATAGACATTAAAAAAGGAATAGGGGCACCCTTTGTTGGTTGTATCTAGAAGAAGCCATCTGCCATCCGAATCAATTTTTTGCTTTAGAATATTAACAGCTAGAGTTTTATGAAACAAAATAATCACACCATTTTTATGATGAACAGAAGGAGAACAATAAACTGAACCAACCCAACCTTTTTCAACATATGAATGTCTTTCTCAAAAAGATGGGTTTCTTGTAAGATAGCAACATAAGAAGAAAGTTTAGAGAGATGAGCGAGCCCTTGATTGGGCTCCGAAGGCCTTTGACATTCCAAGAAATAATTCTACGTTTGCTCATAAAAAATATTGGTGAGTGTAATACAGAACAGCAACTTCTTATAAATAAAGAAAAACATTACAACATAACAGCATACCATCCAATGTAACTAAACAGAGCAAAAGAACATGACATCGAAAAAAGAAAAATAGGGACAAACATGAAAGGGGAGATGAAGAATGAGTCCATTAAGGATACACAGAATTAATAACCAGGGATGAATGGCAGAAGGTCTAAAGGACCAGAACCATAGAAGAAAAATAAGTGAGAAAGGAGAAATCGTACATGGCGCACAGAGAAACACCATGAGAGACAAACCAACCAGAAAACCCGGTCCGAGCTATAAGAAAATAAAGGAGTAATGACCAGAAATGAGAGAAGACAAAAAAAGAAGTACTGAAGTAGAGAACATGCGTAAACCAGATCATAAAGGTCTTACCCATTCATGAAGGGAAGCTTGGGATAGGCTTTAGATGAAAGGAGACTAGACAATATCTGAACAATGAACAAATACAGCACGCAATGGTGACAGACAAAGGACCTGGGAAAAAGAGGGGGGAAACCATTGATGAAAGGACATATAACAGCTACAAGGAAAGAAAAACCAGCCCATTAGGAACTCAGAACAAAGATGAAAATACGCAATATAAGAGAAAAACTTCAAGAGCCACCAGTGTCCATAGCTTCTCTTTTGTGAAGGTGAATAAATTCCCTGAGTTGAGCTGGAGAGTCAAAAGAAGTGGCTCTGTCCTTATAGGTAACCTCGAAGATGCATGGGCGAAGAAGATCGTATCTTGCATTCATGGCTCACAATTTTATTTTATTTTATTTTTATTTATTTATTACAATGAAGCATGCATGCTTAAGAATTCCTTGCAATGAGCAGCTGTGACTGAAGAAACATTTTGCAAGAGGAAAATCCTGTGATCGGACCAAATCATCTCCTTTTGTTGCCTGGAGGCAGTCAGTACTTGAATTAAATCAGTATATTGGAGGAAAAATATGATGATTAGGTATTAGGGATAGTTCCAGAGCGCCTGGGGCCAAGACTGTGGGCTCCTTCAATATTAAGGGGCTGATTACGATCTTGGTCAGAAAACCTTAGGTCGGAGGCTTTCCAGCAGAGATCGTCGGTTTCACTTCCGACCGCCTAATTACAATTTAGGCGGTCGGAAGTGAAACCGGCCAGTCATTCTGGCTGGATTCCGATGGGCTCAAGGAGCCCGTCGGCCAGACAGAGACTGGCCCTTAATCCATATGGATGGCATTTTACGCCATCCGGATTACGATGCTCGGTTTCCAGCAGGCTTTCCATGCCGGGCATTCTGACATGGAAAGCCTGTCGGGAGGCAAGTTTGGGGGCCCCTAGCAGGGCCCCCTTCTGTTTGTGGCCTCCGGTTGGGGGCTGAGGGGGCACCTATTGTTTATCCCTGCACCGTGTGGCAGGCACCCTGAGGTGCCTGCCACGCAGTGCAGGGATGAGCACAACCTCCCATTTCCCTATGGGAGCTTGTGCTACGGCCTTTTCCGGCTGTAGCACATGCTCACATAGGGAAATGTGAGAATGTGACCGCACCACGTGCAGTCGCATCGTAATTAGGAGGTCGGGACTGCCGACAGAAGGTCGGTTGGACCCGTATCCGCGATGGTGTTGTAATAATACCGTCAGCGTGGAACCGCTGTTAAGGCCCACTATCTTTGGTAGGTTTGTAAGTATAAAGGTAATCATGTTGCCCCCTTCCGCTCCCACCGGAATGCCATAAACATGAAGATTATTACGTCTGTTTCTATTTTCTACAATTTTGCAGGGATTCTGCTCAGGAACAGAACTACGCTTGGGACCATAAAACATCGGCATGTAGGGACTGAGTCACCATACCATCTCAGTACCTATGAGCTCGAGTCCGACCAGCTATAGTGCCTCACGTGTCCTCCTAACCTTACCAGAGAAATAAGTGAATTGGCACCCCAGAACACAACACTCTCGACCCTCTCAGGGATCGCGGTAACAGGACACACTCTTTCACTCTCTCACTCGTACCCGTCCACAATAAAATGAACAAGAGACATGATGGAAGTTTAAAATATTTATTTAAACTTTAGCATACTAAAATGCACTATTCGTGCCACAATCAGAAAACAAATATATACTAAAAATACTTTTCACATGGTCAATAAAACATATACCATACCATAGCTCTGTGATATTATAAGACAGAATATCCTAAACCCCATCCCTTTCTACTGAAACTGAGTGATCATATATCAAAGATCTGTGGGATGAGTGGCAGACCGCATGCCTTAGCATTCATAGATGGACGTTCTACATCTCAGCTGACGTGATGATCCTGCCTCAGGACCTTTGATGAGTGTGCTTGCTTAAACTCTTGTGCACAGTTATATGACAAGACATGTGTGCTCATAAACAGCAGCTGTGTTCTCGTGTTATGTCTAGATGCTAGTGGCTGACCAGAGAGAATAACATGGGGCATTGTTGTTTGACCTTGTCTGTGGTGTTCAGACTAAATCCCAAGAAAGAACAGAACACAAAAACATATGCAAGTTCTGTGTGAAAGTACAGTTTGGCACAAAAGCAAGCAGGTTTATATAGTAACGTGTGCAAATGAAAATGCGGCCTACAATCTGCACAATTAGGCTAACATAGGGAAAGCTAGGGGTTGGTGAAGAATTCCACTCCGTTGGCGGAGTTCGCAGAGGTTTGTCCAATCTGTGTTCCGCAAGGAGTTCCAAAAAACTCAGCGAAGTGACGTGGAGCGAAGTTTTTTCTCTTGAGCGGCTCACTAACGTTAAGATGGCGAGCGCTCACAAGAGAAAAAATTGCGCACTAGACCTACTCCAAGCGAGATTTCTCAATGCAGGAGGTCGCAGCAAGTCATAACCGCTTGCATTGAGAGATCTGCCGCGCGCGTTGAGGGAGATGCCACTTGAGTAGAATGTCTACTCGAGCGGCAGAAAGCAGCAGCGCCCTCTGGCACAGTGCATTCGTGCTGATTTTACAGTGCAGGACAATCTCCCAGTGCTAAAAATCAGTGCGAGCAGCGAGTCTCAACAGATTCAGCTGCTAGCGGAACTCCGCAGAGCGCAGCTGAGTTTTTCCGGCACTTCGTGGAGTAAAACTACTCAAACTCCGCCCAGGCCTAGGGAAATCTACAATGGGCCATGCAGGAAACACATGACAAAATCTTATGTTTGTCATTTGAGGGCAGCTATCTCCTTAATCATTGTATTTACTTGCGAAGTTGCTTCACAAGATTCTGCGATATGAAGTTCAATGTCAGAGACCCTAGACTCAAGGGAGGACCATTTATGCTCAAGACATTGAAGAGTAGTAGTGGTTTTCATCATAAAAGGTTTCAGCATTTTTAACTCATCCATTAGGTCCTCCATAGTATTTGGAAGGGGAGTTTTCATGATTGAGGTAGGGTCTTTTTTAAGCCTTTTTTTACCGCTATTAGTAGTCTCCTAACATGAGGCAGAGGAGGCGCTACTGTGAGAGACACTCTTCGACGAGTTTATGCCTCCCTCTGCCATTGTGGATAACCAGACAATGTGAATGAAGAGGTGACTGGAAACAAGCAAAGAAGTAAATTCCAGTGAATGAACATGCTACCTTGACCTGTAATTGGCAGCACAGTGTATTGAATAGAATATCCCAAGGTAAGTAGTTGACCCAGAGAAACAAAGCAGACTAAATAGCTAATAAGTTCTGAATAAAATGACTGTAAATGGGGGAGATAAATAACATATTTGTGGAGTTAGCAATTGTTAAAGTTGTTGAATCCAGGTGAGAAAGTGAGGAGAGAGTGACCTCACATATACGCGAGGGAGCGCTCCGAATTCAGTTAGCGCGGTAAAGGGTGTTCAAAATGGCGACAGCATCCAGTCGCGAGTAGAAGGGCAGAGACGAGCAGCATAGTGTGCGTTGTTCAAAGGAATCAAATAAAAAGACCGCCTTACACTCCTACCCTTCAGCCACCCTCTGCAGTTATAAGGAATTGCCAGCAATAACTCCGGTTGGCCGAAAATGAAGAAAATCCAGACCAGGGAACGGGAGCGCCACCAGACGGCAGCCATCTTGTGTGTGCTCGCGCCACACTCTCTATTTTGGACATTTTGTGTTATTACACAAACGCAATTTTAACAAATTTAGTACACCCCCAATAGTTGGACCTCTTAAGTAGGGTGTAGCTTGAGTCCTATAGCACACTGAGCACAGGACCCACGTTTGCACTTAGAAAATCTCACTGAAAAAAACAAAATTGTGATTGGTGGAATGCTTGAATTAATCCCAGCCACTGCTAATTACCCTGGATGCATCCCTGTTCCTAATTGTTTTGCCCATCATGCTACCTTAGACAGGAACAAGCCATTTGCAAATTAATCTTGGTCCTACTCCCATAGGAACATCCTGAGTGCATAGATGGAAGAGACCTGTTTTTTATATTTTTTTATTTTACACTTCACTTCTTAGGCCTCGATTACGATGTCGGACGGACCTGGGTCCGTATGACATCGTATGGGAACGGGGACCAATGACCACCTTTCGTCGGTCCCAACCCAGCAAGTAGGAATCGACCGAACACTGTTCGGTTGCATTCCTATTCTTTACAATGGGAGCATGCATTCCGACCGGTATGCATGCTCCCATTGTAAAGAGCTGAGGTGCAGTTCATCCCTGCACCCCGTGCCTGCCACCAGGTGCAGGGATCAACAGGGGGGCACCATAGGTGCCTCATAGGCCACCATCCGGCGGCCTTGGGGGCCCCGCTGGGGGCCCCCAAAGTCAGATTCCAACAGCCTTTCTGTGTCGGAAAGGCCAGCACAGAAAGGCTGTGGGAATCTGCCATCATAATCCCTCGGGTGAAAAGAGCCACCCGAGGGATTACTGGAGGCTTTCGAATGGCAGACGGGCTCTCCGAGCCCATTGGAGGCCATTCGGAAATCCGGTTCGGATTCCTTTCCGACCGACTCCATCAAAATGGGTCGGTCGGAAAGGAATCCGAACAGCCAATTACGATGCCGTAGGAACGGCTCTGGCCGAGGGTCGGAGCCGTTTCCCATGGCATCGTAATCGGGCCCTTAGTCTGCAGTCTGATGATGTCTTTCCTACGGGTATGCTGAGATCCACCAGAGATGGTGTGCTTTTCTGCAAGATAAGCAGGGGTGCTGGTAGTGATGGCTTTGAACTTGATTCTCAGAGGTAGCTGTGGACGAGCAGTCAAAGGCTCCCTTGTGGAGGGAAAGTGTGGACACAGGTTAGTGAGGATGACTCATAACTCAAAATGCATGCAGTAATGTCAATACATCAATGTCCAGTCAAATACTTGTTTTTATATTAAAAAGAAGTATTTTATTTCTAAACCTGCACTTTCAAAGAAGTATTACGACATTTGTAAGCAATAACACGGTCCCCGTGAATTCGGGCTCTTGTGTTTATTGGCGAATGCCTGTCCCACCCATTTCCTTGTAATGTGGTTGAGGTTATTGCCCATTCACTGATGGCTGCATCCAGGCTCACTAGTAGGTCTTACTCAGAGTCCACTCTGACACTTAGGAAACAGTTAAAGGTGTCTATGGTTCCACAGCACCTTTAGCAGGAAGTCCCCCGGGACCCGACAGGCAGCCCCAGGCAGATGCAGGCTCTCTTCTGAGTGGCATGGCTGGCTTCTCCAGCGATCATAGATGCTGCTGGCTTTCGCTGGTGCAGTAAGTTCAGCTTTTCCCCACACTGGGTTAGGGGGTTGATCTTTGTGGTCCTGACCAGGGGCAAGTAACGGTGCAAAGTCATCTCAACATTCGCTTGGGTCCATGGTGCAGGTCAGGGGGCAGATCTTGGTGCTTATATATGGCCCGCAGGTCACAGCTTCAGATTTTCCAAGTGACGAGACGAATTTTGTAATACTAGGTACCAGCAACCCCTACGGGCATATGGAGTTGCTGCGGTACCCGCTGGCAAGGCGTCAATCTTTACTGTGCAGCCGCCTATACCACAGTGGCCCCTACGAGCATACAGAGTCACCAGTATGGCCTGTACAGGTCATGGTGCTTTGTTGGCAACAATTACTTCAGCGTTGGCCACGGGGTCACTGCAACCATGCAGTATGGCCTTCATGCTCCCCTCACGGCTCAGTTCATGGAGGCCCTCACCTGGCATATGAGGGTTGCTATTCGATCCTGCACATGGGCAATGACTCATTCACACCTCACACCAGGAGCCCTCTCAGCAGGGCTTCCCACTGGACCTCGCTCCTTCTAATGCTCTCCTCTACCTCACAGGTAACACTGATCTTGGCAAGCAGGCAGGCGCTGGTGCTGCAGGCTCCAGAGCAGGTCGTCTTGGTTTCCCTTGGTGATGTCCCCTCACCCAGCAGGGACACTAGCAGGCTTTGGCCCCAGTCCTGGTTACAGGCAGAAGTTTTGAGGAGCTTGCCCTCCTCACACAGCCCATCTGCTGCCTGACATATGCCAAATTTTGGGGTCTCAGCGTCCCCTTCTTGTAGTTCATTTCCAGACACCAAATGTGATTTAAGATCTGGGCCTTTGACGTTTTATGTTGAGGTTCTGCTTATTTTGAAGTGTACACTTTTCTCTCTTTTCTTCCTCTTGAAAGGCTGTCTGTCTGTCACAACAGGAGAGACTCTGAAGATGATAGTCCCAAAACACAGGCCATGGGAGTGACTAGAAGTCACATCTGGATGTCAGCCACAGTGATATGTACATCAAAAGGTTAATCCCAGGCTGCCAGCCCTACTTATTAAGATTCTCTTATCAGGTCCATCTCCTTCCTGAGATGTGTCCAGGTCCATTCCTTGTGATCTATCGCTGAACCAAAGAGTACCCTTTTGAAGTGTATAGGGGGATTCTCTTTCTCCCTTCTCTAATATGTCCCACCCAGCTCACAGGAATGCAGCAATACACAGATCTGCCTGGGGGGATTCCTCAACTCTGCATGTCTTTAACAGCAAGGCCTGACATTCCCAAAATGGAACCCAGGGTCCTCCATGTAATGTATCATTGCAGGTACACTTGCACTCTGTGTATTCAGTACTGTTACCTTCATGCATTGTGCCCTCACAGACACACATACATTCATCACACCCATTTGCTCTTCATACTGTTCAGTACTGTAGCTTTTCTGAGTTGTACCATGGTGTGCTACTTGCAAACACAAACACTGCCAGTATACCCATTCATCATATGCATTGCACAACACTTAATCTTTTATGTATTGTATTTTTCCCAAGCACACATACACCCATCACATGCTTCCACTGCACAAGCGCTGCAAAGCACTACATTTCTCATGTAATGTATTCCTCACAGGCATACATACACGCAGTACACACACACTCGCCGTGCATGTACTTTGCCGCACTGCTCTATCCCTGTACTGTACCCTTCCCAGTCACACATACAACTAGTGCAAAGTCACCACTCTTGCACTGCGTAGCACTTTACATCTAACTGATGTAGGCCAAGGGTGAGTTAAGCACACAGCAGTGGAACATTTTAAAAATGTGAGTGAGCTGGTAGGTCTCACTCCAGTGATACCGGTTTAAAAGGACCTGTTCACTCCTACTGATCACTACAAGGTATGCCGGCGCGCTCGTGCTGCTTAACTCCTGGTGAAGGCAGTAGCCTTCTATCATTACAAGGGTAGGGCTTTGGGTGCCTGTCCCAGTCCAACAAGGATGCAATCCATGAGACAAGTCTATGTCATGTTGCACATGCATGATGCATGTTTGCCTATGACAACAAAAGTCAGCATTGGGGATTCGGACAACAGTATAGTTGAGCATTCAGGGCAGGGGTACATTTTCATTACCATGCAGAGGACTTTCCCATCCCAACAAGCTGGTACCAGGCCATCTTTGTTTTTTGGCAATGTGTTCCTTGAGGGTGAAGCTGGTGTCCAAGGTGAATCCAGGTGAGAGTTTAGATTTGAAGCCTTCAGGGATATTGCCATTTAGCCAGGTTTGTACTGCATCTTGTTTGTGGTTCTTGGCAAATAACAGGAATTCTGTTGTGGTTCGGTTGAGCTTCAGGTAGGTGATGGACATATAAGCTAGATCAGTGTTTCCCAAACTGTGGTCCGCGGACTCCCAGGAGTCCGTGACACATTCCCAGGGGGTCTGCAGGCAGCTGTTTTAAAAGCACTTCGAAGTTCCTTGTATAATCTGTAGTTTTCTGGCAACAATAAAAGTGTCAAGATAACTCCAGTAATTAATGTACCTGCTGGAGAGAGATGCGACTTTTGTTCAGTAGCAGGTTTGACTCATCTAAGGTAGCACAGAGGGTTATTATGCCTGCTGCAAAGAACGTGTACCATGCATTTTAAAAAAACTGTAGTTTATGTGCATAGCTCAGTCGGTTACTGTTTCTTTTGTTACTGTGCAGTTCATAAATTGCAATCATAATCTAGCAACTTGAGCTATGAACTGCCATCAAAGAGCTGCATGCAAACTGCATGGTACAAGTTAGTATGCTAGCTTTTTTTCCCAGTCTTTCATTATCCTGATATTGCCAAAAAGGTATGTTTGGGTAGAATTAAACTGTTACAATTAAAGTCAACGCTAACCGCTGTGTTACATTCTGAATCCAGATTTTGTGCTTTTCCAGACCAAGCACTCTTAAAAAATGCTCACCAGTATGGATGACATGTGAATCCTACACCTTGAAGTCCCTTTTGCCTTATGTAACATAACATTTTCTATACACTGATTTACACACTTACGATTCATTCTCTGTATGTGTGTGATGTAAAGTGCTCTGACACCCTACACTAGTATGAGAGATGCTATAATAAAACAAATGAAATTCATGTGACAGAGGGGCTATGGAGAGAAGAGAGGCACTGTTGCAGGGTGATAGTGAGGGATTCATAGAAGAGCCCCAAAAAGATTGCTGTATTGGTGCATAGTAAGGTCATCTTTTACTATGCTTTAAAAGCAAATACAATTCAATATATAATGGCAAATGTGTTGCAGAATGCACCATTTTTCCCCAAATTTTCTTGGTGGGAGAGCCCCCCAAAGTTTGCTTTGTAGTGGCCAGGCTCACTCACTGCACTTAGTGTGCACCGTAGGGGACTGGTCTGACAACATTTGCCAGGGCTGCTTTGGGTTTCCAGTCTGGCCCTGGCAGGAGCAGGAGCCTCATACTGCTAAATGGAACCAAATATTGAAAAGTTAGTCACCGAGATGCAGCACTAACCTTCCGATTATAGGTTTTCAATTTTTTCAATATAAAATATTAAAATCTTTAGTGATTCGAGAATTTGTTTGGTGTGCACACGTGTGTGTTTATTTTTTTCGAATGACTGTTTTAATGTTTGAAATTTGAATCGTACAAATTGGGGGTCCTCGGCTTCCAGTACTGACTCAAAAGTGGTCCTCAGGAGTCGAAAGTTTGGGAACCACTGAGCTAGATGATATGCAAGCAGAATTTAAGGTGTTGAATATTTGAAGCAGAGGAGACTTTCAATTAGAGTTGTGTATCACTGGCATACTGGTGAATCTTGATGTAGTGATCTTTGATCATACAAAGAGTGATGGATGGAATGCTTGAATTCATCTCAGCCACTAGTAATTACTCAAGGGCACATCTCAATCCATTGTTATTTTGCACACCATGCCACCTCAGTTTGGAATCAGCCGTAGGCAAATCAGTCTTGACCCTGCTCCAATGGGAATAGTCCAGACTGAACAGCCAGGCCAGGTCCTCTCTAAACCACAACACAAGCAACCCAGGAACGGATTGGCCCTAGTTAGGGCTCACAGCTAGATATAGCTTGGTTCCAGCGACACAGTGTGCACAAGACTCACGTCTGGGCATACCCGTCCCACTTAGGACAACACACTAAAGCATACAAAAAGTGATGGAAGGCATGCTTGAATTAATCTCAGTCACTGGGAATTACTCAGGGCCACATCCCCAAGCCATCGTTATTTTGTATACAATGCCCCCTTAGTTTGGGCCAAGCCATATGCATATCAGTCTTGACCCTGCTTCAATGGGAGCAGTCTAGATCCCACTGCCAGGCCAGGTCTTCCCTGAACTGTTCTGCTGCTGTTGGTGGCTTCATTGATGGTATAGTAATTTGCTTTGGCTGATATAATAATGAGGTGTCTGAATGTTGTTCTGAGGGACTTAAGTTTCAAGAGGTCCTCAGGAGTTCTGTTTTTCTTCCATTTACTTTCCTGCCTGTGGACGGTTTGTTTATTGCTGGCAAGTTTTTAAGAAAACCAGGGTGCAGAAGGCTTTGGCTTGCACTTGAGTGCGGCAATTGGGGCATTAATGTTCACATAGCTTTCCAAAAATATGTAGAAGTTGTTTAGAAAGGTGTCAGTGTCAGACATGGAGCTGATAGGTTGATAGATGAAATCAAGCAGTAGGTTGTCTATGAAAAATATTGTGAAGGATCTGAAGATTTGGTCTTCTCTTTTGTTTTGGCCAATATATAGGGATGGGAAAGTGGGTAGTCAGTCCAGGTTTGCGGATGGTTTGTATTTGATTATTGCTGATGTTGAGAAGACAAGGTTGAGGAAGTGGCCTATAGAGTGTACTGGTTGTGTGACATGCTGAACCATGATCAGTGTATCAATGAAGTTGAAGAGGGTGTGTCTTGTTTTTGTTTTTAGCTTGTGTTGTCTGTGAGGTTGAAGTCAACCAAGAAGGTGGTGTGGGCATGTTTGCTGGGTGAGGTGGTGAGATATTAAATCCTTGTTCTGCCTCTGAGGTTGTAAATGAGAAGGAAGGTGGCAATCTTACTTATAAAACGTGGGAAATGGCATATTAGTAGTTCCATGGAGTGGAGTATTAATTGCTTGTCTGGGGAGCAAGGCCAGGAGGTCTGGTGGATGACAATGAGGCCTAGTCCATTCTTATGGGCATGATCCACGCAATGGGTGCTGTGGCCTGTGGGAAGAAGGACATGTAGGATGTATGAAGATGTAGGGGCGAACCATGTTGATGTGATGAAAAAGGGGGAAACTTGTGATAGGTTATGAGATCTGCAATGTCTGGTACGATGAGTACAGCAGGCCATTCCTGGCCCTAACAGGTTATATTTTGCCTGTGTCTGACCTTTTGATGGGGCATCCTGAAGGGTTGATGGAAGTAAAAGAAGGCAGGAAGTGATGTTACTTCCTGTGTAAATATATGATGGGGAAGGCAGTGATGTTACTTCCTGTGCAGATGGATGATGAGAAATGCAGTGTGATGTTACTTCCTGTGCAGATGGATGATGGGAATTGAAGTCCTCTTGCTTGACTTCTTCTCTTAGACAGTTTTAGTGGGAAACCAGTGATGTTACTTCCTGTACAGATGGACGATGGAAAATGCAGTGATGTCACTTCCTGCTCTGATGGCTGATAGGAAATGAAGTCCTCTTGCTCAGCTTCTTCTTTTAAAGGCGGTTTTGATGGGAAACTAGGGATGTCACTTTCTGGACAGATGGATGATGGGAAATGCAGTGATGTGACTTTCAGTGCAAATGGATGATGGGAAATGAAGTCAGCCTTCTTTGTTTCTTGTTTTAAAAATGGCTCTGATGGCAAATGGGTAATATCACTTCCCGTGCTGATGGATGTTGGGAAATGCAGTGATGTCACATCCTGTGCACTTGGGTGTGGCCGGAATGCAGTGATGTCATTTCCTGTGCAGAGAGATGATAGGAAAGTATGTAGACTTTATAATAGTAGAGTGGGGCTCCACATTATAGGCAGCTGGAATAGTACAGGTGATACAGCACTAAGGAATTGGTGGTCGAGGCCTTCTTTTGGAATCACAGAAGATGGAGAATGTGACGAAGGCTTCTCCTAGTTGAGAAGACACTTCTGATAACTTAATTTATTTCAGGAGAGGTTTGTATCAGAATTACAAGTCCTGATTTTATGTTAGTTTTTTGGACATTACTTTCTGTATTTTTGGATGCTTATTATTTCTTGCTTATTTTATTTGCATTTTATCTGTATTTTGGGTTACGCAAAAAAATTATTACGCTGCAACAGATATATTTCTACATTATTTTAAAGATAAACGTATGTTCACATTTGAACAACTAAGGAGGTTTGATACTACACGAATAAGCAAATATAGTACACTCATGTGGAAACATGAGCATTGTAGCCCACGCACCTTCATATCAGTGGATGTTTAGGATTAATTAAAAAAATCTCCTTTATTGCTACCTTACCCAAAAGTTAATTTCTTGATACAGCAAATAATCTGCCATTATAACTTTAGATTTCTGGTGTTCTTTCCTTACTGGGACATGCAGATTGGCATCTTGAAGATCTATTGATCTCAGATATCTTCCTCAAAACCAAAGCAATCACTTGCTGAAGAGTATTCGTTTTGAAGTGGACTGAACTGAGGTACAAACTTGAGTCTTAGAGATCTATTACTAACCCATACTCACCTAATGGCTTCCTCAATAGAAATACCAATAAACACCATTATAGCTTCTGTTCTTGTTTTGGAACTTGTACTAGTGTCCTCCTGTCTAACAGACTTAATACTAGATAACAAAGAAGGGGAAGGAGAAGAAATGTTTAATACGGTCCGGCATACATCCTTCCCTAGAGAAATTACAGCAAAATTACATTTAATTACACAAGGCGCTTACTAAGGGTCCTATTAGGATGGCGGGCGGACTCAGGTCAGCCCGCCATCCTAGCGGGAACGGGACCGCCGGCCTGCCATGCGGCAGTCCCGCCACCCTGATTACGTAGCGACCGCCACCGCGGCGGTCGCATCTGGCATTTTAACATTGCGGCAGGGGCTGCTGGCTGCAGCACCCACCGCAATGGTAAAATGCCATGTTGTGCATTTCCATGCACAACGTGGCAGGCACCACGCGGTGCCTGCCACCTTGTGCATGGAAATGTAGGGTGGGTACCATAGGTACCCCCCAAGTGCACCCCTCCACCCTCCCGGGGGCCTGCAACGGGCCCCCAAAGCAAATCCCCGCCAGCCTTTCCATGGCGGCATCGCCGCCATGGAAAGGCCTCTCAGGACACCCATCCTGATATGGATGGCGGTACCTGCTAGGTACCGCCACCATATTAGTGGCCCAAGTCCGGCCGGCAATTGTAACGATTGCCGACCGCGGAAAAGCGGCGGACGCACTTTGTGTCCGCCGCAATACCCCCCGCCATCATAATATGGCGGGGTGTATTTCACTGTAGGATGGCGTAACGATCGCCACCACCGGCCCGGCGGTGGCGATCGTTACGCCATGCTAATGACCCCCTAAGTTTGTTGTTCCTGTGCTCTTGCGCTATGATTTTTGTGTCATATTACTAATAATTACATGAACAGTTGTAATTGTGTAATTTTCGGTAACTTTGCGTCAAAAGAGTAACCTGAACTTGCCGAAATTACTCCGATTACTCTGGTGTAATTACAATTTCTCCCAGGCCAAGTATTTATCATCTATTTTATTGTCATATTATCGAAGACTTCTGACAGTTATACAACAATTGTAGTAATTGTAGATCATTTAATTAAAATGGCACATTTTCTACCATTTAAAGGATTAGCCACAGTTAACGTTTTTGCACAGTTTTTTGCAATTGGTTATGCGTTTGCATGGCATTCCATCAGTACTTATTGCTGACTGTAGCACACAATTTCTGTCACATTTCTGGTAAGCCTTGGGTACTACCGTGGGGGTAAATGTGCTATTATCGTCTGGTCATCATGCACAGACCGAAGGCCAGACTAAAAGAGTGAATCAGTGTACTGAGCAATACTTGACTTGAGGAGGATATGGATTGGTCTGATTATTTGTGGTTAGCAGAATTTGCGTATCGTAACATAACCCATGCAGCTAAGTGGCTATTCCCCCTTCTAACTAGAAACTGGATCTCAACCTAGAATGAATAATTGGGAAATTCTAGTCAAGATGACCAATGTATCCTCAGTAGTAGATTTGCACAAAAAATTGCATCAAATTTAATGGCGCAGTCAAGAAAGTTTGGACCAAACTAAAATAGATTACAAACAATATGCAGATCAACAAATTTGAAAATCCCCTGAATACCAAGTTGGTGACAAAGTATGGCACTTCACTAAATATTTATGTTTAAGAGGGAAAAATAAGTTTCAACCCAGATTTATATCGAAGAACACTTAAAGTCGTTGGCCTGGAGTCTAGACATAAATATTGAACATTATCTGTGAGCACTTCGCACTAAGTATGGAACGTCTACAGTCTTTTGAAGTGTGGACTTGGAGTAACTTTATTTCATTGACATAGAGTTTTGAAATACATTTTGAGTACCGTTTGAGCGCACTTTTGTGTTACCTGTAGCCACTAAAACGTTAAAAGATACAAGCTTTGCTCTAATAAGAACTTTGGCATGGAAAGCTGAAAAACTCCATGAACTCTGAAATGCATTAATAGAGCATCTGTATTTCAAGTCTTTAGCTTTAAAACTGTACACCAATAATTATATTTATTTGATATTGGATGAAGAAATACATTGAAAAAGTAAAGATATTCCTGAATATTTATTGCCGGTGGACTGAGTGCAATGAAAGGATGTGTTACCCGAGAGGTTAGCGTGTTAAATATACAGTTGCCTCCTTGCAGCTACCATTCTACTTGCTGCTATTCAAGAAACTTTTAAGTTGTAAAATGCGTTTTTTGATAGATACTTGGGGGCCGATTCCGATCTCGGCCGGTAGGGCACCGAATCGGATTCGGCTTAACCGGATCCGATTTGGAGCCCTCTTTCCCGACCGATTCGAACGTGCGTCCGGGCGAGCGAGTACGATGCGAGCGCACGCGAAATCGCCGACCGACTCGTTCGCGGGTCCGAACCGCTTCGACCGACTCGCACGGACATGACTCGCACCGCGCAATGGAGACGTTCCCCGGCCGGGCAAGTACGATGCGCGCCTCGAGCAGTCCGACCGACTCGCGCCGTCCGGCTCCAAAGGGCAGTCGGAGCCGGACTTTGGGGGTCCGTGTCGGACCCCCCTGTACGCGTAGCCACGCGAGTCGCACACAGGAGGGACCCATGGGTCCCCCCTACCTGTGCATGTACGGCGCGAGTCGCATCGACACGTACCCGCTGTAGGGGGGGCCCTTGTTCGCCTCGCACCCATTGAGTCAATGGGAGCCCGCGTACGCGTTGTACGACCGGCTCCCATTGACTTCAATGGGAGTCCGACCGAATCGAGTCCGATTGCATGCGTACGCATCGTACTTGTTCGGTCGGGCTGCTAGAGTCCGATTCGGTCGGAAATCTCTCCGGGTCCGGCTCGGTCGGAGTGATTTCCGGCCTGAATCGGAATCGGCCCCTTGGTCTTAATCTCCATTGCCATCAGCAGATGTGAGACATCCTCGAGTTGCTAAATAGCCACAAGCAAGGACCAAATATCTTTCACCAAGGATTGATATGTATAGACTGAACAGATTCCTGCCCTCGTCACCAGATTTAGAGCTGAATAAGGTATATTTAAAGAACCCTCTGCTTTCCTACCTACTAGGTCAGGGATTAAAACATTGCCAGATAGAAAATGTGCTGATTTGTGGACTACAAGTTTCTGAGGAACCTCCATGTCTGCCTTTGCCAGTCCACATAAATCCTTCTCATAAACCTTAGCACAAATGATCTCTGGATCTATTCATTCTCTCTTAACAAGTCCCTGAACATTAGAATAAAGTGGAAATTTTGGAATCATTGACCAGTTAAGTTGTCTGAATCAACCCCTGCTACTTGAAGGCTGTTTATCTTCCAAAAAAAGTTGTTGATTAGTAGATATATAGGATATTAATCCATTCAAGTCTTTTTTCCTGTATATATTTCCTTCTAGGATGTCCCAGCTCCTACTCATCTGTATGATCATCATAATTAGGAGAAGAGCAAGAAGAAACACAGATAGTGGAGGAGTGCTAGACATCTGTGAATAGTCCATTCTTTGTGCTGCTATGTCTTCTCCTTGATCCTCCTGTTGTCTCTGAAAATATTCTTAAATTGATTTAACCATTCTATGATTTTCAGACTCTGACAATGGTTAGACCTACTCTTAGCAGAGTGGCTCCTGTTTAGATTAGACACTCGCCACCTTTTAGATGCGGAATGGGTTGAGTGTTTCTACTTCTGGCTGTGCTTTTCCATTTTCTGAGCCAACCTCCTCCAGTCTACATTCTACAGACAGAGAGGCCTAACCTGGCTTTTTCACTTTTTTCCAAAAATGGAAACTAAGTACTTCATCATCATTATCAATAAATCTTTATTCGGCTTAACCAGCCATAAAAGAGTACAAAAAAGGGCATTCAGTGCATCAACAACAGCAGCATCGATTTCCAGCCTAGGACAAATGACCATACAATAACGTTACATACTTCACTAAAATTAATTCGCTGGGTCAAACGTGATGGCTTCAGATGCCAACATACAATAATTAAACAGACACTTAAAAACATCACGAAGGGAAACTGTGAGCCATGTCAATTTCTAAGTTAAGGTGCTTTTCTAGTGGCCTTTATGGGAGCTGAATAGACTTCAAAAATTTCCAAGTTGATTAAAATCCATAACCTTCAAAAGTGCATATTACTTAAAATTCAATAAAAACAACCTAGTATCAATTCATAACACCACCAGGTTTTACAAAAACATTATCACAGCATATAAACAGTTCTGAACAATATGTTAAAAACAATTCATAAAATACCAGGGACATGCGACTCTTTAAATACGGTAGTTACGGTGAGACAACTCGGGGAATACTTACTCATAACGTTTCCTAATGGCCAAAGATACTTTTATATAATTGGCTACTGCAATACAAATATCAGGGGTAGCCAGTGAGTGCAAGAATTTAAAACCATCAACATATGTACAAGGGCAAATTTTCTTTAACAGTGGGATTAAAAATGTACTCCTTGCCATTTTACATAAAGTGCAGAATAAGATAAAGTGCAAAGTGCTTTGGCTTGTAAGATTATCACATGGACACAGTCTCCCACCGCACCCTAACACGCAGACTCCACGACGCAGGGATCCGGGACAAGGCCCTCGACTGGATCCACTCTTTCCTCTCTGGCAGAACGCAGCGGGTCAGACTCCCTCCTTTCCTCTCGGACCCTATACCAACCACCTGCGGAGTCCCCCAGGGGTCCTCCCTCAGCCCCACGCTCTTCAACTTCTATATGGCTCTGGTCACCCCATCGTCAGAACCCACGGACTCAACATTGTTTCATACGCAGACGACACCCAACTCATCCTCTCCCTATCCAACGAACCCAACGCAGCCAAACACAACTTTCAAGAAGGCATGGAAGCTGTCGCCAAATGGATGAAAAGCACCTGCCTACAACTCAACACTGACAAAACAGAAGTACTCATCATGGGCCACATCCCGATGTCTGGAACGACACCTGGTGGCCCCCCGCTCTCGGAAGCCCACCCACCCCCACGGACCATGCACGCAACCTTGGAATCATCCTGGAATCCGAGCTCAAAATGGACCGCCAGATCAACTTAGTCGCTTCCTCCTGCTTCCACACCCTCCGTCCCCTACGTAAGACCTTCAAATGGATCCCCCTCGAGCACAGAAAGACCATCACTCACGCCCTCGTCACTAGCAGACTTGACTACGGCAACGCACTCAATGCCGAAATAAACAAAAACCTCACCTGCAAGCTGCAAAACATCCAGAACGCCGCCGCAAGATTGGTCCTCAACCTGCCAAGACACTGCCATATTTCCCAGCACCTGCGCACACTGCACTGGCTCCCCATCGAGGCTAGAATCACGTTCAAGATTCACACCCACGCACACAAAGCCCTCCACAACACCGGACCAGCATACCTGAACAGACAACTCGAATTCCACGCACCCCAAAGGACCCTATGATCAGCCCAGCTCTCCTACGATGTGGTCCCCGTGCCAGAAAGACCAGATCGGGAGGCCGCTCCTTCTCCTTCCTCGCGGCCAGAGCCTGGAATGCCCTACCGCTCCACCTCAGACAGACAACATCACTCCCCATCTTCACGAGAAACCTCAAAACTTGGCTCTTCGATAGACCTCCTCCTTGATGGACTGGAACCTGCACCTCCCCTCCTCCCCAGTGCCTTGAGACCCTTACGGGTGAGTAGTCACGCTTAACAAACACATGGTTGATTGATTGATTGACAAGTTGAGAGATCATTCGCCCAACCACTCTGGCGTGGAAACGCCAGCAAAAAATGCACTGTACCTAACCGAAATCTAGTTAAATAAAATCTAATCTGCAGATTAGTGGTGAATGTTAAATAATATGCAATGGGGTAGGGGACAAGTGCATGGGACCGATCTCATCTTGGTGAGGATAACGCATGTTCCCCTTGAATGCAACGCCTCTTTGATAATGACTTAGGCGCTCAGTGGGATGCTTTCAGGACTATCATAGAAATGCCCCAATCCTATTTCATAATATTTATCTTTCAAGAAACGAAGCCATAGTATTTTTAGAGAGTTGGCCAAGTTTTTACAATCTTTTATTATTTCTCGTGAGAACGTTAGTTCTTCAGATAGCCAAATTTTCACCCATAGGAGTATAGGGGCACAAGAAATACGATCCTCTATATGCTCTAATCCCAATTCGTCATGACATAGGCGGTTAGGGGCACTATTAGGCTGCATCATAAGCCTTTTAGTGAATTTATTTTTCACTATTTGTAGCTGGCGGATATTCTGATGCCCCCACACCCCTGCGCCATATGTTGCAATCGAAAGGCATTTGGCTTTGTAAAGGGTGATTATTTCCCTAACAGGCTTATGGCCTAATTTGAATGCAAAGCGAAATAGCCCATCCACAGCCCTAGTGTATGGTGGGCTCTTGCTGTCACTAGTGGGTCCCAACTTAGCTTATTGTTAAATAAATTCCCCAGGTACATAAAATTCTCAACCTTTTCTATTCTCTTGTCCCGTTCTATGAAAATCTTAGTTTTTGTACTCTTTGGGCCGCATACCATAATATATGATTTAATAAAATTTACTTTAAGATCAAGTGACGACATAAAATCAATAAAAGTATCCAGGGAATACTGAAGGCCATTCGCTTTCGTGGCCATTAGCACAGTGTCGTCAGCATAAGATAGCAAAGGGACAGAATTGTTGCCAATTTTGGGGAAATCCTCCAGACCGTTTGCATATATTAAAAACTGAAAAAGGGCTAGGATGCACCCTTGACGGACACCCTCTGTTGAAGCTATTTGCTCAGTTTCTTCCCCTGTGAGTGCCGTATCTTATAGAGACTGAAGTATTAAAATGTAGCCTACGGATGAGCGACACCAGTGCTTGTTCCACACCTAAACTTTCCAGCATATCCCATAGTATCTCCTGGTTAACAGTGTCAAAGGCACTAGACAAATCCATGAAGGCCAGGTGGATCGAGCCCTTCCTGGCCTTCATGTATTTGTTGATAATTAAGGACAAATTAAGGCATTGCTCTGTCGTGCCAAGCCCCCTCCTGAAACCATATTGCGTATTGGATATCACTCCTGTGGTGATTGTCCAGTTCTCCAAACGGGCGAGGAGAACTCTACCCAATACCTTAGCTGTGGCATCAATAAGCAAAATTGGCCTGTAACAAGCCGGGTCACTTCTATTACCCCTTTTAAAAATGGGGACACTATTGCCTCCTTTAAGGATGCGGGCATTAGACCAGTAATTACTGCCTTAAATACATTTGTCAACAGGGGTGCCCACAGGTTTAGAATATTTTTAAAAAGGTCAAGCGGGACCCCATCAGGACCTGGTGCGTTCAGACGGGACCCCTGGGCTAACGCCTCCTCAACCTCAGTTACTGTAATAGATAGACTGAGTTGGGTTGCTGCAAATAAATCTACGGGCAAATCCCTTATGTATTCCTCAACCCTTTTATTTTGGGGGTTAAGGATGCCAGTAAAGTGGGCTACCCAAGCGTCTCCCAGGATCAGTGAATCCATCTGCCTAGCTTCTTCAGCAAATAATTTATAATTTGCCAATTTTTTTTTGTCTCTCTTAGGGCTCCTGCTCGCTCTAGCTCTTCCCATGCTAGACTTCTCAGTTCTGCTTTTCTACCCTCAATTATTGTTTTATATTTGTGCCTTGCTGCTTTAACTAGATCTCTGTTATGGGGAATGACATGAAATGCCCTTTTTAAATCTTTGTGGGCCCTAGAACAATCAGAATTAAACCACCGGGCCTCCTGGGGTTCCCCATGCTCACCCAAAATCCCAAACAACATCTTCTGGAGGAGAGTCTGACATCAAACACCCCATAATTAAGTGGGAATAGCCTTTGTTAACATCTCCCTCAAATTTGAGGGGATCGATCTTACCCCAATTCAGCCTGACTCCCTTGTTCCGGTAGTAATGGATCGGGCGATCATCGCCCTCCCCCACCTGGGTCTTTAAATTGAGGGAGACAATAAGGGGTTATGATCAGTCAGACAGTGGGGTTCCACCACAAAGTCAAGAACGAACTTAAAGAAATTTCTAGATATTAGCATAAAATCGATGGAACTAGCCCTGCCACAGCCAACATAAGTGGGACACTGCAGTGAAAGATCCTTGGCCCAACAATTTATAAGGCCTAAATCGTTCCCTGTTAGAACAGAATTTAGGGCTTCTCCATGGGATGAGTGAATAAAATGGGGCTGGGGCTGTCCCTCCGTGTCTTCCAGCCCACACACATGTTGAGAGCTGTGCTTACAAATTGTACAGTTAAATTCCCCTACCCAGATGATGCATAGCGGCTGCCACTGCCCAGTGATTTGCATGATCTCATGATGTAGGGTCTCAATGGCATTACAAATATTTGGATCAAAGATATTGTGGTACCAATTCACCAGGAGTATTTTGGGCTTACTTAAATTATGGATCATAATTAGTTGATGCCAGGGTGATGAGCTTATACTAATGACTTTTAGAGATCTATATTTTACTGATATAAAAACCGCAATCCCACCCTTAGCCCTTCCTGCGGCAGAAGGTAATGCAGGAACGCAGAAGGAGTGATAGCCATCCAAAGGTATATCATCGCTAGACCAGGTTTCCTGGAGGCAAATGAGGTCAAAGCCCCTGATATACCCTAGCCACTCCTCATTCCCTATCTTAGAACGGAATCCTGCAATATTCCACGAGATGATTTTAAAGCAGGGGGTAGATTTCCCCTGGTTTTCTGTACCCCTAACTCTATTAGTGGGGGGGGGGTAGGGTATGGGACGTACTAAAGACGCACGCCCTGTGTCTACAGTTTCTACCACATCAGTAACACTTCCTAGATTGTTACCTGCCTGTGCCGTGCCCCCCTCCTCGGCTACCTGTTTAGGATAAGCTAGCAGTCAATCAATATCAGCAAGGCCTGGTAGAGTTTCAAAGCGATTGGGGTGGGTGAACGACAATTGCTGTGGACGAGCATAAGTTCTTAGCTCTAGGGTAGGGGGCCTTTGGCTCTGGATGTTGCCCGTGTTGGATGGGTATAAAAAGCCCAATGGGTGGACCCTTATGGGGCCATTCTCCCCTGCTGCGTCATTAAGACGCTTCAAAAGGAAATGCAAATACTGGGGGTCCCTAAAATTAAGAACCACACAATCTCCCTAAGCTGATTTTGTTGTGCGGCCCACCCAGCTCACTCGCCTGGCCATGATGATATTATCTATCAGATTTACCTGGGGCGATATTTTACTGTGACACCAATGAGCTGATTTATTAATGAGGCTTTGGCAGTTTTCCTGGCGGCCTGGTGGGAGATAGGGAACTCCAGTGAGTTCCAAGGTATAGGGGGTGCAATATGGTGGTAAGTTCAGTATAGCTTTTTCACCCTCCCAATTTGGAGATGTATTTCCTGGGCACTCTAAATTTGGGTTGTCAAGTGGATGTTGCTGACTGGGCCCAATTGGCAGATCATCATTGCAAAGATTTTGGTCTCCTTGCCTAACCTTGCAATTTTGCCTAGGGGGGACTGTTACCCAGGGAGATCCCTCGCAAGTGTTCGCAGGGCGATCTATGGGTGGGGCCACACAGGAGGCATCCTCCAGGGGATTTAAGGACATTGTATTTTGGGGGGCATTCTTATCATTTGGTAAGGCCACTGTGCTACTCTGCCTAATAGCCTCAACCTTCTGTGGGGCCTGTGCCGGTGACTCATTTAATTCTCGAAGCACAAGGGCAAGCTGATCGTCAATACGATCTAGACGATCCACAATAGGGGCCAATGCCTCAGTTATTAACTTACTGATTTTAATTAAAGGAGTATCCACCCCATCTGGTGTGGGCGCTCTACCCGGGCCCCTTCTGGTCCGACCCCCTGTTGTCTGGTTTTTTGGGTCAAGTTCTCCGCAAGTAATAGGGGGAAGAGGAAGAGAATCGAGGTGGTGGGGCTAGGATGTAAACCAAAGGACGGTTTACCTGTGACCAAAAAAACAGAACTAACTACTTAATTATACCTCTTTTCTTAATATCACAAAGACCGAACAAAATTTTCAAATCCAATTCTTCCATCCATATTTTTTCTTTTTTATGTGAGTCAGTATCGCCTCCAAAAAGGGTATGCCTGAAAATTAGACTGGTTTCAGCTGGCATGTACGCAGGTAAGCTCTATTTATTCTTTTTCTCTTATTATCAAAAAAATTAATTGTGCAGAAATTACAATAACAGAAAAATTAAATTCAGTTTACCTTCTTACATAAATGAAACACAAGCAAAACAACCTGATTATTTTTTCTGGCAGCTGGAAGCGAGTTGGTGCGTTGTTGCTTTGGAAGCAGGCCCTTTTTTATCACACACAATATAGCATTATAGCTAACCCTGGGCAAAGCACTACGCTACGCTCGCGTAGTTTGCGAAGTTTGCGCTACTTCGCACAACGCGAATTGCACGTAGCATAGTGCAAACACGCGTAGCTTAGCGTAGCGTAGTGCAGCGGTCATTTTTTGCTTGCTCGCGGTCCTCAACGTCAAGTTGGCGACCGCGAGCAAGCAAAATGACATCCCGGCGAGATTCTCAACGCAGGGAGGTCAGGTTTCTCATTGCGAGTGGTCGCGTATGCTCGCGACCGCTCGCGATGAGAAACTACCAGTCCGCGTTGAGAAAGCTGCCGCTCGAGTAAAAATCTACTCGAGCGGCAGTAAAAGACAGCTCGCACTGTGCAAGATGCCGTTTTCAATGATTGCACAGTGCGGACAAGCATCCGGCACTGTGCAATCATTGCGAACAGTGCACTACGCAGTTCGCGTAGTGCTACGCGTAGCTCGCGTAGTGCGAACTGCACTTTGCGTAGCTTCGCGTAGCGCTACTTCGCGAGCTACGCCCAGGCTTACTTATAGCCCGCCGTAGCGGGCTATACCGGCTATTAAAGGCCCGCTCCAACGTTGAAGGCCCGAGCCGAAGGCCTTTAACAAGGGAGCGGGACTTTAATAGCCGGTATAGCCCAGCTACGAAGGGCTATAAGGCTATTAGAACATTCTGCCACGAGAGGGCAGAATGTTCTAACAAACAAAACAAAGGCAACTCGAAGCCCGAGGGGATTTAAATCCCCTCGAGCTCCGAGAGGCCTTTGTAAAAACATTGGAATGTTGCTTTGCGGGCCTTTACCGGCCCGTAAAAGCACGGAGCACTCCATTGTCTTCAATGGAGTGCTCCACATTCCAATGTTCTAATATAGCCTTATAGCCCGCTGCCGAGGGCTATACCGGCTGTAAAAGGCCCTGATCCCGAGTTATAGGCCCGAGCCGCAGGCGAGGGCCTATAACGAGGGAGAGGGCCTTTAACAACCGGTATAGCCTGAGGCAGAAGGGCTATAAGGCTATTAGAACATTCCACCCACTAAGGGTAGAATGTTCTAAATAAAAAATGGAGAAACAAAAGACAAACATTGGAATGTTGGAGCGCTGGGCTTATACCAGCCATTATAAGCCCAGAGCAACTCCATTGTCTTCAATGGAGCTCCCAACATTCCAATGTTCTAATATCCATTCTAGTAGGCTGATAGTGCAAACTGAATAAGTTACTTTGGAAAAGGTTGTAGTCCACTCACCACTTAAAACGTTACTGAGGGCAATTGAACTCAAACACCATGGTATAATGAGGGCTCACCGTTTGTATAAAAAATATACGAAAATAATTCACAGAAGCCCATGTACTATGTGAAAAAAATAACAATAATGAACGCGCACAAAAAGAAACAGGACATGATGTAATCATCATTTCCCTTAAGTACTTAATAGGGTGGTGCTTTGTGGAATGAAAAGAAAAGAAGGAGGCTTGAGAGGAAGTACCCATAGTAGGTGGAGCCTCACCGCTGCACGAATAAGAGCTTGGAATAGGAATAGAGATCAAGACGTAATGGGTTGATTTCCTTGGGTTGTATAACATTACAGATTATGGGTAGACAACAGTGTATTTGGGCCTGACGTTGCAAGCTCTGCACTTCTGTATGCTCCCCTTAAAACTATAATAGAACCGTGCTGTTCTTTGACACCTGGGATTTCTCCTCTCTACTGACTATGGGGTCGGTAGCACGTCCATCATGTGACTATTTTCCGATCAGGTGAGCCGAATAAATACTACATTACGTCCACTCTCTTCCTCTCGCATTCCTCTGGCATGTCTGTATGAACATTGACTGTGTAACAGCAAGTTCACCACAACCTGACCTGAGAGGACCTCTTACATCACATTTAGCTCTCCCCACATAGAATACACTACAACCACACATTTCTCCAAGCAAACATGCAGGTCTGCAAATGCTAAATGGCACAACATATGTGACTGTGATGTTTTATATCTTGAACAAGAACATGGGCTAATATTACTTATTTTCAATGACGGGAAAGCGATGAATGGCGAGCATATTAAAGTACCGTCCATTCTGGCTCATTGGCCTGGAAAATAAAATGCAAATTTGTTCTTTTATGTCTTTAACCTTGCCCAGGGATAATGAGGGGTTACATTTTCCTAGATACGTTGGGGCATATTTACAAGCCCCTTGCGCCACTTTTGCGCCGCCGTTGCGTCACGCAAGTGACGCAGCGGCGACGCAAACCATGCGCCGCGTTGCGCTATATTTACAACGTGACGCATCTAGGGAGATGCGTCACGTAGTAAACCCCTGCGCCACATGAAACCTGCGTCAGGTTTCATGTGGGCGCTACCGGCGCAGGGGGCGTTCCGGCGCAGGTAGCGCCCGGAAAAGTGACGTAGTGAAATCTGCAAGATTTCACGCAGTCACTTTTCCGGCGCTGATGCGCCAAATCCTTACGCCTGCTTCAAGCAGGCGTAAGGATTGACGCACCATGTTAGAGATAGGGAAAGTTGGAACAGTGCTGGAGTTGCGTCGCGCTTGCGACACGACTTCAGCACTGCACCAACCTTCCGCCGGCAGATGCGTCACGCATCTGCTTATCCTTGCGCCACGATGCGGCGCATCGGACGTGGCGCAAGGGTAAACTTGCGTGACGCATTTTCCCTGGCGCATCCCTGCTGATATGCAGGGATGCGCCAGGGAACGTAAATATGCCCCGTTGTATAGAGCAAATTTTCTGTTGCTGAATTTTCCTCCGGGAACTAACCGTCTGCCTTCATCACTGTTCCGGGACATTCGACAAGGTCAGGCGCGTGTCCCGGAGGGAACCCGGATTTACTTCAGGGGAAACACATCTACCTGTAAATACCGATGAAAGAACCCAGGCAAAAAGCAGGCATGTGCAGACGAGGGCCCTGATTTTAATGGTCACGGATAACGGACATTAACGCGCTTCCTGGAATGCTCATTAAAATATAAATACACGGTCTTCCAGCAAGGCCGTGTTTGTCTTTCACTTCCTGTAACAGCCCACGTCAGTCATAGCATGCAGTTTTACAGATGAAATGTTCTCCTCATTAAAAGGCCTGCGGGTCTCTCTTGTGTAATGTATGTAAGTAAGTTGTGGACCGCGTTCTATAAAAAGACCGCTTCAGCGAGAAACTGAACCCTATTCATGCATTTTTGCGCACCTAAAGCGATTTCACGCAGGATGCAGAAGGAAACATTAAATTCAGATGTTAATTACTTTGGCATTCAGAGGTTATTCCAAAAATGAAAACATTTTCAGATCCTGGCTTATTTGCCATGTAGTGTTGTCCGCTTAGTTGCACCGAGTGTACCAGCGAGCAGTCCTGACACTCATTATCAGGTGCAAAGGCAATTACTAATCGACTATGCCAGCCTTGCCAGGGCCTGGTCTGGATGGCCTGTGCTGGGTCTTAGCTGACCAACTGGAAGCACTTGCCGTGTGTGTTTACAGTGTTGTCGTCTGGCTAACGACACAGAAATAAACATATGATGTTTTACAGAGGCTCCCTGTTTAAAACGATAAGGTTACGCTTCTCGTCTGTTCTATCCATTTGTCCACTGTATATTTTGTTTTATTGAAATGCCTAATAAAATGTTTTTTTTTTTAAAAGAGAGAAGTTATGGCTGCAGTGTGTCTCATAAGTATCAATGAATTCTAAATTGTCTAAATTCAATCCTGCTTTACAACAAGCTGTTTGGTTTCTGCATGTTTTTGTGTGAAATGCTGAATAGATTTTATTTAACATTTGTATTCGAGCGTCTCTCAAGGCGCTCACGCCAAAGCAAGAAGCTTTAAAGAGCGATTTGGAGGCGGCAGACGGACGTGGTACAGGTGAGGGCAGTGGTGATAGTGTTTGGAGTCCAAGGGAAAGACCAGTTTCTGACTCTAGAGGTGCAAACAGAGAAACATATTTATGAGCCCCTTGCACCCCTGGAGCATCACTTTTTGTGATGCTCTGGCAGCACAAACTACAAAATCATATTTATGAGGTCACGCAAAGCCACCGTGCGTGTCTTTGAATGGCCTCATAGATATGGAGTAAGGCGAGGCAGCGCAAGTCACTGCCTTGCCTTACTCTGCGCTAGGGAGGCATTCCATGGGGGTTGTGGTGGGTGTTCCCATGCAACACCCATGGATTTTGACGCTTCCCCAGATTTATAAAACCATGTAAACCTGGGGGTGCGCCAAAACCAGACACCTCCCCAGGGGAGGCGCAACGAGGAGAAATAACTTAATTTCTCCTTGTTTTTTCCTTTTTCTATGTGTGCTTCATTCTGCAGCATATATCGAAAGAGGAAAAAGCCTCCAAGGATTGTTTTTTGTGCAGGAGGGTACCCCTTTCTGCACAAAAACAATCCTGCTGAGAACACAGGCACCCTTGCATCAATGTGCAAGGGTGCCTGCATTGGTGCTAGGCTGCCGAAACGGTGCCAGCGCAGAGGGAAAGTACAGGAATTGGATAAATACAATGCATTCCTGCCCTTTCACTTTGACGTAGGGCAGTTAGTAAGGTGAATTGCTGTGCTGTCCTATGCCAAAACCCCATAAGTGAGGCCCAGAGAGTATTAAGGTCTACCCCAAAACTGATTAAATCTACGTTTTACCAGAGGTGGAACAGGCGAGTGTCCCATAAAGTGAATCCTTGAACATAGACTACGGAAACGCAACCCTCACAGGCACAGCAAAATCCCACCTTGCCCCCCACAGAACAACTCTAAATGCAGCAGCCAGGATGGTCACTGGAGTAAAAAAATATTAACACATCTCTCCTGCTCTCAGAGAGCTAAAATGGATACCAACCGAAATGCGCGCCAGCTTCAGAATAGCCTGTCTCACTCACAAAGCCCTGCATACCGGCAAACCCGCATACCTGGCCGCCAAACTAAACAAAGCCGGTCAGTCAAGGAACCTAAGGAGTACTAACACTCTACTTCTCATCCCGCCAAAAACTCACAAACATAAAGTCTCATCACGCTCCTTCTCTGGAAATGCGTCCAAAATTTGGAACGCCATCCCAGTTCATATCAGGACTAACCCCTCCTTTCCAAAATTCAAAAGCCAGCTCAAAGACCTTTTCCTCAACCGAACTCTTCCGAATGGATAGCTGATGCTCCACATCGAATCCCGCACACTGCAGTATACATTCACTCTGTTTAGAGGACCGATACCTCTCTCACCTCTCGTCTCGCTCCGGTGCTCCCCCTCACCGATCTGGAGTTGTCTCGAATCTTGGAGTCTACCGGTTACTCTTTATGTTTGAACTGTGCACGTCACGGATCATTACGTCTGATTTGCTACTCTGTGTGTTTGAACTTTACTCGTCACAAATCACTATACTCTACTATGGTCACTTCTTTTGTTTGATTGCTTCTTTGTTACATGTTGTAAAGCGCTCTGATACCCTCGGGTCTTGCCAGCGCTATATAAAACTCCAAATAAATAAATAAATAGAATGATCTTTCCCGATAGCTTTTTTATTACATTCGATGAACGACCAGTTTGTAATGGAAGCCAGCCTAACAGAATCTCTAACTTTTAACACTGCGGGAGAAAATCACTGTCCAGAGAACTTTTCACACTTGCCTTAATTTATTTTCTTTCATCTCCAATTTTGACCACAAGGTGTGTGATCCAAAGATCCCAAGGGAAAAGCAAATTGAATAAGAGAAAAATGTGCCAACTTCACAGCAGAGAGTAAATCTATCTGAAGACCTGGTCAGTGTGACTGTTCTCCCCCATGCAGCTCCACCACTAAGTGCTGCCCCCTGAGATACCGGTACTCCCCATTCTGCTGTAGGTTTGAGGTCCTCCTCCACCCAAAGGCTCCTGCCTGCGCCTCATCCCTGGTGGTCCAGTGGGAGAGCACTCTGCTCTTCTGCTGTTCTGCTCTTTTCTGTGCCCTCTGTACCCTTTTTTCTCTCTCTCTTTTTGCTTTTCCTTTCCTCTTTTTGCCCCTTTTTCTCTTTTTGATCCTTTTTTCTCTTTTTTGATCTTTTTTTCCCACGTTCCTCGCCGCTGCTGCTCCCGCGGCCCCTCCCCACTCCAGCATGTCCTTCCTGCTCCTGCCTTCCAGCTAACCGCTCTCCCCTGACCCCTACTTAATGTCGGCCACTGTGCGGCCGCGTGCAGCAGGCTCGCTGAAGGCGTGCCGAAGGCAACCCCGTCTGCGCCTGTCCGTGACCCGACCGCGACCAGCGCCAGGGACCCTGGTCCCCCGACCCGCCTCCGTTATGACCCCAGAATCCTCCACTCTCTCAACCCCAGATGCAGCAACAACTGCCAGCTCTCAACGCCGAGAAACACCAAAGGCCCGATCTCCTGCCGACACTGCAGCTGCACCTTCACCCACCTCCGGACCCCAGCAGCAGCCCTCAGCCTACCGGACGCCACCGTAAACAAACCACTGAACAGCATCCTCCTCAATATGAGCTCCCTACACAGGCACGCCATAGAAATTTGGGACCTCCTCAACACCCACATGTCGGACATCGCCTTCCTCACAGAGACCTGGGCCAACATCAAATCCGCGCCCGACATCGCAACCGTCATTCCCGACCGATACAAGATCCTGAGAAAAGACCGCCCCACCCGCCCAGGATAAGGCATCACCATCATCCACAAAAGCTCCCGCCACATGACAACCACTCACCCGGCCGACGACACGACCCCCATGGGTCCAGATCCAGACCAACCCCAAAACGACTCTCTGTAGAACCCTCATCTACAGGATGCCTGGCCCCCACACTCCTTTCACCGACACCATCGCCGACCTCATCACACCCCACGCCCTCGCCTCCACAGACAACATACTACTCGGAGACCTAAACTTCCCCCTGGACAACCACGACGACCCCAACACCACCGCCCTCCTAGAGAACCTCGCCAACGTAGGACTGAAGCAACTTGTCACTGCCCCATGCACACAGCAGGACACACACTCGACACCGTCTTCGCAGGAGGAAACAGCATTTCCTACAGCCTTAACACGAACCAGAAAACACATCGTACACAAGCACGCGCTCCGCCTACCCCTGCAAAAACTGGATCAAAGTCATCGAAGAACAGCTCACCTCCGCCCTCACCAGCACTCCTCCTCCAACGACGCCAGACGCCAACACTGCGGCAAGCAACCTCCATCGATGGATCACTAACTGCGCTGACACACTTGCCCCCATCAAGAAAGGTACAGGACGACAAAACAAGAAAGCAAGCTGGTTAACCCCTGCACTCCAAGAATCCCAGTGCTCCTGCCGATGACTCGAAAAGACATGGAGAAACAACAAAACCCCTGAAACACGCATCGCCTACAGAACAGCCACCACAGAACACCACCAACTCATCAAATCCACAAAGAAGAATTTCCTCCAAGACAGAATCCTCACCAACGCCCACAACTCCAAAGAACTCGTCTCCATCATGCAGGAATTTGCCAAACTCGGCAGTGAAACGACCGATGTCCCACCCGCCCAAGACCTCTGCAACAGACTCAGCACCTTTTTTCACCTCAAGATTAAGATGCTTTACGACAACTTCGACAACCAAGACCTCTTCACCACTTCAGCCCCTAGCCCCAGCAAAGCCACCCACCAGACCCTACTCACCTGGACCCCGCTCACGACGGAAGACACCTTTAAAGACCATGAAGAGCTTCCACTGCAGAACACCCTCAGACCCCTGTCCCCCCCACATCTTCCACAGGGCTGCCACGGTCATCGCACTCGAACTACACCAGACGATCAACTGCTCCCTCGAGACCGCCACATTCCCCAATGACTGGAAACACGCCGTAGTTAACCCCCTCCTGCAGAAACCTTCTGCAGACCCGACTGACCTCAAGAACTTCAGGCCCATCTCACTGCTTCCATTCGCAGCCAAGGTCATCGAAAAGGCCCTCAACACCCAGCTAGCAAACTTCATCGAGCCAACAACGTCCTGGACATCTCCCAATCAGGATTCTGCAGGAACCACAGCACCGAGACTGCCCTTCTCACCGCCACTGACGACATCCACGCACAACTCGACCAGGGCCAAACGGCAGCCCTCATCCTCCTGGATCGCTGAGCTGCCTTCGACACCATCTCCCACTGCTCACTATCCACCAGACTCTATGACGCCGGCATCCGAGGAAAGGCCCTCGACTGGACATACTCATTTTTCACAGGCAGAACTCAGCAATTCAGACTCCCGCCCTACCTCTCAGAACCGACAGAGATCAGATGTGGAGTACCCCAGGGATCCTCCCTCAGCCCTACCCTCTTCAACATCTACATGCCCCCCCTCTCAACCATCATCAGAAACCACGGGCTAAACATCTCCTACAACGATGACATCCAGCTCATCCTCTCCCTCACCAAGGAACCCAACATCACCAAGCACAACTTCCGATAAGGGATGAAAGCCATTGCCACCTGAATGAAGAAGAGCTGCCTGAAACTAAACTCAGAGATAACAGAAGTCCTCATCCTTGGCTCCACCCCCTCAGCATGGGACGACCCCCTGGTGCCCCCCGCCCTCGGAAACCCCCCACCCCGACAGACCATGCATGAAACCTCAGCATCATACTGGACTCATCACTCACTATGAGCCACCAGATCAAAGCTGTATCCTCGGCCTGCTTCAACACCCTCCGCATACTCTGAAAAATGTTCAGATGGATCCCCTCTGAAACCAGAAAAACAGTCAAGCATACCCTCATCACTAGCAGACTGGACTACGGCAACACCCTCTACACCGGAATCAACACAAAACTCCTTTACAAGTTCCAGACCGTCCAGAACACCGCAACCAGACTGATCCTAGACATCCCCATCACAACCACATCACCCAACACCTCCGCGATCTCCACTGGCTCCCCATCAAAAGAAAAATAGCCTTCAAGCTCCTCAGGCACGCATACAAGTCCCTCCACATCATCGGACCAGCATACCTAAACAACCGCCTCTCCTTCCACGCACCCAAGAGAAACCTCCGATCAGCTGACCTCTCCCTGGCCTCAATCCCACGCATCTACAAGACTAGAATGGGTGGAAAGTCCTTCTATTATCTCACAGCCAAGACCTGGAACGACCTCCCCCTCCACCTCTGGCAAAGCCCTACACGGCTCCAGTTCAGAAAGGACCTCAAGACCTGGCTCTTCAGTTAATCCCAGAACTCAATGGTGACGCTCCCCCCCGAGCGCCTTGAGACCCTCACGGGTGAGTAGCTGCACTTTACAAACCCTTGATTGATTGACTGATTGATTGAGTGATTGATTGATTGATTGAAGACAACAGTAGTGTGTGGCTATAAACATGCAAATAAAAATAGCCTGTTATTGATTTCTCATAACAATATCTATAATGCAATGAGAGAATATGAGGTAGACTATAATACCTTTCTTCCCCTTACTAATTAGCTTCAGCACTACTGTCTGCAGTTCACAACACAAACCACTTCTAGAAAATAATTATAGGGCTTATTTTGCATTTGGTGAGTAGAGGGTACTCCGTCGAGATGGTGGAGGACATTGGCCTGGCCATCCCATGGGATCTCTGCCTGCCAAATCTAGAGTTGTCCATCAGCCCTACGGAAGACTCTTAACTTTGACAGGAACCACCTTGTTGTGACAGTAAATCTGTGGAGCAAGGGGAGCAACAAGAGGATCCCGACAAATAATCTAGGTAGGTCGCTACCCCGCCACACAGCTCCGCCTGTGGTGTCCTGCCCGCTGCTGCTGCTGGTAAGCTCGCCCTCTGCTTGCGGCCTCGGTGCCCGTTTTTCGTCTGTTTTTCCCTCACTGCCCCCACTGTAGTGTGTCCTTTTTTCCTTCTGTACCCTCGCTGCCCCCATTGCTGTGTGCCCGTTTTTCTCTCTGTTCCCCTCGCTGCCCCTACTGTACTGTGTCCATTTTTTCCTTCTGTACCCTCGCTGCCCCCATTGCTGTGTGCCCGTTTTATCTCTGCTCCCTCGCTGCCCCCACTGTACTGTGTCCATTTTTTCCTTCTGTACCCTCGCTGCCCCCATTGCTGTGTGCCCGTTTTATCTCTGCTCCCCTCGCTGCCCCCACTGTACTGTGTCCATTTTTCCTTCTGTACCCTCGCTGCCCCCTTTGCTGTGTGCCCGTTTTCTCTACTGTTCCCCTCGCTGCCCCCAGTGCTGTGTGCCCGTTTTTTCTTCTGTCTCCCTCGCTGCCCCCATTTCCCTGTGTCCTTCTTGCCTTCTGTACCCCTCGCTGCCTCTCTCCAATCCCGCCGCTACGTCCCCTGTGGCCCCGCCCCCCTGACTGCCCATTCGCTGCCCCTGCCTCCCAGCTGCTCCTCCCTCCCACCTCCCCATATATGGCGGCCGCTGCGCGGTGAGGAGAGCGACCCTTGACCTTACCAGGTAGGTCGCTCCCCGCCACACAGCTCCGCCTGTGGTGTCCTGCCCGCTGCTGCTGCTGGTAGCTCGCCCTCTGCTTGTGGCCTCGGTGCCCGTTTTTCGTCTGTTTTTCCCTCACTGCCCCCACTGTAGTGTGTCCTTTTTCCTTCTGTACCCTCGCTGCCCCCATTGCTGTGTGCCCGTTTTTCTCTCTGTTCCCCTCGCTGCCCCCACTGTACTGTGTCCATTTTTTCCTTCTGTACCCTCGCTGCCCCCATTGCTGTGTGCCCGTTTTATCTCTGCTCCCTCGCTGCCCCCACTGTACTGTGTCCATTTTTTCCTTCTGTACCCTCGCTGCCCCCATTGCTGTGTGCCCGTTTTATCTCTGCTCCCCTCGCTGCCCCCACTGTACTGTGTCCATTTTTTCCTTCTGTACCCTCGCTGCCCCCTTTGCTGTGTGCCCGTTTTCTCTACTGTTCCCCTCGCTGCCCCCAGTGCTGTGTGCCCGTTTTTTCCTCTGTCTCCCTCGCTGCCCCCATTTCCTGTGTACTTCTTGCCTTCTGTACCCCTCGCTGCCTCTCTCCAATCCCGCCGCTGCGCTCCCTGCGGCCCCGCCCCTGACTGCCCATTCGCTGCCCCTGCCTCCCAGCTGCTCCTCCCTCCCACCTCCCCATATATGGCGGCGCCGCTGCGCGGTGAGGAGAGCCGACCCCTGACCTTACTCAGGTAGGTCGCTCCCCCGCCACACAGCTCCGCCTCGTGGTGTCCTGCCCGCTGCTGCTGCTGGTAAGCTCGCCCTCTGCTTGTGGCCTCGGTGCCCGTTTTTCGTCTGTTTTTCCCTCACTGCCCCCACTGTAGTGTGTCCTTTTTCCTTCTGTACCCTCGCTGCCCCCATTGCTGTGTGCCCGTTTTTCTCTCTGTTCCCTCGCTGCCCCCACTGTACTGTGTCCATTTTTTCCTTCTGTACCCTCGCTGCCCCCATTGCTGTGTGCCCGTTTTATCTCTGCTCCCCTCGCTGCCCCCACTGTACTGTGTCCATTTTTTCCTTCTGTACCCTCGCTGCCCCCATTGCTGTGTGCCCGTTTTATCTCTGCTCCCTCGCTGCCCCCACTGTACTGTGTCCATTTTTTCCTTCTGTACCCTCGCTGCCCCCTTTGCTGTGTGCCCGTTTTCTCTACTGTTCCCCTCGCTGCCCCCAGTGCTGTGGGCCCGTTTTTTCCTCTGTCTCCCTCGCTGCCCCCATTTCCCTGTGTCCTTCTTGCCTTCTGTACCCCTCGCTGCCTCTCTCCAATCCCGCCGCTGCGTCCCCTGCGGCCCCGCCCCCCTGACTGCCCATTCGCTGCCCCTGCCTCCCAGCTGCTCCTCCCTCCCACCTCCCCATATATGGCGGCCGCTGCGCGGTGAGGAGAGCGACCCTTGACCTTACCAGGTAGGTCGCTCCCCCGAACACACAGCTCCGCCTGTGGTGTCCTGCCCGCTGCTGCTGCTGGTAAGCTCGCCCTCTGCTTGTGGCCTCAGTGCCCGTTTTTCGTCTGTTTTTCCCTCACGGCCCCCACTGTAGTGTGTCCTTTTTTCCTTCTGTACCCTCGCTGCCCCCATTGCTGTGTGCCCGTTTTTCTCTCTGTTCCCCTCGCTGCCCCCACTGTACTGTGTCCATTTTTTCCTTCTGTACCCTCGCTGCCCCCATTGCTGTGTGCCCGTTTTATCTCTGCTCCCCTCGCTGCCCCCACTGTACTGTGTCCATTTTTTCCTTCTGTACCCTCGCTGCCCCCATTGCTGTGTGCCCGTTTTATCTCTGCTCCCCTCGCTGCCCCCACTGTACTTTGTCCATTTTTTCCTTCTGTACCCTCGCTGCCCCCTTTGCTGTGTGCCCGTTTTCTCTACTGTTCCCCTCGCTGCCCCCAGTGCTGTGTGCCCGTTTTTTCCTCTGTCTCCCTCGCTGCCCCCATTTCCCTGTGTCCTTCTTGCCTTCTGTACCCCTCGCTGCCTCTCTCCAATCCCGCCGCTACGTCCCCTGTGGCCCCGCCCCCCTGACTGCCCATTCGCTGCCCCTGCCTCCCAGCTGCTCCTCCCTCCCACCTCCCCATATATGGCGGCCGCTGCGCGGTGAGGAGAGCGACCCTTGACCTTACCAGGTAGGTCGCTCCCCCGCCACACAGCTCCGCCTGTGGTGTCCTGCCCGCTGCTGCTGCTGGTAAGCTCGCCCTCTGCTTGTGGCCTCGGTGCCCGTTTTTCGTCTGTTTTTCCCTCACTGCCCCCACTGTAGTGTGTCCTTTTTCCTTCTGTACCCTCGCTGCCCCCATTGCTGTGTGCCCGTTTTTCTCTCTGTTCCCCTCGCTGCCCCCACTGTACTGTGTCCATTTTTTCCTTCTGTACCCTCGCTGCCCCCATTGCTGTGTACCCGTTTTATCTCTGCTCCCCTCGCTGCCCCCACTGTACTGTGTCCATTTTTTCCTTCTGTACCCTCGCTGCCCCCATTGCTGTGTGCCCGTTTTATCTCTGCTCCCCTCGCTGCCCCCACTGTACTGTGCCCATTTTTTCCTTCTGTACCCTCGCTGCCCCCTTTGCTGTGTGCCCGTTTTCTCTACTGTTCCCCTCGCTGCCCCCAGTGCTGTGTGCCCGTTTTTTCCTCTGTCTCCTCGCTGCCCCCATTTCCCTGTGTCCTTCTTGCCTTCTGTACCCCTCGCTGCCTCTCTCCAATCCCGCCGCTGCGCTCCCTGCGGCCCCGCCCCCTGACTGCCCATTCGCTGCCCCTGCCTCCCAGCTGCTCCTCCCTCCCACCTCCCCATATATGGCGGCCGCTGCGCGGTGAGGAGAGCGACCCTTGACCTTACCAGGCAGGTCGCTCCCCGCCACACAGCTCCGCCTGTGGTGTCCTGCCCGCTGCTGCTGCTGGTAAGCTCGCCCTCTGCTTGTGGCCTCGGTGCCCGTTTTTCGTCTGTTTTTCCTCACTGCCCCCACTGTAGTGTGTCCTTTTTCCTTCTGTACCCTCGCTGCCCCCATTGCTGTGTGCCCGTTTTCTCTCTGTTCCCCTCGCTGCCCCCACTGTACTGTGTCCATTTTTTCCTTCTGTACCCTCGCTGCCCCCATTGCTGTGTGCCCGTTTTATCTCTGCTCCCTCGCTGCCCCCACTGTACTGTGTCCATTTTTTCCTTCTGTACCCTCGCTGCCCCCATTGCTGTGTGCCCGTTTTATCTCTGCTCCCTTCGCTGCCCCCACTGTACTGTGTCCATTTTTTCCTTCTGTACCCTCGCTGCCCCCTTTGCTGTGTGCCCGTTTTCTCTACTGTTCCCCTCGCTGCCCCCAGTGCTGTGTGCCCGTTTTTCCTCTGTCTCCTCGCTGCCCCCATTTCCCTGTGTCCTTCTTGCCTTCTGTACCCTCGCTGCCTCTCTCCAATCTCCGCCGCTGCGCCCCCTGCGGCCCCGCCCCCTGACTGCCCATTCGCTGCCCCTGCCTCCCAGCTGCTCCTCCCTCCCACCTCCCCATATATGGCGGCCGCTGCGCGGTGAGGAGAGCGACCCTTGACCTTACCAGGTAGGTCGCTCCCCCGCCACACAGCTCCGCCTGTGGTGTCCTGCCCGCTGCTGCTGCTGGTAAGCTCGCCCTCTGCTTGTGGCCTCAGTGCCCGTTTTTCGTCTGTTTTTCCCTCACGGCCCCCACTGTAGTGTGTCCTTTTTCCTTCTGTACCCTCGCTGCCCCCATTGCTGTGTGCCCGTTTTTCTCTCTGTTCCCTCGCTGCCCCCACTGTACTGTGTCCATTTTTTCCTTCTGTACCCTCGCTGCCCCCATTGCTGTGTGCCCGTTTTATCTCTGCTCCCCTCGCTGCCCCCACTGTACTGTGTCAATTTTTTCCTTCTGTACCCTCGCTGCCCCCATTGCTGTGTGCCCGTTTTATCTCTGCTCCCCTCGCTGCCCCCACTGTACTTTGTCCATTTTTTCCTTCTGTACCCTCGCTGCCCCCTTTGCTGTGTGCCCGTTTTCTCTACTGTTCCCCTCGCTGCCCCCAGTGCTGTGTGCCCGTTTTTTCCTCTGTCTCCCTCGCTGCCCCCATTTCCCTGTGTCCTTCTTGCCTTCTGTACCCCTCGCTGCCTCTCTCCAATCCCGCCGCTGCGTCACCTGCGGCCCCGCCCCCCTGACTGCCCATTTGCTGCCCCTGCCTCCCAGCTGCTCCTCCCTCCCACCTCCCCATATATGGCGGCCGCTGCGCGGCCGCGCCGCTGGCGCGCCGCTGGCGCGCCTAAGGCAAGCCCGTCTGCGCCCGTCCGTGCCTGGACCGCGCCCAGCGCCAGAACCCCTGGGCCGTGCGCCCCCGGCACCAGCCTCGAGGACCGACGCCAATACGATGCCACAACACTCCACGCTCTCAACCCCGGACGGACGCACAACTGCTTCAAGGCCGCCCTGAAACGCACCCATGGTCCCTTCACCTGCCGGAACTGCAGCTACACCAGCCTCAGAGCCACTGAGGCACCCGCCAAGAAGGACCGCAACCACCTCCGATGCATCCTACTGAACACCCGCTCCGCACGCAAACACGCCGTCGAGCTCTGGAACCTGCTCGACACATCATCACCAGACGTCGCCTTCCTGACAGAGACCTGGATGAACGACTCCTCCACCCCCGACATCGCCATAACCATCCCAGACGGCTATAAGATCACCCGCAGAGACCGCGTCAACGCAGTAGGAGGAGGAATCGCCATCGTCCACAAGAACACCATCAGGGTCTCGACCAGCACCGACAACACTCTCAGCACCGCCGAACACATGCACTTCCAGATCCACACGGACCCCAACACCACCCTCAGAGGCACCCTCGTCTACAGACCCCTGGGCCCCGACTCCCAGTTCAGCGACTCCATCGCCGACTTCATCAGCACGCACGCCCTGACCTCTACCGACTACATCCTCCTCGGAGACCTGAATTTTCACCTGGAGAACAAGAACGACAGCAATTCCACCACCCTGATCGACAACCTCGCCAACCTCGGTCTGAGCCAGCTCGTCACAACACCGACCCATTCCGCCGGCCACACGCTCGACCCCATCTTCTCCTCCAGCTCCCACGTCTCCTTCAGCCACACCACGGAACTCCTCTGGACCGACCACCGCTGCATCCATTTCACCTTCCAGAAACCCACCACACACCACCGCACCCAACAGATCCCACGCCGCTGCTGGAGCAAAGTCACCGAAGACCAACTACGGGCAACCCTCGCTCTCAGCCCTCCCTCCGACCCATCCAACACCGACGACGCTGCCTGCAACCTCAGAAGATGGATGGACGACTGTGCCAACACCCTCGCCCCTGCTGAAAAACCCACCTACGCTGACACCACCAAAAGAGCCAGCTGGTTCACCTCGGAACTCCTAGCTTCCAAGCGCACCTGCCGGAAACTAGAGAAGAAATGGCACAGTGATAAGACACCGGACAGCCACGCAGCCCACAAAGACGCCATCCGTAACCACCACCACCTCATCAAGTCCGCCAAGAGAACCTCCTTCAAAGACCGCCTCGACAACAACGCACACAACAGCAAGGAGCTTTTCAACATTGTGAAGGAACTCTCCAACCCCAGCTCCAACACCAACGACATCCCACCGTCGCAACCCCTGTGCGATTCCTCGCCACCTTCTTTCCACCGCAAGATCGCCGACATCCACGACAGCTTCAACACCCAGACAGCCCCAACTAAGATCGATGCACCAGACCCGCCGCACACCATCGACCACGATCCCCTGCCAGCCTGGGCCAGCGTGAACATCGAGGACACCATCAAGACCATGAGCACAATACACTCCGGCTCCCCGTCAGACCCTTTCCCGCACCACATCTTCAACAAAGCCAGCAGCTCCATCGCACCCCACCTGTGCAACATCATCAATCTCTCCTTCGAGACCGCGACCTTCCCAGAGAGCTGGAAACACGCAGAGATCAACGCCCTACTCAAAAACCCAAGGCGGACCCGAGAGACCTCAAGAACTTCCGGCCCATCTCCCTGCTTCCGTTCCCAGCCAAGGTCATCGAGAAGATCGTCAACAAGCAGCTAACCCGATACCTCGAAGAAAACAGCATCCTGGACCCATCCCAATCGGGGTTCCGCAGCAACCACAGCACTGAGACTGCCCTCATCGCCGCCACCGACGACATCAGGATCCTGCTGGACAACGGTGAGACCGCAGCCCTCATCCTGCTGGACCTCTCCGCCGCCTTCGACACTGTCTGCCACCGCACTCTACGCGCACGCCTCCACGACGCAGGGATCCGAGACAAGGCCCTGGAATGGGCCACCTCCTTCCTCGCCGGCAGAACCCAGAGAGTCCGCCTCCCACCATTCCGATCCGAAGCCTCCGAGATCATCTGCGGCGCACTCCAGGGATCGTCCTCAGCCCAACACTGTTCAACATCTACATGGCCCCGCTCGCACGCATCGCCAGACAGCACGACCTCAACATAATCTCCTACGCCGACGACACCCAACTGATCCTCTCCTCACCAAGGACCCCTCGCCGCCAAATCCAACCTCCATGAAGGGATGAAGGCCGTCGCCGAATGGATGAAGATCAGCCGACTAAAACTGAACACGGAGAAGACAGAGGTCCTCATCCTCGGCTCCAACCCCTCAGCCTGGGACGACTCCTGGTGGCCAACGACGCTGGGAGCAGCCCCGACACCCACCAACCACGCACGCAACCTGGGAGTCATCCTCGACTCAACGCTCTCCATGACCAAGCAAGTCAACGCAGTCTCATCCTCCTGCTTCAACACCCTCCGCATGCTTCGCAAGATCTACAGGTGGATCCCGACAGACACGAGAAGAACAGTCACCCAGGCCCTCGTCAGCAGCAGACTCGACTATGGGAACGCCTCTACGCGGGAGCCCCGGCCAAGCTCATCAAGCGACTGCAACGCATACAAAACGCCTCCGCACTCCTGATCCTCGATGTACCACGCCACAGCCACATCACCCCCACCTGAGGAACCTGCACTGGCTCCCCGTCGACAGGAGAATCTCCTTCAAACTCCTCATCCACGCACACAAGTCACTCCACAAGACTGGCCCAGCCTACCTCAACAGACGACTCCTCTTCTACATCCCCAACCGCCAACTCCGCTCCGCCGACCTCTCCTCGCCACCGTCCCTCGCATTCGAAGAACCACCACCGGCGGCAGATCCTTCTCCCACCTCGCCGCCAAGACCTGGAACACCCTTCCACTAAGCCTACGACAGACCCAAGACCTGCTGACCTTCAGGAGGCTACTCAAGACCTGGTTGTTCGACCAGTAGCAGCACCCCCCCCTTTTTTTCTCCCCCAGCGCCTTGAGATCCTCGCGGGTAAGTAGTGCGCTTTACAAATTCTGTGATTGATTGATTGATTGAATACTCTTGGCACGCACCCAGCACCAGCCATAATGAGTCTTCTCTTCTTTGTTTCCAGCCAGTGACAGGAGATCATAATACAGAGCAGGCTTCAAACACTCTACCACAAGGGATCAGACCCTTTAAATCTCCAGACGCAGCAGACCACATGGGATGCATGAAAGACGTCATAAGACGAATGGAGCAATTGGAGGAAAGGAAAGAACAGGAAGAGGAAGGCAGAGAGTGCGCGTCAGATGAGAAGGCACAGACTGAAGAAGAGGATGCCAAGATTGAGACCGCACTGATGGGGAAACCGAAAGAGTTTGTGGGATCCCAATAAAAGCCAAGAGGCCAGCGTCAAAATGAGCCGTCACACCATGTGCAAAGAGAAACCAACATAACTATCATATTAACCTCTTCAAGAAGTGGCTAGGCCTCATACCTAGGGTTAATCATACTGCTTTACTGTTGAACCCCCCCCCATAATATTTTGGGAGACCTGACAATCATCGAGGCCTTAACCAAAGAACAAAAGGCTAAACTGCAGTTCGTTTTCAGCCTTTTGCTTCTCTATTTTCAGATTACTGGGCAGAACCAATCTAACAGAACATTCCATTCCGACATCTCCCGGGGAAGTATTCAAACAACAACCCTATAGAATACCCACTGCCCATAGAAAAGCAATAAAAAGAGATAGATGATATGTTACAGATGGAGGTAACTCGACCATCTCAGAGCAATTGGTCATCAACCATAGTCCTGGTACCAAAACCTGATGGTTCAATTAGATTTTGCATCTGCTTTAGGGCCATAAATGCTGTATCAAAATTCGATGCATACCCATTACCAAGAATAGATGAGATAATTGAGAAACTTGAGGACGCCAAATATATCACCACAATAGACCTCACTAAGAGGTACTGGCAGGTATAGGCAAGTATGCCTCTGAAAAGAAGATCAAGAAAAAGCGGCTTCTTCTACCCCAGATGGGTTATTTGAATTCAGAGTCCTACCCTTTGGCCTCAATGGTACCACAGCCGCCTTTCAAAGACTTTTGAACTGAGTATTATACAACCACCAAGGCTATTCTTCAGCATATCTAGATGATGTTGTCATCTTTAGCCCTACATGAGAACAACACCTCATCCACTGTCATAAGATTTTACAGGAATTACAGAAATCCAATTTACATATAAACGCAAAACAGACAACAGTAGGATACAGCAAAGTCAAGTACTTAGGGTATGTCCTTGGGAATGGAATGATAGCACCCCAAGAAGAAAAAGTAAAGCCATCTTAAAAACTCCCCTGCCTAGTACAGAGGAAGAAGTGAGAGCCTTCTTAGGAATTTTGGGGTAATATAGGTGTTTTATACCCCAATACTCTGAGATAGCAGGACCACTAACTAATTTACTAAGAAAAGGGGTACCCAAAAATAATTTACTTAATCCTTCTCGCCAAGTCCGAGAAGCTTTCAGACTTCTTTATACAGCCCCCACTACTAGTCCTATATTAACATCACCTAATTTTGACAAACCATTTATACTACAAAAAGATGCCTCCAAAGTAGGGTTTGGGGCAGTTCTATCAAAAGTTAATGAAGAAGGGAGAAGAAGACCCTGGCAAATTCTCTCCGCACATACCCAGAACCAGCCTTAATCAGTCTACTCTTCTCTGTTTCCAGCCAGTGACAGGAGATCATAATAAAGAGTAGGAAGCAAATAAATCCTTGTGGAACAGAAGTCAGGCTTCAAACACTCTACCACATGGGATCGCACCCTTTAGATCTCCAGACGCCGCACACCACGGGGACGAATGAAAGACGTCATAAGACAAATGGAGCAATTGAAAGAAATGAATAGGAAGAGGAAGGCGAAGAGTGCGCATAGGAGGAGAAACCCCGGGACCGATGTAGAGGACGCCAAGATCGAGCCCGCAGTGCCAAGGAAACCGAAAGAGTTGTGGGAGAGCAAAGAGGCCACCGTCAGAACGAGCCACCCCGCCACGTTCCTGAAGGAACGTGGCTAGCACAGGTACGTGATCGCTTGCTATGAGGAAGAGAAAGTAAAGTACTGAGAGTAGGGAGAGAGCCAGAATTAAAGGATAGTGCAAAGTAGAGACTTGGATAAATACCGCCTAATCGCTAAACTATAGATGGGAGGACAGATGAGATAGTAAAGGCATTTTACCTTTGTTTTAGAATAGGAATTTCCCAGTTTAGCTAATTCCCCAAACAAAGGAGAAGTTCTTTAGTTATAAAATCCAATTTTTTTCTCCTTTTGATTTAAAAAAACATTTGACACTTGGGGATGGGTTAGGTGGCATGAAATAGGTTTATCGTTCCTCATGACCCCTCCCTGAAATAAAAGAGACAATATAAAACCAAAAAAAAGGAGAACACTAACCTGTGGTGTTTTTTTCTGTTTGAGGGGCATTTGATGGTCCTGGCCTTCAGATATGTGAGAACAGGAAGAAAGACAATTTCATGGGATGAATGCTAAAATATGTGATTAAACAAGATGAATAAAGGAAAACATGCTTGAAATAATATTATTGTCAGACTGATATTTCCCGCATATTTCCCGCACCATCACTGCAGTTCCTGTCAATGTTGTAAACGTTTGACAGATGGAGCCACCAAACTGGACGGCCTGCCATCAAACATTTACAAAGTTTTACATTTTACAAAAACAGTGGGCATCTGCTGAATCTCAGCTGGAAACCATAACAGTTGTGACCTTGTTACTGTAAGTCCATCCATAAATTGTGTGAGGCAACCCATATTCCAACTAATAATCCTTGGAATTATGATATCCGCCATCTGATTACTTCACCTAATCTGAGATTGACCATTCGACAATTATCACCTCTCCTGTTAAGCTCTATTTGTGATACAGAAGCCTTGAAAATGTCAATTAGACGAAACACATCTTGGCTGTACTATCCTTTTAAGAAGTCTTTGACTGTATATACATCTGGTCACATAACTACAAACTGTATCTTAAGAAGTCTTTGATTGCCTCAACAGCTGGTCACAATATTATATTGCTGATTCTGTTAATAAATGAACTCTACCATACATGCCATTACATCAGCTATGGACACTGGTTTTGCCTGAAAATACGATTTCTTGTGGACATAAATAAAAAGATACTCTGACTCACAGAATTTCATGTGGATGCTTGACAAGCTGCTCATACCACTATTCTGGACTTAAACCTTTGACTAAGTGTGGTACAGGCAACTTCACAGATTATCCTCAATAACAGAGGAACCATTCAATCCTAGATTAGGTACATAATTGCAGGAAATATGTAATCATATTTTAAGTACATTCTTATGCATTGCTGTTATCAAAGCCAAGTACCAGGGCTTCCAAGTAAATACATGTTTCTCCTTTAAAGACATATAAATAAGGCATGGTATTAGATCCACCCCATATGCAGGATAAACGCCTTCCTTCTTGTGTACATCTGCCATCCAACTATACAATCAATCCTCCTTTCTAACATCAATGGGGCAATGTCCTCTCACCAAACTCCCAGACTTCACTATTCTCCCATCAAAACCCTCCACCTATGGCACCACACATCATATCACTTGTTACTAGAAATATGATCACCTTCTCAGAGAAATCCAGTTTCACCCTCATATTGTACATAACTCTCATATCTATGTTTTTTTGTGCACAGCAGTTTATTCCTACCAACCCAACTATCTAGCTGAAAAACCTTTTCTCAGGTCTCACCTGCACCACGTGCAGCAGAACCAAACTGACACTAGAGATCCCTAAGTTAAGGAAGGAGAGAAGACATGACGGCAGGCCTAGTCTCATTTGTCCAATCAATATGGAACAACCTCCCCTCCTACCTCCAACTGAGCATCCCTGTCATGATGATCAGGCAACTGCTTGACATTTAGGGGCCTATTTACAAACTTATCACACAGTGCAACACGGCAGGTCACTTGCTGTGCTGCACTGCATGAAAGGGAAAGGGCAGGAATGCGCTATATTTAAGTCAATAAGACGCATTCCTGACTTTTACACTGTGCTGGCGCCCTTTTGGCAGCCTAGCGCCAACACAGGCTCCCTTGCACCATGCTGCAAAGGTGCCTCTGTTGCATGCAGTATTGTTTTTTGACTTTCCTGCACAAAAACAATCCTGAGAGGCATATTCTTCTTTCAATGAGTGCTGCAGAATGCAGCACACATAGAAAGAGGAAGTAACAAGGAGAAATAAAAATATTTCTCCTCCTTAGGCCTCTCCTAGGAAGGTGTATCTTTTTTTTGCATTCTCAGGTTTACCAGTTCTGGAAAATCTGGGAATGCATCAAAAACCGTGGGAGTTGCGTGGACACCCACGCAATGCCCATGGAACGCCTTCCCAGAGCAGAGTAAGGCAAAGCAGTAATTTGCGCTGCGTGGCTTTACTCCAGATTTATGAAGCCACTCAGGGCCACGCAAAGTGGCCTTGCATGGCTTCATAAATCTCATTTAGGACTTGAGTCGCTCTTGCACCACACAAGGTGGTGCAAGAGCGAAGCAACTCTGCTCGTAAATAGGCCCCTTCATTTCTCCATTGTTCTCCCAACCGTGTGACACCCCCCCCCCCTCCCCCACACTGATTGATGCAATCCTTTTAAAAAAGTGTCATTTGTTCCCTGTATTCTTCTTTGACACAATTTTGAACATTCTCTCCCGGAAAATGGTATTTAAATGTCAACATTTGTATGGTAACATGATTATCTTCTTGCTCGAAGTAAATGTGTGTTCTTGTGAATATCTTCGTGTGAATATTTCTCTCTTACTGCTATTGCAATCATCCCCAGTGCATTTGTACACACTACGGGATGATGGGCAATAGTCCTTGTTTCTATAAAGCACTCAGCTGCCCTCTGAGGCTAGACTAGCATTACATAAATACCCACAGTAAAAAACAAAAAAAATGTAAAACAAGCACAGAGTAGATGGCAACAGTTTCCAAGGTACGTGAATTCTTATCATTTGGGGATGAAGTAAACAGAGTCTTATACCCATGGGCCTATTGCTCTTGCTTTGAAATTTTCAAGATCTATGGTCAATGGCGTCATGTTGATCTCAAAGAGGATAGGGGAGAAAGACAGTCATGAAACATAACAAGAGATATCATTGAGACTGAAGAATAAAAGGGGGAAATGCTAGTTGATGCGGATTACTGGCAAAGGTGAGAAGCATTTAAGTTATCCTCCCCTTAGCAGTGACCATTCTGAGTCAATGACAAAGTACAATGTAGTTAGTAGTATCACAGGCCTGTGGAGAGGCCCATAAGGCTCATGGTATAAGTATGTCATGGCCTTGGTCTCTGACCAGCTACCTTTGAATGTGTATGAGGGTAGTTTTAGTTCTCATGCAGGTGCTGAAAGTTGACTGATGGTAGTTATGTACCTGTTTGCACCACTCTTTCCTAGCCTTGCATGGATTTCTTTTTTGTAGAACTGCATATAATTTGATGCCATTTCACTCACCAGGTACTATGTACAGAATGTGGGGCGTATTTCCAAGCCCTCACCGCCACCGGAGCGTCACTTTTTTTGACGCTCCGGTGGTGCAGTGCCATTTTCCACAATTACAAGGTGGCCCTAAGCCACTTTACATGGCTTAACGCCACCTTGTAAATATGCCTCTTTTCCCCACAGTCCTCTACAGCAAAGGGAACGGGCAACGATGTTGCTGTGGGTTTTCCACCGCAACACCTATTTTTTTTTTTTACACTGCCTGAGATTTACAAGGTTGAGATAGGGTCAAAAACGCCATAGTATACCAGGAGCTAGAATGGCGATGCGAGGAGAAATTGTTCATTTCTCCTCGTTTTTTGCTCTTTCCATGTGTGCTGCATAAAAGGTGCAAATCGCCCTTAAGACCTTCCTGCACATAAACTATCATCCCTGCAGCACAGGTACCCTTGCAACATGGCGGCAGGGTGCCTGCTCTGGCGCTAGGCAGCTTTTATTGCGCCAGTGGTACGGGAAACAGAATCCTGCATTTTGAAAATATTGGAGCGCGCCGCTGCCAAATTTGGTGCAGCTCTGACATTTTATTGTAAATCCGCCCCTTAGTTTTCTAGAATGTTCCTGTTTGGTTGTTGAGAATTTAGCTAGAAGTGACATAAGACTGATAATCCTTCTCACATAACTGTTCTGTTATGATTTCTGTAACTCCGTGGCAGCTCGCCTCGTGCTGCCGGGCTCGTGTTGCTATGACATGTCTTGCATTCCACGTTCTCGTGCTCAATATCTAGTGGCAGTTGGCAGTTGTTTCCTTGCCTGGCCGTGCTGGTTGGGTGTCTGCGCTGTCTCCTGAGAATAAAGCTTTCACTTGTAGTTGAAGAGCTGTCCTCGTCTTCTTTACAATATTTTTGGTGATGATGGAGGAACTGAGCCAGGCATTGACAGGAGGCATCGAAACAGACTATCCCGGTGAACCTACGCAGCACCACGACGCGTGTCGTGACTTTCCCCTGAGGCTGCGCCACATTGTGAACACCAGGGAAGTGTTCTTCGAGCTTGAGCATAATACCAGGTAAGATATCAGGCTACGATATCCTGCTGGCTGAGGTACGTTGACACTTATACTCTTTGTGGGCTGTACCATGCTATTGACGCGCGGTTATTCAGCATAAGACTACCCTACTCACCTGCATCTGGGACCGGCTGCCTGTCTGCACGCTTTCCTCGCCCCGAGCTGACAGTCCGGAGAGGAGTGGGCGGGAGATCATCGTTTGGGCAGCGTGGCGTACACACCTATTTGGAAGCTCTTAAAAGGGCGGTCTCACCCCGGCTTACTTCAGCAGTGACACGCACACCGAGCCCAGCCTTGCTTAAAGGGGCAAAGGCGTGTCACCAATACGTGCGTGTATTAAATCTAAGTTCCATTGTGTTAGTCAAAGCACTTCTTCAAAGTTTACTTCAGCGGTGACACGCACACCGAGCTTCCCAGTCTTCCTTAAAGGGGCAACGGCGTGTCAGTCAAACCATTGTGTGCAAGTATTTTGTTTTAACGGTGACACGCACACCTCTTCAGTGGCTGTGTTTACATTTATTGGCGGTGACACGCACACCCGTTATTATCAAAGAATTTAGTTGCGTGCATTAACGGTGACACGCACAACGGCTGTTATCAAAGATCTTGTCAGCCTGAAATCACGGTGACACGCACACCTGCCTATTCTTATTTTACAGTGCTGATGTTTGTTAAGCTGTGTATGTTTTAGCAATTTATTTGCTTTTGAAGTTATTCTGCTGTGCTATGGGTGAGAAATTCGAGTATTTCTTGTCTGCTCATCATGAATATTGCCAACACTATCTCTGCTCCACCACCTTTCCTCATGTCGGATGGGGAACCATCCATGGAATGGGAGGATTGGTGTGACTGTTTCGAAAACTATTTGGTGACGTTAGATGGTACAAGATTTCCAACAGTACATACTGAAGCTTTGTTGCTAGGTGCATTAGGAAAAGAAGGGCAACATATTTTCAAATATCTTCCAGCTACGGGGGATGAGGTGGATGATGTCTACAAAGATGCCATTATTAGATTGCGCACTAGATTTGCAAAGCAAGAAAATATTGTTATGCGCAGTCACAAATTCTACACTCAACCACAAAAGGTCAATGAATCTATTGACGAATTTGTGTCAAGGTTGAGGGAGTTATAGACGAAGTGCCAATTTGGTCCAATGCAAGATGACATGATTAGAGATCAATTAATTGTCCAGTGCTACAGCAAAAAGGCTCAGGAGAGGTTGTGGGCGGCCAGTAATCCCACTTTAAAGGAAGCTATTACTATTGCAACAGTTGCAGAGGAGTCAGAAAAATGTATGAGGGAAATGAAGTCCATTCGACAGGAAAAAAGGTTGGAGGTAGCTGCTTTACAAAGTGATTTGGAGGAGGTAAATGTGGTGCTCAGCAAGCCTAATAGGGGGAGTATTAGCAGTGGCAAACCAAACACAAGTAAGAGCACAGTGTCTCCTTCGCAAAAAGGGTCCAATCGCTTTTGTCATAGGTGTGGTAGTACATTTCACTTGGCGGACTCAAAATTGTTTTGCGCAAGGCAAAGAGTGCCATAAGTGCGGAAAGAGTGGGCACTATGCTCGTATGTGCAAGGATACTGGAAAAAAGATAGCGGTGGTGGAGGAGGAGGATAATGATGTCAGGGTGATGATGGTCAAAGGGGAGGAGTGTTCCTCTGACTTATGTAGGAACAGGATTCGCCCCATAGCTGATATTAGTATCAGTGGGGAGACAGTATCCTTAATGGTGGACAATGGATCGCTATATAACATTGTTCCAAAATCCTTGTGTGATTCGGGTATGGAAAGATGCAAAGTTAATTCCCTCTGATGTGATTCTGAAGGGATATCAGGGAGCTAGTATTGGTGTTCTGGGGTATATGGAAGCAGAAATTAGATTTGCTGAAAGACAGACCAAAGGAAAGGTTTATGTTGCTCCGGAAAGTCCTGCTATTTTAGAATGGGTTCACCAGTATGATCTCAACATTAGGGTGGACCCAAGAGTAAAGCAACAGGTTATGAGTGTAGATGACACTGGAGTACAACGTTTTTACAACTTCATGCGAAAGTTTTTGACACCGCATTGGGGGATGTGTTATAATTAAGGTTTCCTGTTTTCCGTTTTTACTGATTTTTACAGATAAATACAGACAGAAAACATTTATTTTCTTGTCTGTATATATTTTTAAATGTGGATAAAAACGGAAATTGGGTTACTTTTTGAGTATTTCTAAATACTGTCTGCTATGACTGCCAGGCCAATAGCTTTGTGGATTAATAGATAAGGGGATAAAAAAGAAAGGAATTTTAGTAAAGAGACTTTAACAGCAGTAGATATGTACAAGATTGATACTGAAATTTGCATATTTTCTTAAAAGTGCATTAATTTATCTTCTGCAGGTGTTTACAGCATTGAAACCTAGTAGGCATTCAAGCATGAGTGCATATTTACCGATTAAATAAATGTGGAAATATACTAATTTCAGCTTCATTTTTCCACAAAACCCAAAATAAATATGGATAAATACAGATAAAATTAGCAAAAAATAAATATGGATAAATACAGACGGAAATCTCCAACAAATAAATACCATAAAACCGGGAGCCCTAGTTATAATGCTTTGTTGTGACATGTACACCTGCTCGCTCATCTGCTCGTGCCTGTGGGTTCTGTCTCCATGGTAGTGTCTCGTGTGAGGCAGTTGGAGACTGAAGAGCTGACAGGTCGGCAGCAGAAGTTGGTGGTGCGTTACAGAGAGAAATAAAGACCTGAAAATACAACCAGTGTCAGTCTTCGTAACACCTGCGACGAGTGAAGCTTGATAGGGGACAAGCTCACCACCAATACCCCTCGAACCCACTTTGGAGCTATTCTGGCAATTTTGTTTGTCTTTGCTTGCGGTGGACACCTCTCGCCCCAAAACCAAGATTTTCCTCTACGACGAAACTCATCACATTATACGAGGTAAAGTTTCCTTGCTTCTTTACCTTTTGGAAGATCCGATGGCCTGTACCCCTCGCGACCTGCTGACACGCTCGTGAAGCCTGAGCCCTCGTGAGCCGCTGACGAGCCGCCGCTCGTGAAGCCACTCGCGTGCTGCTTGCGAGCCATTCTACTAGGCGTCAACACGCACGTACATTTATGTTGCGTGCCACCATCTTTGTTTTGTTCTGCTACTATGGTAACGGATTTACTCGGAAGCTGCCTCGGAGCAAGCAGGAGCTCCGTTTCTCTCCAATTACACACGGACATTTCTTTTGTATTTCGGCCATCCAGGTACTGTTTAAATTATAAGAATACGTGTGTTTGCAAGCAGGAGCTCTGTTTATTTCAGTCATCCAAGTACTGTTTAACTTATAAGGAGTGTGTCGCAAGTAGGAGTTCTGTTTCCCTTCAATTACATGCAGACATTTCTCTTGCATTTCAGTCATCCAGGTACTGTTTAAACTATAAGGTCAGCCACCGGTTACGCAGCTTTCCAGCGTTGTACGCCCCCTGGAGCGGGCGTAATGAGCAACGTTTTCTCTCCTTTCTTGGTCTCGTTGAGTGGAACGGAGGAGATGGGTTTTTTTTTTGTGCCATAATCTTGCCACTCGGGGTCCTCTTGGACCATTCGACCTGCCGACGGTGCTAGCTGGCAGGATATATGGCCTGGCACCCCCCAGCCCCTGACTCCTTCAGGCTGTCTATTTGCACGCTCGCCATTACATCTGTTCTTTACACCTCAAAATGGCGGCGTGCCGGCGAATCTTTATGCACCTAAGATGGCGAACGCCCGACCCCCTTCAACGATGCCCACGGTGAGTGTCTGGCCTTGTGGTCGGTAGATCCCCCCTCCTCGCCGCGCCCCTTGACCCCCAATGTCTGGGCCATAAAGATAGGTCATGACGAATGGCCTAGTCTTTTCCATCCCCCCATGTTGTTAATCCCTGCTGAGGTGCTTAATTGCATCTGTGATTGCCTGAGCCTTTGCGCTACTAAAGGGAGGACTCCTGTACTTCCAGTCTTTGGAGCCCCCGGACCTTGTTTCCCTCAGTTTGACATCCAACATATTCATTGTTGGCTGACCTCTTCTCCACGGCGTTTCTTTATGTGTGTTGCAGACCGTGGAGAGTGCCGTTAGTCCCTGCTGAGGTGCTTGATTGCTTTTGTGATTGCCTGAGCCTTTGCGCTACTGAAGGGGGGACACCTGTTCTTCTTCCAGTGACGTCGGAGCCACCGGATCGTGTTTCCTCCAGTTTTACATCCTTCTTTTTCATTGTTGGCCGACCTCTTCTCCACGGCGTTCTTTATGTGTGTTGCGGACCGTGCAGAGTGCCGTTGAGATAGACACCTCTGTCATTTCCTGTCTGACCACTCCTCCTCCATCGGGGCAACATTCACAATGGTGAATTTATGAATAAGAATCTACAGTAATAAGGACTAATTAGCACAAACTTAAAGACTACTAAAAACTCCTTCAATATGTCAGCCACCTTGTAACGGCTCTCTACTGTATATATTGTGCCCCTCTGCTCTGATTTTAATCTCTTTCAGAATTATATCTACCGTCTAGGCCCTCTGATGTTTTACATTCTTTTGTTATCTACAACCTCTACGGCTATCTATGCCTGTGATTGCTTTGTAATTTGTACTGATCGACTAGGCCTCCTAATGCTATTTTTATCTTTATTTGATCGACTAGGCCTCCTAATGCTATTTTTATCTCTATTTTATCTATGCCTTGACTTCTATTATCATACATGCTTGTGAATGCATTTATAATTTACTGCCCTATACTCACACCTATTGCTCCCCTCCTTAATATTCTCCTCGCATCTCATCCCCTTTTACCAAACCTCCTACTTTTATATGCCCTATAATGATTGTTTAATCCCTCTCCTTCGCCTAACGAACCTCACCGACCTGTCCCTCCTCTCCTCTCTTACACTGACCCCCCTCTCCTCCTGTCCCCACTCTCACTGCATACTCTTGCCCCAGCCCCTACCTGACTTTCCCACCCATTCTCCCCTCTAGCGCTGACCTCGCTCTTGTCCTCCTACCCCTAATTGCCCGCATCTCCCTCTCTATTTCCCCTCTCCTCTCTTGCACTGACCCCCCTCTCCTCCTGTCCCCACTCTCACTGCATACTCTTGCCCCAACCCCTACCTGACTTTCCCACCCATTCTCCCCTCTAGCGTTGACCTCGCTCTTGTCCTCCTACCCCCTAATTGCCCGCATTTCCCTCTCGCAACTCTCACCACCGCCTCACTGACCCAGCATGCCCCCCCTCAATCTTACCCTCATCCCCCATGAGTCTACTCTCTCCAAACATGGCCCTAACACATGGTCTATTCTCTACCCCCCCCAATCTATCAAAAAACGATTAAAAAAAATTTAAACACAAACTCCGAAACCCTGAAACACTTATTGTTGATAACTACATCAGCCTCACTTCCCCTATTAAAACCAATGACATCTTCTACACTAAACGCCCCCCAACTGGAAAAGCATCTTCCTACAATATCTCCCAGTCACCAACTCAATCAAAATTCCCTATGGCTTTAAGTTATCTATCACACCCTCCCCAGCTTTTCCTGGCAAAATTGACATCTCCATTTTCAAAACAGGTAACATCCTCATTCAAGCCGATGAATCTCACCTCACCACCTTCGAACACCACTTCAGCACCTTGGCCTTCCAAATTTACAAATCCGCTCCTAACCTTACCTCTTCCCAACCACACAACGCCCTTCTGTTCTCTCCCTTACATCCTACCCCACCCTCCCCCCATACCTTCCCTACAGTCAACACCATCCTCCATTCTATAACCCCACTCTCCCCCTCCCCTGATTTTTCTACAGCTAAAGCCACTCCTCAATCTCTGACCTCCAATGATCCGCTCCCCCTAACGACCCTCCCTCTTCCTGATATCCCCCCTACACACCCGCGCTCCCAATCCCACACGCACTCTAACGTCCTGTCCCTTACTTCCCTTTTACTTCTATTTCTAACCCCTTTCCTTCCCCCCAACCTGAATCCCTTCCTCTCCACCCTGAAACCCCTTTCATGCCACCTCCGGCCCCATCATCTTCCTCTCCGAAACCATTTTCTCACTCCCAGAAATACACATCGCCCCTAACACTGAGGCTGTCCCTCTCCACAATCGTCATGCCCTTCTAACACCTCTTACCTCTTCCCCCGAAGTCTCAAATCTCCTGTCCCCTTCACGCATCCTTTCACGCCCTACAACCATAGCACTCCTCCTACCCCCCGCACTAACCCCTCACTCCCTCCAAATAACGGCCCCCCTCCATAGCTAATACAGAACACCCTCTATCACCCTCCCCCGCTCCAACAATGTCCCCCCTCACTCTAATTACCCAGTCTCTACACAACATAGAACGTGACTCTCTCCACATTGACAAGAGATCTCACTCGTCTTAGAATAGATTTTAATGCCCACAGCTCCAGAACCCTCCTTTATCGGGCAAACTCCCCCTACGCAGGCCGAAAAAACACCACCAACTACAAACCATGGAGAACTACTCCTCTCCGCTGCCGTATGCATAGACCTCTCCGCACCTCCTGCCATCTCTCCCTGTCCGACCTTACTGACCTATGCAACTCCTACCATCCCAGTTCACCAATCAATAATCCTCCAACCCCATACTCTAACATCCCCGTTATTTTGGGGACGAACAGAATCCCCCTCTCTCCCATCTCTCCCAGACCCCCTCCTCAACTTACCACCATCCACTCTTGCCCACCCCCAAATGCAACCCCAAACCACTCGCCTGCATGCTAGTGAACTGTCGATCCGCTGTCCGACATGTCACTGAAATTTCCAAAACTATCCTTAGCGAATCCATTGACATTGCGTTCCTCACAGAAACCTGGTTAAATGACCATTCTACGAGCATACTTGGCCTACTCTCCCCTCCAGGATATTCTATCCTGAGAAAAGACAGACCAGACAGAATAGGCGGTGGTCTTGCCATCATCTTCAAAGACGAAATTCAGCTCTCCCTTGCTAACAAATTGGAACACTCCACCTTCGAATACCTTGAAGCAGAGCTAAAATTACAAGGTTCCCTCCCAATACGCCTACATAATATGTACCACCCTCCTGGAGATCCTCATCCCTTCGTTGATGAGTTATCTAACCTTCTGACACAATCCTCAATATCCAACTCTAAAAATCTCTTCCTGGGAGATCTTAACCTCCATTGGAACGATACCGATGATCCCACAATCACCCTCCTCACCAATCTTCTTGAGATCAATGACCTCAAACAACTATGTCAGTCCTCAACCCACACCAAAGGAGCCATCATGGACGCTATCATTACCAATAAGGATCTAGCCTTCTTGTCCAATATCGTCCCCATCGACTGGTCTGACCACCACCTCATACTGTTCACCATAGCTACCACGACACCACCCCCCCACTAAAATCATTAAACCTAAGAAATGGACCAGAAATCTAAATCTTATCCCCCCTGCTGTACTCGAGTCCAAACTTAATGCTCAACTTCTCCTCATCCCTCCCTCACAAAACGCAAATGAGCTTACTGAGCACTTTAATAAAGCAGTCACCGATACCCTAGACCAATTGGCCCCGCTGAAACTAAAAAATCAAAGAAATATCCCTTCGAAATCATGGTTTAACTCAGAGCTCAACAAAGAAAGACGTACACTCAGACTGACGGAAAGAACATGGAGACAGCATCCCTCCCCCTCACATCTGGCTCTCCTCAGATTAGCTAGATCTACATACAAGAAACACATTTTCAATGAAAAGACATCCTTTTTCCGAACTCAACTCGATCGGGCCAAAAACAGACCCAGAGAACTGTTCAACATTGTTCGTAACCAAACTTCCTCCGCACCTCCAATTCCTCTGGCTTCGACGACTAGATGTGAAGAAATTGCTCACTTCTTCTCGGATAAAATCGCGAAGATAGAGCAATCCTTCCTTTCAACTCTGACCCCAACCACCCCCCAACTCACTCCTGACATCTCCTCAAAAACTCTCTCCGCATTCACCACACCCCTGATCCCACTTCGAATCTGCAAACTACTTTACCTCACCCTTACCTTTCCTCGCACACACCCTCTACAATACCTCCCCTAAACCTCTCCCACACTTACCCATAACCACACCTCCTGAAACCAACCTCCTTAACTCACAACTAAAAAACAATGCATCCTGGCATAATTTCCACCCTGTAACTGAGCGTGAAGTTTTTAACATCATTGCTAATTTAAAACTGTCCTCCCACACGAAAGACCCCCTACCTCCCAACCTTGTCCAAGACCTAAAACACATCATTACCCCATCTTGGACATCTATCATCAACACCTCCCTTGCCACGGGTTGTGTCCCTACCTCCCTTCAACTTGGACAAATCACTCCCATTCTTAAAAACCCTATGGCCGACCCCAATGTCCTTAACAATCTCTGCCCCATCTCTAACCTCCCCCTTCTTTCCAAAGCCCTTGAAAAATGTGTCCTGCTACAATTAGATAAACACATTGAAAATTTCAACTTACTGGACCCCCTACAATCAGGCTTCAGGAAAGGTTGCAGCACCAAATGCCATGCTTAACATAGTCGATGACATCCACCACTCCCTCGACAATGGCAAGACTTGCCTACTGATCATCCTTGATCTCTCCGCTGCATTCGATACAGTCAACCACTCTGCCCTACTTAATGTTCTCAGAGAGCGATTCGGCCTCAATGGTACGACACATAAATGGTTCATCTCCTACCTCCAACACCGATCACAGCAAATTAAAATTCACAACTGCTTATCAATCCCCACTCCGGTCTCCCTAGGAGTCCCCCAAGGATCTATTCTCTCTCCTCTCTCTTTAACCTCTTCATGGAACCCCTCACCCTCATTCTTATACAAGCTGGAATCAACTACCACCTCTATGCCGATGATACCCAACTCTACTATAAGACCAAAACCCACGCTGACATCCTACACCTTAACAACACCCTCACCAAGATTCAATCCTGGTTCCAATTAAATCATCTCAAACTTAATCCCCAAAAAACTGAAATCATTCTCTTCTGCCCTAAAAACAACCATCTCCCCATTCAAACCTGGATCCCCGACGTCAATGCCCTGAACTGCTCCCTATCCTAGTCCAACTCAGTAAAATCCCTGGGGATCTCCATCGATAACAGCCTAACACTCAATGTGCACATCAAAAACTCGGCTAAAGGAGCCCTCTTCACTCTCCGTCATCTAAAGAAAATTAAGCCCTTTATCCCAACTGATGACTTTAAATTAGTTGTACAATCTCTTGTCCTTTCGCGTATTGACTACGGCAACGCCATCCTCACCGGAATCCCCAAGGTCCACCTTGCTCCGCTCAAATCTGTGCTCAACCTTGCAGCACGGCTCATCACCGACTGCAAACGCTTCGACCACATCTCCCCTGCCCTCAAAACCCTTAAATGGCTCCCCGTTGAAGGCAGGTCTGCCTACAAAACTGCTTGCATCACACACAAAGTCCTCCATCAAAATACTCCGCCATACCTCGCCAACAAAATCTGCAAAGCGGGCAGCATAAGACCCATGAGAAGCACCAACGCTCTCCTCCTAGTCCCACCCCTGCAAAAAAAGAAATCCACTCAGTCCCGCTCCTTTTCTGGCAATGCCCCAAACATCTGGAATGCCCTTCCAAAAGACCAACGATGCAACCCTTCCTACTCCAGCTTCAAAAAAGACCTCAAAATGCACCTCCTCAATAAATATTGGGGTTCCTTACCAGCGCCCTGAACTTGCCCTTTCCCCTTCCACTTCTCTGGTCCCCCCTTCTTTCCTACCATTCCCTCTCCTCCCCCTGAACCCTCCACTACATTCTACTGGCTCAGCTTTTCCCCTTACCCACTTCTCTCATCCTCTCCCTCTCATAGTCCTCTCCCACTATCCCCCCTCCTACCAAATGTTCCCCCTTTGCTTCCCTCCGCCCTGTCTCACGTCTAACCGCCTACCCCCTGATGCCCTTCATGGCCTTCCCCTTCCCACACCACCATACGAAATCTGATCTCCCACTTCCTTGTTTCACTTATGTATATAGCCCCCGCTCTTTCTATCTGTTTATTTGCTTTAGGTAAATTCAAGCTGTTTCTAGTTTGTTAACATGTTGGTTCTATATGCTGTTGAATGATTGTTTCATACCGTGAACACCTTCTTACCCGTGTAAAGCGCTCTGATACCTCTGGTCCAGCCAGCGCTATATAAAACCTCTAAAATAAATAAATATAAGAAATTCGTGTTTTTTTCAAACCTGTCACCATGTCAGTCACATCAATGAGTCAACCGCCTCCTTTTTTATGTGAAAAAGGCGAACCGCTATTACCCTGGAAGAGGTGGAAGTTATTATTTGATTCCTATTTAGGAGGTGAGAAATTTTCAGCTCATAGGAGAAAAGCAATTCTCCTTCACAACCTTGGAATTGAAGGGCGCAACATTTATGAGAGCATTGATGTAATACCGGTAGGTGAAGGAGATGGTGAACCTTCAGATGTTTTTGAGATGTCCATAAAAATGCTTGAAACTTATTTTGGTCCGCGGATTAATGTCGTCCTAGAGAGACACAAATTCTTTATGAGGATACAAGAACCCAATGAAAGGGTTGGAAACTATATTGCTTCTTTAAAAACACTTGCCCGCACCTGTGAGTTTGGGGAACTGACGGACTCACTAATACGCGACCAACTAGTCAGGTGCACCAATAGTCCAAGAGTGCAGGAGAAGCTTTTATCAAAAAAACCCTCACTTAAAGAAGCTATTGCTATTGTGGAAGGGGTAGATAACACGTCTGGTTGGGTTAAAGAAATGAAGGCTCATAAACCCACTACTGAGGATGCTCCTACACCTAGCAGTATACACGAACTAACACATAAGGAGGTCCTTCACGACTCTCTTGACAATGTCTCCAAAGTAGTTCATGGAACCAGAAGCAAGCCCTCCTCTGACTTTTTCTAGGCTGAAGTGCTATCGGTGTGGGAGTTTTAATCACTCCTCTAATAATCCTAATTGCTATGCCAAGAATACCACATGTCATAAGTGTGGGATTAAGGGCCACTATGCCAGGGTTTGTAGGTCTGGTGGCAAAGTACGCACTATAGAGAATGTTGAGACCTCCAATGACAATCCCAGAACGATAATGCTGAGTGTGAGAGGTGATGGTGTCGTGGATGCGGATCTTATAAGTATGCCTGAATGTGAAGTAGTCATTGGTGAAAAACTATTTGTGGTTTTAGCTGATTCTGGGTCTCCCTTCACTATGTTGGGCAACAAGTTATGGAACCAAACCTTTCCTGATTTACAGCTTTTTGCCCCTGATATCAATCCAGTAAGCTATGGTGGTTCACATATTGAGGTGATTGGGTATGCCATTATGAAAATACACTTTAAGGGGAGGGAAACTATTGGAAAAATCTACGTGGCAAAACGTGGTGACAACCTCCTGGGCTGGAGGCATCAAAGAGATTTGGGGATAATCCTCAACCCTAATGCTCACCATCTGTCCCAGCAAGTCATGTTGGTTGATGACTCTGGAACCCCCAATAAGTTTTTTGAGGAGTTTCCCCAAGTCTTTTCTGATAAACTTGGTTTACTCAAAGACTTCGAACATTGGATTGTCCTTAAAAAAATGCTGTACCAACTGTGCACTAAGGTCAGAAAGGTTCCCAACATGATGTTAGAACCCTTAAAGAATGAACTTAAAAGACTGGTGACCCTGAACATTATTGAGGAAATTGAGTTCTCTGAGTGGTTGGCCCCAGTGGTTTTGGCCCCCAAGGATGGAGGAAAAAACATCAGAATGTGTGTTGACTTGAGGAGTCTGAACAGATGGATATGGGTAGACCGACAGCCTCTTCCCAATATTGCGGAGTCCATTAACATGCTGGATGGTGCAAGGGTCTTTAGTGTGTTAGACTTGTCCTCAGCGTACCACCAGGTACTCCTCCACGCAGACTCCAAACACTTAACATCCTTTGTAACGCCACTTGGGGCATTCCGATTCATTAGAATGCTGTTTGGGCTGGCCTCAGCGGCTGCCTGTTTCCAACGCATCATGAAATTGATTCTTGGTGACATGTCAAACATCTTGTTCTTCCAAGATGACATCTTAATCTATGGCAATGATGACTTGGAGCATGATAAAGTGCTGAGGGTGTTCTGCAAAGGTTGTCTTACAAGGGTTTGACTGAACAAACTGAAATGTAAAATTGGTGTGTCTTCTGTCACGTATTTGGGACATGTTATTTCAGGGGAGGGTATCCAACCCAAGCTGGATCTCGCTAAGAGTATTGTCAACGCCCCTGCACCCACCGATAAAGAGCAAGTGTAATATTAGCAAGACTCAAGGATTGGGCACTAGATAAGAACGTTCTCTCCGACCTTCAATATGGCTTCCGTGAAGGAGTGGGCACTATTGAACAGAGTTTAAATTTAGCCCTACTGATGGGAAAGTATGTACGGGTAAAAAAAGGAAGTTTGTTTTTAGCTTTTGTAGACCTCACCGCTGCTTTTGATTCTGTAATACACGCCAAGCTTTGGGAGGTTTTAGAAAAGATAGGCGTCGAACAACAAATTATTTATTTTTTACGACGTTTTTATTGTAATGCTCAGACGAAAGTTCGTTTTGACATTAAGGGTGGATGTACAACTTCAATTCCAATAAGTAGGGGAGTTAGGCAAGGATGCGTCCTTGCCCCATTCCTTTTTAATTTGTATATAAATGATTTAGAGGAAGCATTGATTAAGAAACAGGTTGACTACCCCAAGATAAATGGTTGTCCTATCCCCGCACTTCTATACGCTGATGATGCGGTTTTATTGTCACGAACTCAAGTAGGTCTACAAAAAGTTTTAAATGGTTTTAATGAATTTATGAATGAATTAGGACTTACGGTGAATACATCTAAGACATATGTCATGAGATGTGGTAGGGGCAGTAAAAAATGTCGTGAGATGTTCATAGGTGATCGAAAAATCGAGGCAACAAAACTTTTTTCATATCTTGGAATACCGGTTCACCAAGATGACTCATGGGTTCAGGCAGTTAGAGCTAAAAAATTAAGTTTTATTAGAACTATCTCAGCACTCGCCCAATTTTCAAAAAAGTTAGGAGAAGACCCCCGGTAGAGCTGTTACAGATCTACCAGGCAAAAAGTATCTCAACTGTAACCTATGGCTCAGGGGTGTGGGGTATTGCAAATACCCAGTCATTACAGTTTGTGGAAAATAATTTTCTAAGATATATATTGTCAGTACCTAGATCAACCTCTTCGTATGTGTGCCACGCTGAACTGGGCTTAACTTATTTGTCTGATCTCATTAAACTGGAGCCGGTTCTTTTATGGCACCGAGTATGGACAAAAGAAGAAACCAAGCTAAACAGGGATATTTTAAAGGATATTTTACAAATGGAAAAAGTCTTAAGGATACCCTGGGTCAGTTATGTACGAAAATTCCTGCAGAATCTGGGACATTTGGAGTATTTCACTGATCCTGATTCTATGCAAGCGGTACGTAGGAAAGACTTAAAAAAGAGGGTCTTGTGATGTTGGAAATGTCACGGTTGACGACTGAAATATTAAAGCCCACGGTACTGGAAAATCAAATGATTTTAAGTGTTTTTAAAATTCAGCCATATTTGGCGATAGTATCAGAAGGATACGACAGATTCCTACTAACAAGATTCAGGCTTGGAATGGTACACAGACTTATTAGTTTTCCCGATATGAATGACTGGAGCCGAACTATGATACCCTGTCCCTGTGATAATTGCTCAAGTCAGTCCACTATCCATGTTATTTTCTTTTGTGGATTTTATACTTTCATTAGGAAAGTCTGGATTCTGCCAATGTTGAGAACTATGGGGATAAGAAAATGTCGTCCAGCTTACATCGCATTACAAACTATGGACAATGCTAATATGATTTGGAAAATTGCGATGTTTTTAAAAAAAGTGGTCAGCTATAGGAAGAGCATAATATCATGAGGAATTGTTTTTTAAGAATATTGTTTTTAGAATTAATGAAACGTTATTAATTTTTAATTGATGTTATTAAGCGCGATATAATGATCATAGCTGCTGCCCAAAATTTTTTTTAATGAATTCATTTGAAAGATCGATATTCAATTTTAAGTCTTTTAATATGATTATAATGTGTACGAATTGCTTTTATGATTGCAATATCTTACAATCGAATAAAGCTGAATTTGAATTGAATTGAGCAAGTGAGGTCTTTCCTAGGCCTTGCCGAGTTTTATTCCAAGTTTATTCAAGGTTTTGCCACTATTGTTGAACCGATTAGAGCTTTACTAAAAAAGGGTACACAGTTTGCCTGGTCGGAAGAATGCAATGTAGCTTTTGGCTCTGTTTAGCAAGCAATTGGCAGGATGCCCATGCTTGGCCACTTTGACACTACAAAGAAAACTGTTTTAACAACAGATGCCAGTCTTTGTGGACTTGGCGCCGTTCTTTCTCAGGTGGTGGGAAGCGAAGAAAAAGTCGTTGCATTTGCCTCCAGGGCATTAAAGAAAGCTGAGCAACAATATTCTTGCATCAAGAGAGAAGCTATGGCCATAGCTTAGGCAATAAGACATTTTAAATTCTACTTGTGGGGCATACCTTTCTTGGTGAGGTCCGACCATCGCCCTATATTACAAGTGTTTTCTTGCATGGAGAGTGAAAGACTAACACCCAGGCTTAAACGCTGGAGCAAAGGATTGGAAGAGTTTAATTTTCAAGTACAATACCTTCCTGGCTCTGCTAATAAAGCTGCAGACTGTTTATCGAGACTGCCAATTGAGAGCTGCAGTGACGTTCAGGATATTGAGCCTGTTGGGGTTTGTTGGGTCAAGGAACCTGCCATCCTAGAGGATGAGTGGGAAAAGGCATTCTCTGAAGATGTGATCCTTCCTCTTGTGATAGATTTTGTCATCAAGGGGTGGCCTGACTGCAAAAGACTTGATTCTGATCTGTTGCCTTTCTGGTCTATCAGGACTAAACTCACTTTGTGTCAAGGTCAACTCATGCATGGTGAGAGAGTGGTACCCCCAAGTGTCTTGAGACCCAAACTTGTGAACCTTGCTCATGAGGGACACTTGGGAAGAAATCTTACCAAGTCTAGACTTCGTGAGAGGTATTGGTGGCCTAGGATGGATAGTCAAGTGGAGAAGGTGGTTAAAGAATATTGTCAATGTGCTAATAATGATAGATCTCAGGTCACCAATACAGCTCCCTTGTCTCCTGTCGAGATCCCACGTGAGCCATGGGTCAAGTTAGGATTAGACCTCATGGGTCCCTTTGAACTGTTAGGACCCTCAGAAAGATTTGTGATTCATTTGGTGGACTACTCATCTAAGTGGGTTTCCACCAAATGTGTGAGTTCCGTTAGCACCAGAGTGGTTCTTGATTTTCTTAAAGATGAGTTCATGAGTGAAGGAGTTCCCAGGTTTCTCATTACAGACAATGGGGTGCAATTCACCTCACAGGAAATGCAAGACTTTTTAAAGGACTTTGGTATAATTCATCAAAGGACCGCCCTTTATGCGACGCAGGCCAATGGACTTGCCGAGTGCATGAATAGAGTGGTCAAAGCATGTGTGCAGAGAGCAATTGAGATGAGAGTTCCCCTTAAAGGTGTCTTGAGGGACACATGGTAGGCACATCGTAGTGCCATCAATGGTGTCTTGCAAAAATCTCCTTTCCAAATATTGAGGGGGAGGGTTGCTCTGTCCAAACTCAATCCTGGGTGGTTGCCTTTGATTGAAGGTACTGTTTTGGATAAGGAGGAGATGGGTGTCAGAATTGAGTCTTATCAAAAAAAATACAAGGAGAGATTTGATTTTAAGAAATCAGCTAAAGCCAAGACTTGGTGTGTGGGAGAGTGGGTACTCATAAAGAAACCAAAGTGGCATAGGAAGGGTGTCACTGAATTTATGGGTCCATTTGTTATAACCTCGGTGAAGAGGAATGTGGTGACTGTCCGCAATGGTGGAATGTGGAGCATGTCCCGTCTGGTAAAATTTCGAGGTGACAAATCATTACATCCTACTTGTCCTGGTGTTGTGCCTAGATCTGGTTTGCCCAAGGGAGATTCTTTGCCTAGTTCTCATGCACGGGGTTTCTCTTCGAGACCTCGTCGTCCTCCCAAACACTACAAAGATTATGTGATGTACTGATACTATGGCAATGTTATGTGATGCTATGATGAACATCTGTTGTGTTTTCTTCAGTTTCTTTCCTTTCCCTTTTCCTTACCTTTTTTTTCTGCCTTGTTCAATTCTTACTTCTTGTTTTCTTCTTTTGTATTTTTAGTAAGGGGGATGTGTTATAATGCTTTGTTGTGACATGTACATCTGCTCGCTCATCTGCTCGTGCCTGTGGGTTCTGTCTCCATGGTAGTGTCTCGTGTGAGGCAGTTGGAGACTGAAGAGCTGACAGGTCGGCAGCAGAAGTTGGTGGTGCGTTACAGAGAGAAATAAAGACCTGAAAATACAACCAGTGTCTGTCTTCGTAACAGGATGCTGTTGGGTTTCTACATAAAATAAGACTGAGGAAGGACTCTGTACCCATCAAACATGTTGCTAGAAGAATTCCGATGGCAGCCAGAGCCCAGGTCAAAGATATAATCAAGCAGAGGCTGGACAAGAAGGTCATTGAAACTGTGGAGGCGGCTGAATGGTTGTCTGCAGATGTTATCACCCAAAAACAAGATGGCTCTTTACGTTTTTGTGTGGACTTAAGGAGCCTAAACAAGAGTGTCATTATGGACAGTTTTCCTCTTCCTAACATTAATGAGATCATCCTGATGTTGGCTGGTGGTAGAGTGTTTTCTAAATTCGATTTACGCAGTGCGTACCATCAAATTAAACTTCATCCGGATTCGAGAAAATATACATCTTTCATAACAACTGAAGGCACATACCAATTTAACAAACTTCCATTTGGCCTATGATCAGCAGCCAGTGCATGTCAACGTATTATAACTGAAATTTTAAAGGGTATTGATTGAGTAGTGTTGTTTCAGGATCACATCCTGACATATGGGCAAAACATTAAAGATCATAACTCCATCTTGGAACAAGTACTATCTCGCTTGGGTGGTGCGGGTTTAACATTGCAAAAGGGTAAGTGTGTTTTTGCTGTTGATGAAGTTGATTATTTGGGTTATCACATCACAAAAGAAGGGATTCAACCCAAGCACGATCTGGTTAGTGCCATTGTCAATGTCAAAGTGCCTGATGAGAGGGACAAATTGAGATCGTTCATGGGCATGATTGAATAATATTCCAAATGTGTTCAAGATTTCGCACACAAGGTGGAACCTTTAAGAGAATTACTAAGGAAAGGCAAGAAATTTACATGGGGTGGAGAGCAACATAAGGCTTTTAATCTTATAAAAGAGAAAATGGCACAGGCTGACATTTTAACACCTTTCACTCCTGGGTTACCCACCATTTGGATGGTGGATGCCAGCGCTGTGGGCATTGGTGCAGTTTTAGAGCAGAAACATGCTGGGCAGGATAAAACTGTAGCCTTTGCTTCACGTTCATTGACTGAGACTGAGGGGAATTACTCGGTTATTGAACGTGAGGCATTGGCGCCTGCTTGGGCCACTAAACATTTTGGAATGTTTTTGTGGGGTATTGCTTTTACTTTGCGAACCGACCATAAACCTCTTATCAAAGATTTGGGTCCTGATGGCACAAAAAACTGTTCTGGTAGGCGAGCACGCCTGGCTGTTAGGATACAAGATTTCATGTGTAAGGTGGAACATGTACCTGGATGGCGTCACAGTGTAGCTGATTGCCTGTCTAGGCTACCAGACACCAAAGCAGCATCTTTTGACGTGATTACTGAAGAGCTGGTGGCTAGCCTTGACGATGTCACTGACGATTTTGGCAAGGCCATCACCAGAGAGGATTGGGTAGAAGGAATGTGCAAAGATGATACTCTTGCTGGTGTAATGAGAATGGTCAGGGAAGGGGTTTCAAGGGAAAGCACAGTGTCAGCAAGTCTTAGACCATTTGTTCAGTTGAGGGATTAGCTATCCACGCAAGGTGATTTTGTTTCGTTGAGGGGCGAGAGGTTTATACCACCTGAATCCATTAGAAATAGAGTGATTGGTTTAGCCCATGAGGGGCACGTAGGTCAAACTTTATCGGGAAGGAGAGTGAAAGAAAGATTTTGGTGGTCAGGGATGGATCGTCAGGTGAAGGATTGGGTGGAGAATTGCAGTAGCTGTAAGGAGTCTGAGAAAAGGTTGCGGGTTGATATGGATAGACTGGTTCCATCTCAGCATGTCATTGGTGCAGAAGGGGCTTGGCAGAAAGTTTGTTTGGACTTTATTGGTCCGTTCAGTGACTTGCAAGATAATGAAAAGTTTGCAGCGGTTTTGGTGGACGCTGGGTCGAGGTGGGTGGAGGTGGTGTTCATGAGAAACATTACCACAGAATCCACCATCAGTGTTTTAAATGAGGTTTTCAAGAGGGAAGGTATCCCATCTATCCTTCTTATGGATAATAGCACACAACGCACATCAAAAGAAAAGGAGGACTATTTTGACAGAATCGGTTTGAGGCATATGTGTAAATCTCTTTACAACCCGCAGGGTAATGGTTTATGTGAGAGGGTGAATAGGTTGGTGAAAGGCACTCTGCAGTTGGCATTGGCTTCTAACATGCCCACGCAGCGTGAAATCAAGGAAATGTTCTGGGTGTACCGCACTACAGTACATCAAGGTATGGACAAATCCCCATTTGAATTGATGAGGGGAAGGCAGTCTGGCACCAAAATGGTTCCCACCTGGTTGCATAAAAATTACACAAATCTTTCATCTTTGGTACCCAACAAAATTGGTGGTGGTGGGAATAGGAATGTTCAGCCTGGTAACTTGGTAAAAGTCAAACCAGGTGGTGTTATTAACGGCTTCAACAAATTCAGAGGTCCTTTTCAGGTGAGGTCGGTAGGAAGAAGTTGGGTCAAGTTACAGAATGGACAAACCTGGAATCTTAGGAGGATGGCTTTGTACCAAAAACAAGGGAAGTGTTTGCAGAATTCCAGGGTGACTGGTACAGGGTTGTCGAGTCGATCATCTTTAAGGCAGGGGACCGGTGAGAGTAACAAAGAAATGGACCGTTCCGCTACTCCGGTGAGGTCTTTATCTGAATCAAGGAAAGGGTCAAAAGGAAAGGGTGTCCAGGGAATGTAAGATGCTGGAATATTTGAAGCATTATGTCTGTGATTAGGTCATCAAGGAAAAGAGTGGGTACAATATGAGGGTACAATATTATTTGTGTTTTAGTTAACTTGGGACCCCATTGTTGCCCTCACTTTCGTGGTTCACCTTTGTTTTGTTTTCTTTTTTGTATATTGGTCTCTTGTTTTTCTCACTTTAAAACCTCTTGTTTTCTTATACCTCATTTCGTTTTAATGTGGGGTTAATTTTGATATTTTAATATGTTATTGTATATTATTGAATGTTATGTTAAGTTTAATCATTTCTGTGGAAGGAAAGGAGGTGTGTTATGATTTGTGTAACTCCGTGGCAGTTTGCCTCGTGCTGCCGGGCTCGTGTTGCTATGACATGTCTTGCATTCCACGTTCTCGTGCTCAATATTCTACCTAGTGGCAGTTGGCAGTTGTTTCCTTGCCTGGCCGTGCTGGTTGGGTGTCTGCGCTGCTGCCTGAGAATAAAGCTTTCACTTGTAGTTGAAGAGCTGTCCTCGTTTTATTTACAAGAATAACTCATGAGAAGCTGATGTGCAGAACAAAGACAATATGGCACCCACACCAATAGATAGCCATTCATAAATATTCTGCACTGTGTGGAGAGGCAATGGAGGTCCCACAAAAAAACTTTTAATAAAGGATATTAAACCAAGATCAAAGGTAGACACATGTCATGAAGTCATCGTGAGTTACACACTTGATTCACACACACACCCACAAAATTGTATCAAATGGCACTGAATTACACCTTCTTCCACACAAAAGAAACAAATCCGAGTGCTGATACAGTAATACGTGTGGTGCGTTCTACTATGAGAGCCAAGTGTTGATGCTAATGCCTGTATTGTACACAACTAATGATACAGAGTTCCTTAATTTACATGATATACTGATCAATGTAATTTAGAGGGAAAGGGGAAAGGAGAGACAGTGAGACACTGGAGGGCGGCTGACTCCAGAACCCCGGCGCCGGCGGCAGGCTAGCCCAGCACCTTGTGACTCTGGGCAATAGCTCGCTTAATCTTCCCAGCGGCCCCCCGTGCCGGGACACCTCTCCGGAGGTAGCTGTGCGCTTTACAAATGCTGGTATTTCATTTCATTTCACTGGAGCTCTGAAAGGAAGTGGCTGGGATGTAAGGCTGAATGTGCTGAGCGGTGGTGACAGCTGAGCATGCTTAACCAAAATGGAGGGCCAGAGTTACTGATGGTTTGTGTGGGAAAAGTCATGCAAAGTGATGTAAGCAGCACAAACTCTTGCAAGTGTATTTACTTTCTAGCACCCATAGTTTTTGATGCAATGCCTAATCTACTAATCCTGTGGATATGAAATTGGATGCTTCCCTTAAGAAGATTTACTCAGGTTCCCATTTGGCACTGCGGGCCGGCATTTATAGTATTTACGTTGCACAGTCTCTTATTTCTGATATAAAAGCTATGTATCAGTCCGTGGATGATACATCTGACTGTTCTGGGCTCGAGTTGCAAGTGGAGTTTCTTTCCGATCTGTCCAATGACGTTTTGCATGACTCAGCTCTTTCCAGGGGGAGGTTGGTGTGGCAGCTCGCCATAATCTGGTTTTGAAAGATTGGAGACTGATTCCACTCAGAAGGCTTCTGCCCTGCGCTTGCCTTCCAGAAGACTATGATGTTTGGGGAGGAGTTGGAGGGCTAGTTGCACAAACTTTTTAAGGAGAAAAAGCACTGTTCTTTTTATAAGCAGTCCTCCTCTGAGGCAGCTTCTTCTAAACCTAAGTCCCCTTTTCATCAGCCCTCTCGGAGGCAGTTTTCTAGAGGTCATGGGAGGTTTTCTTCTGGCAGGGGTCAGGGCAGAAAGGCGAAGTATCCCCTGACGAAACCTCGTTCCTGACTATATGGCAGCTAATTTGGGATTGTTGGTCGGAGGTCGGCTTCAGCTCTTTCTTCCTGCCTGGTTGCAGTCATGTTCATATGTGTGGGTGCTGAACATTGTACGACTGGATTACTGCATCAAGTTTTCGGAAACTCCTCTGGATTCAGGGGCTCGTCCGACTCCTTGGCCATCCTGTCAGACCAAGAGGGCTGAGTTGTCTCTGGGAGTCGAGTACCTCTTGGCAGAGGGGGCAATTCAGGAGGTGCCTCCTCTGGAGATGGGCAGGGGGTTTTACTCCCTGATTTTTCTTGTGCCCAAAGTGACAGGGGGGTTCCGTCTGGTGCTGGACTTGAAGGCCCTGAACAAGTTTGTGGATCATCTACCCTTCAAAATGGAGACTCTCCAGAGGGTGATTCAGTTGGTTCTCCCGGGTCATTTCTTGTGCACCCTAGATCTGAAGGATGCTTATTATCATGTCCCGGTTCACCCCAGCTCTCGCAGGTTCCTGAGGTTTTTTCTTTGGGCCATCATTTTTAGTTTTGGGTCCTGCACTTTGGCCTGCGGTCCACCCCGAGGGTGTTCACCAATGTGGTGGCGCCATTGATGGCCTCATTCCATCTTCAGGGTGTCCTCATTTACCCATACCTCGACGATTGGCTGATCCAGGTTCGGTTGTTGATGGATCAGGAGTTGGTGTGTTCTGCATTGCGGGCTCATGGGTTTCTGCAGAACCTTCTGAAGTGTCAGCTGGAGCCATCTCAGGATTTGACTTTTATCTGGGCTTGCTTTCACACCGATTTGAACAGGGTGTTCCTGCCTGTCTCCCGGGTGACCTTGAGTTCCCTTGCTCTGGTGTTCTTGAGGGGGGGTCTCCTTCCTAGTCCGACTCTGGTTGCAGCTTCTGGGTCTCATGGCAGTGTTCACTGTGCGTTGGGTGCGGTTCCATCTCAGGCCTCTGTGGGTGCATCTGTTGGCCTGTTGGAATCCTTTGTCTTGGAATCTGGCCCTTCTGGTTCCGGTGTCTCCTTCCATCCTCCCTACCATGCGCTGGTGGATGGTATCGACCAATCTTTCAAGGGGTCTGCCGTTGCAGCCCTCTCCTCGAGCGGGCGTGACAACAGATGCCAGTGCTTTCGGTTGGGGGGTGACGTTGGCGTCCTACTCACTTCAGGGTCGTTGGTCCCTTCCAGAAGGGAGGTGTTCTTCAAGTTGGCGGGAGTTGAATGCGGCACCCTGGGCTGTCATGGGGTTCCATAGTCGGTTGTTGGGGCGTAATGTGGTGGTGCGTTCCGACAACATGGTGACGGTGGCCTACCTTAATCATCGAGGGGGGATCAGGTCGAAGTCTCTGAATGCGTTGGTGATCCCATTGTTTTGTTCGGCAGAGGGGCATCTGTTGTCTCTAGCGGCTGTTCATATCTGGGGAGTGGACAATGGGGTGGCGGATGTCCTCAGTTGTTATTTACCCACCTCCCAAAAGTTGTCTCTGACTCCGAAGGCCTTTCAGCTTGTTTGCAGGAGGTTTGGTCTTCCCTTTCTCGACCTATTTTCTTCCAGGCCCAATGCTTGGCTGCCTCCGTTCTGTTCCCGTGTCCGTCAGGAGGGGGTGGATGCTCTGATCATTCCCTGGCCATCGCGCCTGTTGTGTGCATTCCCTCCCCTTGCGCTGATCCCCCTGGTTTCTGGCTCACCTGGTGCGGGAGTCCCGGGAGGTGGTGGTGCCATTTTGGCCTCGTCGGTCTTGGTTCCCCACTCTGCAGCTGTTGGCGGTTCAGGGCTCTTGGTTGATCCCCTGCTTTCTGTGTCCCCTGTGGTTGTGTCTGATGTTGTCTCTCCTGCAGCTACGGCTGTCAGTGTGGAGGTTGAGAGGCAAGAGTGGTGGCGTCAGGGTTTCCCCGAGCATTTAGCATTGGCTCTACAGCAGTCTCAGAAACCATTGACACTCAGATCCTATGGGCGACAATGGGAGAATATCCAGCGATGGTGTCATGCTCTGGAGTTGTCCCCCTAGATTGTTCCCTGCCAGGGGTGCTGCAGTTTCTCTGGGAGAGGTTTGAGAAGAATTTATCTGTTTCCACTTTGCGGGCTCAATGGGCCACGTTTGAGGCATTTCGTTCCCCTTGGGGGAATTTGTCAGATGTGGATGACATGGTCTCTTGGTTGCTGAGGAGTTTTTCTTTGGCTTGTCCTGTGGTGCGGCCGTTATTTCCTTTTGGGGACCTTCCCCTGGTGTTGCGAGCTCTCGTGGCTTCCACCTTTGAGCCTTTGGCTGAGGTGGACATCAAGTTTGTGACATTGAAAGGTTTTTTTTTTAGTGGCCATTACTTCGGCCAGGACCTTGGGGAGTTGGGAGCTCTAATGGCTCGGGAACTCTTCCTGACTTTGTCTGAAGATGAGGCAGTCCTCCGGTTGGATTCCTCTTTTGTCCCCAAGGTGCATTCTCAGTTCCATCGTTCCCAGGAGTTGCTGTTGCCTGCTTTGTGCGCTGATCCAGTGTCTGGCAATGATCTTCCTTGGTCTTTGCTTGATGTTTTTCAGGGCTTTGCGTATATAAATGGATCAGACTCGTCCTTTTCGGAAGTCCGACTTCCTGTTTGTGTCTTTTGGGGTTTCCTCTTATGAAGGGAAGGCCTTTTCTTCTTCCATTGGTCGCTGGCTGAAGGAGGTCATTGTGCTGGCCTACTCCCTTTCTGCATCCCCTCCTCCGGCGGGTGTGCAGGGGCGTTCTACCGGGGGAATAGCGGCCTCCTGGGCTGAGGCTCAGGGGTTTCCCTGTCTGAGATCTGTAGGGCTGCTACATGGGCGAACTCTAATACTTTTGTTAGGCATTATCGGATCCAAAATTTGCTGGGGGATGATGCTAATTTTGGGTTGGTGGTGCTGCAAGCTGTGTGCTCCTGACTTCTTGTTTTTTTGTGCCAATAATTCACTATGTGTTGCAGTCTGCCTTGTGTCCTGGTGGTTTGTAGTTGATGAATGCCGGTTGTTGCTTGGATATTCTCACTTGTTTATGAATGGGATGAGGACAGGAGGGACCTGGGGGTAATGCCCAATTACTTAATGCCCTATTACTCCTGGTCCCATTGTCCTCGTCCCATTTATTACTACACTCCCTCCCTCCAGAACATGCTGGCCTTCATCTGTGGCTTGGTAGTTCAGAGGGAATACTGGGCAAGTATGTTTATGTACTCACAGTGGGAGGGGGTGGGGTAGGGCCAGCATTCCTTTTGTTCTTTTTTTCTGTTGGTGAGATAGAATTCTCTCACTTGTTTATGAATGGGACAAGGACAACGGGACCAGGAGTAATGAAGATTACCAGTAAGTAATAGGGCATTTCTCCACATGGTCCACATGTTGCATGTGTGCTGTGCTGTACAGCACACATACAATAGTGGAATGTTTCAGAATTTGCTTAGGCATAGGGTTTTGTACTGAAAGGGTATGCTTCCAGGACAAATCCTATGCTAGATAGCAAACACGCAGCTCTGCACTATGGTGCAAATGTTGTGTGTGCACCAGCATAGGGGCAGTGAGCATCAGGATCCCATTTTTTATTATTTGGCTCCGATCTGCTTTCATTCCTTTGAGCAGCACAGCAGAACGATGTTGGCTGCTGTGCAGCGTTGCGCTAAAAAGGATAATACAAATCTGCCCCTTAATGGGTATACCTGGGCAGCCCAGCATTATCTCGCAGGTAATTGATGCCATCTAAATTGAAAAATAATATTTGTGTCTTTTCTCTTCCTCACTTCTTCTATCATAGCCCTCTCTCTTAACATAAGTGTCTGCATTTACTTCTCTATGTACCTTCATGCTCTCTTTACCTCATCTTTGTCTTCCTTACCTCTTTCTCAATATATGCAATATACCTCACTCAACTTGATCTCTCTCTCTACCTCTTCCTCATGAACTTGCCTCTGTCTATCACTGTTTGTGTCTACATCTATATCTACCACTCTTAATTCCCTTTCTACCTGAACCCTCTCTCTACCTCATCCGTTTCTCTGACCTCACTACACTTTTTCCATCTGACCTCCCTGTGTTTATCCTCCTCTACTTCATTTCTCACACAACATAATTTCTACCTTTACCACATCCCTTTATCTATCTATTTCTAGGTCTCACATATCTTACCTCTCTCTCTCTCCCTTCCTTACCTTACCACTCACCCTCCTCTCTCCACTTTCAAGCTAATTTTTCTCTCTCGCATCTCTCTCACGTCCTCATCTCAGTATACCCCACCTGTCACTACCTAGGCTCTTCGTATACTTCACCATTAGGTCACTACCACACCCCTCCACCTCGTTTCTCTCATTCTACCTTTGGTCCCTTTCATTCACATTTGCAAATATGTCAATCCTTACCGGCTACCTCTGTTTCTCTTCCTCTATCCCTTTGTTTCTATCATCATCCCCTCTGTCTTGGTATCTCTCGATCTGTCTCCCACAAACACATATCTCTCTCTGGACCACTTTCTCATTTTAATCTCATTCCTTCCACCTAAACTAACTCTCCCAACCTCTATCTTTATAGACCTCTTTACCTCACCATCTCTTCCTCTTTTTCAATCTCACAACTCTACCTCTGTTTAACTTTCACCACTCTTTCTCTATTTCACATATGGCTCTCAGCTGCTTTGTTTTGCTCTACATCACATATTTCTTTCTATCTTTCACCCCTCTCACTACCTTACTCTCTCGCCCCTACTCCCTTTACCTGATCCACTCTTCTATACTTTTTAGGTTGAGTCTAGGCAGCGCATGCAATGTCTCTTGCGACATGCAGTATTTACTCTATGGGCTTACAACCAGTCCACTACCTTTTTATTGGTCCCTTTTTTGTCCTTCAAAAAAGCTTGTTTGCTACTGGATAATCCGTCCTGTCATCCTTTTTTTTCCATTTCAGGGAGCACCAGCCAATTACAATTAACCTTGCACTTTGCTGTGAATTCTATTAGTTTTCTGCACTATTTTCTTTTTGGGTTGCATATCGTGTTTGTGGAAGCTTGTCTTTATTGCTGCTTCCTTCCACCTGTCTCCGCAACCACCTTCCACAACACTGGTTGCTCGCCCCCAACACCCATCTCAGGTTTACATCTCCCCACACGGCACGGGTGTGCCGCTTCTAACCAATTTATCTTAAATGTCACACGTCTTAACCCTTCAGTTGATCACACTCCAGGGTGAGCACCACTGTGTTTATGTGTTGATTTGATGAAAGCTCTGCGGCAACGAGAGTGGGCACCGGGAACCAAAACTATTTTCTATTACAAATATTTTATGTAGGCCTTTTGTTTCTCCCTCATGTTGGTTGCTCTGTTTGCAACACCAACGTTTACCAGCATTTGCTGAGATTTAGAAAAAAAACACACTTGGCCCTGAAATGCTCATTGACAAATATGGTATAGCTGCGCCACGGATGAAATTTGCATTTGCAATGACAGAATAGGAAATGTCATCCCTGGCTGCTATCTCAGCAACACTTGTCTTTCAGCAGGGCGCCCTGAAAGCTGCCCTAATCTAATGTGTTGTTACGCCATGCTAAGACCCATTGGACATTGACGTTTCAAATCACCAGCCCGCAGCTTCAGAAGCTCTTTCCACTAAGCGCTTGATTTTCTGTATTCAGCTGCATTAATGTGTCTCCATGTTACATAAAACCGCGCAGCAGCTACATGTTTATTCTGTCTGCAATAATAAGTGTGTGGAACATTTTTTGAGATTTCAGCTGGGAATTCTTACAATCGGACCTCTATTCTGTTTCATTTGAGGCAACCATTTGATTTAACTGTTGTGGACTAAATAGTGGTGCAAGTATTTTAACTTTATGTAATCGTTTCTAATTTGCGAATTACTTACATTCTATAACTAACATGAACAATTGTGGAGTATAATATATCCCAAGACAATTGTGTTCTTTCCACGTGTTATTTGAGTGAAACATGTTTTTCAAACAGTTTGTGTTGCATTTGCCTATACTTTGGTAAAAGGCCGAATAATTGTGTCTGGGTTCTGTCAAGTGCTAGTTTCTGAAAAAATGGTAGGAAGAAACCTCAGAATATATTTTAACCATATATTCTGCTTCTAAAATAATATCTAACTGGCTGACTGTAGCTACAGTGCATTTTTCAATTCAGTTTGTTTACACATGGTACCACCGAACGTTGTGCTTTTGTCAGTTGATAACACATTTTATTGTGCTTTTGTCAGTTGATAATGCATTTTATTGTGAACTTGCACTGTACCCCTTCCGTGTAAACCAGGCACACATGCAAAGATCTGAGCAGATTGTAGTTTTAAAAATAAATCCACTGCGGATCTGAATTAGAAGAGAGATTTGTTTTTTCACTGATTTTCCATGATTGTTCTTTGTCTTCCATTGAGGTTACTTTAAAGGAGTAATTCTGTTTTGGTTTTAAGTTGTATTTATGTATGAGGGCGTAAATTGTGTAAACTTACTAGAAGGGTATCTCATCCCTGGACAAGAGTGGTAGTCCTTATGCACATTTTGACATTGTGTTCCACGAGCCAAAACACATGTGCATGATGCATGATAAAAAGTCCTGTGTAGCAAGAGGGCTGTCTTTAGGGTCTTTCTGAAGTGCAGGGGGTTGGGGCATCTGATGTTGAAGCATAGGGGGAGTAGGCAGAGAACACAAATATTCTATTATTTATCTTTTTTTCTGTTTATAGTTTTATGTCTAGTCCTTTTTTTACACCCAAAGAGACAGATATGGAGTTTAGCTCCTACCTATTTTTTATTTGTCAACAAAACAGGCAAAGCTATCCACACAGTTCCTCGACACACAATTCAACTCCACACATTTCCAATCCACACCACATAATTCAACATCAAAACACATAATTCAACTCAATAACACAATTACACTGCACACCACATACATCCAATCCACACCACAGGTTTCCACATCTTGCCACAAAATTCAACAGCACACCACATAATTAAACTCCACTACATAACACTCCACAACACAAAATACCATTCCACATAATTACACTCCATAACACACAATCGCACTTCACATAATTCCAGTACACTCAATACCATCTAATTACTATCAACATAATTCCACTGCACCCCATGCCAATAATTCCACTACACAAATCCACTCCACACCAAACAATTACAAGCCACACAATTCCACAACTTACTATTCCAATCCAACCCATATAATTCCACTACATACCACATACATACACTTCCTAAAAAATGGGTAGAAGACAATGTCATTTACAGCGCATATAGTTCTAACATAAGCAAATGCAAAACCTATTGCATTTCCAATGCTTGTTCTCATTTTGCTCTTTCCCTCTACCTTACAGTGCTTTGTTTTTCCTCTAATGTCTATGTCTATGTCTGTGTCTACCTCGAGCTGCATTTACCCCTCTCCAATTCACCTCTTTTTATACATTTGCTCTCTCTACCTCACCAATTGGAGTTTTGTACTCCTCTGCCTTGCTCTAATGTTCCTCCTCCCTAGCTCTTTCTCTGTGTACCACACACCAAAACCATACCTATTTCTCTACCTCTCTTTCTCTATATCTTCCTCTTTCTACCTGTCTTTATCTTTCTTTTTGTTTACCTCCCATTTCTCTATTTACTTTACTTACTTACTTATGCCTACTACCCCTCCTGGGGTATAGGCCATCAGCCAGGACTCTATAGCCATCCCTGTCCTGGGCTTTTCTTTCAATCTGACTCCAGGTGTAACCCATCACCTTGCAGTCAGACTTGAGACCTCGGCGCCAGGTGTTTCTTGGCCTTCCTCTTTTTCTTTTCTCTTGAGGGCTCCAGGTCAAGGCTTGCCTGGTGGTTTTTGATGCAGGGTTGCGGATGGTGTGACCTATCCAGCCCCAGTGCCTTTTTTATGATTTCTTCATGTGTAGTGAATTGGAAAGTCTACTGCCATAGATCATTGTTGCTGATGGTGTTTGACCAGTGCATTTGGAGGATTTTCCTCAGACAGGTATTGATTAAGGTCTGGACTTTGTTGGTGCTGGTCACTATTGTCCTCCAAATGTTTGCTCCATACAGAAGGACCGGATTTACGTTGGTGTTAAAAAGCCTGATCTTGGTTTGTAGTGTTAGTTCCTTGGCGCTCCAGATCGTCTTTTGCTGAATAAAGGCAGCCCTTGCTTAGCTGATTCTTGCCATGATGTCGGTGTCTGTGCCGTCCTGCTTGTCTAAGACACTGCCCATGTAGGTGAAGGCCTCAACCTCTACCAGTGCATCGCCTGCAAGAGTAATTGCAGTTGTGATGGCCGTGTTAGCCTTTAGGATCTAAGTTTTTCCCCTTTGGATGTTGAGGCCAAGTTTTGCTGATGCAGCTGCCACATTGTTGGTCTTCTCTTGCACGCTTGCATCTGCAGATGGGTATGGGAGAGTAGGGCCAGGTCGTCTGCAAAGTCCAGGTCTTTGAGCTGCATTCATGGTGTCCACTGAATCCCATTTCTTATCCTTGCTGTGGATATTTTCAGAATCCAGACTATGGCCAACAGGAAGACAAAAGGCGAGAGCGAACAACCCAGGCAGACTCGAGTCCTCATTTGGAAGGCTTCATGCGTTGTCTTCCATAGACTATCTTGCAGGTCATTCCCTTGTAAGAGTTCCTGATGATTCGTATGAGTTTATCTGGCACACCATAGTGGCGGAGGAGTTACCAAAGGGTCTCTCTGTCCATGCTGTCGCATGCCTTCTCATGATCAGTGAAGTTGACTTAGAGGGGGGAGTTCTATTCCATCGACTACTCATTGATGATGCACAGTGTTTCAATTTGGTCTGTGCTTGATTTATCTTTGTGGAAGCCAGCTTGCTGGTCTCACAACTGAGCCTTGACTTGTTCCTTCATTCTGTTCAGGATGACTCTGTTGAATACTTTGCCTGGGGTTGAGAGAAGTGTTATACCTCTGCAGTTTGCACAGTTACTCAGGTGACCTATCTTAGAGATCTTGATGAGATATTCCTCCTTCCAGTTTGATGGCACCCTTTCCTCTTCTCAGATCCTTTTAAACATGGTGCATAGCATGTCTACTGATGTTTCAATGTCTGCCTTCAGTGTCTCTGTAGGAATATTGTCAGGTCCTGCTGCCTTCCCATTTCTCAGATGTTTGATGGTTTGCCGTGTTCATTCCTTGGTTGTTTTGCTGCAGTTGATTGGCAAGTCCTTGTCAGCTGGCTGAATGTCTGGTGGAGACTGCGGCATGGGCTGCTCCAGCAATTATTCAAAGTACTCCACCCATTTTCGTTGTTGGCCTTCGTTACCTATGATTGTCTTCCCAGCTTTGTCTTTAACAGGTCTTTCTGGCTTGCTTTACTCATTTACTTTACTACTCTCCCTAACTCAGATATCTTTCTAATGACTCTATCTCTACCCTCTTCTTCCTGTGCTACATGTCTCTCGCTATGCTGTTCTATTTAAGTCTCTGTCCAGCTCCTGTACCCAGCCATGACCCATTTCTCTTACTCAGCAGAGTTACAGGTAAGCTTGTTAGCCAGAGATATGCACACATAAAACGGAGAAGAGGGACAAGGCACGGGAAGAGAAATTAGAAGAAAATTATTCGATTTTAATCAGTGGATTGGTGAAAGCATTGTGATTTTCATTGTGCAACAAGAACACCTGCAGGGTATGCAAGACTTATTTATGATTACAAATATCCAGCAACTAGAGCTGCACTATCAAGCAAGCTTCTTCTGCTAGACAACCTCCATACCTTTATGCCATAGAAGCGAAGTTCACAAGGAGAAACACGCCTGCCTGGTAGGACCTTGACTCCTATCACCCTATTGCTCAACCGTCGGGTAATGCCACTGGCCCTAGATTCAGTACTCAACTTAAATATTCATTCTGATGCTATAGACACTTTCTTGAATGGTCAGGCTGGAACGCTTCATTGCAGCAAGAGTGCAAGTCTTGCTATCTTCATCTTTCCAGGCAGTTCTTTCTTTGGAGTGAGTCAAGCTGGATATTTTAAATTTTGATACCAATACGTTATTAATGATGAACCCTCGGATAAAAATGTAAATTTCCTCTCTTCATTCTCACTTATCTCACATCAGTGTGAGCAAGTTGATAGAACAAAGTCCTACCGCAGTCCCTTGCACCGCAAACCACAATTATGTGCCTTCTTTTTTGTACTATGCAGAGCTTTAGCTGTCTTTGGACTGCACCCCTGGGTCCTCCAAATTCGGCCAGCCAAACCACAATTGAAACTACCCCTTCCCCCGCCCCCCAGGCATCCTTTTGCCCTGGACCCACTATTCGTCTCCTGCAAACTGACAAGAGAAGGGTGCAGAACGATCTGTTCATAGGTAGATGGGAAAACAAAAGCCTGTGGTCAACCCTTCCCTTCCTATCCTGGCCTGTGTGTGCCTTTCCTTTGTTCTGCCAGCTTCAGATGTTGGCTGGGCAGAGGTATGACATAGGGAGGACCTCTAGCCAAGACTGCAGATAGTTTGTAGAGAACTCAGCTTGGCATAGGCAGAATTTCTTTCATGTTCTCAAAGCACTAGAAGCATTGAAGATTAAAAACAAAATCCTTACTCTGTACTTGTCAGAAAAAAATTCTAATCTGACATATGAGATTACCTATAAACTGAAACTTAGGTTTTGATACTACACATTGCTGAAATTAGGTTTTGATCTATGTTACAGAGTGCTGCGGAAACATGAACTTTTAAAAGCATGTCACATTTTAAGGTGAAAGTCTGAAAAGTGTTTTCTTCACTCATGCACCAGTAGGACTGCATTGGTTCGTGGTGCAAGACAGTTGATTTACTTGAATGACAGTTTGGTTATCTTAAATAAAAACAATTGTGGACTCAAACAGAGCACACGTAAGTGAGGATAGATAATTTGTTGCACTGGGTGGTCATACCAAATCCCAGGTCATTTCTATTGTTTTACTGTTTCTAGGCAACACCCATGGCTGGCGTATTATATATGCTGTGGTGTTGTGTACATGAGGTGTGGAACATTAAGCTAACTGTGTCTGATTCTAAGTACTGTGTTGGCATGGTGTAGGGAGGGTGATGTTAGTTGTCAGCACTTTGCCAAGTGCCAACTATATGACTCTGGTGCAGGTTGTGCACATGACGGTGTCAGGGTTCTGGCAACTGTGTTCAGATGGAGAACAGCAAATTATTAGTCTGATTGGAAAGGCATTAAGCAGAGAGAGTTATGCATTTGGATTTTGCTGGTTTTAGCAGCTGTTTGCACCTGCAAAATCCATTGTAGCATCACGATTCAATGAAGATTTTCTAAATAAAAAAAAGGTCAGTGATAGCTTAAAGGGTCATGTGATATTACTTCCTTTACTTCCTGCAACGTCATGTGGTATCAAGGTATATGTTGTTAGTTTTCGCTACCTTTTTAGTGGAATGACAACACGGAGTAAATAGCCCCACCCCCTGCTGTGTTAGCATAACGGTAGAGCTGCTGATTATGTGGCTGGAGCACACCCCTCTGGAAAATTCCCCATTAATATAGTGGTGACCTTTAAGTACATATATCCTTCCTAGAAGGGGGATTTTTCCAACCAATAGTATATATTTGCAATGGTTAATCGACGCAATGAGAATTGTTGATTTGCACTTGTGCAGAGGTGTCCAACTTAGGTTCAGGAGGGGGTCCATGTCAGAGTTTCAGGAAAATTACTATGCAAATAAGTTCAAGTAAGATTAAGGGCCTGATTTAGATCTTGGCGTACGGGTTATTCCGTCACAATGGTGACAGAATAACCGCCGAAATATAAATCCCATAGGATATAATGGGATTTATATTTCGGGGGACAGGATATCCGTCACCGTTGTGACGGAATAACCCGTCTGCCAAGATCTAAATCAGGCCCTAAGTGAATGAACATTTTTCTTCTTTGAATAGTTTGAAAGACCTGACCATCTGGGAACAGGCAGCAAAAAACTTTTGCAGCAGACACAGGGTGTACAGTTATTTTCCGCACATGTTGACTGTATATTTTGCAGTGAAACCAGAAGTGTGTATTCTTTTCAAAACTAGGCCTATTCACAAAGCTGTATTGGAGTATATAAAGTAGTCATATTTTGGGCACTCTTAAATGCTTTTTTTTAATTGACCCCAATGCACCTAAAATGGGAATATTCTGGGAATACTCGTCGGAACTTTGGGCAAATAGAAACTACTGTGCCTGCCTGCAGTTTTACTAATAGGGAGTTGGACATTTCAAGAGCATGTAGAACAGTACTACTGCAGTACTGCTTTGCATATTCCTAAATGCTTTTGTGAATCGGCCCGTTAGAGCTTGGCGCTGAAGCCTCTAGCTCGGAACTATAACAATGAGGCAAAACACTTGTAAAACCTGCTAGTCACTCTTTAAAGACGTTCGCCGTAGTTTGATCAGTTTGGAAGCGCTCACACGTGAACACACAAGAGCATGGTCTTTTAGATTTAACTAACAGCCAATAGAAGGCTAGGCTAGGGAGATATATGCACATGTAAATACTTGGTAAAGTTCTTCGAGCGTCGCTCAGTGCTAGTAAGCAGGTGCTAATTCCATAATGCTGCCTGAGAAAGGTCAAACGGCGAGGCTGCCGCGGGGTTTCCAGCTCCTGGCAGGCTCGGCCTCCATTATCCTCATTCTGATGGGCGACAGGCATTTGGCGCGCACTTCTGTCAGTCAATTAATCAAAGCAACAGACATAAATAAAGGACACTGAGGCACACCGCTCCCTCTTTCTTTCCTTTAAATTGAGTTGTCATTGACCGGATGACAGATTTCTACAGGGCTCAGGCAAATCCGCTTTCCAAACAGCTCTTTGCTAATCAGGATTAAACAATACATTATTTTGCGCGCATGTGAAATATTGGCAGATGCTGCGAACTGACTGCGACAACCCTAGATGGGCCTAAAACTATTTTTACAGCTCTGTGTTCCAATACTTTTTGGCTTTAAAGCCACAGGGGGCGGCGCAGCTGTCTAAATATAAGCCCAAAACATCTGCACTCACACAGGATCAAATGCACGGCAAGGTCAACACAGACTTCCATCGTTCTCAGCTGGGTTCAGCAAAAGCACTAAACTACTCAGAGGACGACAGAAGTGGCCATATTCATTTTAAGAAGCCACCTGAATTCACTATTTGGAATTTGATCTGCAACAAATGCAGTGCACGATGAAAATGATCTAAAATAACGAAAAATCCATAAACAATTAATTTCTGCATTCTTTGGGGTAGCATTTAAATCACTGATGTGAAACCATTACCTTGGAAAATAAATTAGTTCATTTAAAATTTGAATTCCCAGCCCTGTTTTGCCTTTCTATAATTGGCAAGATATCTATGGGTGGTAGAAAATGTGGATGAACTTTTTAGACAAGTGAGTCTTGAATTCAAAGCGGAAATGGTACACGTGAAAACATTTGTGAAAGTATGGAAAAGGTTGTGCAAATGGTACATTTTATTCTGTAACAGTTTCCACTTGGCTCAACTTTCAGCCAAAGTTTATAGCTGAAAAGAAAAGTTCTAAGTAAACAGCATTTTGCACCATGCTTTTTAAAATATATTTTAAGGCACTGACGTCACATTGGCGTAACATAGAAAGTACTGTATCCACTCCTCGTCAGTGACTATTGCACTAAGGCCCATATAAACTAGCACACACATTTTAATAGCTCGAACATAATGAGAGTAAAAACTGTATATGAAAGCTCTCCTTTTTCGTGAAAGCTGATATCTGTGTGTTTTTATGTAGGTAATGTACAAAGAGTGTATATCCCTAGTGGTGATGATAAATAGGATATATATATATATATATATATATATATTATATATATATATATATATATATATATATATATATATATATATATATATATATATTATCTACTGGCGGTCGCCAGTAGATAGTTATAGTTAGGACCTATTTTCCATAGGAAATCCGCGACATTCTATTTGAAATAACTCTCTTGCCGGTTGACGAATCTTCGCGAAATTTTCAAACTTTATGGCCCGCTCCGTTCCGCTCCTACCCTGAAAGTCTCGGGGTGATTCATCAAGCGGGGCCGAGAAAAAGGGGGGTCCCAAAACGTGTTTTCCCCATTCATTTTCCCATAGGAAACTTTAGACACGGCTACAGCTCGAACTGCTGAACGGAATTACACCAAATTTGGCAAAGAGGTAGTTCTTAGTTCAGAAAGAACCCTTTTGTTAAATGGTGTAAATCCGTTCAGTAGTTGCGGAGAAATTAAAAAATAAGAGTCAAAAAATCAATTTCCCATAGGAAACTTTATGCAAGGCTACAGCCCGAACTGCTGAACGGAATTACACCAAATTTGGCAAAGAGGTAGTTCTTGGTTCAGAAAGAACCCTTTTGTTAAATGGTGTAAATCCGTTCAGTAGTTGCTGAGAAAATCAAAAGTAAAAACACATATATATCTGGGCGGAGCCTAACCACACATGTCATCGTGAGATCTGATTGGCTGTCAGCACTTCATCCTGGAATTGCTGGCAGCCATCTTGAGACCAATATACATGATAGTACCCCATTGAAATGCCTTGTAGTGAATCAAAGATTTTGAGGGTTACCAAAAGGAGAACTATTAAGGGTGATAACAGACTTTAGTTACATTAGAATTCATTTGTTGATGGTACCATACTAATTTCAGGAATTGTGGTGTGTTCTAAGGTAATTTTACCCTGTGAAAAACCTTCTGCTGGGATATCATGAATCATGTTTGAGAGAAAACTATTTTCACATGCTTGTCCCATACAGTTTTGGAAGGTGCTCCAGAAGCTAAAATGAGAGCATATTTTCTGTAAATTCACATTATCTTTCTCAGTCATGTGAGAATGAAGTCTGACATTCTCAGTAAAACATGTACATCCAACAATGGCAGAGACTGTCATTTGATTCCTTTGTGTTCTACTGCAGCTTCCCAGAGTGTTCTAAAGAACAAATAGAGTGCTAACAGCCTTACTTATGACAAAAGTATGCACACCTGAAGCCATCTTGATTGGAATAAACTGGTAACACTTAAAACATTTAATTTAAAAAGGAACAAAATGATGGGGTTCATTTTGTCATAGAAATTATGGTTAGTGCTATAGAAAGAAAAATTAGGACATGTTTCAAGTGAGATCTCAAATATCTTCCTGTTATATTTCAACAGGAGCAGCCTGTCAGTTGATGCCTTTGTGTTCTACTGCAGCTTCCCAGAGTGTTCTAAAGAACAACTAGAGTGCTAACAGCCTTACTTATGACAAAAGTATGGCACACCTGAAGCCATCTTGATTGGAATAAACTGGTAACACTTAAAACATTTAATTTAAAAAGGAACAAAATGATGGGGTTCATTTTGTCATAAAAATTATGGGTAGTGCTGTAGAAAGAAAAATTAGGACATGTTTCAAGTGTGATCTCAAATATCTTCCTGTTATATTTCAACAGGAGCAGCCTGCCAGTTGATGCCTTTGTGTTCTACTGCAGCTTCCCAGAGTGTTCTAAAGAACAACTAGAGCGCTAACAGCCTTACTTATGACAAAAGTATGGCACACCGGAAGCCATCTTGATTGGAATAAACCGTTAATACTTAAAACATTTAATTTAAAAAGGAACAAAATTAGGGGGTTCTTTTTTAAATAGAAATTATGGTTAGTGCTGCAGAAAGAAAAATGAGGGCATGTTTTAAGTGAGATCTCAAATCCTCTTCTATTTCATTAGAAAATTCTGACATGCAGACTGAAACAATCACTTTCAATACCAGCAGCAGACTTCCAGTTAACTCCCTGGTGAGCAGTAGCTTTAGTACAGTGATCTAATGAGCAACTAGAGTGCTAACATTCTGAATTTATGGCAAATGTGAGACACATCTGAATGCCTTCTTGATGGAATCAAAGTAAAAAACTGAAAGCATTTCCTACTGAGGAGACTGCAGTAAATGAGGAAATTAGGAAAATTCATAACAAAGAAGTCTTCCAAGATGGCCACCAGAGAAAAAAGAGCCCAAATGTAGCACAAATATTACCCAGATGTAGCCCACATTTAGCCCAATGACAAAAGTGTGCAAAACACTTTTTATTTTTAGTTTTTTTGCAGTTTTATGTAGTGCAGACTGGTCAGGTATTGGAGCGTTGCATCTTAAAACATGACCCCTACACTACAAAAACACTACTGCACTACTCTAAACCCTAAAACACTACCCCAGCACGACTCCCTACACTACACAAGCACCACTGCACTATCCTAAACCCTAAAACACTACCCCCAGCATGACCCCCTACACTACACAAACACCACTGCACTACCCTAAACCCTAAAACACTACCCCCAGCACGATCCCCTACACTACCCAAACACCACTGCACTAACCTAAATCCTAAAACAATACCCCCCAGCACGACCCCCTACACTACCCAAACACCACTGCACTACCCTAAAACATGACCCCCTACACTACACAAACACCACTGCACTACCCTAAACCCTAAAACACTACCACCAGCACGACCCCTACACTACACAAGCACCACTGCACTACCCTAAACCCTAAAACACTACCCCCAGAACGACCCCCTACACTGCCCGAACACCACTGCACTGCCCTAAGCCTTGAAACACCAGCCCCTGCACGACCCCTACACTGTTCGAACACCACTGCACTGCCCTAAACCCTGAAACACCACCCCCAGCATGACCCCCTACATTGCCCGAACACCACTGCACTGCCCTAAACCCTGAAACACCACCCCCTTCACGACCCCCTACACTGCCCGAACACCACTGCACTGCCCTAAACCCTGAAACACCACCCCCAGCACGGCCCCCTACACTGCCCAAACACCACTGCACTGCCCTAAACCCTGAAACACTATCCCCAGCAAGACCCCCTACACTGCCCAAACACCACTCCACTGCCCTAAACCCTGAAACATCACCCCCAGCAAGACCCCCTACACTGCCCGAACACCACTGCCCTAAACCCTGAAACACCACCCCCAGCACGACCCCCTACACTGCCCGAACACCACTGCACTGCCCTAAACCCTGAAACACCACCCCCAGCACGACCCCCTACACTGCACAAACACCACTGCTCTGCCCAAAACCCTGAAACACCAGCCCCAGCACGACCCCCTACACTGCCCGAACACCACTGCACTGCCCTAAACCCTAAAACACCAGCCCCAGCACGACCCCCTACACTGCCCGAACACCACTGCACTACCCTAAACCCAGAAACACCACCCCCAGCACGACCCCCTACACTGCCTGAGCACCACTGCACTGCCCTAAACCCTGAAACACCAGCCCCAGCATGACCCCCTACACTGCCCGAACACCACTGCACTGCCCTAAACCCTGAAACACCAGCCCCAGCACGACCACCTACACTGCACAAACACCAATGCACTGCCCTAAACCCTGAAACACCAGCCCCAGCATGACCCCCTACACTGCCCGAACACCACTGCACGGCCCTAAACCGTGAAACACTAGCCCCAGCACGACCCCCTACACTGCCAGAACACCATTGCACTGCCCTAAACCCTGAAACACCAGCCCCAGCACAACCCCCTACACTGCCCGAACACTACTGCACTGCCCTAAACCCTGAAACACCACCCCGTGCACGACCCCCTACACTGCCCGAACACCACTGCACTGCCCTAAACCCTGAAACACCACCCCCAGCACGACACCCTACACTGCCCGAACACCACTGCACTGCCCTAAACCCTGAAACACCATTCCCCCTGCACGACCCCCTACACTGCCCGAACACTACTGCACTGCCCTAAACCCTGAAACACCATCCCCAGCACGACCCCCTACACTGCACGAACACCCCTGCACTGCCCTAAACCCTGAAACACTACCCCCAGCAAGACCCCCTACACTGCCCGAACACCACTGCACTGCCCTAAACCCTGAAACATCACCCCCAGCAAGACCCCCTACACTGCCCGAACACCACTGCCCTAAACCCTGAAACACCACCCCCAGCAAGACCCCCTACACTGCCCGAACACCACTGCACTACCCTAAACCCTACAACACTACCCCCAGCACGACCCCCTACACTACACAAGCACCACTGCACTACCCTAAACCCTAAAACACTACCCCCAGAACGACCCCCTACACTGCCCGAACACCACTGCACTGCCCTAAACCTTGAAACACCAGCCCCTGCACGACCCCCTACACTGTTCGAACACCACTGCACTGCCCTAAACCCTGAAACACCACCCCCAGCACGACCCCCTACACTGCCCGAACACCACTGCACTGCCCTAAACCCTGAAACACCACTGTAGGAAGGTGGAATCTGACTATATGGTTGCCCCCACTTTTTTTATGGTGTTTTGCTGGTTTATGACTTAGTTGGACTGGGATCCTGCTATTCAGGGCCCCAGTCTATCTGCTTTCTCTGTAAAAAGGTTTCCATGTGCCTTAGGCACATCTCTGATTGGGATCTGGAGTGCCCTTATAAGTCCCTAGTATATGGTATACTATGTACCAAGGGCATAGGTACCTCAGAGGCCTGCCAGGGGCTGCAGCATGTATTATGCCACCCCTGGAAGGCCATCCAAACTGACACCACAGGTCTGCTACTGCAGCCTGGGTAAGGTGGTGCATGCACTCCTTACTGTGATATAGGTTACCTATATCACGAAATACATACACACATATAAACCTATAAGTCACTCCTAAGGCAGGCCTTATCAATCCTAAAGGCAGAGTGCATGGTTCCTATGTGAGAGGGTGCCCCTGCATGAGCAGGGCCCCTCTGCAGCGTTCGGAGACCATCTCTGATGCTGTTTGTAGTGCAGCCTGACCATATACTCTTAAGCGCATTATATCCTCGCGGTAAAATGCTAACTTTGGAATGGCTGCACCTAAACATGTCGTGTTTGGTGTCAAACATCTTGGAATACTACCCCCCGCCAATCCTGGCGGCGGGGGTAGCATTCCACCCTTCTAGAGGGAAAGACATGTTAACTCTGACGAGTCCGGTAACTTCTTTCCAGAGCCCTGGCATCACAAAATGGATGCTGCTACCACAGACACGAGTCTGGCCTCCTGCTGCTGGACGAAACTCCGGCAGGGGAGGCCTGGACAATAGGTTTCCTGTCCCAGGGAGGTGTGACCACCTCCCCAGACAGGATAATGTGTATTGGGGCTGGGCGGGAGCACTTTCGGGTGCTTTGAAGTCCTGCACTGGGGGCACATTTGGTGTCCCTGTTCATACCCCAGTTCAAACCGGATCAGGGGCTTGCAGCCCCTGCTTTGGCGCGAACTGGACAAAGGGAAAGGGGTGTAGCCACCCCTCTGCCCTGACCCACCCATAGGTGGGGCCACAGAGTAGTCCAACCCCTATCTTTAGTATAAAGGTAGGAACCCAGTCCTTAGGACTTTAGATTATACCTGGACGAAACTCTGACACGGAATCCTGGACCTTCGACGCTCTACGACAAGATTAGAGGACTGAAGAATCTCCCTTGGGGTCAAGGAGTGACTCCCCTGCTTGGCAGGCACCAAAGAAGCATCTGTCCGGTTCGCATCACTGAAGCTCCCGTCGGACGCCGAAGTCATCGCATCACCAGAGGTAGATTCTCAGACTTTCCCGAGGCTACCCTGAGTCTCCAGCAAAGCTGAGGTCCGTGGCTATCGTGGGTGACTTGAGACCGTGACCCCTGGGCACCGAGCACACTTGCAAGTGCACCATCTTCTGGGTCTCCCAAGAAGTCGTGCTTTGGGCTCCGAGTAGCCCTCGCCTCCAGCACCACCTGCACCGAAGATCACTGGCCCCCACTCCACGAGTGTCCTGTAAGCCAGCTCCACGTGCGGCGTCACGAGGCTCCTTCGCGGTCGCTAGCCCATTGGCTAGTAGCCCTTAACGAAGGCCAATCTTTTCTTTACTTGGCATCCTGGTTGCTCCAGGCCTGCCCTCACTTACCCTCACTGGGTGAGTTCCCCAGACCTTGCTGGTCTGCATCATCGACGATCTACATCTTACTCGAGACTTGCCGTTGCCAAGGCTTGTTGGGTCCAATCCAGTCGCCGACACCTCAGCACTCGACAGACATCGAGCACCAGCCCGAATCCTGCTCCTGGTCACCGACAACGCCTCCCGGACCTCGTGGCTGAAGAGTCAAGACAACCGTCACCGCTCCTGAAGCACTCGACATCGGTGGGCATCTGTCCATCGCCTTCCTGGTCACTGGCTAGTGACCCAGACTCTGTCCCCTCTGCTTTCAGGTTCTTCAGAACTCCGATCCACTCTTGGATCCACCCGGACACTTTTCTCCTGGTCGCCAGCAGCACTTTGCAGCAGATCGCCATACGAAACGACGACGAAACCCGACCCCGAAAGGCACCTATGCACCCGGCTTCCCTGGGTGAGGTAACACGAGTACTCCGGTGCTCCCGTGGGTAGAGACTCTTCAAAGTCCTAGATCTCAAAGGGTTTTGTCCTAGTCCTCTTTTAAGTGTCCCTTTCCTCTATTTTCCCGATCCCGACTTTCTCCATAGAAGTTAACGGCGTATCGCGGTTGTGTATTTACACTGCACGCGTCTCCCGTGGGTCCCCTGTGTCACTACCTTGGGTGGTTCCTTGTGGTCCAAGCACTTCTAGAGGCTCTAGGCCTAGTGTCTAGTTCAGTCGTGGTTCGCATACCACTTTATTGGTATATGGTTTGGTACGCCCCTAGGGCCCAAACGTGTATTTGTGCTATTACTGTGATTTAAGATCTTATAACCTATGTACTTCGAACTCTAGCCTCATAAAGAGACTAGAGGGGTGTGTTTAGTAATAAATACATATATTTTGAATATATACCTGGTGTGGTGCTCTTTCATTTGGTCACTCAAGAGATTATAGACTGGTAAAACAAGCTGCTTTACATTCCTTCAAGACTTAGCCTGAAGGCTGCTCTCCATAGCTACCACTAGGATAGCTTTCAATAAGGTTGTCTTTAACCTATCTACCATAAGAGTCGATTTGGACTGGTGCAAGGTGCCCACTATAATTAGTGGACAGCATATGCCAGGCCAACTTCTCACATTGGTGTGCAGCGTGTGGGATTCCAGCTTGCTATTGTTTTACCAGATAATCTCAATTGAATTGATCAACTGAAAACCACTAAAGGTACCTAAGGTACATATAATTTAAGCTTAGAATAACAGTAAGTTCTACTGAACTTAGAGTTGTGTGTTAAGGGATAGCACAACCCTTTCTACAACTCAAGAGAGTTTAGTAGGCCACACTAGAGTAGGTAGTGCATACACCACACCACACTAGTAATGTCTTTAAAAGCAGGATCCAAAGATTCCTTGCAGGAAGCCATTGAGCTTCCACCCTCCAAGTATGATACACTCCAATTCTTGGAATTGAGAGCTTTATGTAACGTGAGGAAATTAAGGACAGGCCAAAGTCCCACCACCCAACACCTCAAGGAGTTGTTGGTGGCTTATGATCTTAGTAAGTCCTCAGAGACTGAAGGGGTAGGAGCAGAGGGTGGGCCAGCAGATGAGGAAGGGGCCAGGGGTACCACTACCCCCAGCCCCCCTCTGAAACTGACCAGGAGGGTGACAATGACCCTGACCTGGAAAACCCAATCCCTTCTGGGGAAGATGAAGATGAGGATCTAGAGAACCACACCTTTGTCCCCCCAGGAAGGATTATGAGTGTGCTCAGAAAGTCTAGGTCTCCTTCTCAGGAGTCTAACCACTCTGGCACCTCCATAGGGAGCTCTGTTTCTTCTCACAGGAGGGAATCCTCTCATGAGAGAAGAAAGAGGCTAGTCCAGTATGAGGAAACTCAGCTGGAACTCAGAAAAAAGCAATTAGCTTTAGATAGAGAATCCCTAGATCTCCTTAGAGAGAGAAGAAAGTTGGGACTAGAGTCCCATGGTGGCAGCAATATCCCTAGAGATAGGGAAAGGTCTTATGACCATAGAAACCTAAACAAGATTGTCCCTCCCTACCAGAGTGGGGATGACATCCACAAATGGATAACTGCACTGGAGAGGGCCTGTAAAGTTCAGAAGGTCCCCCAGAGGCAGTGGGCAGCAATCTTGTGGTTCTCCTTTGCAGACAAAGGTAGAGACAAGCTCCTCACTGTAAGAGAAGAGGATGCTGACAATTACACAGTCTTGAAGAGTGCTCTGATAGATGGGTTTGGCCTAACCACTGAACAGTATAGGTTGAAGTTCAGAGACACCCAAAAAGCTCAGACTCAAGACTGGGTTGATTTTGTAGATTGTGCTACAAAGGCTCTGGAAGGTTGGATACATGGCAACAAAGTGCATGACTTTTTAGGATTGTACAATTTGATTATGAGGGATGTGGAAATAAAATCTATAATTATGCCCCTTCGCTGCCCTCTGCGCGATCTAATTATGCCCCTTTGCGCGATCCCCTTTGCGCGATTAATAATTGCCCACATTAAAAGCCGGCACCATTTTGTTTTTAATTCACCCTTTGGTGTCCCAAGACCCCGAGCACGAGCACGACACCCCTGCACCTGGTTTTCCTCATTTTCACCATCTGTCTCTGTGGTTTCTGCCAAGTCCGGGAAACCAGTACATGAGTTCCTGCTCCCCCGCAGAGATGGTTCATGTTTCTGACATGAAGCACGAGCACAAACCCCCAAATGAGGAAGCCTTCCCCTTCCAACTGTCAGACTATTTCACATCGCAAGTCCCCTCACGAAGCCTAAGACACGTCCCCATTTCTTCACACTCTGCTCCTCTTGCTGAATCTTTGTTCCTCTATCTGCCACGACCTGTTTGTTCCTCTATTTTGCCTCGTGACCAAGACTGTATAAATATTCTGCTGTTGAAAATAAAGACCCCCACTTAAAGAGAGGGACTTGAGAGATTGCTCCTGTGCCCGCTTGGTGCTGGAAGCGCTCCCTTTAACTCGAGTTATTGGTCTTCTCCTCCTTCATTTGAGCACCACGGACTCCTCGCTTTGCATTGACAAGAAATTATGATTTATTAAGCATAGAAATTCAGAAATGAGGTAATAAGTAAATTTAATTTACCACAGTAATTGGCGCCCGAACAGGGACCTTCCCTTTCCCCCACGCGCCGGCGATATTGGACCCGGTACTGTCCCCTCCTGACCGTTGACGGACTTCAAAAGTGCACAACGCGGGGAATTCCCGCTAACTCCCTCGAGGCGAAGAGGGGGACCGACTGCGGCCCAGCATCCACACGAGGCGGTGAGGAAATAGCGGAACGTCCTGAACCAAAGCCCAACCTGCGAAGCAGACGAGTCCGAGGTTCTACAAATCCCACCTTGAAACTGCGCGCCGCGTTTTCCCAAAATCTTCAAGAGGCCTTCCAGTTACTTTTCGGTGAGTACTGCTGAAAAGTATAAAAACGAACCCACAGCTTTTGTGGGGGCGGTAAAGATACGCGTTTTTTGGTTTCTCACCTATCTTTGGTGAGGACTACTAAAACTAGTATAAAAGACGGACTCACTACCTTGTGGGCACGGTAAAGATACATGTTTTTTGTGGGTTTCTCACTTATTTTGTGAGGACTACTAAACTAGTATAAAAGACGGACTCACCTCTTTCGTGGGTACGGTAAAGATATTTGTTCTGTTTATGTTTTTCTCACTTCTAAAATCTTTGAAAGTCTTGCCATCATGCCTATTTTCTCGAAAATACGTAAGATGGCAACCAAAAGGAGTATTCTTGAGAAGGAAATTCCCCTTCCTCCTCGGGATACTCCAGGACACTTCATGTATGCAAAACATGGTGTCGGTGCACTTATTTATTGTGATCTATGGGTAGAATATACTAAAGACCTAGAACTCAGATATAGATGGCCTGAAAATGGTAGTTTTGATACGGAGTGTATTATGAAATTAGAGGAACAGTTATGGAAGAAAAAGAGAGTCCGCCAGTCACAGAGTGACTCAGTAGAATTATGGAGAAAAGAAGCCCATAGGAGGCAACAGAAGGAATTGCATAAAGTTGAAAAGGGTAAGAGAATGTCAGAGCAGGCCAAGAAAGAACAGTTACAAGAAATAGGGAAAGAAGTAGTTAGTGAAAGGAATAAAAGGGAACAATCAGCCATTTCTACTGGTTTTTATCCTGTATTGCCATCTGCACCTGAAAACCTTAACATTGCATCAGCACAGCCTACAGCCCCACCACCAGAGGATACTTTTACTAATTTTCTCTTAGATACTCCACCACCCTATGAAGTTCCAGTCATTCAACACCCTCTGCCTCCGCCACCCCTTTCACAACATAACGCACCACCTCTCACTCCAGAAGGGGGTGCCGTAGGTCCAGACCCAGGTAAAACAATTCCCGACTGCCCCTATGACCCGACTCCGAGCAACACAGGGGAGGCGGGCCGAATAAGTAAAATACTTCATGACTCCTGGGAAGAAATAAGACATCTACCAGCAATTGACACGTTTCTTCAAGCGGCCTCTGAGTTTCTTCGTACTGGAGAGAACTCACGAGCCATTAACGCTATGACTACAAGAAGATCACACCCTGTAAAAATGCACATGTATAGGTTCCTCCTTTGCTGTTTCATAAAACACATACAAGCAGAGGAAAGAAATGTACCAGTTTCACTTTTTGACTTATTAGATTCCGCATCCGACCACACTAGTCTAGAACTTATAAATGATGCACTAGACAGGTTCACCCGTAATGTGACCCGTATTCTGCAAAACTTGCAAACAAATGAAGAGAATAAGAAACTTGAGGAGGAAATTACTGAACCTACTGAAAAAGTCCTACCCGTTCGTTCTTCCGCCCCTAATTCACGAACACCCCCGCCTACATTCCTCCAAGGTCACTCTGAACGGTCATCTCCAGATGAGTTATTTGAAAATACATCCAATGCATTAGACTACTGGTTAGACCAGGAACCTCCGCTTACACCGGAGGAGGAGGAAATAGCCAGAACTGCGACCCTATGGGTCTCTCAATATAAGATATATGACAATGATCTCATAGCCCAGCTTTTTCTAGCATTACCACGCTCACATCAAAGATTAGCAAGTCTCTACATGGTACAACATCTCATCACACTCAATGACACTCATTTTAAACATGATCCAAGACTCGAAGATTTTCTGTCTGACTGCGCTGATAACATGTTCCTCCACAATAGTTCAGTTTTTCTTAACACATTTATAGATTTTAGACAGAAATACCAGAAAGTGACTGGATATAGATCTCCCCATAATACGTGTGGATCAACTAATAGACTTCCTCAAACACGCCAGTTCCCCATGAGAGAGGTCCACCCCAGAGCTGACACGAATGGCGCGCTACAACGCGTCTTCATTTATGTACCCTTGACAAAACTTGAGTTACTAAGGATGAAAGAGATGGTTCCCTCCCACTCAAAGGATCCTGCTGGATTCTTTAAGGAATTAGGAGATGTATTAATGATGGGAACATATACTCTTTCTGATATCACAGCAATTCTGAAATTATTGTTGCCATCAGGTATATATGACAAACTAAGAGAAAAAGATTGGGAAGTAGCAGGTGAACACATTAAATGGACTGAACTTCAGAATGACGAAAATACTAGAGTAGCAGGTCAAGGTATAGGAGACAAACTAAAAGCACTTCCTGGCACTATTTTAAAGGTGCTACCACAGTTACTAACAGTGAAAAAGGAGGACTGGGATGCCATTTCCTCCTGCAAACAGAAACATGGTGAAGACATAGGAGATTATTACACTAGACTTGAAAAGTGTTTTGCGGTAAATAGCGGCCTTACGCCAACAAGTGAAGCTTACCCGCATCTGTTTGTTTCCAAATTAGTAGATAACGCCTTGCCAGCCATTAAGGACAGAGTACTAAAAGTAGAAAGTACCTGGCAAGCACATACACCTCCACAGGTGTTACAAATGCTACAATATCACCAGAATCGCATTAGGGATGAAGAAGAAAATGATAAGAAACGCATGAAAGACACAAAGATGAAAGCATTAGTAGCCCAAACTGCACCCCAGCGTCAACAGACACCAAGTAGCCAGACAAATATAAAAAGCACTTGTAATTATTGCAAAAAGATGGGACACTTCGTTAAAGATTGCCCTGTCTTAAAGCACAATTTGGCTACTGGTAAGACCCAGCCACGCCCATATCAGCCAAAACAGAATGATTCCCTAGACAGTTCAACACCTTCAGTTCCACTGACAACACAAATGGCCCAAATGAATATTATAGACAGCGCCTACACTGAATATTACCCAGATTTCTCATGATGTTGCCCAGAGAGAGAAGATGACAAACTGCCCCTAATCCCCATTCCAGTAGATCAGACAGGTCCATTTATAGAGGTCCGACTTCTTGGGGAGGATAGGAAGTTTCTACTAGACACTGGGGCCAGTAAAACAACAATAAGCCATCAAGAGGTCCCAGAGGCTCCTCTCTCGGGTTCAAAAAGTATTTCTCTGGGTTTCTCGGGACAACCTGTGACAAACGTCACGTCAAAGCCACTGCCCTTGCAGGTTGGTCCCCTCATGACAACTACAGATCTTATATTGACAAAATCATGTCCAGAAAACTTGCTTGGTATAAAAACATTGAAAGAATTAGGAGCTGTCATTGTTTGCTCACCTACAGATGTCAGACTATTTCTGCGAGATTTCAAGGGCCACTACACAAGTAGAGAATTAGATGAGCGTTTGAAAGATTTGCCACACACCCTGTGGGCCACTGATTCCACCACAGTAGGATGTATGGAAATAACACCTCACAAGGTTACACTGAAAGAGGGAGCCCAACTACCACGCATAAGGCAATACAAAATTCCACCTCAGGCTGAACAAGCATTAATGTTAATTATTCAGGACCTAATACAGTCAGGTGTGATTAAGGAAACAACTTCTAACATTTGCAATTCCCCTGTTTTACCAGTTCATAAAAAAGTGGAACCAGGAACACCACCTGTCTACAGACTAGTGGTGGATTTGAGAGAGCTCAATAAATGTGTCGTTCCACAACACCCTGTGGTTCCAGACATCTCCACCCTACTCACAGCCATAGATGCGGAAGCAACGCATTTTTCAGTCATTGACTTGAAAAACGCATTCTTTAGCATACCTATTCACCCAGACAGTCAATACCTTTTTGGCTTCTCCTTACAAGGACGAAGTTTCCAATTCACAAGAGCTCCTCAAGGTTTCACAGAGAGTCCAAGCGTATATAGCCAAGCATTAAAAAGACAACTAGATACTGTTCAAATGCCCACGGATACAGCCATACTACAATATGTTGATGATATCCTCATTACGGCCAGATCTGACGCAGCATGTGCTGAAGCATCACTACTAGTACTAGAATTCCTAGCTGCAAATGGCCATAAAGTTTCCCCTGGTAAGCTCCAATTTTGTTTACAGCAAGTGGCATACTTAGGGCACTTGCTGTCAAAGGAGGGTAGGCAGCTTACACAGGAACGCATCCAACTCATACAACAAATACCACAACCAACAACACAGAAACAAGTTCGAGCCTTTGTTGGTCTCACCTCATATTGTAGACAGTGGATCCCACAATTTGCACTCATTTCCAAACCGTTAGTGCAGCTGACAACACTCGAAGCTGGCGCTACTCCACAATTACCCTGGACAGATGAACACACGCAAGCCTTTCAGTCTCTTAAAAAAGCTATGTGTCAAGCCCCAGTGCTGGCAACACCTAATTACACCAAAGATTTTACATTATTTGTAACAGAAAACTCAGGTACAGCACTATCAGTTCTGACCCAACTTCAAGCAGACAAACATAAACCATGTGGTTATTTTTCAAGCACATTAGATCCAGTAGCACAAGCATTGCCTGCATGTCTAAAATCAGTAGCAGCTACTGCACAAGCTATTAGACAAAGCGATTCTATTGTATTGGGACATCATCTGATAGTTCAGGTCCCACACGCTGTAGAACTTCTGTTAAACAGAACACAAACACAGCATCTGACAATAGCCAGACTCACCGGATATGAGATGACACTTTTTCAGCCACACATTGAGATTAGACGCTGCAACATTTTAAACCCAGCAACACTGTTGCCACTGACCTCTCCTACTGAAGAAATTCACGATTGTATTGACATAATTGATTTAGTGACCAAACCAAGACCAGATTTACAAGATACTCCCCTTGCTAAGGCAGAAATGACACTCTTTGTTGATGGTTCATGTATGAGACTCCCCACAGGAGAATTAGCAGCAGCCTATGCCATCACAAATGGTACAGACACTTTAGAAGCACACAAGATAGAGATACTGTCGGCACAGGCAGCAGAACTCATAGCCCTAACACGAGCATGTCACTTAGCAAAAGGAAAGTCAGTTAACATCTACACTGATTCACAATATGCCTTTGGAGTTGTACACAACTTCGGTACATTATGGAAAGAGAGAGGATTTCTCACATCACATGGGTTCAGAATACAGCATGCTACACTCATCACTGCCCTCTTAGAGGCCAGTCAGTTACCAGAGAAAATCGCAGTGCTAAAATGTAAAGCGCACACAAAAGGAACAGATGAAATATCAAAAGGAAATGATTCTGCAGACAGTGCAGCCAAGTTAGCAGCAAACACAGAATTAAGTATACCACACCGCCAATATACAATACGAGACCCCTTTTCTGACATCCAGGATGTCCAAAGTCACGCCACACCACAGGAACTGCTAGAATGGAAGGAAAAAGGAGGGGTCCTTACAGATCAAGGCTGGATGACACCTGAAAGAGCAGTATGGTTTCTACCGGATGCCATGGTACAAGTTATGGTAAACACCATACATGGACCAGCACATCTGGGAGAAAAAGCAATGTTAGACAGCATACAGAATATATGGCACAACAAACATTTGAGAGCTGCAGCCAAACAAAAAGTTAAAACGTGCATGATTTGTAATCAGTTCAACCCAGGAAAAGGCACAAAGGTGGAACAGGGAGGATTCCAACCCCCTGACCATCCATTTGAAGTTCTCCAGATGGACTATATCCAGATGGAGAGATGTAGAGGTCACAAGTATGTGCTAGTTGTAGTGTGTGCTCTGACCAGATGGACAGAAGCCTATCCCGTCCCAGATTACACTGCAACGACAACTGCTAAACAATTAGTTAGAGAGTTTTTTCCGAGGTATGGGTTGCCCCGTGTCATCTACTCAGATAACGGCCAACCTTTTTCCTCTGAACTCATGAAGCAAGTGTCTCTTCTGTTAGGGTACACTTGGAAGTTTCACTGTGTAAGACATCCTCATGCAGCAGGTCTAGTAGAAAGGCACAACCAAACTTTGAAGACAAAATTGGCCAAGATATGCACTGACAAAGGCGTGGACTGGATGGTAGCCTTACCGGTTGCCCTCTTCTACATGCGTATGGTAGCCCATTCCAGAACTGGCTTATCTCCATATGAAGTGGTCTTTGGCAGACCACCAAATATGTGGGGTACGCCAAGGCCTAAAAGAATAACTGATGTTGACAGTACTATGCTGACTGACTACCTGGCTTCCTTGATGTCTGCACTCCAATCTTGTCGTTCTCAGGTTGCTGCCACCTTCCCTGACAAAACCAACCCGGAAGAACACGCCATCCGACCCGGGGACTGGGTCCTCGTGAGGAACTTCGACTGGACCAGTCCCCTCCAGCCCAGGTGGAAGAAGCCAAGACTCGTACTACTAACAACACGGACAGCAGTGAAGGTCGAGGGCAGGAAGGGCTGGCTCCACGCAAGCCACTGCCGGAAACATTTTGGACAAAAAGACACTGTTGCTGATGGCCCTGCCAATCCCACTGACATTGTGACTGAACAATCTTTATTGCCTTTGGAACTAACCCCACAACAGGATTACAAATCAAAGTTAAGGTCTGCCATTCGGACTCTGGCTAATTAAGTCCATTGGGCGTCGGTCCAGTGGTGAAGCGGTTGGAGCATGGGAATGGATTTTAACACCTTGACTATGTGGGAGAAAAAAAAAAAATGAACTCTAGAAAAAGACATAATGGTCCTATTATATGTTTGACAGTATTATTTTTCCTCATGGCAGTTATGACGTGTCTTGGTTGGATTCTCCACACTGTTTTTCCCCCAACACAACACACCTCTCATACACCCAACAGCACTCAGGAACACACCTATCACGACCTACCCCCTCATGAACAAGCCCATAGACTAGCCTTGCGAAACAATACCTTCATACAGATGCTACACCACACTCAGCAAGCCAGTAATAGCACCAATTGTTGGATATGTGGCCGCATCCCACCTCATCAGAAAAAGGGAGGGATGCCTCTTTTTTCTTTCCCATTCTCTTATAATGGAACTTGTGAAGCCTGGTTCGCCCTAATAACAGCTGACGCTACTACCCCCACCTCCTGCCCTGACGGAAATAATTCATGCAAGAATGGGTGGCCTTGGGGGGATTTAAACAAGGTACTCAATACTGCCTGTTACCCTAATAAGGAGGGAGATCCTCAGGCGACCGGTACAGTCCTAGAAAGTGAAGAATACAAGCAAGGGAACATGACCATGTCCTACAAGATGTTAAATACCAAACCTAAAAAGAATGCTGGTTCCCCTTCCATCTCGGTCTCACCAGTAAAAGGACACCTGTGCATCCAGAAAAATGGCTCTGTTCCATTAGGACACAGTGACTGTCATACCACTATAAGTTTTGAAGACAGAGGAAAGTCCTCATTTCTAGCATCTCGCCATACTTATTTCATCTGTGGCCAAACGGCCTATGTGCAGCTGCCCTTGAACTGGGGGGGAACTTGCTATATAGCATTCCTGTTACCCCCTGTCTTTGTGGCCCCATCCACTTACCACAGAGACCTCCTAGTGCCCCATGTCAGACATAAAAGAACGATCGATACCTCCTTGGTTGACCAAACGGAAACCTCATGGGAACAGTATACAGATTTTAACAAAGGGTTCTTCTTCTTTGTTGGCCCTGTACAGAACAGCAAGCTTATACGCAGGTTGACAAGGACCTTAGAGGCTGTAGTAAACCAGACGGCGTCTGCCCTGGGGAGCTTAACCCAGGAGCAGTCTGCCATACGATTGGTTACTCTCCAAAATCGCCTTGTCCTTGACATCATCTTGGCTGACAGAGGCGGAGCCTGTAAAATTATAGGCTCTAGCTGCTGTATATTTATTCCTGATAATTCCCCATCTGTATACACGGCCATAACAAAATTACACAAGATAGCCGTAAGTTTACATCAAGAACCTGGCACTTGGACGTGGTCTGACTGGTTCTGGAAGATAATATCGTCCTGGGGATGGCAACTGCTGTCAGCAGCAGGCATAATATTCCTGATAATAACTGGATGCTGCCTTTGCATCCAATGTGGTCCTGCCCTATGCGGTCTATGCGCTGCAAAATGCATTCCTAAACCACTTGTCCAGCAGAGAGAAAGGGAAAGAATCATGTTACAAGAATGTATAAATGATCTCATGCAAATTGAGATATAATGTAGGTACACTCTGGGGCAAGGAGGGAATGTGGAAATAAAATCTATAATTATGCCCCTTCGCTGCCCTCTGCGCGATCTAATTATGCCCCTTTGCGCGATCCCCTTTGCGCGATTAATAATTGCCCACATTAAAAGCCGGCACCATTTTGTTTTTAATTCACCCTTTGGTGTCCCAAGACCCCGAGCACGAGCACGACACCCCTGCACCTGGTTTTCCTCATTTTCACCATCTGTCTCTGTGGTTTCTGCCAAGTCCGGGAAACCAGTACATGAGTTCCTGCTCCCCCGCAGAGATGGTTCATGTTTCTGACATGAAGCACGAGCACAAACCCCCAAATGAGGAAGCCTTCCCCTTCCAACTGTCAGACTATTTCACATCGCAAGTCCCCTCACGAAGCCTAAGACACGTCCCCATTTCTTCACACTCTGCTCCTCTTGCTGAATCTTTGTTCCTCTATCTGCCACGACCTGTTTGTTCCTCTATTTTGCCTCGTGACCAAGACTGTATAAATATTCTGCTGTTGAAAATAAAGACCCCCACTTAAAGAGAGGGACTTGAGAGATTGCTCCTGTGCCCGCTTGGTGCTGGAAGCGCTCCCTTTAACTCGAGTTATTGGTCTTCTCCTCCTTCATTTGAGCACCACGGACTCCTCGCTTTGCATTGACAAGAAATTATGATTTATTAAGCATAGAAATTCAGAAATGAGGTAATAAGTAAATTTAATTTACCACAGGGAGCAGATCCTTAATAATTGTCAAAACCAGCTTTTGCACCAGTATCTGGTGGACTCTGATCTGACCTCTCCCCAAGAATTGGGAAAGAAGGCAGACAAATGGGTCAGAACCAGAGTAAAAACTAGAAATCAGGGTGGTGACCAGAAGAAAGATTCTACTAAGTCCCAAGAGAAAGGTGGGGATAAATCTAAGGATAAGTCCCCTACAGGGCCCCAAAATTCCTCTTCTGGGGTTGGTCCCAAACTCCTTCCTCTCCTGAAAAGAAACCATATTGCCATGTCTGTAAAAGCCTGGGCACTGGAAAACTGATCCCAGTTGCCCCAGGATTGGCAATAAAGAAAATGTTCCTCCCACAACTACTACCACCCCTCCTGGTACTACCAGTAGTAATCCTCCAGTTGGGAGTAGTGCACCCAAAAAGTTAGGTGCTTTTGCAAGAGGAACAGAGGTGGGCCCTAGTTTAGACAGGGACCCCTCAACAGACTCCTCTGACTCTGATGGTGGTATAGGATTTGCCACCTTTACCATGGGTCCCATAGCATTGGGCAGGTACAGATTGGAGCCAATGATTAATGGTCAGAAAGCTGTGGCATTTAGGGACACAGGGGCTAGTGTCACCATGGTGGCAGGGAAACTAGTCCCCCTCACCAGTTTTTACCTGAGTTTAAGTACCAGGTGACCAACATTGATGGTGTCAGAACAGATCACCCCATGGCCATAGTCAATCTCAGCTGGGAGGGGGTCACAGGCCCAAAAGAGTGGCAGTGTCCCCAACCCTACCTGTAGATTGCCTGATGGGCAATGATCTGGAAATTTCAGCCTGGGCTGAAGTGGAACACCAAACCCATCTTAGGATGTTGGGCGTCCCTGTAAGGGTTAGTGGGGCTGTGATGGCCACAGCCCCAGCCCAAGAATTTGGAGAGATGGAGCCTGAAAGAATGGCCCACTCTCCCCCAAAAGAGAGCACAAGGGTTGAAGAAAAGTCTTCTTCCCCCAGACAGTAGGTAAGGGTCAGCCTCCTCAGGGAACTGACCCTACCCCTAGTGAAGGAACTGCCACAGAGGTAGTCAGGCCTGGCCTGGCCACACCCCTGATGGCAGAGGACCCTTCCAAGGTGGTACCCCGTCTGGAGCAGGTAACCTGCCCCTCTCTACCCTGCCTCAGTCAGCCCAGGGCTGCAGAGGTCAGGGAGGTCAGTGGACCCCCAGGGCCCCCTGTCCAGAGGAAGCCCCCCATCAGCAGATTAGGGGCACCCAGTCTAGTAGCCCTAGCCAGGTGAAAATTCCTCTACACACTGAGGGATCCCCCATACCTTTATGTAGGGACCTCCCCCAGAAGGACTATGGTAGGCAAGGGCAAACCTGGGACCAGAAGGTTCCAAACCTGCCATGTCCCTCCAGTAGTCCATCCAAAGGGACCCAACCCCCAGCTGTAGGCAGCCAAAGGTTGACCCTTAGAGCAAAGTGCAACTCAGTCATGGAAAGACAGGCATACATGGTGACCAGTGATCTGAGGAAACTGAGGCCAACATTCCTAGGGCCTCACTTCCCTACTCAGACACCTCACCAGCCTTGTACTTTACCTAAGCACACCACAGGTAGTGATTCCCCATGGTGGAGACCCTCTTATACCCTTAGGGTGAGGAATTGCTTAGTGGACCATAAGACAGGGGGCAACCATGCTAGTGCAGGTGCTTCCTTATATGACCACTTAGTCAATGAAGGCTCAACTGGCCAAGGTTAGCCTTATCTCCTTTCGTTTGGGGGGTTATGTAGGAAGGTGGAATCTGACTATATGGTTGCCCCCACTTTTTTTATGGTGTTTTGCTGGTTTATGACTTAGTTGGACTGGGATCCTGCTATTCAGGGCCCCAGTCTATCTGCTTTCTCTGTGAAATGGTTTCCATGTGCCTTAGGCACATCTCTGATTGGAATCTGGAGTGCCCTTATAAGTCCCTAGTATATGGTATACTATGTACCAAGGGCATAGGTACCTCAGAGGCCTGCCAGGGGCTGCAGCATGTATTATGTCACCCCTGGAAGGCCATCCAAACTGACACCACAGGTCTGCTACTGCAGCCTGGGTAAGGTGGTGCATGCACCCCTTACTGTGATATAGGTTACCTATATCACGAAATACATACACACATATAAACCTATAAGTCACTCCTAAGGCAGGCCTTATCAATCCTAAAGGCAGAGTGCATGGTTCCTATGTGAGAGGGTGCCCCTGCATGAGCAGGGCCCCTCTGCAGCGTTCGGAGACCATCTCTGATGCTGTTTGTAGTGCAGCCTGACCATATACTCTTAAGCGCATTATATCCTCGCGGTAAAATGCTAACTTTAGAATGGCTGCACCTAAACATGTCGTGTTTGGTGTCAAACATCTTGGAATACTACCCCCCCGCCAATCCTGGCGGCGGGGGTAGCATTCCACCCTTCTAGAGGGAAAGACATGTTAACTCTGACGAGTCCGGTAACTTCTTTCCAGAGCCCTGGCATCACAAAATGGATGCTGCTGCCACAGACACGAGTCTGGCCTCCTGCTGCTGGACGAAACTCCGGCAGGGGAGGCCTGGACAATAGGTTTCCTGTCCCAGGGAGGTGTGACCACCTCCCCAGACAGGATAATGTGTATTGGGGCTGGGCGGGAGCACTTTCGGGTGCTTTGAAGTCCTGCACTGGGGGCACATTTGGTGTCCCTAGTGCATACCCCAGTTCAAACCGGATCAGGGGCTTGCAGCCCCTGCTTTGGCGTGAACTGGACAAAGGGAAAGGGGTGTAGCCACCCCTCTGCCCTGACCCACCCATAGGTGGGGCCACAGAGTAGTCCAACCCCTATCTTTAGTATAAAGGTAGGAACCCAGTCCTTAGGACTTTAGATTATACCTGGACGAAACTCTGACACGGAATCCTGGACCTTCGACGCTCTACGACAAGATTAGAGGACTGAAGAATCTCCCTTGGGGTCAAGGAGTGACTCCCCTGCTTGGCAGGCACCAAAGAAGCATCTGTCCGGTTCGCATCACTGAAGCTCCCGTCGGACGCCGAAGTCATCGCATCACCAGAGGTGGATTCTCAGACTTCCCCGAGGCTACCCTGAGTCCCCAGCAAAGCTGAGGCCAGTGGCTATCGTGGGTGACTTGAGACCATGACCCCTGGGCACCGAGCACACTTGCAAGTGCACCATCTTCTGGGTCTCCCAAGAAGTCGTGCTTTGGGCTCCGAGTAGCCCTCGCCTCCAGCACCACCTGCACTGAAGATCACTGGCCCCCACTCCACGAGTGTCCTGTAAGCCAGCTCCACGTGCGGCGTCACGAGGCTCCTTCACGGTCGCTAGCCCGTTGGCTAGTAGCCCTTAACGAAGGCCAATCTTTTCTTTACTTGGCATCCTGGTTGCTCCAGGCCTGCCCTCACTTACCCTCGCTGGGTGAGTTCCCCAGACCTTGCTGGTCTGCATCATCGACGATCTACATCTTACTCGAGACTTGCCGTTGCCAAGGCTTGTTGGGTCCAATCTGGTCGCCAACACCTCAGCACTCGACAAACATCGAGCACCAGCCCGAATCCTGCTCCTGGTCACCGACAACGCCTCCCGGACCTCGTGGCTGAAGAGTCAAGACGACCGTCACCGCACCTGAAGCACTCGACATCGGTGGGCATCTGTCCATCGCCTTCCTGGTCACTGGCTAGTGACCCAGACTCTGTCCCCTCTGCTTTCAGGTTCTTCAGAACTCCGATCCACTCTTGGATCCACCCGGACACTTTTCTCCTGGTCGCCAGCAGCACTTTGCAGCAGATCGCCATACGAAACGACGACGAAACCCGACCCCGAAAGGCACCTATGCACCCGGCTTCCCTGGGTGAGGTAACACGAGTACTCCGGTGCTCCCGTGGGTAGAGACTCTTCAAAGTCCTAGATCTCAAAGGGTTTTGTCCTAGTCCTCTTTTAAGTGTCCCTTTCCTCTATTTTCCCGATCCCGACTTTCTCCATAGAAGTTAACGGCGTATCGCGGTTGTGTATTTACACTGCACGCGTCTCCCGTGGGTCCCCTGTGTCACTACCTTGGGTGGTTCCTTGTGGTCCAAGCACTTCTAGAGGCTCTAGGCCTAGTGTCTAGTTCAGTCGTGATTCGCATACCACTTTATTGGTATATGGTTTGGTACGCCCCTAGGGCCCAAACGTGTATTTGTGCTATTACTGTGATTTAAGATCTTATAACCTATGTACTTCGAACTCTAGCCTCATAAAGAGACTAGAGGGGTGTGTTTAGTAATAAATACATATATTTTGAATATATACCTGGTGTGGTGCTCTTTCATTTGGTCACTCAAGAGATTATAGACTGGTAAAACAAGCTGCTTTACATTCCTTCAAGACTTAGCCTGAAGGCTGCTCTCCATAGCTACCACTAGGATAGCTTTCAATAAGGTTGTCTTTAACCTATCTACCATAAGAGTCGATTTGGACTGGTGCAAGGTGCCCACTATAATTAGTGGACAGCATATGCCAGGCCAACTTCTCACAACCACCCCCTGCACGACCCCCTACACTGCCCGAACACCACTGCACTGCCCTAAACCCTGAAACACCACCCCCAGCACGACCCCCTACACTGCCCAAACACCACTGCACTGCCCTAAACCCTGAAACACTATCCCCAGCAAGACCCCCTACACTGCCCAAACACCACTCCACTGCCCTAAACCCTGAAACATCACCCCCAGCAAGACCCCCTACACTGCCCGAACACCACTGCCCTAAACCCTGAAACACCACCCCCAGCACGACCCCCTACACTGCCCGAACACCACTGCACTGCCCTAAACCCTGAAACACCAACCCCAGCACGACCCCCTACACTGCCCGAACACCACTGCTCTGCCCAAAACCCTGAAACACAAGCCCCAGCACGACCCCCTACACTGCCCGAACACCACTGCACTGCCCTAAACCCTGAAACACCACCCCCAGCACGACCCCCTACACTGCCCGAACACCACTGCACTACCCTAAACCCATAAACACCACCCCCAGCACGACCCCCTACACTGCCTGAGCACCACTGCACTGCCCTAAACCCTGAAACACCAGCCCCAGCATGACCCACTACACTGCCCGAACACCACTGCACTGCCCTAAACCCTGAAACACCAGCCCCAGCACGACCACCTACACTGCACGAACACCACTGCACTGCCCTAAACCCTGAAACACCAGCCCCAGCATGACCCCCTACACTGCCCGAACACCACTGCACTGCCCTAAACCGTGAAACACTAGCCCCAGCACGACCCCCTACACTGCCAGAACACCATTGCACTGCCCTAAACCCTGAAACACCAGCCCCAGCACAACCCCCTACACTGCCCAAACACCACTGCACTGCCCTAAACCCTGAAACACCACCCCGTGCACGACCCCTACACTGCCCGAACACCACTGCACTGCCCTAAACCCTGAAACACCACCCCCAGCACGACACCCTACACTGCCCGAACACCACTGCACTGCCCTAAACCCTGAAACATCACCCCCAGCAAGACCCCCTACACTGCCCAAACACCACTGCCCTAAACCCTGAAACACCACCCCCAGCAAGACCCCCTACACTGCCCGAACACCACTGCACTGCCCTAAACCCTGAAACACCAGCCCCAGCACGACCCCCTACATTGCCCGAACACCACTGCACTGCCCTAAACCCTGAAACACTTCCCCCTGCACGACCCCCTACTCTGCCCGAACACTACTGCACTGGCCTAAACCCTGAAACACCATCCCCAGCACGACCCCCTACACTGCACGAACACCCCTGCACTGCCCTAAACCCTGAAACACTACCCCCAGCAAGACCCCCTACACTGCCCGAACACCACTGCACTGCCCTAAACCCTGAAACATCACCCCCAGCAAGACCCCCTACACTGCCCAAACACCACTGCCCTAAACCCTGAAACACCACCCCCAGCAAGACCCCCTACACTGCCCGAACACCACTGCACTGCCCTAAACCCTGAAACACCAGCCCCAGCACGACCCCCTACATTGCCCGAACACCACTGCACTGCCCTAAACCCTGAAACACCACCCCCTGCATGACCCACTACACTGCCCGAACACCACTGCACTGCCCTAAACCCTGAAACACCACCCCCAGCACGACCCCTACACTGCCTGAACACCATTGCACTGCCCTAAACCCTGAAACACCACTCCCTGCACAACCCCCTACACTGCCCGAACACTACTGCACTGCCCTAAACCCTGAAACACCGCCCCCAGCATGACCCCCTACACTGCACGAACACTACTGCACTGCCCTAAACCTTGAAAAACCAGCCCCAGCAAGACCCCCTACACTGCCCGAACACCACTGCACTGCCCTAAACCCTGAAACATCACCCCCAGCAAGACCCCCTACACTGCCCGAACACCACTGCCCTAAACCCTGAAACACCACCCCCAGCAAGACCCCCTACACTGCCCGAACAACACTGCAGTGCCCTAAACCCTAAAACACCACCCCCAGCACGACCCCCTACACTGCCCGATCACCACTGCTCTGCCCAAAACGCTGAAACACCAGCCCCAGCACGACCCCCTACACTGCCCGAACACCACTGCACTGCCCTAAACCCTGAAACACCACCACCAGCACGACCCCCTACACTGCCCGAACACCACTGCACTGCCCTAAACCCTGAAACACCACCCCCAGCACGACCGCCTACACTGCCTGAAAACCACTGCACTGCCCTAAACCCTGAAACACCAGCCCCAGCACGACCCCCTACACTGCCCGAACACCACTGCACTGCCCTAAACCCTCAAACACCAGCCCCAGCACGACCCCCTACACTGCCCGAACACCACTTCACTACCCTAAACCCTGAAACACCAGCCCCAGCAAGACCCCCTACACTGCCCGAACACCACTGCACTGCCCTAAACCCTGAAACACCAGCCCCAGCAAGACCCCCTACACTGCCCGAACACCACTGCACTGCCCTAAACCCTGAAACACCACCCCCAGCAAGACCCCCTACACTGCCCGAACACCACTGCGCTGCCCTAAACGCTGAGACATCAGCCCCAGCAAGACCCCCTACACTGCGCGAACACCATTGCACTGCCCTAAACCCTGAAACACCACCCCCAGCAAGACCCCCTACACTGCCCGAACACCACTGCACTAAACCCGGAAACACCAGCCCCAGCAAGACCACCTACACTGCCCGAACACCACTGCACTGCCCAAAACCCTGAAACACCACCCCCAGCACGACACCCTACACTGCCCAAACACCACTGCACTGCCCTAAACCCTGAAACACCATCCCCAGCACGACCCCTACACTGCCCGAACACCACTGCACTGCCCTAAACCCTGAAACACCACCCCCTTCACGACCCCCTACACTGCCCGAACACCACGGCACTGCCCTAAACCCTAAAACTCTACCCCCAGCATGACCCCCTACACTGCCCGAACACCACTGCACTGCCCTAAACCCTGACTCACCACCCCCTGCACGACCCCCTACACTGCCCGAACACCACTACACTGCCCTAAACCCAGAAACACCACCCCCAGCACGACCCCCTACACTGCCCGAACACCACTGCACTGCCCTAAACCCTGAAACACCACCCCCAGCACGACCCCCTACACTGCCCGAACACCACTGCACTGCCCTAAACCCTGAAACACCAGCCCCTGCACGACCCCCTACACTGCCCGAACACCACTGCACTGCCCTAAACCCTGAAACACCACCCCCAGCATGACCCCTACACTGCCTGAACACCACTGCCCTAAACCCTGAAACACCACCCCCAGCAAGACCCCCTACACTGCCCGAATACCACTGCACTGCCCTAAAGCCTGAAACACCAACACAACCCCCTACACTGCCTGAACACCATTGCTCTGCCCTAAACCCTGAAACACTGCCCCCAGCAAGACCCCCTACACTGCCCGAACACCACTGCACTGCCCTAAACCCTGAAACATCACCCCCAGCAAGACCCTCTGCACTGCCCGAACACCACTGCCCTAAACCCTGAAACACCACCCCCAGCACGACCCCCTACACTGCTCGAACACCACTGCACTGCCCTAAACCCTGAAACACCACCCCCAGCACTACCCCCTACACTGCCCGAACATAACTGCTCTGCCCAAAACACTGAAACACCAGCCCCAGCATGACCCCCTACACTGCCCGAACACCACTGCACTGCCCTAAACCCTGAAACACCAGCCCCAGCACGAACCCCTACACTGCCCGAACACCACTGCACTACCCTAAACCCAGAAACACCACCCCCAGCACGACCCCCTACACTGCCCGAGCACCACTGCCTGCACTGCCCTAAACCCTGAAACACCAGCCCCAGCACGACCCCCTACACTGCCTGAACACTACTGCACTGTCCTAAACCATGAAACACAATCCCCAGCACGACCCCTTACACTGCACGAACACCACTGCACTGCCCTAAACCCTGAAAAACTACCACCAGCAAGACCCCCTACACTGCCCGAACACCACTGCACTGCCCTAAACCCTAAAACACCAGCCCCAGCACAACCCCCTACACTGCCCGAACACCACTGCACTGCCCTAAACCCTGAAACACCAGCCCCAGCACGACCCCCTACACTGCCCGAACACCACTGCACTACCCTAAACCCATAAACACCACCCCCAGCACGACCCCCTACACTGCCTGAGCACCACTGCACTGCCCTAAACCCTGAAACACCAGCCCCAGCATGACCCCCTACACTGCCCGAACACCACTGCACTGCCCTAAACCCTGAAACACCAGCCCCAGCACGACCACCTACACTGCACGAACACCACTGCACTGCCCTAAACCCTGAAACACCAGCCCCAGCACGACCCCTACACTGCCCGAACACCACTGCACTACCCTAAACCCATAAACACCACCCCCAGCACGACCCCCTACACTGCCTGAGCACCACTGCACTGCCCTAAACCCTGAAACACCAGCCCCAGCATGACCCCCTACACTGCCCGAACACCACTGCACTGCCCTAAACCGTGAAACACTAGCCCCAGCACGACCCCCTACACTGCCAGAACACCATTGCACTGCCCTAAACCCTGAAACACCAGCCCCAGCACAACCCCTACACTGCCCGAACACCACTGCACTGCCCTAAACCCTGAAACACCACCCCGTGCACGACCCCCTACACTGCCCGAACACCACTGCACTGCCCTAAACCCTGAAACACCACCCCCAGCACGACACCCTACACTGCCCGAACACCACTGCACTGCCTTAAACCCTGAAACATCACCCCCAGCAAGACCCCCTACACTGCCCGAACACCACTGCCCTAAACCCTGAAACACCACCCCCAGCAAGACCCCCTACACTGCCCGAACACCACTGCACTGCCCTAAACCCTGAAACACCAGCCCCAGCACGACCCCCTACATTGCCCGAACACCACTGCACTGCCCTAAACCCTGAAACACCACCCCCTGCATGACCCACTACACTGCCCGAACACCACTGCACTGCCCTAAACCCTGAAACACCATTCCCCCTGCACGACCCCCTACTCTGCCCGAACACTACTGCACTGGCCTAAACCCTGAAACACCATCCCCAGCACGACCCCCTACACTGCATGAACACCCCTGCACTGCCCTAAACCCTGAAACACTACCCCCAGCAAGACCCCCTACACTGCCCGAACAACACTGCACTGCCCTAAACCCTGAAACATCACCCCCAGCAAGACCCCCTACCCTGCCCGAACACCACTGCCCTAAACCCTGAAACACCACCCCCAGCAAGACCCCCTACACTGCCCGAACACCACTGCACTGCCCTAAACCCTGAAACACCAGCCCCAGCACGACCCCCTACATTGCCCGAACACCACTGCACTGCCCTAAACCCTGAAACACCACCCCCTGCAGGACCCACTACACTGCCCGAATACCTCTGCACTGCCCTTAACCCTGAAACACCACCCCCAGCACGACCCCCTACACTGCCCGAACACCATTGCACTGCCCTAAACCCTGAAACACTACCCCCAGCAAGACCCCCTACACTGCCCGAACACCACTGCACTGCCCTAAACCCTGAAACATCACCCCCAGCAAGACCCCCTACACTGCCCGAACACCACTGCCCTAAACCCTGAAACACCACGCCCAGCAAGACCCCCTACACTGCCCGAACAACACTGCAGTGCCCTAAACCCTAAAACACCACCCCCAGCACGACCCCCTACACTGCCCGAGCACCACTGCCTGCACTGCCCTAAACCATGAAACACCAGCCCCAGCACGACCCCCTACACTGCCTGAACACTACTGCACTGCCCTAAACCATGAAACACCATCCCCAGCACGACCCCCTACACTGCACGAACACCACTGCACTGCCCTAAACCCTGAAAAACTACCCCCAGCAAGACCCCCTACACTGCCCGAACACCACTGCACTGCCCTAAACCCTAAAACACCAGCCCCAGCACGACCCCCTACACTGCCCGAACACCACTGCACTGCCATAAACCCTGAAACACCAGCCCCAGCACGACTCCCTACACTGCCCGAACACCACTGCACTACCCTAAACCCATAAACACCAGCCCCAGCACAACCACCTACACTGCACGAACACCACTGCACTGCCCTAAACCCTGAAACACCAGCCCCAGCATGAACCCCTACACTGCCCGAACACCACTGCTCTGCCCTAAACCGTGAAACACTAGCCCCAGCACGACCCCCTACACTGCCAGAACACCATTGCACTGCCCTAAACCCTGAAACACCAGCCCCAGCGCAAACCCCTACATTGCCCGAACACCACTGCACTGCCCTAAACCCTGAAACACCACCCCCTGCATGACCCACTACACTGCCCGAACACCACTGCACTGCCCTAAACCCTGAAACACCATTCCCCCTGCACGACCCCCTACTCTGCCCGAACACTACTGCACTGGCCTAAACCCTGAAACACCATCCCCAGCACGACCCCCTACACTGCATGAACACCCCTGCACTGCCCTAAACCCTGAAACACTACCCCCAGCAAGACCCCCTACACTTCCCGAACACCACTGCACTGCCCTAAACCCTGAAACATCACCCCCAGCAAGACCCCCTACCCTGCCCGAACACCACTGCCCTAAACCCTGAAACACCACCCCCAGCAAGACCTCCTACACTGCCCGAAAACCACTGCACTGCCCTAAACCCTGAAACACCAGCCCCAGCACGACCCCCTACATTGCCCGAACACCACTGCACTGCCCTAAACCCTGAAACACCACTCCCTGCATGACCCACTACACTGCCCGAACACCACTGCACTGCCCTAAACCCTGAAATACCGCCCCCAGCATGACCCCCTACACTGCACGAACACTACTGCACTGCCCTAAACCCTGAAACACTACCCCCAGCAAGACCCCCTACACTGCCCGAACACCACTGCACTGCCCTAAACCCTGAAACATCACCCCCAGCAAGACCCCCTACACTGCCCGAACACCACTGCCCTAAACCCTGAAACACCACCCCCAGCAAGACCCCCTACACTGCCCGAACAACACTGCAGTGCCCTAAACCCTAAAACACCACCCCCAGCACGACCCCCTACACTGCCCGAACACCACTGCTCTGCCCAAAACCCTGAAACACCAGTCCCAGCACGACCCCCTACACTGCCTGAACACCACTGCACTGCCCTAAACCCTGAAACACCACCCCCAGCACGACCCCCTACACTGCCCGAACACCACTGCACTGCCCTAAACCCTGAAACACCACCCCCAGCACGACCGCTTACACTGCCTGAAAACCACTGCACTGCCCTAAACCCTGAAACACCAGCCCCAGCACGACCCCCTACACTGCCCGAACACCACTGCACTGCCCTAAACCCTCAAACACCAGCCCCAGCACGACCCCCTACACTGCCCGAACACCACTGCACTACCCTAAACCCTGAAACACCAGCCCCAGCAAGACCCCCTACACTGCCCGAACACCACTGCACTGCCCTAAACCCTGAAACACAATTCCCCCTGCACGACCCCCTACTCTGCCCGAACACTACTGCACTGGCCTAAACCCTGAAACACCATCCCCAGCACGACCCCCTACACTGCATGAACACCCCTGCACTGCCCTAAACCCTGAAACACTACCCCCAGCAAGACCCCCTACACTGCCCGAACAACACTGCACTGCCCTAAACCCTGAAACATCACCCCCAGCAAGACCCCTACCCTGCCCGAACACCACTGCCCTAAACCCTGAAACACCACCCCCAGCAAGACCCCCTACACTGCCCGAACACCACTGCACTGCCCTAAACCCTGAAACACCAGCCCCAGCACGACCCCCTACATTGCCCGAACACCACTGCACTGCCCTAAACCCTGAAACACCACCCCCTGCACGACCCACTACACTGCCCGAATACCACTGCACTGCCCTAAACCCTGAAACACCACCCCCAGCACGACCCCCTACACTGCCCGAACACCATTGCACTGCCCTAAACCCTGAAACACTACCCCCAGCAAGACCCCCTACACTGCCCGAACACCACTGCACTGCCCTAAACCCTGAAACATCACCCCCAGCAAGACCCCCTACACTGCCTGAACACCACTGCCCTAAACCCTGAAACACCACGCCCAGCAAGACCCCCTACACTGCCCGAACAACACTGCAGTGCCCTAAACCCTAAAACACCACCCCCAGCACGACCCCCTACACTGCCCGAGCACCACTGCCTGCACTGCCCTAAACCATGAAACACCAGCCCCAGCACGACCCCCTACACTGCCTGAACACTACTGCACTGCCCTAAACCATGAAACACCATCCCCAGCACGACCCCCTACACTGCACGAACACCACTGCACTGCCCTAAACCCTGAAAAACTACCCCCAGCAAGACCCCCTACACTGCCCGAACACCACTGCACTGCCCTAAACCCTAAAACACCAGCCCCAGCACGACCCCCTACACTGCCCGAACACCACTGCACTGCCATAAACCCTGAAACACCAGCCCCAGCACGACTCCCTACACTGCCCGAACACCACTGCACTACCCTAAACCGATAAACACCAGCCCCAGCACAACCACCTACACTGCACGAACACCACTGCACTGCCCTAAACCCTGAAACACCAGCCCCAGCATGAACCCCTACACTGCCCGAACACCACTGCTCTGCCCTAAACCGTGAAACACTAGCCCCAGCACGACCCCCTACACTGCCAGAACACCATTGCACTGCCCTAAACCCTGAAACACCAGCCCCAGCGCAAACCCCTACATTGCCCGAACACCACTGCACTGCCCTAAACCCTGAAACACCACCCCCTGCATGACCCACTACACTGCCCGCACACCACTGCACTGCCCTAAACCCTGAAACACCATTCCCCCTGCACGACCCCTACTCTGCCCGAACACTACTGCACTGGCCTAAACCCTGAAACACCATCCCCAGCACGACCCCCTACACTGCATGAACACCCCTGCACTGCCCTAAACCCTGAAACACTACCCCCAGCAAGACCCCCTACACTTCCCGAACACCACTGCACTGCCCTAAACCCTGAAACATCACCCCCAGCAAGACCCCCTACCCTGCCCGAACACCACTGCCCTAAACCCTGAAACACCACCCCCAGCAAGACCCCCTACACTGCCCGAAAACCACTGCACTGCCCTAAACCCTGAAACACCAGCCCCAGCACGACCCCCTACATTGCCCGAACACCACTGCACTGCCCTAAACCCTGAAACACCACTCCCTGCATGACCCACTACACTGCCCGAACACCACTGCACTGCCCTAAACCCTGAAATACCGCCCCCAGCATGACCCCCTACACTGCACGAACACTACTGCACTGCCCTAAACCCTGAAACACTACCCCCAGCAAGACCCCCTACACTGCCCGAACACCACTGCACTGCCCTAAACCCTGAAACATCACCCCCAGCAAGACCCCCTACACTGCCCGAACACCACTGCCCTAAACCCTGAAACACCACCCCCAGCAAGACCCCCTACACTGCCCGAACAACACTGCAGTGCCCTAAACCCTAAAACACCACCCCCAGCACGACCCCCTACACTGCCCGAACACCACTGCTCTGCCCAAAACCCTGAAACACCAGTCCCAGCACGACCCCCTACACTGCCTGAACACCACTGCACTGCCCTAAACCCTGAAACACCACCCCCAGCACGACCCCCTACACTGCCCGAACACCACTGCACTGCCCTAAACCCTGAAACACCACCCCCAGCACGACCGCTTACACTGCCTGAAAACCACTGCACTGCCCTAAACCCTGAAACACCAGCCCCAGCACGACCCCCTACACTGCCCGAACACCACTGCACTGCCCTAAACCCTCAAACACCAGCCCCAGCACGACCCCCTACACTGCCCGAACACCACTGCACTACCCTAAACCCTGAAACACCAGCCCCAGCAAGACCCCCTACACTGCCCGAAAACCACTGCACTGCCCTAAACCCTGAAACACCAGCCCCAGCAAGACCCCCTACACTGCGCGAACACCATTGCACTGCCCTAAACCCTGAAACACCACCCCCAGCAAGACCCCCTACACTGCCCGAACACCACTGCACTAAACCCGGAAACACCAGCCCCAGCAAGACCACCTACACTGCCCGAACACCACTGCACTGCCCTAAACCCTGAAACACCACCCCCTTCACGACCCCCTACACTGCCCGAACACCACTGCACTGCCCTAAACCCTAAAACTCTACCCCCAGCATGACCCCCTACACTGCCCGAACACCACTGCACTGCCCTAAACCCTGACTCACCACCCCCTGCACGACCCCCTACACTGCCCGAACACCACTACACTGCCCAAAACCCTGAAACACCACCCCCAGCACGACACCCTACACTGCCCGAACACCACTGCACTGCCCTAAACCCTGAAACACCACCCCCAGCATGACCCCTACACTGCGCGAACACCACTGCACTGCCCTAAACCCTGCAACACCACCCCCCTGCACGACCCCCTATACTGCCCGAACACCACTGCACTGCCCTAAACCCTAAAACTCTACCCCCAGCATGACCCCCTACACTGCCCGAACACCACTGCACTGCCCTAAACCCTGACTCACCACCCCCTGCACGACCCCCTACACTGCCCGAACACCACTGCACTGCCCTAAACCCAGAAACACCACCCCCAGCACGACCCCCTACACTGCCCAAACACCACTGCACTGCCCTAAACCCTGAAACACCACCCCAGCACGACCCCCTACACTGCCCGAACACCACTGCACTGCCCTAAACCCTGAAACACCATCCCCTGCACGACCCCCTACACTGCCCGAACACCATTGCACTGCCCTAAACCCTGAAACACCACCCCCAGCACGACCCCCTACACTGCCTGAACACCACTGCCCTAAACCCTGAAACACCACCCCCAGCAAGACCCCCTACACTGCCCGAATACCACTGCACTGCCCTAAAGCCTGAAACACCACCTCCAACACAACCCCGTACACTGCCTGAACACCATTGCTCTGCCCTAAACCCTGAAACACTGCCCCCAGCAAGACCCCCTACACTGCCCGAACACCACTGCACTGCCCTAAACCCTGAAACATCACCCCCAGCAAGACCCCCTACACTGCCCGAACACCACTGCCCTAAACCCTGAAACACCACCCCCAGCACGACCCCCTACACTACTCGAACACCACTGCACTGCCCTAAACCCTGAAACACCACCCCCAGCACGACCCCCTACACTGCCCGAACACCACTGCTCTGCCCAAAACACTGAAACACCAGCCCCAGCATGACCCCTACACTGCCCGAACACCACTGCACTGCCCTAAACCCTGAAACACCAGCCCCAGCACGAACCCCTACACTGCCCGAACACCACTGCACTACCCTAAACCCAGAAACACCACCCCCAGCACAACCCCCTACACTGCCCGAGCACCACTGCCTGCACTGCCCTAAACCCTGAAACACCAGCCCCAGCACGACCCCCTACACTGCCTGAACACTACTGCACTGCCCTAAACCATGAAACACCATCCCCAGCACGACCCCCTACACTGCAAGAACACCACTGCACTGCCCTAAACCCTGAAAAACTACCCCCAGCAAGACCCCCTACACTGCCCGAACACCACTGCACTGCCCTAAACCCTGAAACATCACCCCCAGCAAGACCCCCTACACTGTCCGAACACCACTGCCCTAAACCCTGAAACACCACCCCCAGCAAGACCCCCTACACTGCCCGAACACCACTGCACTGCACTAAACCCTGAAACACCAGCCCCAGCACGACCCCCTACACTGCCCGAACACCACTGCACTGCCCTAAACCCTGAAACACCACCCCGTGCATGACCCCCTACACTGCCCGAACACCACTGCACTGCCCTAAACCCTGAAACACCAGCCCCAGCACGACCCCCTACACTGCCCGAACACCACTGCACTGCCCTAAGCCCTGAAACACAACCCCCAGCACGACCCCCTACACTACCCGAACACCACTGCACTACCCTAAACCCTAAAATACTCCCCCAGCACTACCCCCTACACTACCCGAACACAACTGCACTGCCCTAAACCCTAAAACACTCCCCCAGCACGACCCCCTACACCGAATACCACTGCACTGCCCTAAACCCTAAAACACTCCCCCAGCATGACCCCCTACACTACCCAAACACCACTGCACTGCCCTAAACCCTAAAACACTCCCCCAGCATGACCCCCTGCACGACCCAAACACCACTGCACTGCCCTAAACCCTGAAACACCACCCCCAGCAAGACCCCCTACACTGCCCGAACACCACTGCACTGCCCTAAACCCTGAAACACCACCCCCAGCACGACCCCCTACACTGCCCGAACACCACTGCACTACCCTAAACCCTAAAACACGACCTCCTACACTACACAAAGACCACTGCACTACCCTAAACCCTAAAACACTACCCCAGCATGACCCCTACACTACACAAACACCACTGCACTACCCTAAACCCTAAAACACTACCCCTACACTACACAAACACCACTGCACTACCCTAAACCCTAAAACAATACCCCCAGCACGAACCCCTACACTACCCAAACACCACTGCACTACCCTAAACCCTAAAACACTACCCCCAGCAGTACCCCTACACTACCCAAACACCATTGCACTACCCTAAACCCTAAAACACTACCCCCAGCAGTACCCCAACACTACCCAAACACCACTGCACTACCCTAAACCCTAAACCACTACCCCCAGCACGACCCCATACACTACCCAAACACCACTGCACTACCCTAAACCCTAAAACACTACCCCCAGCACAGCCCCCTACACTACCCAAACACCACTGTAATACCCTAAACCCTAAAACACTCCCCCAGCACGACTCCCTACACTATCCAAACACCACTGCACTACCCTAAACCCTAAATCTACCCCCAGCATGACCCCCTACACTACACAAACACCACTGCACTACCCTAAACCCTAAAACACTACCCCCAGCACGACCCCCTTCACTACCTAAACACAACTACACAATTTGTTACAGGCGTTGCAACGCAGGCCTGTGGTGCTTACTGGAAGTACTTGGTGGGCTAGTTGGGCCCCAGGGACCCTCAGGATTCAAGGTGACCTAATCCCCCAACTTAAAACGCGCCATGGGGCGCGTTTGCACAGTGGTGAAGGGAGAGGGGCGGGGCCTCAGGTGACATGTGCGCAAACACGCCCCCTTGAATCCTGAGGGACCCTGGGGGCCAACTAGCCCACCAGGTACCTTCAGTAAGCACAACAGAGTTGCGTTGCAGAGAGGTGAAAAAGGTGCGTGGCCTCGGAACGCCTCTCTGCAACTCAGCTCTGTGGTCCTAACTGTAGGTACCTGGGGGCTAGTTGGGCCCCAGGGACCCTCAGGATTCAAGGGGACTTAATCCCGCAACTTAAAACGCACCACGGGGCGCGTTTGCACATGCGTTTTAAGAGGTAGTTTTAATCCCCCTGCCCTATTATGTACTAGGGACTTACAGAGGAGGTCATGCTAATCACGGGGGTACCCCAACGCATAGTGTTCCCTAGTGTATGTAGGTGTTTTCACTGTATTCTAAGTGTCTTTTAGCATAGCACTGACTCTGGTTAGTCAGAGTCAGTTACCACCAGTACCCGTCTGAAAAAGTTGTGGGCACAGGATGATTTTGCAACATGGCCTCTTTCTGCTCCTCTGTTGGTTCTTTCTGCACATCTTTTGCTTCTTCCTGCACTTTTCTTCGTCTTTGTGGACTTCTGTTGCTTCTTTCTGCATTTCTTTTGCTTCTTTCTGCGCGTTTTTTCTTCTTTCTTCACATGTCCTACCTCTGTAGGCATAGTTAGAAACTAGCATTTAAAAAACCTTTGAAATTCACTTAAAAAATCATAGGTTTCAGGCACGTTATAGTTAGAAATTAGCATTTAAAAAACCTATGAAATTCACTGAAAAAACCATAGGTTTCAGACACGTTATAGTTAGAAATTAGCATTTAAAAAACCTTTGAAGTTCACTGAAAAAACCATAGGTTTTAGGGACAGTTATAGTTAGTTGGACATTTCACTCGTACAAAACCATAGAAATTCCCCGTTATAGTTAGTTCAGCTAACTATAACTCGCGCCCCCGCAATGCACTGCTGATGACGTCACATATTACATCACTCATGACATGGTCAGTGACATCACTGATGACATCACTGATGACATCTCAAATGACATCACTGATGACATCATCCATGTGATAATTTCATGCATCTTCTCACACCCTAATATAGCTTTTGATACACCCACTCTAAATTACAGACTGCCATTCTCAAAACCATACACACTCCAATACCAATAACTACATACCCACTCACTGATTCTTAGGTCTACACACACACATCTACTCACTCACCCGTACAGTCACTCATACTTACAGTCACTCAGTACAGGACTATCATATGCACTCATACACCTATATAAACACTCACACACCGCCACTCATCCATAGAGGTACTCACACACCTAGTCAGTCATGCAAAAAATTAATCACACACCCATTTACTCACCTATACAGTTATACACACACCAGCTCACTTACTCATACAAATACTAGCACATTCTTACGCTCTTATACAATAACTGATACAAGCACACACGCATCCATACAGCCACTCTCACAATCACACACTCTCACTTATAGCCATTTAAATACTCTAACACACATATATACTGCCTTTTACATATGTAGTTACTCGCACATGTACCACTGAGATATACATTCACTCACTAACACACCCATACACATACTCACCCACCCAAGCAGTCCATCACAGATGCCCTCTTGAAATCATGCACCCAGTGAATCACCCACTCACACATCTATGTACAGAGTCACACACACCCCACCCACACAAACACTCAGGCAGCCATACAGATACTCAGAGAACCAATCAATAACCCATATAGACACTCATGTAGCTATTCGCAAATCCATGCATCCACTTACACACCAACAAACAGACGGATACAGACATTCACACAGTTTAGTCACTAACCCATGCATTCAGTAAGATACGTTTAATCACTCACTTGTAGAGTCAGTCACGCACGTACTAAATCATCCATTCAGACACTTAAACACCCACTCATTCTTCAATACGCCTTTCCCTATATATATTAAACATATTTAAACTTTACAGAAACACACAGTCACTGGATGATGTCATCAGTGATTTCATTTGAGATGTCATCAGTGATGTCATCAGTGATGTCACTGACCATGTCATGAGTGATGTAATATGTGACGTCATCAGCAGTGCATTGCGAGGCGCGAGTTATAGTTAGCTGAACTAACTATAACGGGGGAATTTCTATGGTTTTGTACGAGTGAAATGTCCAACTAACTATAACTGTCCCTAAAACCTATGGTTTTTTCAGTGAACTTCAAAGGTTTTTTAAATGCTAATTTCTAACTATAACGTGTCTGAAACCTATGGTTTTTTCAGTGAATATGTATATATATATATATATATATATATATATATATATTATATATATATATATATATATATACACCAGCATGTGTGAATGTATATATATATGTATATATACATCTGCGTGTGTGAATATATATATATATATATGGCTGGTCATGTGATCAAGGTCCCACGAGGATCGAAACGCGTAATGGCGGCGGTGCTGGGCATACAATAAAGAAAAGAGCACTGCAATTTTGGGTTCGCTTCGTCTTTTCTACGATTGGAAGTCAGAGACGAGTTTACAGGATATATATATATATATATATTACCTACTGGCTCTCGCCATTAGGTAGTTATAGTTACGACCTAGTTTCCATAGGAAAATCATTTTTTGACTTGGCTATAACTTTGGTTTTGTTTGACCAATCTGCAGAAAATGTTGCCAAAAAAGTTTCACCTGGGTACTATTGATTGTGAAAGTTTGGGGGTGATCTGTGCAGTGGGGACCGAGAATTTGGGTGCGCAAAATAAGGTTGCGTTTGTAATGTTAATTCCCATAGGAACCTTTAGCCACCTCTACAGCCCAAACTGCTGAACAGACTTACACCAAATTTGGCAGGGAGGTATGTGTCGGTTCAAAGAAGTTCCTTTTGCTTTTTTGGTTTAAATCCATTCAGTAGTTTCTTAGGAAATTTAAGCTTAAAATTATACTGATATCTCTGGCCGCGGGTACAACCACAACAGTTAGTTATAATCCCTATCTCAATTGTGTAGTTGACGGTACCTCATGACTTATACCATGAATCTTTAGCAGACAAGAAAATCATAAAGTGTATGCTACATTTATCTCAATATCCCCGGATCTTAAACTACTTCCGAGTCCGATAATCTCTTCAACTTCTTCACAATAAGCATATAAACATCAATTCTTTCAACACGCATACTCCAATACCTCACAAATAAAACACAAGAATAATCACAATTCATGACGCATAACCCTATTGATACTCACACCTCCAATACGGCAACCACCTTTGAAACCGCAACTTGTCAGTCTTCAAATTCTGGGCATTACTCTAACTCAGGATAATTATTTATCGCACCTCTCCTCATAACGTAAACCATCCTCCTGCTACCAAGTTTGCTGGAGCAGAAATAAGTTCAGAATTATAAGGTATTGTCACTTTACCACCACCCGGGCTAATTCCTGCTCTAAATGCATTGCAATTGATCTTTGCCATTGTTTTAGAGAAGATCAGGGCGGAACATCACATAAATTATAATCACAATTTCTAAATCTAATTTATTTTTATTATAAATCTTTCAGGAAGTCATCTTTATTAAATCACAAATAAATCCATCAATTTTAGTCACTAGAACCTTATTGGAATCAATAATCAATGATCAATCAGTTAGCAATTAATAAATTGAAATATAATGCATTAAGCGTGTTCCATAAAGGAAAGAATCCCTATTCTAGGAATCGGGAGAGAATGGTGTCAGCCAGAACCTATAAAGAGTTCCAGTTCGAGAGACTTTCAGCATAAAGCTTTCAGCATATAAACAGATCAATACATCAAAAATCAATCAAAGCAGAACTTTCCATAAAGAGAGGTTCCAGCAATTCAGTAGAGTCTCAGAGCAGCGTGGAATTAGGATAAAATGGAAAATTGTAAGGGCAAGTGGGGCAAAAAGAAGTAACCTACTCTAGGTACATAAACAATCATGGACAACACATTTTGAAGCTTTTGCAACCTCCAGTGAGCCAATCAGCTTTCAGTGCTCTCCTGGGAACGGGATCACTCCTATTCTGCTCAAGGGAATACAACAGTCCACAGGCAGCAATGTTAAGTATGCAACTTCTTTGTATCATCTAAGTTCATGTGGGTCATTTATTTTCTCATTCAGGTCTGCATTCCCATGTTTAAACAACACCTCTAACCTTCTAAATATCATTGTAATTCAAATGTTATCAATGGTCTATGTAGAAATCGAAACCTATGTATTAACTAAAAGAAAATATTTAGCATAGCAATCAGTCATTGGAAAAACACAAGTAAGTTAAATAGGTCAAGTTCATGATTTTTGCTGCACCTCAATGTATACATTTCATTACCTCACTAAATGACAAAAACTAATCATGAGTTAACAGTGATTTTGTGTAAGTGGAAATATTTTGCAGAGTTTAGATGAAAACAATTATGCAACTATTATTTAATACAAAAAAATGTTTATGGAAAGGTCAAGAAATGAACATGTTATGCATGTTTAAGCAATTCTAGTCAAGTCAGCTTTTCAAGCAATGTTGCTTTAGCTATTTGAGGCCTAGTACAAGTAAATATGGTTGCCTGCTACAATTTTTCTTATTTAAAAGCAGTTCATTTTCGTTAAAGCTTGCACGTTAATTCTGCACGTTTTGTTATAAACTATATAAATTTCTCAATTTTATGAAAACGCACCCTCAGTAGTCTAATCTTGCTTGCTTTAGAGCATGTGTGTTTGGTTTTATTTAGAAGTGATTATATTTGCTTCCCATAAACAGCACACCATCATCAATTTCTTTAATTTAATATGTACAGAATTTTACCTTTGATAACGATTATGGCAGATGTGTACCTTTGGGTAAAAGTACGTTTTGTTCTGCAGCGTTTGTTTGAATTACACAACTACGCAGGTGCGTTCTGTCATCTTGTGACTGACTTGTGTTGCAGTTTACTGAAGCAGAGCTGTCTGGCGCCAGATTCCTCCTCGGAGCAGTGAACGTGTTTGTTCGGCCATCTTAAGTACACTGTTATTGTCTGAAAATCCTTTGTTGAAAATGTTCCATCCCGAGATGTTAGCAGGATGTTCCTTATAATGTTTGTGGAGTGAATGTTCTAAAACAGTCATGAGACAGTCGTGAACTGGCAATTGCAAAAATAGCAGTGGAGTGTTCAATCTGTGCACTCGTGCTCTACCTGTAACAGTGGAGCTGCAGCATGCCATGACACAGAGGCCATGGGCATTGGTCATTTCACATTCATGCCTCTTTCGATTCAAGGAATTCCGCATTTAAAAAAAAAAAAATTGGTATTTGTCAACATGTTCTTGAGAAATAAAACTGTCATAAGTGTCATAAGTGGGATGGTGAGGACTCACCGGAGGAGGAAGAAACCAGCTGTGGGTGGTTGTATCTGATTTTCTTCATGCATTTATAAGTTTTATAATGGTCGAGCACAACACCCCGGGTAATGAAAAAGTGCATTTCAGTAAAGCCTTAGCTCCCATGGTCCTCTTTCTACCTCAGAACCCTGCAAGCCCTTCTCTGGCACTCTCTCTGGTTGTATATCTGCCTTCAACCCTGCACAGCTCGCTTTGGCTAGGTTTGCAAAATACAAACATCACATTCAAATTTACACATTTTACTTCCTCTTCTGCCCACATCTTCTGAACACCTTCAGATAGTTATAAAATGTCAGTACAAGCAAAGGGTTTTAAGAGATCTAACAAAGAGCCTAAAACTAAAACAATCAGATGCCCCCAAATTAAAGTATCACAAAGCTAGTGAATAATCTGATAGGCAATGTTTATTTTACCTGCTTTGCTGACATGCCTTTTGAATATTCAAGAACATATTTAATATTATCTTATGCAACGTGATGCAACAAGGGAACTTGCGGCCCTGCTCTATGTGAAGGGGAAAGAGCAAAATTCTCTATATTTACAAAGATACGGAGCATTTCTGCTCTCTCCTTGTGCTATCGCACTGTGTGTGCAATGGTGCCTGCGTTACTGGCAGGATTTGTTTTGTACAGTAAGGGACACCTTCCTGCACAAAATCAATCTTTAGAGGCATATTCCTCTTTACATGTTGTTAGAAATGTGGTATCTGGTTGACTAGGGTATGCACCTAAGCCAGAGAGAACCCCCCACTCTAGTCACGCACCAAAGATAAGCTGTGCTCACCCTCTGGTAGCTTGGCGCAGAGCAGGCAGGCTTATCATCACAGGCAATGTGTAAAGCGTTTGTGCAACATACTCTCATAGAAACACAATGAATAAACCACAAAAGAGACTCCACACGCTACGATGCCAGCACCCTCCTCGCAGTCAACACCGGACGATCACGCACCTGCTGCCTGGCCGCCCCGAAGCGCACCCAAGGACCCTTCTCCTGCCGGAACTGCAGCTTCACCAGCATCCGGCCCGCCAACCCGCCGACCAGGAAAGAACCCAACCACCTCAGTTGCATTCTTCTCAACACCGGCTCCACCCGCAAACACGCCGTTGAACTCTGGGACCTACTCGACTCAACCTCCCCAGACGTCGCCTTCCTGACGGAGACCTGGCTGAACCCCTCCTCGGCACCCGACATTGCCATAGCCATCCCGGAAGGCTACAAGATCACCCGCAGGGACCGCACCAACGGAGTAGGAGGAGGAATCGCCATCGTCCACAGGAACACTCTCAGAGTCTCGATCAACACCGATGACTCCCTCAGCACCGCTGAACACCTGCACTTCCAGATCCACACCGACCCCAACACCACCCTCAGAGGAACCCTCGTCTACAGACCCCCCGGACCCCGACCACAGTTCAGCGACTCCATCGCCGACTTCGTCAGCACACACGCCCTCGCCTCCACGGACTACATCCTCCTCGGGGACCTGAACTTCCACCTCGAGAACAACAACGACACCAACTCCACCACCCTGATCGACAACCTCGCCAACCTCGGACTCAGACAACTCGTCACAACACCCACCCGCTCCGCCGGCCACACACTTGACCCCATGTTCTCCGCAAGCTCCCACGTCACCTTCAGCCACACCACGGAACTCCACTGGACCGACCATCGCTGCATCCACTTCACCTTCCGGAAAACCACCACGCACCACCGCACCCAACAGATGCCTCGCTGCTGCTGGAGCAAAGTCACCGAAGACCAGCTAACCACCACCCTCGCCCGGAGCCCACCCGCCGACCCTACCGACCCCGCCGCCCGCAACCTCAGACAGTGGATTGACGACTGCGCCAACACCCTCGCCCCGCTCAAGAAACCCTCCAACAACCACACCAGCAAGAAACCCAGCTGGTTCACTGAAGACCTCCAGGCCTCCAAGCAAACCTGCCGAAAGCTAGAGAGGAACTGGCACCGTGAACGAACACCGGACAGCTACGCCGCCCACAAGAACGCCACTCGCAGACACCATCACCTCATCAGATCCGCCAAAAGGGCCTCCTTCAAAGACCGCCTAGACAACAACGCACACAACAGCAAAGAGCTCTTCAACATCGTGAAGGAACTCTCCAACCCCAGCTCCAACTCCAACGACATCCCACCTTCGCAAGACCTGTGCGACTCGCTGGCCACCTTCTTCCACCGCAAGATCGCAGACATCCACGACAGCTTCAACGCCACGATCACCCCGACAACCACTGAGACCTCCGCCCCCACGACCACCATCCGCACCAACCGCCTGCTCTCCAGGACCAACATAAACGACAGACGACACCATCAAGATCATGAACACCATCCACTCCGGATCTCCGTCAGACCCATGCCCACACCACATCTTCAACAAAGCCAGCACCGCCATCGCACCCCATCTCCGGAAAGCCATCAACATTTCCTTCAAGACAGCAACCTTCCCGGAGAGCTGGAAGCATGCCGAGATCAACGCCTTACTCAAAAAACCCGAGGCGGACCCCAAGGACCTCAAGAACTTCCGGCCCATCTCCCTGCTCCCGTTCCCGGCAAAGGTCATCTAGAAGACCGTCAACAAACAACTGACCCGCTACCTTGAGAAGAACAGCATCCTGGACCCGTCCCAGTCCGGGTTCCGCAGCAACCACAGCACCGAAACTGCCCTCATCGCCGCCACCGATGACCCCTACTAGAAAATGGAGAGACCGCGGCCCTCATCCTCCTGGACCTGTCAGCCGCCTTCGACACGGTCTGCCACCGCACACTACGCACACGCCTCCAAGACGCCGGGATCCAAGAGAAGGCCCTGGACTGGACCACCTCCTTCCTCTCCGGCAGAACACAGAGCGTCCGCCTCCCCCCTTCCGCTCCGAAGCCACCGAGATCATCTGCGGCGTACCCCAGGGCTCATCCCTCAGCCCAACGCTGTTTAACATCTACATGGCACCACTCGCCCACGTCGCCCGACTGCACAACCTCAACATCATCTCTTACGCCGATGACACCCAGCTGATCCTCTCCCTCACCAAGGACCCCCACACCGCCAAAGCCAACCTCCACGAAGGAATGAAGGCCGTCGCCGAATGAAGTTGAACTCGGACAAGACGGAGGTCCTCATCCTCGGATCTACCCCCTCGGCCTGGGATGACTCCTGGTGGCCGACCGCACTGGGAAATGCTCCAACACCCACCAACCACGCACGCAACCTAGGGGTCATCCTCGACTCCACCCTCTCCATGACAAAGCAGGTCAACGCTGTCTCTTCCACCTGCTTCAACACCCTCAGCATGCTCCGCAAGATCTACAAGTGGATGCCCACCGAAACGAGAAGAACGGTCACCCAGGCCCTCGTCAGCAGCAGATTGGACTACGGAAACGCCCTCTACGCTGGAGCCTCGGCCAAACTCCTGAAACGGCTTCAACGCATCCAGAACGCCTCTGCACGCCTGATCCTCGACATCCCTCACCGCAGCCACATCACACCCCACCTGAGAGACCTGCACTGGCTCCCCGTCAACAAGAGGATTACCTTCAAGCTCCTCACCCACGCACACAAGGCTCTCCACAACACCGGACCAGCGTACCTCATCAGACGACTCAGCTTCTACACCCCCACCCGCCAGCTCCGCTCCGCCGACCACGCCCTCGCCACAGTCCCCCGCATCTGAAGAGCGACCTCCGGCGGCAGATCGTTCTCCCACCTCGCCGCCAAGACCTGGAACACCCTCCCCACCCACCTACAGCAGACCCAAGACCTGCTGACCTTCAGAAGACTCCTCAAGACCTGGCTCTTCGAGCAGTAGCAGCACTCCTCCCCTCCCCCCCTCCAGCACCTTGAGACCCTCACGGGTATGTAGTGCGCTTTACAAATGCTATGATTGATTGATTGACACCAAATTATATACAAATATATATAGTATATGTACATAAAACCAGAACAAAATGACATGAATCAAAAATGCGGTGCATCCAATGTTATTACTCAGATAGTACTCGTTTTCCTGACTAATGTGAGACAAAAACAACATATATCAGTAAATACTTAAGACATGCAATACAACAGGAAGGCACATCATTAAATGCTTTGCAAATGATGCAGGAATAGAATGTCATCTTAGATGCAGTGAGTAACCATTACTTAAACATTACTTTAAATGCATGTGACAGATACCATCCAAAGGAATGCAGTATCTCTTTAAAGGCAGAAACCTGTTTATAGAAACAGCACATAAATTACACAATATTACCATAAACACGTATACAATAATGATGTATCACCTGTAGGTCACAGGTATCCCTGCGCACTTACTACCTGGTTTAGGGTAATTCCGGACAGTTCCTAAATGCAGCAAAGTGGGGGGCCTCCTTCAAAGGTCTCACCCCAGCAGGCTACAGCAGGGAGACCTCACTTGGTCCCCCCGTGCTGGATTGGAAAGGGCAGCTTCCCCCAATCACAAGGTGCAGCTGCGGATGACACAGGGTGGCCCGCAATGCCTTCACCCGGGTGCCACAGGAAGGGAACTACAATGAGCAGCAAGTTGCCTGCAAAGGAGTACGGGACAGAGGGGTTTCCTTTTCAACCGCTACAGTATCCCTTAGTGCCCAGTGCTGTGGGTGGAGCATCCGATATGGCCCCCCTGGGCGGTGTCTACTACTCTGTATTGTGGCTTGTGAGCCCTGTTCTCTGCATCTCTCACAGCAGAGGGGCCTTGCTTGGGGTGGGGTCTTCACAGCCGGTGATGTCACTTCCCAGCAGGGAGATGGTGCCATGGGACGGCACTTCTCTCCCCACATTGTACGCTGCGGTCCCCTCGCTGGGGAGGGGAGCATTACTGGAAAAACAAGTGCATCTCTCCTTAGAAAGCAAAGAGCACTCACCATGTGCTCCTTGAAACTGAGCAAAGCGCTCTCCACACACTGACTGTGACTCAAGCGCCTGTTCCTCAACTGGTAAAAATGGACATGTGAACTAAAATCAAACACTGCCCTCGATCCCCCGCAGCACCAGCTGGCAACCAGGAATACTCCCAAAAAGTGGAGCTTGGCACTTGAAAAACGGTGCGATGAGTGGGATTCAGGCAGGTCATGAGGTCTTTGGTGTCCCTGAGACCTCGTGGAGAGCTGTGGAGCAAGCAGCATGCCCTTAGAAAGCACTGGGGCACAAAGTAAGGAGCAGGCAGTCAGGCCAGCACAAGAGTCCAATTGCAGGGTGGAAGTCTCTCCAGCAGCCCAGTATGCAGCAGGTCAGCACAACAAAGCAAATAGGCCAAATGGCGGTTCCTCCTGGCAGCACAGCAGTCCTCTGGTAATATGCAGTTTGCAGAGCCAGCAGCGTGTGGTTACAAGTCCACGTAGTGTCTAAAAATACGGGGTCAGAGCCACAGTGCTTATACTCAAAATTCTCTTTGGTCGAGGGGTGACTTCAAAGGAACCCTTAGAAATGTGCAACAATCCCTTTCAACCCAGCCCTGCCTCCAGACAATCAGTAGGGGATAAATCAGCCCTTTGTGTGAGGGTAGGACACAACCAATACAAATGTATTATCAGTGTGAACCACCTCTCACTCTCCCAGCCCAGTATGCAGATGAATGCAGATGAATCCCCTGTTACCCAGCCCTTCCTGTGTGGTGGCTGTCTGGAAAGTATGCACGAAGCGTAGCTGTCACCTACCTCAGATGTGTTTTGGAGTCAGACTGCAAAGCACAAAGAATCATAAACACAGAGAAATGACCACTTTCTAAATGGACAAAATCGAGGGGTTGGGCCTGTTAATTCAACTAGGTTAGACCACTTATAAATCAAACAACAACAATCACCTTTGCTGATAATTATTTTGTCCACACTATTTTTAGAAATGGTCAGTTTTTTTATTTTCTTGACCTTGTTATTATTTTATAAACCTTTAGTTATTTTGAACAATAAATCGTTACACAAACGTTTGTCAATATTTTAAGCCCACAAACTTGCATAAACAAAAACATTAATTTGACATCAAATATAAAAAATACCAAAATACATTACATCAGACAACATCAGTCTTGATCCTGAGGATAAACCAGAATAAGGGAATTTGAAACGCGTTGACCTTGATGTTCTAGGGAGTTGGTGATAATTAACACCCACATTTAGGCAATCCTAAAAGGAATATTGGATGCTTTGTTTTACCCCTAAAATATGCAAAAATTAAGAGTTCTTTTTAAGAAATAGACGTGGATAAGAAAATTGCATCAGTTAAGAACTGAAGACAGGTATAATGTTATTGTGTCTGATGCAATGCATTTTGGTATTGTTTATAATTTGATGTCAAATGAATGTTTTTGCTGTGAGGCCTACCTTAGGAGTGACCTATGTGTTATAAAATGGAAGTTTAAGGCTTGGCAAGTAGTTTTAAATGCCAAGTCAAAGTGGCAGTAAACTGTGCACAGAGGCGCTACGGTGGCAGGTCTGAGAAAGGTTTGAAAGGCTACTTCTGTGGGTACCACAAGCAGTGCTGCAGGCCCACTAGTAGCATTTAAGTTACAGGCCCTGGGTATATGGGATATCACTTTACAATGGACTTACAAGTAAGTCAAATAGGCCAAACAGGTGTAAACCAATCATATCATGTTTACAGGGAGAAGAGAGCACATGTTCTTTAGCACTGGTCAGCAGGGGCAAAGTGCCCTGAGTCCTAAAGCCAAAAAAATGAAGGTCAGAAAAATAGGTGGAGGAAGGCAAAACGTTTGGGGATAATCCTGCAAAAAAAGGCCAGGCCCAACACATGGGTACTGCATTCTGCAGCACACATGGAAAGAGAAAGAGAAAGTAATGAGGTGAAATAAAGATAATTCTCCTCATTAGGTCTCTGTCAGATAGGTGCACCACTTTGGTGCACCTCTAGGTATTCAAGTCTTTGTAAATCTGGATTTGCGTAAAAAAAACATGCTTGGATGCATGGGAATGCCCATGCTCCACCCATGTAATGATTACCCGAAGTAAAGTAAGTCAAGGCAGCAATGCATTGCGCAATCATGACACAAATCATAGTAAATCTGGCCAATATGCGGGACACACCAGAATACCCTCTTTAATGTTTGTTAGACTTGTACTATCCAATACTGTGTGACCAACAAACAGTATGCACACTGAGGGCTTAGAAGCTGCCTTGTGTTCAAAATCCCCTGTGAGAATCGAGTGCAACCATCTTTGTTACTACAATTCTGCTAGAAGGCTAAATTCATCAAACTGCTACCAGGAAGTCAGATATTCTGCTGTAACCAGTCATCTAGCCTCTCAGGCCTGTTGCACTCCAAGGTCATAGATCATTTTTAAACTGGTTTGAGAGCTTACACTTGGACACCAAGGGAGCATGATGACCCCTTCTTAGGGGTTCATGGGCAGACGTGTAACTATCAGTAGTGCAGCAGGTGCAGCGGCATCTGGGCCCAAGTGTGGAGTGGCCCATTTTGACCCAAATAGTGTATGTTTTGCACTATCAAACCAGGGGAGTGTATGTCTTGCACTATCAAACCAGGGGATAGAGGGTAGATTTCCTTGCTTGCATTTCGGCCCATGGTGCTCTTGCTATGTCACTGTTCATAGGAAGGAGTCTAGTCTAGGACATTGATCCTTTGTGAAACTGGATGCTGCCAAGATTTCTCAAAACGTTCACATCTTGGGTCTGACGAATTAATAATAAGGATCAACTGACAAACAATCATTGATATAAGGAGTGGGTTAAAGCGGGAGACAGGAAAGTGGTGTAAGTGGTTTCTCTGTTGCCAGATGTTGTGATGTTTTTCAGAGGCTAACTTCTGTATCTGGCATCAAAGGTGTTAAGGCATGGTTCCTGGTGAGATCTCTGCAAAAGGGTGCATTCAATGCATGAAGAGAAAAGTTTGAGACCAGAGTGCCAGGCACGTAGGAAGCTGTAGGGTAAACCTATGCAACTTTGAGATTGAATGCTTTTAAGCCATATAAGTGGATTTTCGAAATTGACTTCACAGAGCAAATATGAAAAATTTGCCATTGTTTACATGATCAAAACCGAACACTGAAGCTGTTGGGTTCAGATACCAATTGTAACTGAGTGTCTATTATTTTCATGTTGTCTGAAAGAGAGTTTATGTGTTTCCAACATTAGCATTACCCCTTCTCAACAAGTGTGTTAATAAGATACTTAAATAGAAAGGTTATGGGAATTGGTATTGCCCCAATGATGCAGCAACTTTGGTGTGGCTCTATGAGAACAAATTGATCACGTGCTGGCAGGCACTTTGCTCACAACTTGCTTACTTTATAGGAAGAACCTTTGTTTAGAAAACAACTAATATACTGCATTAAGTATATTTCCGAGGTGCTGAAAGATCTCTGACAGCCATATGCGAATGAGTTTTTCAAATGGCGCCCTGCTTGAATCCTTGTGCTTAATGGCAAGAGACTAGCACACCAATCATCTGGCAAATACGTTCTAGTCTTCTCTATGGAAGAAGTAAAGACAATTACAGATACAGTCTTGGACTCCTAGTATAAAGGTTCAGGAGGAGAACAGATAATATAAAACCTTGAAAACCCTTAGGATTTAAAGGTAATATTGAGGGACCTTGAGTTATTGAATGTTTTGAAGAAGACTGGCAATTTCATTGCAAGCTGAACTATGCGGGGACACCTAACTCACATGTGATCCTTTATAGCAAGAAAAAGATTTTGAAGGACTTGCTTTTCATAACAGCATTTTTCTGATTTTATAGAGTAGAATAGAATTGTATGAAGAAAACTGCACAAATAGCAATCCAGTGGTACCAATGTGGTACTGTTGTCCTCATTCTCAGTGCGGTGTTATTCCGCTTAGCGAGCAGAAGAGCCAGCATGGCTGAGGCTGGAAGACAAAACAGCTGGTGCTTGACTTGACAGACCACATGGGCGGGTGTACAGTATGCGTTAAGGCAAAAACAGGCCCAATGAATGTGCACTAAAGCACAATTCAAGCTTTACATCTGCAGGAAGAAGAAAATTGTTTATTCCTGATAGAGTTAGAAAATTTAAATTAAATAAATAATAATTAACAAAACTGATAATTTGTTTTAGGTATTCACATGAAAACAGTAAAATTACACGTAGTCAAAATGTGCAAAGTACAAGGCAGCCATATTCACTAGTAGGCCAATTTTAGATTTCCCTTTAACAAATAGCTTTAAAAATTGCTGAACCATGCACAAATGTATTTGTTAGCTTGACCTTAATGGGATTGGCTTAGATTTTGACATAACTGCAGAATGTTCTGAGTATATAAAATGTTTCCTTTCTTTAAACTACATATTCTTAAAGTACCAAGCTTGAACTTCCTCTCTATCTCATGTTCACATAATACTGAATAGAGAATCACACATTTTAACAATAACTCTCACTTATAAGAAATACAAAAAGCATTAACTAACTAGAAATCTGCAAGCAAATGTTTCTGTCTTTAGTGTAGATCATTGTTACTCAGTGAAACATTGCCTAATTGATTAAACACACTCTGCAATAAACTTCCCTGGGAAAGAAGGTTAGAAGTTTTCAAATACCCAAATGTTTAGTGATGTTTGTTACACATTTGATAGTTGACTGTGAAATGAAATAAAATGAAATACTGATTTATAAAGCACGCTACTGCCCGGAGGCGTCTTGGCGCTAGCCGATAAAGGCGTTAACCCAGAAAGCTATACTAAAAATATGAATAGGAGCAGACTATAGATTAAAAAGCCATATTTTCAGACCTTTCCTAAAGGCTAGCAGTCCAGTCATTTCTTAGGATCTGGGGAAAGAGTATTTCAAAGCTTGGAAGTACAGATGATGAAGCTTCTGCTGCCCCCGTTCGATCTTTTGACTTTGGAAACAGTTACATTAAACACTGAACATGAGTGTAAGGACCTGGAGGGAGTGTACCACTGGAAGCTTTTTTTTCAGATAGTCAGGGCCAGACTCACGTAGGGCCTTAAACGCAATACAGAGTGCTTTAAAATCAATGTGTTTTTTATGGGGAGCCAATGAAGTTTTGTCAGGGCTTGAGAGGCAGATTGATGCTTGGGGATCCTCAACTATAAGCGACCTGCTGCGTTTTGTATAGTCTGCAGCTTGTTTAAAAGTCTTTTATCCAAATTCATAAATAAAGCATTGCAGTAGTCCAGTTTGGACAGCAGGAGGCCAGATAACACAGTTTTCTGCAGCTCTTGCGGAATAAATGGAAATAATTTCCTTAGACGTTTCAGAGTGAAGAAGGAGGAGGATGTAATGGCATTAATCTGACTTTCAAATGAAAGTTTGCTGTTGACTTAATGTGTTTTCCATGGGTAAGGAGGAATGAAGACTGCGCACCATCAAAAGATGTCTTCCCATTGGACCGAAGTGATCCTAACTGCAGCATTGTTGTTTGCACATGTTCTTATCTTTTATGTTAGTGCGTGTTTCTATTTAGTATCAGAGCTCTTCTTTCTAGGATCCGCGATCTGCTATTCGGCTGTGGCTGCTGCTGACGGCTATTACTGTTGCTTGCCACTTTGGAGGTGACATTACCTTATATTTTCTTACCCTGTCGGGTGTAGCTACTGCTGCATCTGCTTCCCCATATTTTTCTGCTTACGATTATTTTATACAGATTGCTACTGCAACTGCATGTGATGCTATTTGGAGATTGAGACTTGCTTAGTTTTATAATCTTCCCTTTATGGGGAGTTCAATTACTTAACTTGATTTCAAATGTTGATGCTCCTTTGATATTACTCTTTTCTCGAACTTTTTATGGGTTCTATTAGTTTTTGATTCCATTTAGTTAGAATAGGGACTAATTCCTTTATGGAACACGCTTGTTAAATTTCACTATTGATGGCTCTTACCAAATTTTCTGTGATAGTTTCAGTAAACGGATGTATCTGACTTACTAACTGAATAAAAAGTAGGCCTGGGCGTCAAATTCCACTCCGCTCGCGAAATTTGTGGAATTTAGGCAATTTTGCGTTCCGCGGAGAACGCGGAATTGGCAACAATTCCGCGATCCGTGATGTAGCGGAATTATTTTCTTGTTCGCGCTTTAAAAATGCGTTCTTGCGCGCGCGATAGCGACTTACCGGGATTCCTGCGTTCGCCGACGAGTTTTCCTATCCGTTCGCGTGCGCCACGAGATTTTGGTAGCCAGCCGCGCGATCCCGCGAGAGTTTGCGATCGCGAACACGTCATTCGCCGCGCCATCGGACACCGCAAGAGTGTGCGATCGCGAACACGTCATTCGCCGCGCCATCGTGCACCGCGAGAGAGAATGCGAACACGTCATTCGGGCGCGACATCGGACATCCGGCGGTATGTTGGTAAAGCTCGCGATCCCGAACACGCAAAATTTTCAATATGGAGAAGAATAATATCTCGAGCAGGGAAGACATGGCTTGGCAGTTCGGGCTGGACTGTTCCCATGAGGCACAGGGTCAGACTGATTTGCATATGGCCATGTCTGAACTGGGGTGGCGGAGTGAGCTAAAGAATGATGATGGATTAAACCCAGATCAGTTGACTGGGGGTGAGTGCTTGCAATGTTCAACACTCCATCCATCATCCCCTTTGGTTTTGCTATGTTCGCCCTAAGTTGGCAGGGTATGCCCAGACGTGGGTCCCTTGCTCACTTTGCCACTGGATTCAAGATAGCCTGGCTGATGACGGCTGTAAGCCAGAAACCGGTCCCAGGATGCTTGTTTCCGGTCCAGGGAAGACATGGCTTGGCAGTTCGGGCTGGACTGTTCCCATGAGGCACAGGGTCAGACTGATTTGCATATGGCCATGTCTGAACTGGGGTGGCGGAGTGAGCTAAAGAATGATGATGGATTAAACCCAGATCAGTTGACTGGGGGTGAGTGCTTGCAATGTTCAACACTCCATCCATCCTCCCCTTTGGTTTTGCTATGTTCGCCCTAAGTTGGCAGGGTATGCCCAGACATGGGTCCCTTGCTCACTTTGCCACTGGATTCAAGATAGCCTGGCTGATGACGGCTGTAAGCCAGAAACCGGTCCCAGGATGCTTGTTTCCGGTCCAGGGAAGACATGGCTTGGCAGTTCGGGCTGGACTGTTCCCATGAGGCACAGGGTCAGACTGATTTGCATATGGCCATGTCTGAACTGGGGTGGCGGAGTGAGCTAAAGAATGATGATGGATTAAACCCAGATCAGTTGACTGGGGGTGAGTGCTTGCAATGTTCAACACTCCGTCCATCATCCCCTTTGGTTTTGCTATGTTCGCCCTAAGTTGGCAGGGTATGCCCAGATGTGGGTCCCTTGCTCACTTTGCCACTGGATTCAAGATAGCCTGGCTGATGACGGCTGTAAGCCAGAAACCGGTCCCAGGATGCTTGTTTCCGGTCCAGGGAAGACATGGCTTGGCAGTTCGGGCTGGACTGTTCCCATGAGGCACAGGGTCAGACTGATTTGCATATGGCCATGTCTGAACTGGGGTGGCGGAGTGAGCTAAAGAATGATGATGGATTAAACCCAGATCAGTTGACTGGGGGTGAGTGCTTGCAATGTTCAACACTCCGTCCATCATCCCCTTTGGTTTTGCTATGTTCGCCCTAAGTTGGCAGGGTATGCCCAGACGTGGGTCCCTTGCTCACTTTGCCACTGGATTCAAGATAGCCTGGCTGATGACGGCTGTAAGCCAGAAACCGGTCCCAGGATGCTTGTTTCCGGTCCAGGGAAGACATGGCTTGGCAGTTCGGGCTGGACTGTTCCCATGAGGCACAGGGTCAGACTGATTTGCATATGGCCATGTCTGAACTGGGGTGGCGGAGTGAGCTAAAGAATGATGATGGATTAAACCCAGATCAGTTGACTGGGGGTGAGTGCTTGCAATGTTCAACACTCCGTCCATCATCCCCTTTGGTTTTGCTATGTTCGCCCTAAGTTGGCAGGGTATGCCCAGACGTGGGTCCCTTGCTCACTTTGCCACTGGATTCAAGATAGCCTGGCTGATGACGGCTGTAAGCCAGAAACCGGTCCCAGGATGCTTGTTTCCGGTCCAGGGAAGACATGGCTTGGCAGTTCGGGCTGGACTGTTCCCATGAGGCACAGGGTCAGACTGATTTGCATATGGCCATGTCTGAACTGGGGTGGTGGAGTGAGCTAAAGAATGATGATGGATTAAACCCAGATCAGTTGACTGGGGGTGAGTGCTTGCAATGTTCAGCACTCCGTCCATCATCCCCTTTGGTTTTGCTACGAGATTTAGGTAGCCAGCCGCGCGATCCCGCGAGAATTTGCGATTGCGAACACGTCATTCGCCGCGCCATCGGACACCGCAAGAATGTGCGATCGCGAACACGTCATTCGCCGCGCCATCGTGCACCGCGAGAGAGATTGCGATCGCGAACACGTCATTCGGGCGCGACATCGGACATCCGGCGGAATGTTGGTAAAGCTCGCGATCCCGAACACGCAAAATTTTCAATATGGAGAAGAATAATATCTCGAGCAGCATAAAACCTTCTATAAAATGATTATTTGGATGAAAAAAAATCCTCAGATTGATATTTGGCTGTCCTTTTTTGTCCAATTTTTTGGGGGGGAGAGGGAGGAAGTGCCACAGAGTCTCCTACTTCCTCTTCCTGTCCAGCAGGCTCCTCCCAGTGCTTTGTCCATCTCCTGTTCATTTTTCACTTGGATTTGAGCTGGAAGGATCACTCTTTGTGTCTGCTGCATCATTATCATTGGGTTTGAGGACTTTTGGATTTGAGATTTTACAAGTAAGTTGGTGTTGTTTGATTGGGGCATTGCAGTTGCTGCAACTACAATTTTGGTACTTTTCATCATTTTTAAAAATAATTAGTTGTGGGTAGCCAGTAGGCCCAGAGCTAGTCATTGGTGGGTGCATGATGAAACAACTGTTCCTTTGCTGTGTGATGTATTTATTTATTTCAAACATCATTTAGGGCACATGGATGGCATTGGATTGAATTGCAAAATGTGTATTTTTGGGTGTATTTCAGTTTTTTTGGGTGTGTGTTAAATACATGCCTTAGTTGTGTGTGGTGTGTTGCAGGCCTTGTTTAGCCCTGTGTATTTTCGTTTTTGCATTTTAGGCAAAGCAGTGTGGTTTAGCATGCAGCCTTTGCCTGGCTATTATAAGCCTGTTTTCAGTACATTGTTTTCCAGGCCTCCTGCTTGTTGTTTGTGATTTGTGAGTGTCCATGTGGCTGGAAGCCATTTCTGGTGGGAGTTATAAGTGTGCTGCTTTTGCCATATAGGCCTGCATGTGTTTCCTTTGTGGCCTAGGCTTCTTGTTGTGGTCCTGGCCATGAGGCTGGCGGCCATTTTGAAGCCAGGCAGTGTGCTTTTTGCCATAGGCCTGCATTGTCTGTCTTCAGTTTCTTGTTGTTGTGGGCCTGGTCATGAGGCTGGAGGCCATTTTGAAGCCAGGCAGTGTGCTTTTTGCCATAGGCCTGCATTGTCTGTCTTCAGTTTCTTGTTGTTGTGGGCCTGGCCATGTGGCAGGTGGCCATTTTGAAGCCCGGTAGTGTGCTTTTATCCATAGGCCTGCAAGCTTGTGGCCTAGTCTGCCAACAGGCCTTTCATCCAGTAGGCTCAGAGGTAGTCAGGGGTGCATGAAACAACTGTTTCTGTGTGTTCTGTTGAATTTAAACATCATTTAGGGCATGGATGGCATTGGATTGAATTGCAAAATGTGTATTTTTGGGTGTATTTCAGTTTTTTTGGGTGTGTGTTAAATACATGCCTTAGTTGTGTGTGGTGTGTTGCAGGACTTGTTTAGCCCTGTGTATTTTCGTTTTTGCATTTTATTGCATTACAGGCAAAGCAGTGTGGTTTAGCATGCAGCCTTTGCCTGGCTATTATAGGCCTGTTTTCAGTACATTGTTTTCCAGGCCTCCTGCTTGTTGCTTGTGATTTGTGAGTGTCCATGTGGCTGGTAGCCATTTCTGGTGGGAGTTATAAGTGTGCTGCTTTTGCCATATAGGCCTGCATGTGTTTCCTTTGTGGCCTAGGCTTCTTGTTATGGTCCTGGCCATGAGGCTGGCGGCCATTTTGAAGCCAGGCAGTGTGCTTTTTGCCATAGGCCTGCATTGTCTGTCTTCAGTTTCTTGTTGTTGTGGGCCTGGCCATGAGGCTGGAGGCCATTTTGAAGCCAGGCAGTGTGCTTTTTGCCATAGGCCTGCATTGTCTGTCTTCAGTTTCTTGTTGTTGTGGGCCTGGCCATGTGGCTGGTGGCCATTTTGAAGCCCGGTAGTGTGCTTTTATCCATAGGCCTGCAAGCTTGTGGCCTAGTCTGCCAACAGGCCTTTCATCCAGTAGGCTCAGAGGTAGTCAGGGGTGCATGAAACAACTGTTTCTGTGTGTTCTGTTGAATTTAAACATCATTTAGGGCATGTATGGCATTGGATTGAATTGCAAAATGTGTATTTTTGGGTGTATTTCAGTTTTTTGGGTGTGTGTTAAATACATGCCTTAGTTGTGTGTGGTGTGTTGCAGGCCTTGTTTAGCCCTGTGTATTTCCGTTTTTGCATTTTATTGCATTACAGGCAAAGCAGTGTGGTTTAGCATGCAGCCTTTGCCTGGCTATTATAGGCCTGTTTTCAGTACATTGTTTTCCAGGCCTCCTGCTTGTTGCTTGTGATTTGTGAGTGTCCATGTGGCTGGTGGCCATTTCTGGTGGGAGTTATAAGTGTGCTGCTTTTGCCATTTAGGCCTGCATGGTTTTCCTCTTGGCTTACTGCTTCCATCCATCCCCTTTGCCAGCTGCAGCTCCCTAAATGATGTGATGAGCAAATAATTTAATGCCAAACAGGGTCCACTTCCATTACATTTGTATTTTTGTTGTTGTTCCTCTTCTTTCCTATCCTTCCTGAGAGTGTACACAGTATACCATGAAAGCCCTTGTTGACAGTCTCACAAATGGCTACACTAACTTATATATTTTATTTGTTTGTTTGTACTAGTAGTAATTGAACCACAACAACAAATGCAACATTTCACTGATGTTCTTCTCCTGGCTTCTTTGCTTTTAGGTGCACAAAAAGACAGAGGAGGAGGTGTCATCATCATCACCCATTGTACTGCCAGATAGAAGTCCTGCTGCGCACCACGTCACGTCCACGTGTGACCACAGACATCTCTGCAACTTGTGCACCTGCGTCCTGCTGACATCTGAAGAAGATGGCCCCAAAGAAAGGTACCAGGTCCTCCAGTTCCAAGAAAGTTGCCATTGAGAAGAAGAAGGAATAGAAGAAGAAAGTGGCACTTGCCAAGACTGATGTGCCGCCCCATGTGTTTTTTGGTAAAAAAAAACTTACGCCTGCAGCAGCGGTGTCCGGCGGGGACGAAGCTGAGAGCAGCACCACCGCATCAGCGGGCCCACCCCACCAACCTAGGCCCAAGCCCATGAGTGTGGCAGAGGTAGCCAGTCTACTAACGAGCAGTGATGTTGAAAGGTCATTATCACAAAGTAGTACCCAATCCACGCACTCGCAGGCGGAAACTCAGCAGATAAGTGGGCAGCCGCAACCGCATCCCCAGCCGCAGCCCCAGCCGCAGCCCCAGCCGCAATCCTAGCCGCAACCCCAGCTGCAGCCCCAGCCTCAACCCCAGCCGCAACCCCAGCCGCAATCCCAGCCGCAACCACAGCCGCAACCACAGCCGCAACCACAGCCGCAACCACAGCCCACAATAGTAGTTGTTCCACCTGAAGTAGGGGCAGTTCAGGAAATCGAGGTTTTTGCAGACGAAGAGGAGCCACTGTTTCAGAAGATCCATTGTCTTCCAGACCCCCAGCAAGGAAAAGGAGGGTTAGTCCATCAACTTCTTCTTCAAGCCCCGCTTCTGATGATCTAGATGCCACTTGGAAGCCACCAGCTCAGTCTGAGAGTGATGCACGCCACAAGACAAGGCTAGTGAAAAGGAAGGTTCCAGAAAGCCTTAGAGTTATGGAGGTAGATGTAGACAAGGGGGGTGATGATGATGAAGAGCCAGTCATCATGAACATCACTCCCGGGCCAGAGGAGATGGAGACCAACATTATTAGACTATCCAAAATCGCTGCGAGGGATGTAGCACGGATACCACCAACACAGGTAACACCAACACGACCTCCAGCTTCCATATTTGCCTTTGCAAAGGCCCGGCAGGGACCTACATCCAGCTCAACCACCACCTCAGTAGGTGGTGGTAATGTAAGTGCACAGAGTCAAATTCCAGGCACACCCTCCAGTTCATCTGGTATTGAAAGTGGCACCTCCAGCAGCGCCAGAAAGTTCTCCTCCCCAGTTTGGGACTTCTTTCGGTTAGCAGTAAGGAGGAGAACATTGCTATATGCTCAATTTGTCAGCAGGCTGTTAGGCGGGGTAAGCTTGGTACAAACTATGGTACCGGAGGACAAACAAGTCATCTAAAAAAACACCACAGTATCAAGTGGGAGGCTCACCTACTTCACTTAGAAAAAAGTGAAACTGGACCCATTGCTGTTGTTGGGGATGAAGAAGTAGGGGAAGATATGATTGCGGTGGAAGGTCAACAAGAGGGAGACATTTTTAGCCCTATCCCCAGCAGTGTAGTGGTACCGCCCACATCCTCAGCAACATCTCAGTGGCACCGTAGTAAGAGTCAGCCTGAGACACCAAGGCAACCGAGTACTGCAATGAGAAAAAGTGCGGCGGAGTTGAGCCTAACTGCGTTCAAGAAGACAGGTGCACCACAAAGGAAAATATTCCAGCCTACCATTGACAGCATGCTTAGGTCGGAGGGGTAGTACCAACGCAACCACCCAACGGCAAGGTTGTACAATGCGAAGCTGGCTAAAATGTTAGCGCTGGACCTTCTCCCTTTTTCATTTGTGGAAGGGGTGGGTTTCCTTGAATTTGTGTCAGCCATCTGCCCTAAATGGAAGGTTCCCAGCCGGTCCTATTTCACCAGAGTTGCTGTTCCAGCAGTACATCACGATGTGCTGGAATTGGTTGGACAAGCTTTGCAGCAGAGTGCTGTTCACAAAATCCACCTGACAACAGACATGTGGACCAGTTGCCAAGCCACTGATTACATGTGCATCACTGCACACTGGGTCTCTTTTGTGGGGGTTAGAGAAAATCTATCTGAAGTAGGTGCTGTTGACACAGCTGAGATTTTTAATGCTTCTCGGAAACATGCAACTGTAGCCATGTTCGCCATGGAGAAATCTCATACTGCTACAAACATTTTGGAAGAGTTTAACAGCAAGGTCTTTGAATGGCTGCGCCCAAGAGGGCTTAACATTGGTTTTGTTGCCACGGATAATGGCAGTAATGTACTTAAGGCCATGGAGGTTGGTGCCTATTTCAGGGTCCCGTGTTTGGCGCACTGCATTAACATTATAGTTCAAGTCTTTCTGAAAAAAGAACCCATAGTCAGCAACTTACTGACCATCTGCCACAGAATATGCACTCATTTCAGCCATTCTTTTAAAGCCCGGAAGCAGCTGAGGATCATTCTACGTGACTATAGAATGCCAGTCAAAGCACTCATCCAGGAGGTGGCAACACGTTGGAACTCAACGTATTACATGCTTGACCGTCTGTTTGAGCAGTACAGACCAATCAATGAATATGTCATGCGAAGGGCGGATGCTACTGTGAAAGGCATGACCCTTCAGATGGACCAATGGTGCCTAGTTAAATCTCTTACAGAGATGCTTCTTCCTTTTGAGGTCTTCACACGTGAAGTCAGCAAGGAGGACTGTACTATGGGCCAAGCTATCCCATTGTTGCACATGCTAGAGCAACAGCTGAAGGAGGTGTCTGAAGCGTACATAGGTGTGGAGGAAAAAAAAGAAGCATATGAGTTGGTGGAGAGCTTATCCTGTCGCTTAACTGAAAATGCAAGGGTGCAAACTAAGATTTTGTCACAAGAACATTACATTTGTGCCACAATTCTGGATCCACGGTACAAATCGGCACTGAACAGTAAGACATTACTCCCTTTTTCAGAAGTGGATGTTGCCCGCTACAAAACTTGGATAACTGAGGCAGCCAGTAAATTGGAAAATGAACGGCTGGTAATTAAAGGCCTCAAACCCACAACAAGTACTGCAGCAGGGCATCCGGCGTCAAGTTCAACTTCAGAGCCTGAGGGCAGTGTATTTGGTTCACAGCTGTCACCAACACCAACACTATCGACAACAGCAAGAACCGGATCATCAGCCCCAGCACAAGATTGGTATTTACAGCAAGGACTTGCTAGGTCCAGTGCTGATGCAAAGACAAAAGAGGCCGAACAAAGTGTAGCACCCCTGAACATTGACCGGATGGTCCAGGCCTACCTGGATGACCCAACAGAGGTCTACATTGATCAAAACCCATTGCGGTATTGGTATGGCAAAAGGGGCCAATGGCCAGTGCTCAGCAGGCTGGTGATAAACTATCTGGCTTGCCCTATCGCAAGTGTCTCTTCTGAACGTGTTTTCAGTGCTGCTGGTTCCATTGTAACAGTGAAAAGGACCAGTCTCTCACCCAAAAACGTGGAGAGGTTAACCATGATCAAAATGAATCAGCAATTTACACCACCGAATTACACAATACATGAATCAACGCAGGAAGATGAGGACAGCGGCTCAGGTGACGGAAGTAGCGTGTTAGATGCTGATTACCTACTTCTGGTTGAACCCCCAGAGTTTGAGGATGAGGTATACTTCCCTGACAACTAGGCTTCCACTTCTTACTGTCGTCCTCCCTTATTTACTTTTATTTGTGTGTCTGTCTTTCTGGTTGGAAACTTCAAATCACAACAAATCCATCACCACCGTCTTCGTCTTTTATTGCCTTATATGAGTTTCAGCTCTCTGCATTTCAGTCCACTCCTCCGAGTCCTGCTCCTCCATCCTCCTGAATCCCCCTAAATCTATTGCCCTCAAGCCAGATGATGATTGGATGTAGCATAATCGAAGAAAAAAGAAAATCTTGCCTCGTTGAGTCTCTCCAAAAGATGTGGGACATGATGATGACTACTATAGCTATCCTCCTTTCCGAGCCGAGAGAGACTGACCATTAACTGAAGATGAGAAGGAACAGGTAATGAATGATGACATGCATTGGACGCTGACTGAGTGATTTGTGTTGTTGTTGTTTGTAGTGCATGAAGTTAATTCATTGTGTACTATTATCTAATCTACACACTAAAAGTAACTCAATGCAATGTTTGTTTCCATTCTTGTTTTTTAATAACAAATTTCTACTTCTACTGCAGGCCAATCCATTGCATTTTGAATATGGAAAGGGGACTCAATCTGTACACTGCACACTGAGTTGGACAACACACCATGATGATGACCACAGTGACATAATATCTTCGCAGTCACTCAGTACGATCCGAGATGATTGATGGAATAACTCAGGGCGTTACAAGAGTGGCATAAAAGGTAAACAAGTCAACAACAACCACTGCAGACCTACATGTCTGTGTAGTGGTGGAGTCGAGTGTAGTGGTATGACTGACAGCGGGGCATTGATTTAGTCACTTAATTTGTAAAATGCTATGTTGCTGTATATCTGCTTTGTCTGCCTCTGTCAAAAAATGTACGCTAAATGGAGGATGGGTCATGGGTGCCGTGGGCCTGCTCTGTCCTGTTGTTGTTGGAGCCGTTAATGCTGGAAACAGACTAGAGTAGACAGGATGTATCCATGCCGCCTCTGAAAGTGTTCTTGTTGCACTCCACCGTAATTTATGCATTTTTTTTCTACTTGATTTTTCAATATCCCTTTTGTTTTTCCATCTACAATTACAGGCCGGCCCTTACCCTGTGCTATACTGGGAAAAGCAACTCTCACTTACCTTACCAATGAATCTATATCTGCCAGGCAGGCAGTGGCGTCACCCAAGATTGATGGCCGGAGCGTCCATGGAAGGGAGGACCAAGAGGAATGCCGAGATGCAACTCCCCATTTTGACCAGGATAACATACAGTAACAGTATCAACTTTCATCATCTTTTAAATAATTTGATTCATTTTTTGTCTTCAATCATTACTACTGTGTGTTGTTGTTACTATTATGTTTGCTCTCTGCTTATAATTCAATTCATCCCTACAGCTATTTTTGAATTTTCTTTGCTATCTTTAATAGTAAGCCCGGGTCGGTACAACAGAACAGAAACTGTATGTAATTCGGGTCTCTCAGAGGGCAGACAGGCAAGGCAAATTGCATAATATACTGCTGCCCTGTACTGTCTAATTGTCTAGTAGTAGTTAGTAAGTACTACTTATCATTAACCATCAAGTTATCATCATCATGCATGCATTTTCTTTTTCTCCCTTAACAGATTTATGGATATGGTCGTCTGCCAAGATTGTGTTTTGTTGTTGTCCATGCGTACTATTTTTCTTTGTCAAACCTTTCCCCAAACCCCCTTCCCAACCATTCATTAAACCCTAACCCTCTTCCCCGGGCTGTGTGACTTATTGAGGTGTGACTAAATTAAATGTACACCAATAATTTATCACACGCTTGCTGGGGCGGATGTGGCAAAAGCAACACTAATTCAATTTCAAAGCAGGGCGAGGATCTTCTTCTGCTTGCCCACCCATGAGCAGTATATTTGCGAGAGAATTTTTTTACCAAAGGAACCTAATCCATCAGCATTAATTGCCGGCATCGATTGGATTTGTTGTCATCCTCCTACACAGCACTAACGGTTACGCTTGTGTCGAGTGTACTGTAGGCCTAGTCGAGTGACTCGACACAGCTAGAGTTTGTAACTCCATGTACTAGGCTATCCCCGCCAGCATTATGTTTTATTGTATTTTGGCATTTTATTGTTTGGCAGTAAGTTCCGTACTGTACTTCGTTCTACTACTCCTCCCACAGTCTCTCTCAGGCGACTGACTGTCTCATTTTCTTTTTTTTGCAAATGCTACTGCCAGGGTCTACTACTACTACCACCACAACCATGGCATGTTGGGAAAGAAAACCATCATCACCATGCAGCCATCGCTGTGCCTAAGTTAAACATCAAGCACAGGTAAGAGAAGAAGTTTGGGGGAGGCATAATTAATAATGGAAATTTTTTCATTAATTCTATTTCACACACCCCTTTGAGTCCAGTTGCAGAATGCATAGACTAGGAGGAGAGACTGACAGTACTAGTAGGACAAGTCCCTCAGTGAGGGGTATCGCATCTATCTGTTTGTGTCTTACTAAGTCAGCCAATTATTTAAATCAAACACTGGCTGTGGCCCTGCACCAGCAAGGAAACAGTGTGACGTAAAACAGTAACCCCACCCACAAAACATTAACAACATCGTATATAAAGTATAAATATATAATTTAATCCCCTAACAAATAAACTATGTAAAAAAAAATCCCACAACAACACCTGACCCACCCCTCTCCCAAACCCCAACCAATGTCCATTGCCCGGAACGAAAAAGTCCAACAAATTAAATGTCCAATTGTCCAAAAGGGAAAACCCCAACGCCCGATTCCCACCCACCAAAATAACCAATAAAAAGGGGCAATCAACAGGGTCTCATCAGCGGGCTCGCCTCTCCAGAACACGAATACGCTCCTCTAGACGGGCCACGCGGTGCATCAATGTGCGGCAATTGCATCCACAGGGGGGGGGCAGCAGTGCTAGCAGTACGGCGGCGGGCGGCTGCCAGACGGTGGCGCCGTAACACTGGAGGGGGTGGCTGGGGCCCGGGGCATTGGAGGAGGCTGCAGCTGCTGCCGCCTCCTCCTCCTCCTCCAGAACCACCAGCCGCCGGTATTCAGTTTGTATGGCCTCCAGCTTCCGGCGCCGGGCCTTGGCTGCCAACTCCTTCCTGTCGACTTTCACTTTGGAAGGAGTAGCTATATCAAGAAGAAAAAACAAGACTATTGTAAAATATACTCTTAGCAAAGCTGTAAGACAAATTAATTCTACACATAGTGGCACAGTAGCACTAGCAAGCACAGTACATAACATTTGTGGTATGTATCTATCCTCCCACTACCTCAGCCTCTAACATTTGTGGGAGTTCCAGGCATTCCACCACCCATGCATCCGATTCCTATCAGCCACCTATGCATGCATCCTACGTATCCTTCTCTGCCACTCATAAATATTAAATCTCGCCCGTCCTTCCTCCTTCCACCCTTCTTTCCCTTTTCGTTCAACCCATCCATCAAGGTCATCTGATCTGACTTTTAGTCTTCTCCATAAAACTTTCACAGCTGAGTTGAAGTCAGATAGAAGAGGCCATTGTTTACTCAACAGTACACTCCCGCCGCTAATGCTATTGCTCATGCTAAGTAAAGGGTGTCTTTTTCAACCGTTCACAACAACTTCTAATTTAAGTCTCAACAGTACAGTATACATTACACCCTTGCAGCGAGTGTAATGTCAATAAGTAAGGATTAGGAATATAACTTACCACCGCCCGCCACTGCTGCTGGCTCACCCCCTGCAGCTCCTCCTGCAACTGCCGCATCTCCTCCTGCACCCTGAGCGGCCGCGTCACCTTCGCCGCTGGCCCCGGTACTGGTGGTCGGTAGTACGCCTAGAAAAAACATTACACATTTTTCAGATGCCATATACACCTCCCCCTATTTTTCACTAGCAAGATTGAAAAAAAAGTTAATACATACATAATACATATACAACATACATCACTAGTACAAATTAGGTAGTAGAGTAGACACTAGTAGTGTTATATAGTCCCTAGGGTCATTCTAGTCTTTGCTAAGTTACCCCGAGCCATGCAACCATTTTAGCTTTGTGTCTTTTATTTTTGCGCATGTTACCTCGCAGCTTGTTGTGTAAGACGCCTTTGAGCCCACATGAGCTCATACTGCTACTGTCTGAGCGCTGCGTACAAGGTCGAAAAACAAGCCACTTTGTTATGGAGTTCTGGGGTTAGTCCATATTGCTTATCCATAAAAATACTACACTTTTTGGCACGACTGAGAAATGCTTGCACTATACTAACGCGCACCATTTTTCTCATAACAGACGGAAGATTCCCTTCTACGAACCAGAGCTTTACAGAGCTTATGATGTAACCAGTACTAGGTTCTTCTAAGGTGAGGGGTCCCCACAATTCGCTCAGAGATCTTCATTTATAATTTTATATAAACTATATTCCTACCAAGGGGAGGGTGGTTCTTCCACCACTGTTCAGTTATCATGATTTCGCCTTTTGTCTTCTATGGACTTGTAGTTATAAGTGTAACTAAGTGTAACAATGTTTAGTGTTTTAATCTTATGCATTTTGCTGTTGCTGCTGCATTATAGAACAACGTACAGAGCTTGTCAGTTGAAAATAAACCTTTTGAACTTACATAGACTCGGTGGTATTTGGTGTGGACTTACACGAGTGAGTGAGCGAAAGGGTGTGCATTGCTTCCGCGACTGAGAGGTCGGGAGTTTTATGTTCTGGGTTGTCTCCTCATTGGGTATCTTGGGGGGGGTTCGGAGAGCTAATGAGACACTATAACTAGTCGGTCAGGGGATTGTGGTGGCTTCTGATTGAGGTGTGAGGAAGGTCCAACCTCCCATCACCAACGTCCTATTTTCTTGTGCAAAGTTCTGTATGTGCAGAATCCCTACAACAGTAGTAGTATGTCCTATCCTATCAAAAATAGTAAAATCTGGTTGGGCATTTTGTTGGTGGGAATTGTCGAAAAGCCTCAAGATTAAGAAGACTAGAAGTAGTAGAAGAGGACAACCCAAAGGACTGGACTCAGTGGCTAGAGCTATTGGTGAATCTGAGTTTTATTTAAAACCTTTTAAATAAAGAGTGGCCAACTGGGCAAGCTTAGCTACAGACAGACTAATAGTAGTAGTACAGAGAGTCATAGCAGACGCAGTTAGAGGCAGGGTTAACAAGAATTTAGAAACAGATAGTCTAGATCGAAGAAGAATTTGTAAAAAATAGAATTAGGAAAGCGAAATAATAGTTCGGAAAAAATAAGGTGCAGGAAAAGTTAGGGAAATATAATTATTAATATTAACCACTGGAGGACTTACTGGGGCCAGCAGCAGAGCCCTCGGTAGAGGAGCGGTCCTGGCCCTGGGAGGCATCTTGATGTTCTTGTCCCGCTGCCTGTGACCCCGTCTTGTTGCCCCTGGGTGCTGATCATGTAAGATTTCATAAAGAAAGAGACAAAAGTTTAAGTTTGGTGTGAAACAAATAAAATATTTTAAAATACGCTCCAAAAACATTTTTGTGAACAACAATTGCAATAAAATTGACCTATCTAATCTGATCGACTAGTAGTATTGCGAGATTCACGGACCGTCTAGTAAGCCTAAGTACCACCTGACCTAGCCCACCTATTCCAATCCAGACGGGCCAATTGTTCACTAAGTCTGCATTTCCATTTATTTTAGTCCTCAAAAATGCATAGATGGAGGACACATGCATACATTTTTGCATACACTAAATTGTTGGTTGGTTGCTGCTGATGTTCTGCTAGTGATGATATAAGCCTATTAACACTCACTAAACAAACTACAAAAGGTTCTACTAAGGACTGGGGTAAGCAGCACTCAGCAGCACGTGACGTGACAGAGGATGCGTCACGCACACCACTTAAAAATTACCAACTAATAAGTAACTAAACCTATCAATCCACCACTATCCCTTCTTAGTGGAAGGAGGACAAAGGAAGGACTAGAGTCTCTCTAGCATTACCTAACTTAAGTTCTCTAAAGTAAACTCTTACATAATCATCAGGCCAAGCGAGCGCAAAGCTGCAAACAAGTAACATTAGTAGCGCCGAGCGCCTGTGTCATAACAATCACAGAAGATTTTAAACGTAATTTACCTGCAATGTAAGCAGCAGCATTCTTGCTGGTCGGAAAAAAAAAAATATTCGCAATATATAACACAGAGCAGAAGAACACAAAGTAGTAATATTAAATAGCTACTCACCAAGCCCCGGGACCTCCACTCCTAGCAAGTCCAGCAGGTCCTGCTCCCGGTCCAGAATATTGGACCACCGGTGCGTCAGCTGGTTATTGGTGCGCCGGACACCAGAGCAGCGAAACACTGCCCAACGCACCTTGCCCCTGCCGCCTGCTGCCAGGGATAAGGGGAGGTGTCGCTGCACAAAAAAAAACAGTGCGGCCACCTCCGCCTCACCAAATAAGGCCCGTGCCTGCACCCCTTTTTGGCGCCGCCTTCCACAAAGAAGGCGGTCGCGGCTCTGGCTACGAGCACTGTGGCCCTTTGCCATGGTTCTGGGGGGGCGGAAAAGAAAAGGTAGGAATTAAAAAGTAAGTAAAAGAAAATAAAAAGCAGGTAATAGAAAAGAGTGAAAAAGTAGTGAAAAACACACAAAAAGTAGAAAAAAACTCAAAATATAGAATCAGGAAAATAGAGAGATAGATAATAAATAAAAGATCAAAAAAAAGTTTTCAGAAACAAAGGATTGAAAAGATAGAGGGAGGATTGAAAAGCAGGCCCAGAACCATAGCAATAGAGTGAAAAACAAGATGGCCGCGCCCATTGCGACCGCATGGGCAAGTTCGCGCGATATTTCCCCCGAGCACGCAAAAGCGTCGCGAACACGTAATACGCGTTCCCGAATAGGAAATACTTATCGCGAACGGGCGGGAGCATGCAATACGTGACCCGGAACAGGAAATAACCATCGCGAGCGGGCGGGACAAGTGAAAAACAAGATGGCCGCGCCCATTAGCGACCGCATGGGCAAGTTAGCGATATATTTCCCTGCGAGCACGCAAAAACACATCGCGAACGGGCGGGACAAGCGATTCCGCGTCTTCGCGGAATTTCTACGTGCTTGCGGAAATTTTTAACAATTTTGCGGAGATTTGCGTAACGCGACTACGCAAATTCGGCCCACCCCTAATAAAAAGACAAAAAGAATTTACTAATCTCTTTAAGGGAATAAAGGTTTTGAAATCAATTTAAAACTCTCATCATTGACTGAACTGAAACTGCGAATTTTGATGTTGGTTGACCTGATTTGATTTAGCTTCCATTCTAAAACAGTGGCAAAGATCTGTCACCTAAAAGAAGAATATTTAGCATGGAGTTGGAGCTTTTTCTTGTAAATTGTAAGTTGAACTAGTACTGGAAAGTACATTTTGGACTCTTTCCATGCTATCGTTCCAAACCTACGGCTAGAAAAAATTAATGAACCAATCTTCTACTAAAACTAGCTGTTATCTATAAACTGTGCACTTCCCGCGTATTCCCAGAAGAATGGAAGATGTGTGGTTTATTACCCCCAGGTCCCTCCTGTCCTCGTCCCATTCATAGCAAAGTGGAGATAACCCATCTCCAGACAGAAAAAAAGACAGAGGAATGCTGGGACCCTAACCCTGCCCCTCCCACTAGGAGTACATAAGCAGTACTTACCCAGCATTCCGCCTGTTCTTTTTTTTTGTCTGGTGCTGCTCCTGCTGGGCTGGGGTGGCATTTTCTTCTCTTCTCTCCCCGCCCGGCTGCCTGGCTGTGTGGGCGGAGGGTTTGCTGGTCTGCCTACCGGGCTTGCTGGGTGGCAGGGATGTTCCCGGCCGGCTCTGTCATGCCGGTCGGCCCTTTGCGGCTGGTGCGGCGTCTCCCGGTTGCTTCCGGGTCGCTGAGCGCGTCTTCCTGTGGCCTGGCCGGGTGGGAGACGCGCTATGCTTGCTGTCTCCTGGCCTTCCCGGCTCTGGCATGGACTTGGTGGCTGCCTTGGGCTGGCTGTTGGGTGGGGGCCTTGTTCCTGGTGGTGTCCCGGCCCCCCTCCGGGTGAGTTCCGCATAGCGGTGTTTTTTTACCCTTTTTCCTGGCCTGTGTATGCTGGCAGCTGTGGGGCTGTGGCTCAGTAGTGGGGCTCTGTTTTTGCGTTGTCTGTGGCCCCTGGTTCACTCCCCGGCCTCTCCAGGCTACTCTCTGCTTTTCGTTGTGGGCTAGCCTGCCATCGTGTGTGTAGCAGAGTTTCCCTCTGCAGCTGAGGCGAGTTCCCCACTTTTGTCGCTGCTCCTTTCTCCTTGCAGGTTGGGGAGGGGGTGCTTGTTTAAGGCTGTCTCCCCTTCTGTGGGCTGCGGTCCTCGCTCCGGCTATGGCCCGGTTCCTTTTGGCGGCTGGCCGTTCGTTGGCGAGCCGTCTTCGCGCAGTGGGTAGTCTGGTGTGTTTTCGGCCCTGGCCTGGCCGTGGCATTACCCTGAGGTTTGTTCCTGTGTGCCTCAGGGGTTGTGCTCTGGGCGCAGGGTGCCTGGTGATGGCTTCTGTATGTCCCTGCTCGTTGCTTGTCCTGGAGGGTATGCCTGTGAGTGCGGAGCCATGTTGTTTGTCTCTCTCCTCTATCCTCCTGCTGCAGTTTCTGGCTCTCGTGGTTCCATTCCTTATCGCCTTTGCCTGCACTTCTGCATGGCTCTTCCTGGCTTGCTTGTTTGTGCTGCCCTGGTTTTTCTGCTTGCTCTTGCGGTGGGCCGGGTGCTGGGGCTCCTTGGCTGCGTCCTGTGTCTCAGTGTGGCTGGTCCAGGCCGCCTGGGGTTTGCCTGTGGCCATTCCTCCCTGGGGGCAGCTTCTCTCCTCTGGGTTTGGACCTGGTTGGTTCCTAGTTGGGACGCCCGCCTTGAGTTTCCAGGTACTGTTGGTTTCCTCTTTCTCTGCTTCCCCGGGCTGCGGGTTCTTGGCGGGCGCTGTGGTGCTGGTCTGGCCTCCGTTCCGGGTCTGCCTCCCTTGCCGGTGGGCTTTGGGGTGTCCTGGCTGGCCCTCTCTGGTCCCCGCTGCTGCGTGGCATTTCTGTGCGCCTCACCTGCTCTGGCGCCTCGGTGGATTCTTGCTTCCCCTGGGGTGTCCTGTGTTTTGCCTCTTGGCTGGGGCCTGTGCTTCTTTCCTTCGGCCTTTCCTCCCTGATTCCTCTGGTCTCGTCTGGTCTCTGTGGTGCTGCCGTGCGGGGCATGCTTGGTGCCTGGTTGGGTTTCCCAGGTGCTGTTGGCCTCCGCTTGGCCTGCGCTGGCCTGCGGCGTTGCCTGGTGCTGGTGGTTCTCTTTGGCCGGGGTTGTGCCTCGGCTTTCCCCTGTGGTCCTGTTGTTCCACCTTCGTTGGCCCTTCTTGTGGCCTGCGGCTTTTTCACGCTGTCCTGCGGCTGTTGCGTCCCGGCGCCTTCCCTTGCCGTGTTTTGGGTCCCTGGTGCCGCTCCGCTGGGGGTGTTCTTCTTCCTCCTTGTGTGTCTGGCGGTCCGGGGGCTGTGCTCCAGTCGCTCCAGGTCTGCGGGCTTGCAGCTGATTCTGCTTGGCCTCCGGCGGTGCCCCCTTGGGGTCGCTGGGGGCCTTCGGCCTTTCCTCCCTGTCAGCGCCTGTTCTTGTCTGGTCTCCTGGGTTCCGCGGGGTCCGGCCTGGTTTGTGCCTGGTGGGGCTGTGTTGGGGCTGGCTGTGCGGTTGTTTTTCTGCCGATTCTGGGGTGTATTTTCCCCTGCCGTTTCCCCCTGCTTTTTTTCTGGTGGGTTCTCCGCCTGTGGGGTGGCTGGTCCCGCTGCAGTTGGGTTCTGGTCCTTGCGGGTGTGGTGTGTTCCTGCCATTGTGGCCTTCCCTGCGTGCCTGCTCCCGCTGGGGGTGTTGGTTCGGCGGCGTGCCTACCCTCCCCCTGGGGGGGAAGGGTGTCCCGTGGTGGTGTTCTTCTTGCCTGTGCGTTTGACTGCGGGCACGGCTGCTGGTTCCCCAGGGGTCTGCGGCGGTGTTTTGCGGGGGTCTGGTGGCATGCTGCTTTGCCTCCCTTCCTGCACCTGCTCTCCTCTGTTCTCTGTGGTTCGGCTGGGTTGATCCTGGTTCGTGCCTGGTTGGGGGTCCGCCCGGGACTTACGGGTGCAGTGGGCTCCCTCTGGGCGGTTGTCCTTTTGCCTGCTTCGCCTGTTGTACTGTACCCGGGGCTGCTTGCTCTCTGCCTTCAGGTTTCTCCGTTTGGCTCCTGGCGGCTCTTTCTCTTCTGTGGCCTCTACGGTTCTCTGTTCCCGTGTGGGGTGGTGGGGGCTGTGTGTCCTCCGTGCTCTCGACACTTGCGGGTCCAGGCCTTTGGGCTGTTGCATTGTTTTGGTTTCGGTCCTGCTCGGTCCGTTTCGGTGTCGGGTTCTCTACGCCCTCCTGGCCTTTGCTTTGCCTGTGCTCTGCTGGGGCCTTCCTCTCTCTGGCCTTCCCCGGGTGTGGGTTGGGCCGTCGGGTCCTTCTGTTTGGACGGGTTGCTTGGCTTCGGCTCTGGCTTCCCTGCTGCTTGGTCCTCTGTTGCCCGCTTTCTGCCCTGGGGGTTCCTCCCCTGCCCCTGCCCTCCCTTGGTGCGTACTGGCCGTGGGGTTTGGTTTTCCTGTGCGGTCTGCTTGGCTTCCACCCTTGCTTCTGTTGCCTCTGTGGCTGGGCTGGCTTTGGGGGTTCTTTTCCCCTTGTGGGTTGGTGTTTCAGGGCTGTGGTGCTTGGGCCTGTCCCGCTCCTTTCGGGCCCTTGTGGGCTCCGGGTTGTTGGCCTGTGTGTTGTTGGTCGTGTGTTCTGCCTGGTCTGTTTGGGGGCGTCTCTGGCTGGCCTGTTCTTTCAGCAGTCTCGGGTTTGGCTTGTCTGCTTCTGGTGTTGGCTCACTTGGGGGTTCCCTTGCTCTGGTCTTGGGTTCTCTGGGTCGTTTGGTCGGCTGCCTGTTCCGTTTGGGGCCTGTTGCGCCTCTTCTCTGGTGGTCGGTGTGTGCCTTCTCCGAGCTGTGGCTTCCTACTCCGGTCGCCCTGGGTTTGCGGTTGGGGTGTTCTGCTGGGGCTGTGTTCTTTGGGACGTGGGCTCCCTCTGGTTCCCCTTTCTTCTTTGGTTTCCCCTGGTCTCGTTGTCCTTGGGGGTTGCCCTTGTCGGTTCTTGCTGCTCGGGCTTCCTGGCGGGTCCTGGTTCTGTTTGGGGCCTTGTTTCCTGGTCTGTGTTTTGGCCTGCTGGGTTCTGGTCTCTGCCGGGCCTGCTCCCTTCTGGCTCCTTGGGCCTTATGGGGTGGCTTTCCGGGTCTTTGTTCGTGTTTTCCCCGGTGCCTTGGCTTTCCCTCTTGGCCTGTCCCTGGGCTCTGTCTCACCTTCCGGGCTGCGTGCTGGTCGGCTGTCGGCTCTGGTGGTTGGTGCTGGCCTTTTTATCCTGGGGCCTGGTGCTCCTCTGTGGGGTTCCGGGGGCTTTGTCCTCTGGGCTCTCTGGGGCCGGGTCGTTCTGGTTGGGGGGGGGGGGCTTGGGCCTAGCCTTTGCTTCCCTCCTCTTCTGGTTTGGTCTGGTTGGTCCTGCCCTTGGTGGGCTTCTGGTCCTTTTTGTACCATGGGCGCCCTTGGTCTTCTCTTGTTGGGGCTTCGTTTTTTTCTCTGGCCCGCTTCGGGTCGGGGTATTGGTTGCTTTGGGGCCTGTTTTCCTTCTGCGGCTTTCCTTTGGGTTCTCTTTCCGGTGCCTCCTTTTCGGTTGACATGGGTTCTCTGTGTTCTGGTTGGCTGCCTCCTTGCTGTCGCTGTCGCCTTCGGTTTTCCTTGGTTCCGGTCCTTGGTTTTGTTCCTGTTGCCCTGTTCTGGCTTGCTGGCATGGTGGACCGTTGGGCTTCTTCTTTGGGTGGCCTCCTCGCTGTTTTGTTCTTGGCTGCCTCAGTTGGTTTTTGTGTCCGTGCTCTCCCCTTTCCTTGTTCGCTGGGGGGTGCTCCTGCTGTGTGTTGGTTGTACGCCTCGTCGTCTTGCTGGTCTCCCGTGGTTTTGTTGGGTGTGTCCCTGCTTTGGTGGGGCGCCCACCTGTCTGTGTGCTCTGCCTGGGGTTCTGCCTTTTGCTTTCCTTCGGTTGCTGCCTTTGGTGTGGTTTCCGGGGTTGGTTTCTGTTTTGTTTGGAAGGCCGGCTTTTCTGCTTTGGTATTCTCCACTTTGTTATGAATGGGACGAGGACAGGGGGGACCTGGGGGTAATGCTCTATTACTTACCGGTAATCTTCATTACTCCGGGTCCCGTTGTCCTCGTCCCATTCATAGGCCCCGCCCTCCCTCCCGGACGGCCGGCCTTCCTGTTGGGGGCTTGGTTGTTCAGGCGGAATGCTGGGTAAGTACTGCTTATGTACTCCCAGTGGGAGGGGCAGGGTTAGGGTCCCAGCATTCCTCTGTCTTTTTTCTGTCGGGAGATGGGTTATCTCCACTTTGCTATGAATGGGACGAGGACAACGGGACCCGGAGTAATGAAGATTACCGGTAAGTAATAGAGCATTATTCGTCCACCCAAAGTTGTTTAAAAAAGTCAGATGAAGATTATTTTGGGCAAGCTCAGGCCTCTTTTTGAGATTTCCAAATAGACAAATTATAAAAATTGCTACAGTAATAACAATTGATCCTAATATTTAAAGACCAAATAGCACTCCTAGTAAGCCCTAATTTATTATTGCCTTTAAATTAGTTTGATTGAGACATTCATTACCGGTGGCTTGGCTAACAGTGAGTGACATATATGAAAAGTGATTTCTTAGAGAATACGAAGAATTTACAAATAATATAGTGTCTTTTATGCTCAGTTTTTCCAAACTTCATATAAGAGAATTTATTTCATTTTATTTATTTATTTATTTGTTGGTTTGTTTGTTTGTTTATTTATTTTCTTTAAAGAACCACAACATTTACCAGAGGCATCTAGGTGCTAGTATATGGAACAACTAGTACCGCAGTAGACCTATGCTGATCCAGAAATCTGGTAAGCAGGAGGGAAGTGTCTTAAAGTATTTTGAACAGGGTATACTCAGTCAGTTTTTCTAAGATGATCAGACGATTCTGCAGCGTGGGGCACCATGATTCAAAAAGCTGTTACAGCACATTTAACTTTCTTTTTTTCTATTATTTTATTTTCATTTTAAACTAAACAATTCAGGCTGAAATAAATAGTAGGCATTATCATGTTAAAGTGATATGACAGATACACAGTACAGTCCAGTACTTACTCTATGACATAATGTTCTAGCAGCTGAATAACAAATGACCCAACAGCACTGCAGAGCACGCAGTGTTTCCCCCGTCTATAGTGGAGGAGATAAATTACATAGTAGTCTGCCCGAAAGGGCCATTTGGCATTTTGATTCAGGCCTGCTAAATAAGTAGGTAGTGGGCCCCATATGTCTTTAGGTCTAGAGGCGGCAGAAGGATCAAGTTGTAGGTTTTTGCATTTTCAGAGCAAGTGTAAAGGTCACGAACCTGACGGGCATGACATGGCTATTCTGTGTTTACCCAGCAATAAGGCCTGGGCCACTAGTTTAAGATAGGGTATAGGAACCTCCTTGACATAGCCAAGGAGTGCCACCATGGGTGTTATGGTTGCATTTGATAGTGTCATTCGCTGCAGTTCCATGATCAACTTCTGCCAGTGTGCGTATATCCCGGGTCATGCCCAGGTCATATGTAGAAAGCTAGCATCCTGAGTCTCACATCTCCAGCAGTTTGTTTTGGGGAGAGACCATATTTAAACATGGTAGAGGGAGTATAATACAACCTTAGGTACATATTTAAAATGCATACACCTAACTTTCTTAAAGAGAGTTCTGAAATATGAAACAGTTGATATAATTGAGAGGGACAAAGAGTCCACATAATGTTGGATTTTGATCTCACTGTTAACAAAAGATCATAGGTTTTATCTCTATTTGTTGCTGAATACACCTAAGGAAAGCACATACTACTAGGTTGTTGAATCCTGGCTACACTTAAATCCAGAAAGCATTGTGAAGCGCATGTGAGACAGACAGCATACCTGTTTTGGATTCTCGGATAGAATACAGAGAGTCACTTATAGCAGCTTGAATATTTATATCAGAATACTACAAAGCTATGGTGTATGCAATACTAGAGCCATCCTACAACACAAATAATAATGTTTGTCATCTTCCATAATGAAGAGGGTTGCAGCTAAATGCGTGTTTAGTGTACTTTAAAAGTCACCTCGTTTAAGGTAACGAGGAAATAGAAGGACACTATTCTGCCAAATCCGGTTTGGTGAAGAGGCCAAAATAAGAGAATGGGTACTATTTGGCGCATAGTTTTATTTGCAAGACTTTAAGATTTCCCACAGAATGCATAATTGCCATTGTAGATTAGAGATATTTAAATCAGCGCCTTGAGACCCTTAGGGAGAGTAGTCACGCTTTACAAGTCACCTGATTGAAATAAAATGGAGGCACTAGCATATTTCTTGAAACCTCACACTAGTATTCTGAAAGTATTTTCCTGCATGCTGCAAACACAAAACATAGGTGCGTCTACTAGTACTCTCTTAAGTTACATTTTAACAGTAGTAGTCGAACACAAGTGGATTTCTTGAAACAGTGCATTATCCATTTCTTTTTCACATTTAGTGGCCTCATGAAAGAGCCCTAGTAAATTTAAATGAATGCACCAAAGTAATTTCACACAATGGCAGAGACCCACATTCTAATCGACTCCCATCAGTACTAATGTTGCACATACTGAGTAGCGGCTCCTTGGAATTATAACAATATGCACCTGTCTGCATTCCTAAAAATATGCATATAAGACTGTCTCCACCACAGTCTATGACCAATAGTCTTAACCCCTGAACTCTAAGACGTCTTTTAATGAAGCCCACTGGCCTGCTAATATAACCTCCATTACACCAGAAATTCTCATTGTGGAAGATCTTTATATTATTTCTATTGCCAAGTTAAAATGATTGTGAGCTAGAATAGAATGCAAACACCAAAAAGCAAGAAGTAAGCATCTGAATAGGTTAGCATTTTAAAAAGGGCAAAAACCATCAAAATGTTTCTAAAACGAACATAAATGAAAGAACTATAAATATTAAACTCATGAAAAGTACATTTAGAAATGATTTATTGGGTGATTCACGAAGCTAAATTAAAGTCACAAAAGTATTAATCGTAGGTGTTTTGCTAGAATTCGGAACTTTCTAGATTCACAAAAATCAGAAGCAGCGATCAAAGCAATGTGCGCACTCCTGCTGCCCCTGCATACCATGAGAAGTGTCCCTGGGACACCTGCTTGTGTGGTTATCTATCGTTTAATACGTGTCGCTTTGCAGTCATCAAATATCGCTAAACAGAAAAAATGAACTCTTTAGGCTTTCCTTCACAAAATAAATTGTCTACACATCAGAGACATACATATGACTTGTGCAGTTTTATTCTTGCTCTGGAAATCGCAATCCAAAAATGAAAGGAGCAAACATGGTTTTTGCATTGATTTCTAGGGTAATCCTTGTTTCCACTCCTCATGCTGGATCATGTCCAGGAAGACCGAAGGTTTAGAGCTTTGGGAATCGCGCATTTGCACAATGTCGTCCCTATTTTTTATCCACAAGAAAGCCTTTCTTTTATGCGGACAGGCTGCCTTCTCTCTCATCCGGACAATCACTTAACCAATATTGCTTACTTTCGTTTTAATGTAGTTTATATTCTTGACACCCACGGATGGATGTGTTAAGAGTTTATGTCTCTTAGATTACGAACGTTACGAATTATAATTAAGTCATAATGTTGGTCTGCCTGTGTACCATCAAATCTGTACAATTGTGAGGGCCAATTTACCTTGAATATTTTGTCCTGGTGAAGTTCCCATGTACTGTGGCTTACTTTGGGATGCGAATGTCCCGAGCATTGTATATGGGTGTGTACCCCTGCTTGATTTCCTGGCTGTGTGTGTATCTGCTATCCAGACTTTTATTTTTTGTCCTGGCATCACACTAACCTAGTGTGTGCACACGAAGACCAAGGCATGTTGCTAACCATCAAGGTAAAGGGCATGTCCAGTGACCTTGAGGAGTGCAGCAAGCATACATGTAGCATTGGCAGAGGACTATAGACCCTGCCTTGGGTTTAGCGCATAAGGCAGTGGTGCAGCATACCGCGTGTTTTGATCTCGTATAGATGATCAGAACTTTTCATCTGTGTGAGTGAGGGTGTACCCTACTGGGGCACACCCTCACTGTTCCACTGCTATATGAAATACCAGAATCTTGCACCAATATCCTTGGTGCATGTCATGTGTGTAGTTTATATGTAGTAGTAGGATTCTGTGTGTATTAGTCAGAATACTGAAACAAGTAGGATTCATTTTGGATGCCTCTGGTTTACCGAGGCACAAAGTGGATAGTATGAACATCTTGCCCAGGCAGTAGAAGTGTATTGCCTCTGATTAAAGGGTGTAGAAGCAGATACTGAAGTGAAGAGCATTGAAAGAGGCTTTATTATCAAGGGGCTGCTGATTAGTTATTCCACAGGCGTGCCATTCCATAGATGATAATGGTAGGACTGAAGTTTATGTTGCTGAAGATAAGGTTGCTTTTTTAGCCAGGTCTGCCATTTTGTCTATCCCTCATTGCTACTTCTAGAGGCTTATGACAACCATGTGCAGAAGTCTCACACTTTACCCATGGTGTAGATGCTGCAGTTTGAAGACAGTCTTGGTGCTACAGCCTGTAAGAAGCATTGTTTTACACAAAAACTGTGTCTGGAGAGCAGCCTGAGAAAAACACTTGAATTAAAACCACCCCAAACCACTTCTGAAGTTTGAGACAGTGAGTCAGCATCCCATGTCTACAAAATGTGTATAAAAAAACCATCTGACTTTTTTCCAGGTACAAGTTTTTCATGACCAAAGGAAGAGAGTATCCGAAGGATTGCGGTGTGACTAGAGCTGATGTCTCCCTGGAAGCCATTCTCCTAAAGGTGAGGGGATATCACCTGAATTCTCCACTTTCTGCTGGAGAAGCTGATGGTCTGCCTAGTGCCTAGAAACCTGCATTCCTGCTGGAAGAAGCCCAGCATGCTCATGGCCTGAGGAGCACCTAGTCAAAGCAAACTGCCTGAAAGAATGAAGCCAGAAGCGAGCCATGCTGCAGAGAGTCTCTCAAGATGGACTGCATCTATCTTGCTGTGTGTACCAGCCCATGTCAGGGCTACATCTTCCTGGCCATGTATATTGACCGAGGCCAAGTCTACATCTCCCCTGCAGCGTGTATCGGCCCAAGTTGGGCTCCATCCGCCTTGCTGTGCGTATCGACCCAGGGTAGGCTACAACTGCCTTGACATGTGCATTAAACATGATGAGCATCGGCATCATCCCAGAAGCATGGTGACGACTGCCACAAGTGCCTATACAGTGGTGCTAGGGCCCGCTGAGGCACACCAGACCATCCAGGGTGGATGGGCTCAGAGAAGAGGCCAGCCACACCCGGCGTCTTTGGCTGCACATGAGCACAGGTAGGGCTGAGCAGCTGAGCTCACACTTATGGAAGTCTGATTGACTAAAGACTGATTTCCTTTCCACTACGACACCAAGGGAAAGAACCTGAGTAAACAGTGTTTACTTGTGCATTTGACTTAAGGGGACACCAACTGTACCTGAGCCTTTTTAAAGATTATACCATAATTATGCTGAGAGACAGATCTAACTAGTGTCAACAGGGTGGGAGAAAGCATGAAGCCAGGGATAAATGGTGTAGCGCCCACAAGAGAATTGTGATCAGGTTTACCAGCATGTATGTTTGAATTAATTGTGTCATACTGAGTAGTGCTCTGTAATTAAAATTACTTTCTTTTTCCAGAAGATAAACACTGGTGTGGACATTATAGTTATTGTGTCTCTTGGTTGATTGTTGAATTCAGAGCTCGTGTCCCCCACACCATCTCCCTGAGAAACCAGTGGCTGCTTGCCCTCACTCTCCTGAGTAGCATCCTTAGATAAGGGTTATTTATACCTGGCCCAGTGTGTAGAGCCATAAGAAGATGGACCATTGGACACCAGTGGCAAATAATCTCAACCATCATGTTGGGGCCTATTATCTGCTGAACTGTAGACAGTCTGTTCATCTTGCCTCCAACAGTTGCAACTGCATTGCATTGCATTGCATTTAAGTGTTGGAACTGTGCTAACATCACAAGATTTATAATTTCTTTCATTTGTGATGGAAATTGGTGTTACAGGATTCAAAACCTGTATGATGCTAACATTCATGAAGTAGCTGACACTTTGGGGAAGATTTGGGAAGTTTTGAGTTGGATGACTATCTCTGGTGTGTCTGGCAAAATCATTGCATAATTCTCTTGAGACTGAGTGCTCTCTGGTTCAGGCAATTTTGGACTTTTTCCTATAGATTGTGTCAGAATTTTCTGTTTGCTGTTGTTTGTTTGCCAATGTGCAGTTAGTACGACTTTTGGTGGTTGGCCTCTCTGATAGAAACTTTTTGATATGCTCCCATAAACCTCATAATCTCTTGCATATCATTTTGCTTATGTCAATGTAGTGTGAATATTTCAGAGTTTACCCTAAATTTATTTATCTGACCTGTAGAGAGCAGTGCCTCTAAAAGCTTTTGTTGATGCTCTCGATGCTTTTCAATGTATTGTCTGAAGGTACAGTATTAAACTCTTCTGTAGTGTATGTGTGATTGTTTTTATGCATGTGTACAGCACACACAGCACAAGAAGACAGTCCTTCTAAATGATTGGTAGAATAGCCTCCTAGGGCAAAGGTACCGCAGTTAGAAAAACTGGCCCAGCCTTGTAGTGAATATAGGAATGTGGTGCACAGTCATTGTTACAATGTGGCAATTTTGGACTTTTTCCTATAGATTGTGTCAGAATTTTCTGTTTGCTGTTGTTTGTTTGCCAATGTGCAGTTAGTACGACTTTTGGTGGTTGGCCTCTCTGATAGAAACTTTTGATATGCTCCCATAAACCTCATAATCTCTTGCATATCATTTTGCTTATGTCAATGTAGTGTGAATATTTCAGAGTTTACCCTAAATTTATTTATCTGACCTGTAGAGAGCAGTGCCTCTAAAAGCTTTTGTTGATGCTCTCGATGCTTTTCAATGTATTGTCTGAAGGTACAGTATTAAACTCTTCTGTAGTGTATGTGTGATTGTTTTTATGCATGTGTACAGCACACACAGCACAAGAAGACAGTCCTTCTAAATGATTGGTAGAATAGCCTCCTAGGGCAAAGGTACCGCAGTTAGAAAAACTGGCCCAGCCTTGTAGTGAATATAGGAATGTGGTGCACAGTCATTGTTACAATGTGGCGAGTTTTGGACTTGGCCATTTATGCAGGGTCTTCCCCAAACTTTTTGCCTTCACCCTCCTGCTTTCTGAACCAGTTTTCATTGGCTTTTAAGACTCTGTGCACTTTACTATTGCTTGCCTGTGCTGAAGTGCTTGTGCTCTCGCTATTGTGGAGTCCTTCTCAGCCCCAGATTTAAGTTTAATCCCATAAAATTTTCCAACCTTCAGAATAGGTAAATTACACCTTTTGACCAGTCTCATTCGTGAATCCTTCTCTGCCCTTTCTCCATGACTGGAAGGCCAGAAAGGGGGTCTTTGTATGTGTCCTACATGCCTCTTGAATATGGTGCACCAGCAGCTTCCAACTGACTTTGCTCCATCACTGATTGGATTTAGAGGGTGCCCTGGACCCAGTCAATTTGCTTTAATAGGCTTACCTTGATTTTCACATGCTTTTGCTTTCTAGGAGACGTTTTTGTTTTTTCACCAAAACTTCATCCATATATTTGAATGACTTCATTTTTGTGTCATTTTATATTCTCTTCACATTTGATCTGAGATTTTTAACCTAATGATTTCCTAACTGCAATGTGCATTGGTGTTTTTGTATATGCATCATATTCAATTTTATCTGAGAAAGGCTTTGTTGCATGTGCCAAGCTACCAAGGGAAAGACAGTAAACACTAATGAAACATTATTTTTCACAGGGATTAGATTATTTTTACTATTTCGGAGCATCATCAAGACTCTCTTCCCTAACTTCGAATCCTTGTTTCAATTTTCTTCATCTTATTGTATTATTTATCTTTTTAGTTGTAACGTTCTGTGGAAACTGCAGTTTCTACTGTTCTGTGCTGCTCTGTGTAGGTTTCTAAAGTGGTCCAAAAACCTTTAGGGGAACTTGTTCAGCTTTTTGGATTGGACTATGGGAAATAGTCCTGCTGCACTGTTTCTTATAGTACGACATACCATTCTGCTCTTATCACCAACTAAGGATAGACCTGAGCAGAATTAATTTAACACAAGTGTAAATTTAATAAAATAGCTTGCTCAGCCAACAGCATGACCATCTGCATTGCTCATTTTGCTGCAGAGTGAGTGAATGAAAATACAAGAAGAAAACCATTGGTGGCACATCCTTCTCTGTTTCAAGCAGCCAAACTATGGAACTCTTTACTCCTCAACATAAGATCCACGGACAACCACCTTATCTTCAGAAAACTACTCAAGATTTGGCTCTTCCACACATAAGCACCATACGCAAACAGAAATATACAGCATGCCCCTCGGTATATATGCATTTTTTTTGTACTATAGATATGTACCTATCTTTTTGTATTGCTTTGTATAAACATGTAGAATAATTATGTTGTTAAAAAATATTTAAAATAAATTTTTAAGTACAACAACACTTGAAAACCAGAGTTTATCTAATGCATCTTTAATCTACATATACTTACTTCCTTTATGCATCTATAAACCTTCCATGTACTTGGAGCTATATATTTATTACTTTTCTCCTAAAAAAGCCTATTCAATGCACTACCCTATTTCTCAACCTATACTTCTATCAATATCTTTAATCTACATATACTTACCTCCTTTATTCATCTATATACTTTCCATGTACTTATGGATCTATATATTTATTAATTTCTTCTAATTCAGCATATCCAATGCACTACCCTATTTCTCACTCTATACCTCTCTCAATATATCTTCTACCCCAACTTTCTGACTCATCTCAAACTTCTTTCTACTACTCTTTCCAATGCACTACCCTATTTCTCACCCTATACCTCTATCAATATATCCTCTACATCCACTCTCTCATTTATCCCAAACCCCACACCACTACTATGATCCCCAAAATAACCCTTTCTAGACTCTCCCCTACTCTGCCCCTCCTTGCATCATCTGACACCTCTTTTACTATACCGATCCCCCAAAACAAGCCTTTCTAAACTCTTCCCTCCACATCCCTTTTTACTCATCCCAAGCCTCCTCCTACTGCTATGACCTCCAAAACAAACAAAAAAAAGTCTAAATCCTTCACTCTTCTATCCTTCCAGTATCCTTTTCAATCAAAATAACAGACTAACATGTCCACTTCTCAAATTTCATTTTTCACTATACTAATTCACCACTAATCCTTTATGGGTTCCAGAGTAGCGTGCTACTTGCCGAAAAAGCGCATTGACACCTCATCAGGGGAAGAAAGCACTATATAAATGCAAACCTTTTTCCCTCTTCTTACCCTCCGCTATCCTACTCACTCCAAATAACTGACTAATATCCACCACTCAAATTACTTTCATATTTCACTATACTAATTCGCCACTAATCCTTTATGGGTTTCCGGAGTATCGTGCTACTCGCCAAAAAAGCGCTTCAACACCCCATCAGGGGTAACAAGCGCTGTATAAATACAAACCTTTTTTCACTCTTCTATCCTTCCGCTATCCTTCTGAATCTAAATAACAGACTAACCTATCCACCACTCAAATTACTTTCACATTTCACTATACTAATTCAACATTAATCCTTTATGGGTTCCGGAGTAGCATGCTACTCACCGAAAAAGTGCTTCAACGCCTCGTCAGGGGTAGTAAGTGCTATATAAATGCAATTACAATTCAATACAATGCAATGAATGTGTGAGTGTTTGCATATGTGAATGCACATTTGAGTGAGTATGTGCATTGAGTGAGAAAGTGAGTCTGTGCTTTATATAGAGCCTGATTATGAGTCTGGCGTTCCGAGGACTGCCAGACTCGTGGGGCGCGGCGGAGGCGGTCCAGCCACCACTGCACCGGTGCTCAGACCGCCCTATTACAACTAGGGTGGTTGAACTGCCATAGGACTGCCCCAGCCGACAGGGAAGCGCTGTTCCCTGGCGATGGCATGCGGTCTTGAGGCAGCCGAGGTCCTGCCGAGCACATTATGAGTTTCCTCTCCGCATTCCCATTGCAATGTCCATTTTCAGAGGCACAGCCGTGGGACCACCAAAAAATGCCCTCCAGACATGAGAAACACTCGTAACACTCGTAACCTGGTGGGCGGCCCGAACACTGGTTTGGCAGAGCAGGAGCAGGCCGCTGGCATGGTGGTCTGCTCCTGCACCGCCCAACTCGTAATCAGGCCCTTAGTGTGCACCCATGCAAACCTAACTGTCCATAGGATTTCGGTTGGTAGATGAGGTTAGTCCTAAATCCTTTCTTAGCTTTTGATGTCATCTTAGCCAGACCCTGAATATGTGACATATTGAGCCAAATCATTCAAGAATCTGGTGCTGCTGCCTCTAGGCCTATTTATTAAATCTACGTGAAGGGTAACACAATGCAAATCTCTGTTTCACTAAAAGCCTTTGACGGAGTAAATCAGGACTTTTGGTTGTAAGAGATAAAGGCAAACCCCCATGTGATCAAATCTGTTTACAACATTTTTTTTAAACTAGAACAAGGACAGACTGTACTCTGTTCAGTACAAAAACAGTAGTGTGAATAAGCTCGAACAGACAGGCATTGTAACTAAGAGTCAGAATAAATTCATCAAAATCAAATATTTACAAAAGTGAACGCTGAGATCAAACCGAAGAGCGGCAGATCACAAGGCAGCATTTTGCATACACTGAATCAAGTTAGTAGTGAAACATAAAATGCTCAGTGAATAACATACATATAGTTTACATTTAAAAGCAATAAACAATAATTGAGTATCAATTAATGGTTGCTTGGTGGACACAACAGCATCAAACACCCATTTAAAAATCCAGGGGCTCAAAGGATCAGCAATAGGGTCCAAACTATGAAGGCATTAAACCGGAAGTTCTATATTTGTCAATGCAAGCTCCTTTACAATGGTTCTCAATTAGACGCCACCCGTCATCAGCTTAGCAATGCTTCACGTTCATTATCCAATGGGATTACAGGAGCGTTGATGTAACTGGCGGATCCTAACAAATAATGAACCTTCTTGGCAGATCTTTCTAAGACCTGCTTACATCAGTGTCAGAGGAACAGAATGAAGAAGCAAGACTAACGTGCAAAGGATTCAGAACTCAGTCTTACTTGGAGCATATGCACGTACTAGATTTTAATTAATGCAAACATGAAGTAAGGTGGTTGCCTCATCTTCCTGAAGATCCAAGTGCGGCAGGAAGCAATTTCCCTCAATGTCATTTAGCGCAGATATTGGAAATGGGAAAACTTTTGTGCAAAAAGCTTATAATCTACTACCGCTTTTAGGGTGGGAGATTACCTGTCACTACTGCCGAATTTATAATGTCCGCAAACAGTAGTGTGGATGGAAATTTGGTTTCTATGCTTATTTGCGTCTCCTAAAAGTAAAGTGGTATTACATAAAGTCTTAGTTTGCATCACACTGAATACAAAAAGCAATGTGCTTCATTTGTGCCTTCCTTGCTGCTAATGTACTGTAAAATACTAGTAACGTTTATTTACAAGTATTTCAAGTTAGTTGTGTGCTAGAAAACAGTTAACAAATCTTTCACACTCCCTGTACCCCAGCAAGATTGTCACTATGTTCACATTACAAAATTCTCTCACTTTGCAGTCATAGAAAGCAAAATATCTGCATGTTAAACGTATAAGCAGTAGTTTGACCGAAGGCAATGCCTGACCTTTGACCTCTGCCCTTAAACGCACAGCAGAGGATACATGACAAAAACAAAATAGAAAGGCCCCTAGATGTGGAAAAAAAATACTAACCAGCTTCACACAGCAGCAAGCTTGGAACTCGAGATTCTAGCAACGCGAGACAGCAAACAACTGCTGTCGTAGAATATCAGGGAGGAAGGCCCCTCTCCGTGCCTGATCAAATGCGTGATAGGACACTGTGGAGAAACGGACCGCATGGGTGGAGGGTGTATGGCCTGGGAAGAGGACAGCAGCTGAAGTGCATTAAAAAAACGTATAGAAACTGTAATGCTGCGCACAATGGGGGAGGGGTGAGTGAGCCTGGGGGTGGGTGTGGCTAACAAAACCCTGAATATTCTGTAACTTTTTTCAGTCTTTCACCTTCAGGTGACTACATATAAAATCATGCACAGATTAAATAAAAAAAATGCAAGTTAAGTTAATCAGTGGGAAATGCACTATTGTATATTATGAAACCTCTGCCCAGGTTTGTGTGTAACCAGGTAGCCACAGAATTGAATTCTCGTTGGTGCAGTCGAGAATAATGACGTGTGAATGTTTAGTGCTACGAGGTTCCTGTTTGTGACTGAAAGCACTGTGAATATGTAAGTCATCATTTGAAACTTACGTTACACACAGTAAAAGATAGGCTGCTACAAAATGTGCAAAAAGATTTTAAGATCAAAAAGTGCTTCCAAAATATAGACTGTAAGTAGTGCATTTTTTAAAATAATTGTCTTTTAAAAGCACACACCCAACAGCTCAGCCGGTAATTCCCTTGCAATACCACTCAAAAAGAATAAATCTGTGTCAAAAGCAATCCTCAAGTGACTCCATCAATTAATTAAAGCCAATACTGGCCTCCAGCACCTTTTCCATTGGCAGATTGGCCAGTTGCGCACATTTACTTTTCTTTCAGGCAAGGAGGCTTGTGTTGTCTGCCCCTCCCTTGGTTTCAAGGCACAGGAGTCTCTGTGCCTTACACTTCAGCTGAAGCATTTCAGTTGCTGGAATTAACCGTCCCAGAACGGTTGCCTTTTCACAAAATATATGGGAACTGTTTTTCTTAAACTAAATAAGTAGGGTTACTTCGTGCCCCTCAGATCTCAACCACTTTGACCACTTGGAGAGGAGGGTTAGAGTTGAGACAGCTGTCAGCATGCCCAAATGGCATAGACACATCCAAAGACATAGACCGGACCAGGCGAGACAAAGGACAGAGCCGCGACCTCCAGGGCAGGAGAGGATTGAGGATTGCTCCCACAGTGGGATGAGCCACTTGGAGCTAGTGAATTCAGGGCACCGACGGCACATTTGAGATCCCTGTACAGAAGGGCAAGCGGTGCATAGACCCTTGCCAAGATCCTGATGAGGATGTGAGCCAGGACAATTTGCTGTACCTAAACATGGAACAGGAATGCATCAAGAGGGCCTCATGATTCTCACAATAGAGGTCTACTAATTACTGGGCATAAAGATACAAATGGTGACACAACCATGAAGCAGAGAGCACATTACATCGAGTTACTTCGGAGGTCCTGAAGGTTTACGAGATGTGAAAAGGGAGAACACATGGGAGGGGAGAGAAATATACTTCTAAATACTACACATATATCACCAACAAAGTCAAAACAAGACTGCACTGAAATGTACAATGGGAGAAATCAAAACAGTTTGATACCACAAAACCTGGACAGCCCGAAGGGGAATTTGAAAACATTCTTAGTAGAGTCAGTGCTTCCGAAATCAGCTCATTGGCAACAAAATTAAATAGACAGTTATTACACAACAACCAGGGGGGAAACTACACCAAGACTTCGGGGGAGGCTAATACTTCAAGTGGCATTGGTGAGGCTACCACTTCATGCAATGCGGGCAGCGATATTCTCACAGCCTGCCTGAGGGCACACATTGCTAATATGTCTGACTTTAATGTGCCGACACATGCAAACAGCAATTGTGAATGCCCATATTTTTAGGCATCGGCACATTATAAAGGCACATTAAATGCAAACTGTTATGGGTTTGCCAATAATTTCCACTCAGACACTAAGCACTGTTGGAGTTTCAAGAGTATCCACCAGACCTGTGAGCATTGGATGTTTGCAAGATGTTTGGTACCAACTGAGGTTTGTGCCTGTGTTCATGTCTGACACACAGAACAGAAAGCACTGTAGCCTTATTGGAAAGGTGTCTTCTCTTACTGAAAGCAACATAAGACACATAATAAACAAATGCTTCAGAGTACAAGTAGATCTGTATGGGGGATCTCCCAATAAACACATGGAAATGCTCCCACAGACATTGAGATGTAGACTTATATGAACCCTATTAAAGGTGTGGCACATGTACTGGGATAAAGAAAATTATATGGGGCTCCTATGTGAATGTCACTAAATTGGGGGCAGGATGGTTCACAAAGGAGCCAAAATGGAGGGACATTCACTGAGCGGAATAGACGGGATATCTTCACAATGTAAAAACGTGTGGATTGATATTGTTATAGTACACACATCCACTCAATTTAGATCTTGCCTGCTGCAATAAAGCCCGGAGGAGTGGTAGCAGAAGGACTGACAGCTGGATCACCAGTGAATGACAGCATTGTGCCTGACAGCCTGAAGAAGTAGCCCACTGGCATGAGTCATATCCATTGACAACAGTATTCAGCATGACAGCAGCATGTATATGATAGCAGTAGCTCTCACTTGCAGTGACAAGGGCATGAGTTGCAAGGCATGACAGTGTTAAGACCTGCAGGCACTGACAACAAGACCCAGCGACATCAACAAGGCTCCAGGAAATGAATAAGTAGGAGTTGTGGTAACAGCAGAATTCAAGGTGACATCTTCAGAAGTTTCAGGATATGCTAGAAGCATCTCTAACAGCATCTTAAGTAAATAAGTAGGACTACACACGTACTGTCAGAATGCCACAGAAGTGACGGTGGCAGTAGCACTCACACTTTCACCAATATACCCATTTCAATAGATTTAGCACCCGCTCCAAAGAACTGTGTGTAACCTGCATCCTGTGCCGTACATGTTCTGTCAGCACTGAAAGTTTGCACTATAACTGTCATGCTGTTGCTATTCTAAATGGATGTTGAGCTTGCACTTCTGCTACCTACTGCAAGCAAGGGAAGCATGTTTGTTGATGTCAAGGAGCACCTCTTCTGGGAGGAAAGAAAGTTTTAACTGTAGTGGCCCGATATGGAGTGAAGCTTACATTGCTGTTGCCCAGGTCATACATGTTTTGTAAGAGAGGGATGCTTGCATTGCTGCCACCTGAGTAGCACCTGTTCTATGATGAATCAAAGATTGCACTGTTGCTGTCCCTTCTGTACTTGTTCTTGTTTTTTGAGAGAGAGAGAGAGAGAGAGAGAGAGAGAGAGAGAGACAGACACGTTTCTACTGATGCTCATCTTCTAACTGTTCTGATGGGAAGCTTTCACAATTGTTGTCCTGTATGTACCTCCTAAATTTGACAGCATCTGTGCTGCTCCTACTTCTGCTGCCATGCGCCCAGTACCTATTCTTTATGCTAGGAATGCTACCAGTGTCATGAAGAGTCTGTGGTATGTTTCAGTGATCCTTCTAATAAATAATTTAACTTAACAGAAGTTAAAAAAATGACTTGTCAATGTTTATTTTTATACATGAAAATAAAAGACCAAACTTACCAAAATATGGGAAAGGGTAATGCTTGATGTCCCATGTGAAAATGAGTTTCAAAAGTGACTATACCACCTTGTACAATTCTGAAATACGGCTGCCAAGTGACTATGTTATGTGTGCAGGCTTTACCCCTGCCCAGCGTTTAGTTTGTAAAAAAAAATAAAAAAGTAGGATTAGCCAAAAATTGTATTTGTTCCTGCAACATCCACAACCAGCAGTGACAACACCCACTCACAAGGTGACAGTCTGACGACTGGTGAAGAAGAGCAAATATAATATGTGAAATGTGCAGTAAAGGTTGCCTTGTTCTCTATCTCATCTCTCTGTCTCGCTTTCTTCATCTTCACAATTTCTTTCCTCAGTCCCGTCTCACTCACTCTCATCCGATCTTCCACCTTTTCCTCCTGACTCCCTATCAGAGACAGGGACTAATCTGGGTGAGAGGCGTATGGTACTTCCACAGATTATGAGCTGGTGACCGATATCTCAGTCCCCTCAGAAATTCAGCTTATACATTGTAGTAATGAATACTGAAGAAGCTGAGCTCTGCCTCTGAACTGGCTCAACACAATCTAAGAATCAACACGGCTCATGCTGTGTAGGGGCTCAACTCTATGTATACAGGTTCTCTGCTCTGGTTCAGTGCAAGAAATAAACTGTCTTTAAAGAATCTCAACACAATATCTGTGGAAGCTCAGCGTGAGACATGGGGAGGAGAGGGGGCCTAGACCATGTTTATTTAGCTGCCAGAAAATGACTCCCCCCGATGGACAGAGAGCTAGATCGGGTTAACCCTCCACATGCGTCAAATTTGACCAAATACTGGCAGCAATCGCGGATACACGTCAAGACCTGCCCAACCACATAGCCTCAGTGGCAATAGACGCAAACCTACAATGGGATGACCAGTGGAAGCTGGCTGGTCAAGTCACGCAGGCGGAGGGCACCCTCGGGGGTATTACAACCCAGTGTAAAGGAAATGAAGGGTCAGGTACGCACATTGATGGCTAGAGTGTGGGACAAGGAGGACAGGACAGAGGATTCTGAGGGCCGCTCCTGCCGTAGCAACCTTCAGGTTGTGGGATTTCCAGAGGGGGCGGAGGCCCAGATCCAGTTTCTTTCTTTGAATGGTGGTTGGCACAGGTGGTAGCTCTGTTGGCTCTCTCTCTGCAGTATTAGATTGAGTGAGTGCATAGGATCCTGGGGAAGCTTCCACCGTTAGGACCCTGCCGCAGACCGGTGGTGCTACGCCTTTTGAACTTTAAGGAAAAAGAGACTATACTGAAAGTAGTCAGGGGGGCAGTTCCATTACAACATGAGAACACCCACATCTATATCTTTCCGGGTTATACCTTGCTGGTGCAGCACAAATGAGCATCCTTCTTGGGTGACAAGAAATGTTTGAGAGAGGTTGGTCTCAAGTACTCACTGTTGTACCCAGCAAAGCTTAAAGTGATAGCCTACTAAACCAGCTACTTTTTCATGAAACCGACAGATGCCTGGGACTGGGAAGAGCAGAGGAGATAAGAATCAGAATTGCAAGTGGTCTGGAACAGAGAGTGAGCAACATGCCGGGAGATGGCGTGAGCGGGGGAAGACGAGATCTCGCGTCGAAGGGGCACCTTCATTGGAGCAGATGCGAGACCAACAGCAGCGCATGCTGTCAGATGTGTCGCTCTGATGATGGCGCACCGCTCTCCCCTGCCCAATGGACCTACTGATGATTTGCAGTCAGACACTGGATCCCCTATTTCACCCAGTAGCACCACCTCACTTTTCTGCCTAATTTCACCCCAAAGACAGCGGACTCAATGACCTGACTTGCTCACTGTTACACAGTTGGTAACATTGCTGTTACTGAGTAATTGGTTTATTTTAGTGAACACCCGTCTATTGGTACAACTGCTGGCTACTATTATTATCTTAATTGCTAATTGTTGATACCATGAAGGATCAGACTATACTGGCCATGTGGTTGGCTTGTTGACTGATTACTTCCCTTAACTTTATGTCTCTTTTAGGTGCCTGATCTCCATGTGTTGTGGGAGTTGGAGTACTGACATTGACCACTGGTGGCCACCCCCACCTTTCTTTAGGTGGTCCATCTCAGGTACTGGGGATCTTGTATGACGCCCTGGAAGGTGAACCATATAATGGGTCTATTGGTTAACTGTTTGGCAGACCGCCCGTTGGCGCTTACCCTGAGAGGGGAGTTGGGATTTAGTATTTTATGGTAATGCAGGGCACGAGACAGGTTACACAGGGGTGCAGAGCTATCCACCAGCTCGCTTATTAATAACACTATGACAAAGCTCAATGTCCTCACCTGGAATATACTGGGAATGGGGACAGCCTGTAAGCGGCATGTGGTTCAGCAATACCTACACAAGCGTGATGCAGATGTGGTGCTACTCCAGGAGACACATGTGGTGGGTGGGAAGGACGTCTGTTTAAAAAAGAAATGGTGTGGGCAGTGCTATAGCACAACAAATTCGGGTTTCGCCAGGGGGGCGCTAATGTGGATCTGGCCCGCGGTCTCCTTTTGGACCTAGTAGTTGTAGAAATTGACCATGAGGGGCATTACGTCTTTGTGGAGGGACAACTGGACAGCCATTCGATAATACTGGGGAGTGTTTACACCCCGAATGTAGCGCAGCCAACCTTTCTGGCCCGCCTCGCTTCCCTCCTTGTGAGGTGGGAACATAGTCCCTGGTTAATTGGGGAGACTTCAACAGCGTGCTGGATCCTGGGTCCCCCCTTGCCGACCTCCCCTGTGGTGTCAGCCACACTGGGACTGTCGCAGTGGTTAACACATTGGTCCCTCCTAGATTACAGGAGCGTACTTCGCCCTGTTGCGAGGGAATATTCTTATACCATACAACATTCTCTACTCTTGATTCGACTGGGAGCTTTTTGCTCAAAAGATCAGGTTCCAACATGGAAACGAACATGGCCGTCCACTCAGTGCAGACTCTGTGAACAGGCGGAAGAGTCACTCTTACACCTTCTGTGTATCTGCCCAGCTGTGAACCACTGGAGACGGCATTTTCAAAAATCCTGCTTTTTGTTCTCTTCGGGTCAGATCATGCAGACCAGCCGTAATGGCGTCACTAAACAGCCAGTCGCTACAGATTTCATGCGGGGCAGCCAAATTCCTGCACCAAGTCAGCAAATTACTACAAATATCAAATAAATAGTGTTTAATATTCAGTTGAATAATCCATTATACGACTGATATATTAAATCTGCTTATTTTGCACACAATCTTCAATTATGTGGTTGCTACAAAGGGCACAGTGTAGATGTACATCAGTCATCTGGCATCAACTCGTACATGGTACACTTTTCTCATGTTTTGACGCACATTGTGCCAAGCTGTTTAAGATCGCGCTATCTTCTAAGTGCTTGCCACATTGATTTGCACATTCACATTTTTGCACATGAGCTACGTGGACTCAAATGTGCTGGCTTGGCATTAGATACACTATGTTTAAGGTTTTATGTAAGAAGTTGATGGAGCAGGGTAAAAGAAAAAAATTTAACCTCCTAATAATTGATGTAAAATGATTAACAAACAAGTTCGTTTAAGTAAATAACCAACAATGTATGTTACATGTGAAGGGTTAAAGGTAACACGCTATTTTGTGTGCAAACTAATTTACTTATAATTGTTGACGTGGCTAACATAACCTAATATTTGCGTATTAATAGAATAATAAAATGCATGATTTGTGCTTTGAAAACAAAACGTGTAGTGGCAAAATAAAGCAATGGTAAGTAAGGGACGGCTTTATATGTTGCTTTTTGCTAGGTAATACCTAATTGGGGTACGTAGAATGACGGGAGGGAAACGAAAGGGTTTATATTCTTTATTCTTAACTATATTTTGTTTATCTTTGTAAATAGTGCACTTAGGCCTGTTGAGCAGCGATATAAAATGGCCGCCATGAGCTAGAATACGCGTGCGCGAGGAGAAATGTAGACAAGGAGAAAGGCCGTGAACAAGAATGACCACGTGATCGTTCCAAGAGCCTAGGATGAAAGTATGGTCAAGGCTATTGTGACCTTACTGAATAAATGTGTGCCAAGATGGGTCAGCAAGAAGCGTGAGAAGTCAAAAAGAATAAATGGACAAAAAGAACTGTTGAACCTAAAAAGTATCGGAAAGTGATACAAGTTGGACTGATCGAAGCGGATGAGTAATGTCACGAACTGTGGGAAACGATGCAAGTATGGACATTCCACAAAGAACTGGTTAGAACAAGGAAGTTTGATAAAAGATGTATATGGACTCAAATGGACCAATTAGAGAGAATCTTGCCATAAAGATGCAACATTTTTATTTTAGTAAGCTAGAATTAGTGTATAAGAAGACCTACTCTTGGTGGGGAGGGATGATTATTAGAGATGCTGCTGAATTGCTGGGAGCTGTTTTTTGCTGTTTTTGGCTGCTGTTAGTTGCGTATGGAGTTGCTGCTGCTGATGCTGACGAGCTGAGGCTGCTGCTGCTATTTTATATTTTTAATTGAGCATAAGATGCTGCTTTTTGAAGAACTTTTATTCTTGATAGATTTTTCCATTTAGAACTATTAGACTTTTCCAGAACAGATAGATAGAGATTTTGGGAGTTCTTGCCGTGACGAACTTTATTCTTCCATCTAATAGGTATGCATTGCAATTTCAATTTATTCGTATAATGATAACAAATGTAATAATCTGAATAATAAACCTAAAACTTATTTCATGCTTCTAAACTTTATATAAACTTTATTATCTTTAAACAAATGACTCAGTGGTTCTTTAGCTCAATGATTAATGTAAAATGTTAGAAGGTTTATTGTGATTGAGCTGGTCTTTATCACCATCAACTGATTCCTACTAGTTGGTCCATCGACCAATGAGCGGAATACCTTAAAACAATGAGAAATATTATGTCGTGTTAAAAAGAGGTATCCCGTCTCCTTCCAGCGAATCGTTTTACTGTTTATCTCCTAGGTTACTGACGGAGGAAATCCAGGGAATAAATGAGTGAGTGAATGCATGTGCGGTGTTATGGGCCCCACCGTCATATGGATATAGTCTGTGTATTGGAGGGATAGTTGTACCTGGATGACCAAAGCATATAGGAGAATAATTTTTATTGTTAGCGCTGGATCAGATTTCTTGGTAGCAGAGTTATGGTTACTATAGATTAGTTTGGTGATTATTGATTATTGATTATTTCATGTCTAACACTTTATGTTGCGTCGCGTTATGTTATATGTAAGTCGAAGTTTTCACGCTTCCGGGAAGTAGGAAGTGGAACACGTGTGGCAAGAGAAGTCACATGGAATAGTGCACTGTCTGAGTTCATATTGGTGATAACACAGGTTGTGTTATGATAGGGACATTTTCCGTATAAAAGGTGTGTGAGTGAAATAGCGACCGGTTTTCTTGTGAAACTCTGGCCTTAATTCTCAAGAGCAGTATAGTCTCCACATGTGTTTTATCCCCAGAGAAACGGGTTTACCGCTTGCTTGAAAGAAGGGTAAGGTAGAGGGAAGTGCTACTTTATCGGCGAAACAGAAAAATTCTGTGGTAGGGTAGAGGTAAGCGCTGTCTACTGGAAAATACAGAATTCTTGTGTAAATGGCCAAAGCTATTTCTTTGGTTTAGCGAATCAGACAATGGAAATATGTTTTAAATGTTGTAACTAACGAAGAATTGTTGAAAAAGAAATTGCCGATAAATTTTGTAAAGGAGGGGTCAGGAGCAGAACTGACGTAGACAAAAGCCGCGCTGGGATTGGACAGTGCGCTAGTCATACAGAAACAGGAGCAGAGCTGACGTAAAGAAAAAGCCACGCTGGGATTGGACAGTGCGCTGTAGACAGAAACCGCTCTGATTGGAGTTTTGGTGTGAGTCGCGCTAGGATTGGACGGATAGAATAGTGACGTGGAAGTTTATGATTGGAGTGTTGGTGTAAGTCGCGCTAGGATTGGTTGGAATAACGCATAGAGAACAGTGTTGAATTGCAGAACTTTTTGAGGAGAAAAGAGATTGTGAATCATGTCGTATTATGAATATGGTAGAGAGAAAACATCGTGGATGTCGAAAGTTAAGAACTTCTTTAAGAAAGACAAAAAGGTAGTGACTAGAGAGGGACAAGTAATTCCTCCCCCGAAATCACCAGCTTCGCATATGATGCTGAAGTACGGATATCATACATGCATATGGTTAGAAAATTGGACAAAATATACTAAGAATGATGGAGCATTGGCTTTTCCTGAGAATGGTTCATTTAGTGTAGCTGTACTTCGGAACTTGAGAGAGAAAATGATAAAACTAGAACCTAGACCTAGACCGACACAGTTTGAAGCTTTAAGTGAATGGGAAGATGAAATGTATGAACGAGAGAGATTCAGAGGATTGAAGAATCATGAGTTTGTGCCTGGAAGGTTATGGGGGTTGAATCATGAGGACAGACTAAAGCGTTGGAGATGTGCTAATATGACAGGAGGTTTGTTTCCAGCTTTTACAGTGGAGGAAGAAGCAAAGAGAAAAAGAAACATGTGGTTACGGAAAAGTATGGATATGGTGGTAGTGAAACGGAAGATGAATTACTGGAAGATATTTTAAACAGAAACCCACCTCCATACCAACAGACTTCTGCGGTGGTGACACCTAATGCACCGCCAATGGAAACTGGGAGGAATAAAAATCCCGAACGAGGATATGAGATAAATAGGTCACAAGATCAATTAAAAACTTCACAAAATGAGGAGATAGAAAGTGACAATACAACTGAATTAGCAAAAACCACAAGAGAATTAACTGAAAAGATAAGAGAATTAACAAAGAATATGGAAGCTGTAACTGTACCAGTAACGATAGGTCCAGTAATGCCAGTTTTTGAGAATCAGAAAATTGATGAACGTTCTTTAGTGATTCCTATGAATTCACATTTGCAAAGAAGGAGAGAAGGGATGGAACTGGACAATGAAGGTGCACACCATTTGGTTAGTACCTATAGACCAAGCCCACCTACTAATTTGACAATAAATGAGAATGAGTTCAGGAGAATACCTATGGTAACGGAGTCTGCATCAAAGACACCAGAAAGGAGTAACAATTGGATAGAATTAAATAGTACGCCTGTTGGTCCAACTCCAGATGAATTAAATGAATGGATGAAAACGCTAAAAACAAAAGAGACAGAAGTAAAACCACTAGATGTAATTAGGTTAAAAATAGACATGGAAGAATTGATATTAGGAACGATTGGTACAGAAAAATTGAAAAGTTATCAGGATGACGAGATTATGTGTTTGTGCAAGAGTATTACATGGAGAGCTAGAAATTTACATAACAAATTAGAAGAGACAGCGATTGAACTAGGAGTAGAATTTGCAAAAGTGAGAACGTTGCAGAAACCATATAGAGTAGATTTTTGTGAGAAAGATATAGAGAATCTGAACACATCAGGACGATTGACCCAAATAAAAGAATTAATTGTTTTGTTGAGAAAATGGGGTGATGTGGATAGATGGAGAAGTAGATGGACGAAAAAGAATGAGAAAGTAACAGATAAAGCATCTTTAGCTTTTGCAGTAACAGATAAGGAACCAGTTGTAAGGGAGTACCCGATGAGAGAGACTCCAGGAAGTAGTTATGTGCATGTTCCGTGGTCTAGACAGGATATACTGTCATTTACAAATGATTTCCCAAAGTTGAGAGAGAAGCCAGTAGAATGGTACAGACAAGTGGAGAGATTTGTTAAAGTTTCAAAGGTGTTGTGGATAGATTTGGATGGATTGTTTGATATAGTAGTACCAGCTGATTTGTGGACAGAATGTAAGATTACTATTGATTGGCCAACTGTAGAATATCCAAGGGATGCTAAAACAGGAGCGCCAGGACCAGAAGTAATGAGGAAGTATGACCAAGTAATTACCTTTTTGAAGAATAAGATTCCACCTAAAGAAACGGATTGGGTAAAGATAGACAGAACCACGCAGGAAAGTAAAGAATCAGTGCATGCTTACTATGAGAGGCTATTGTTAGTTTTTAAACAGTATAGTGGCTATGAGACACTAAATGAGAAGGATATGAGTCATTTTGTATATAGATTTGTGTATGGATTGAAACCGGAGATAAGTGAAATGATTAAGCAGCATATGATTTGTTGGCAGAATAGCACAGTTGACGAGGTTTTGAGATATGCTAAGTATTGCAGTGATGATATTGAGAGTAGACAGCGTAAATTGAAAGAGAAAGCCATGTGGGCACAGGTGAAAGTTGCAGAGAAGCAAGAAGCTCAATTGAACAATACAGTTAATGAAGCAGGACAGGCTAGATTTAGACAAAATATAGGCAAAGGAAAAGGACAAATGAGCATGGATGAGGCAAAGAAAAAGTGGCCATGCCACAACTGCGGAAAGCTAGGGCATTGGAGAAACGAGTGTAAATTTCCTCCAAAACTTAATGCGGAAAATCAATCATTAAATCCACAGGTGCAGAGTGAGATAGTTACTCCACAGAGTCAGGTGCCACAACCACCACTTCCCAAGAGTGTTAACCAACAGAAATTCAGTGCAGAAACAGGATTCTACGGAGGAGAGCAGGTAACACAGTTGCCGCGTGCAGCTGCCATTTCTCAATATTGGTTACGACAGGATGATGATGAGACGGATGAAAGCTTCTGACGGTGCCTAGGAGAGGGGGAAGAGTGCGTGCTTGGCGCAACTCTAGAGGTAGATCAAGCAGGTCCATTTGTGGATGGAGAAGTGAATGGTGCAAATGTAACATTCCTTGTGGACACTGGAGCTACCCGTTCTACTGTTAGGTCAGTGGAAATTCCAAACCTTCCTCTCTCAGGTGAACATATCCAAGTAGTTGGAGTATCGAATCAGCAAATTAAGACGCCTCTTACTAAACTAGTGGAGGTAAAGATTGGTCCATTTAGTGAAATGCACCGATTTGTGGTATGTGATTGCAGTCCTGTGAACCTATTAGGACGCGATCTATTGTGCAAAATGAATTGCACTATCTATTGTACTCCAGATGGAATTGCATTTCAGACCCCAGATGAAGATGTACTGTATAAAATGACAATGGTAAATTTGGAACCAGAAGTAAATGATTTGTTTCCTGTATTTGATGCAGAGAAAATCCCAATTGAACTAAACGAGACAGTGGAAGATAAAGTGTGGGATTTTACAGGAGAAGATATAGGGTTAATGAAAGGAGTAGACCCTGTTAAAATATCCGTAAAAGAGGGAACGAGTTACCCAAATACTCCCCAGTATAAATTGACACCAGAAATAATTGAAGGAATAACGCCAGTAATAAATAAAATGATTGAACAAGGGATTCTAAAAGAAATCATGAGCAGTCCATGTAATTCGCCAATAATGGGACTGAAAAAGCCAAACGGAACATATAGGATTGTACAGGATTTGAGGAAGGTAAACAAAATTGTTGTGCCTTGTTGCCCAATAGTACCGAACCCTGCTGTGATTCTATAGCAGATTCCACGCGAAGCAGAATGGTACACAGTAATTGATTTATGCCATGCATTTTTCTCTATTCCATTGCATCCAGATAGCCAGCCATTATTTGCGTTCAGGTTCGGAGAGCCTATTTTGGCATGGTGCCGAATTCCTCAAGAGTACACAGAAAGCCCCTCGATCTTTAATCAGATTTTAAAGAAATCCTTGGAAGATTTAAAAATGCCAGAAAAGTCAGTAATGGTTCAGTATTTTGATGACCTACTGGTGGCATCAAAAACGAAGGAAGCATGTGTCAATGATACAATTGCTTTGCTGAATCATTTAGCCAAAAGAGGACATAAAGTGTCCCCATCAAAATTGCAGTTTTGTCAACAAGAAGTCCAATATTTAGGGCATAAAATTGAGAAAGGAGTGCGAAAGGTAACGACCGAGAGAATAAAAATGATTCAAGGAATGAGAGCTCCAATGACGCAAAGAGAGGTAAGAATGTTTTTGGGAATGGTTGGATATTGTCGACAATGGATAAGTGGTTTTTCTTTGATCGCAAAACCTTTGCAAAAACTGACAAAGAAGGATGTTAAAGATCCTTTTGAAATGAATGATGAGGAAATGAAAGCATTCAGAGAGTTGAAAAAGAAATTGTGTGAAGCTCCAGCATTGGGAATGCCTGACTATGAGAAAGACTTTGAGTTGTATTGCAGTGAAAGAGATGGATTGGGCGTTTTCAGTCTTGGTACAGAGACATGGAACTATGAAAAGACCTATTGCATATTTTTCTGCTGTTTTAGACCCTGTAGCAAAAGCTTTGCCTGGATGTTTGAAAGCAGTTGCTGCTACTTGTGTGAGTCTGGAACAGAGTGAAGGCATAGTGATGGGATATCCACTGAGAGTATATGTCCCACATTCTGTGGAAATTCTCTTGACATGAACGAAAACCCAATACATGACACATAGTCGGCTGACTAGGTATGAAAAGGTAATTTTGAGTGCAGATAATGTGACCATTGACAGATGCATGAATGTGAATCCTTCAACATCATTGCCAGATGAAGAGAGTGTGATTGAAATGGATGAAGTGGATCATGACTGTCTGAATGTGCTTGAATATTGTACAAAACCGAGACCAGATATAAGAGATGAGCCCTTAAAGGAATCAGATTATATTCTGTTCGTGGATGGCTCATGTTTGAGAACAAATGATGGAGTTCTAAGTGCAGCATATGCAGTTTGCACAGTAGCAACTGTAATGGAAGCATCTTGTCTGAAAGGGATACGGTCTGCCCAGGTAGCAGAACTAATAGCTCTGATTCAAGCCTGCAAGTTGGGAAGAAATGTACGGGTTACAATTGTGACGGATAGCCAATACGGTTTTGGAGTTGTGCATGACTTTGGTCAGATTTGGTCACAAAGACGTTTCTTGACGTCTGCAGGAACGCCGATTAGAAATGGAGATTTTGTGAAAAAACTGCTTGAGGCGATACAGCTGCCTAAACAGATTGCTGTTGTGAAGTGCAATGCACAGAAAAATGGAGAAGACTACATAACTGTCGGCAATAAGTATGCTGATGAGATTGCACAGTACTGTGCAAAGAATGTGGTCTCTTTGAACAGGAACCGAGAAAGAGAGCATATTTCATGTCCTTTGCTTTTTACTAACCCTGTTGAGACATGGGATGAGGTGAGACAATTACAGGAAGCAGCAGATGAAGAGGAGAAAGATACTTGGATAAAAGCAGGATGTAGAAAACATGAGGAAAATGATGTTTGGGTTTACAGAGATGAAAGACCAGTTATGCCTGATAGCATGATTTCTGACATGGCACGGATGTACCATGGACAAGCCCATATTGGGAGAGATTCAATGATCAGACTTTTCAGACAAACATGGTATAATCCAAAATTCAGAGCCATAGCTGAGAGTCTTTGTCAAAGATGTCTTGTTTGTCAACAGTTAAATCCAGGAAGGAAGACCGTAGTGAGTCTAGGAACAATAGGACGAGAAGGAGGTCCGTTCACTAGAATGCAAATGGATTTCATAGAAATGCCACCGAGCAATAGACTAAGGTATGTCCTTGTAGTCGTCTGTTTGTTTTCCCGTTGGGTGGAAGCATACCCGACCAGAAGGAATGATGGAATCATGGTAGCAAAACTTATGCTGCGATAATTCATTCCGAGGTATGGTTTTCCAGTCACGATTGAAACAGATAGAGGAACACATTTCCAAAACGAATTAATTCAACTGATTTGTGAAGCACTTAGTATTAAACAGAAACTGCATTGTGCATACAGACCAGAGGCTTCTGGAATAGTAGAGCAAGTGAATGGAACAATTAAGAACAGGCTAGGAAAAATGTGTCAAGCCACAGGACTCAAATGGCCAGATGCCTTGCCATTAGTTTTAATGACAATCAGAAGTATTCCGGAAAGGAAAACTGGACTCAGTCCCCATGAGATAATTATGGGACGAGCAATGAGACAAGCACATGTACCTGTCAACAAACTACTGACTATAACTGATGATCTGGTGCTGGATTATTGCAAAGGATTGGCTGATGTGGTGCGTTCTGTGTTTCATCAGATTGGACCGGATGCGACCACTCTTGAAAGAAAACCAGCTCACGACTTGAATCCAGGAGATTGGGTCCGCATAAAAGTCCATAGAAGAAGAAACTGTTTGGTTCCTCGCTGGGACGAACCGCAATAGGTGATACTGGTGACAACCACTGCAGTCAAATGTGCGGGAGTGAAAAACTGGATACATGCCAGTCACACCATCAGAGTTCCAGAACCTGAAGATCGACATGTGAGTCGACATCTGGAAGAGTTGAATAACAGTTCAGCATCGGAAGCGGAAGAAGAAACGAACAGGGTGCCAGAACCTGAAGATCGACCTGTAAGTCGACATCTGGAAGACCCAACTACGAGTGCAACGACAGAAGGAGTGGAGGAAATAGCTGAAGTTCCAGAATTTGAAGATCGACATGTGAGTCGACATCTGGATTTATCAGACACCAGTTCAGAATCTGATACAGTTCATTCGGATTGTGATGAAAATCTGAAGAGAAATTGGAAATTTGAAAGCATAAGAGAAGAGACTGAGCACAAAGATAGTGACAGTGAGCAACCAAGTACAAGTTGTGGTAAAAATCCTTCGGAGATAATATTAATAGATGAAGAAGGGAGAGTTTCAAACAAAAAGTTAGAAAAATCGGAAGATACCCGAGGAGCAATAGGGACAGATAGCCAAACAAAAGAACAGGGAAATTTAGAAGCAGATAGAGAAATTAACACAAATTCGGAAGAACACCGAGGAGGGACAGAAGTAGGTGAACGAAGGAAAATAAAAAAAGAACCACAAGTAAAAGGAGAAAATGAAATTATAAGATTCAAAATTAGAGACAATAAAGAAAGAACTGAAACAGAGTCTGAAGAAAGTGGAGAAGAAAGAAAACAAAAACTAGAGTCAAGAAAGAGAACCTGGAAAGCAGAAAGAGAGGAAAAAGAAAGTGAGACGAAAAGGCCAAGAAAAGGAGATAATTGGCCCAACGAAGTAAGAAAACTAAGATACAGGATCATAAGGCTGGATGGAAAAAGTGCTGAACAAGTGAATGAAATAACAAGTCAAAAAGAGCAAGACCAACAAAGTGGAAAACACTTGCAGAAAATGAAAAGAGTAAAGAAAGTAAATCTGAAGTATAGATCACCTGAGTGGTTGTACCTTGCTTTAACTGATATCAAAGAAGAAGAGAACACTCACGAGAACCCAGAACAAAGAAACCTAATGGGTGAAGGTGAAGTGCAACAAACTTGAAGAAATTTAAACGAATTTCTACCGGAGTTGACGAAATACTGGATTTGACAAAGAAAGAATTCCAAAAAGAATCAAAAGAAAGTACCAAACGAAGACAAAATTAGAGTGCAGGGTGGCTAAGAAGTCATTTCTGAGGTGTGGTGACACATTTTCCCTGTACATAATATAAATAGGTTATAGAACAAAATGGAAGATACTAAAGATAGAAAATGTAGATGTGAGTTTTTAAGAAGATGGTGTAAGATGTGCTTCTTTTGTACAGGATTATTAATGACTGTGTGGGTGGTTTTAGCAATCACTATTCCAATTAGTTTAGCTGTAGAAGAAACGTCTAATCACACAGAGAAAGAAAAAGGAGCTAACATTCAAGAAACAGCTATATTAAAAGGTAGTGCAGAATTACATAAAGACAAATCAATAACAGATTTTTCAAAGAATGTATTTACAAAATTATTATATGAGTATGTAGAAACAATGGATGTAAGAGATTGTTATGTTTGTATGCAATTGCCTGCGTCTGTAGCAGAGGGTGTGACTTATCATCACCTTCCTTTGACGTATGGAATAACATGTAGTGTTTTAGCAAGTTTATTTTATAAGACAGGAAGATTAGAATATTATTACACTGATATAGATAAGATTTTTGCGAAAATTTCTGTAGTTCCTGAACTAAACAAAGTGAAAGAGGGAAAAACGTTTGGTGAATTTTTCATAGAAGATAAGATTTTAACCTTAGATAATATAGTTAAAAACAACCTTACCTGTGCGTTAAAGAAAGAAGAAAAGGTATTTTTAGAAATGGTAGAGGATAGAAGAGCGAAATTTCAAAGAAAAGTGATAGAAGAGACAAAAACACCTCTTTGGGTGTTTGAGGAAGACAATCATGACAAGAAAAAGACAAATGCAGCTATGACTCTGGATTGGCCCCAACAGGGAAGGTTATGCATTAGAAGAAATAGAACAAGATATGACAATTATTTCGTGGGTTCCAGTGATTGCCATGACAATTATCAAATTTTAGGCGGATGGGGATTCAAAGGGGAAAAGATCCAATATTTCCAGGGATCTATTATGTTTGCGGTAATAGGGCTTATTATAGGTTGCCGGACCATTGGTATGGGTCATGTTATTTAGGCCTGGTCTTTCCAAAGATTTTTCATATGGATAGAACAGAAAAAGGAACACACGAAATGATAAATACCTTTACACGTAGAAAAAGGGAAAGTTTTTCAGAAATAGTAGGTGATATTTTTGGTGCATTGATACCAGCAGTGGGAATATCTTTGAATGCATTTAAAATTCGGAAATTATCCACAGTGGTAGATCGTTTATCTACAGATACTGCTGGAGGGATCTTGATGGTAAATACCGAGATGGTTGCAATGAGAGCTATGGTAATGCAAAATCGACTTGCCCTTGACATTCTTTTGGCAAAAGAGGGTGGAGTCTGTGGAATGCTGAAAGTCCAACATTGTTGCACTTACATTCCAGATAAAAGTGAAAATATACAAAAGTATATAAAGAATATTACAAGTTTGCACAAAGAACTTGTTCCACTGGAGTTTGAAAGTGCGTTTGGAAAACTTGGTAAAGGGTTTTCTTCAGTAATAAATTGGTTTACTAGAATGAGTGGATTAATAATAGGGAAAGTCATAATAATAGCAACCATGATAATAATAATAATTTTAGTACTGAAGCTTGTAATTACATGTATAAAGAAAAGAAGAAAACAGAATAAAATAGAAAAAGAAAACAAGATAAACAAGGAGAGAGAGAGAGAAATGGGTGAAATAGAGCTAGAAGAAATAAAAGAGAACATGTACAAGAAGACCAAGAGACAAGTTGAAAGGGATACAGTTGTGTAAACTAACAAAAAACAAACGGATCAAGAAATTTGCTGTCTGATAGAATTGTGTAACTTGGGTTTTGTGGTGATATTAAAAATCACCAAAGGGGGAATTGATGGAGCAGGGTAAAAGAAAAAAATTTAACCTCCTAATAATTTATGTAAAATGATTAACAAACAAGTTCGTTTAAGTAAATAACCAACCATGTATGTTACATGTGAAGGGTTAAAGGTAACACGCTATTTTGTGTGCAAACTAATTTACTTATAATTGTTGACGTGGCTAACATAACCTAATATTTGCGTATTAATAGAATAATAAAATGCATGATTTGTGCTTTGAAAACAAAACGTGTAGTGGCAAAATAAAGCAATGGTAAGTAAGGGACGGCTTTATATGTTGCTTTTTGCTAGGTAATACCTAATTGGGGTACGTAGAATGACGGGAGGGAAACGAAAGGGTTTATATTCTTTATTCTTAACTATATTTTGTTTATCTTTGTAAATAGTGCACTTAGGCCTGTTCAGCAGCGATATAAAATGGCCGCCATGAGCTAGAATACGCGTGCGCGAGGAGAAATGTAGACAAGGAGAAAGGCCGTGAACAAGAATGACCACGTGATCGTTCCAAGAGCCTAGGATGAAAGTATGGTCAAGGCTATTGTGACCTTACTGAATAAATGTGTGCCAAGATGGGTCAGCAAGAAGCGTGAGAAGTCAAAAAGAATAAATGGACAAAAAGAACTGTTGAACCTAAAAAGTATCGGAAAGTGATACAAGTTGGACTGATCGAAGCGGATGAGTAATGTCACGAACTGTGGGAAACGATGCAAGTATGGACATTCCACAAAGAACTGGTTGGAACAAGGAAGTTTGATAAAAGATGTATATGGACTCAAATGGACCAATTAGAGAGAATCTCGCCATAAAGATGCAACATTTTTATTTTAGTAAGCTAGAATTAGGGTATAAGAAGACCTACTCTTGGTGGGGAGGGATGATTATTAGAGATGCTGCTGAATTGCTGGGAGCTGTTTTTTGCTGTTTTTGGCTGCTGTTAGTTGCGTATGGAGTTGCTGCTGCTGATGCTGACGAGCTGAGGCTGCTGCTGCTATTTTATATTTTTAATTGAGCATAAGATGCTGCTTTTTGAAGAACTTTTATTCTTGATAGATTTTTCCATTTAGAACTATTAGACTTTTCCAGAACAGATAGATAGAGATTTTGGGAGTTCTTGCCGTGACGAACTTTATTCTTCCATCTAATAGGTATGCATTGCAATTTCAATTTATTCGTATAATGATAACAAATGTAATAATCTGAATAATAAACCTAAAACTTATTTCATGCTTCTAAACTTTATATAAACTTTATTATCTTTAAACAAATGACTCAGTGGTTCTTTAGCTCAATGATTAATGTAAAATGTTAGAAGGTTTATTGTGATTGAGCTGGTCTTAATCACCATCAACTGATTCCTACTAGTTGGTCCATCGACCAATGAGCGGAATACCTTAAAACAATGCGAAATATTATGTCTTGTTAAAAAGAGGTATCCCGTCTCCTTCCAGCGAATCGTTTTACTGTTTATCTCCTAGGTTACTGACGGAGGAAATCCAGGGAATAAATGAGTGAGTGAATGCATGTGCGGTGTTATGGGCCCCACCGTCATATGGATATAGTCTGTGTATTGGAGGGATAGTTGTACCTGGATGACCGAAGCATATAGGAGAAAATTTTTTATTGTTAGCGCTGGATCAAAGTCCAAATGACCTTTTTAACTTTCAACAAATTTAAAATGTAAATAGGAATGTTGTCACACTTGATGATTTTATGCTAAAATTGTAATGGTTTTAACTAACTACACAATAAATTCTTATTATTATTATTATTCACCACCACAGGACTTACATGTCAGATTGGACCGTATCCTTTGTTCCCCGGCAATACATGCACAAGTAACAGATGGTGACTATTTAGGCCTCACATTTTCCAACCACAATCCCCTGCTATGGCACTTGAGCTGGGGTGTTCCCTGCCCACCTGTACCCACCTGGTGATTGCAGTCGACCATGCTGGAAGACAGTGTCTTTCGGATCGGACGTGTGAAATGCTGATGAATTACTTTATGGAAAACTGAGGAACAACAACGTCCAGCCAGACAGAGTGGGAGGCACTGAAATTAGTCCTGCAGGGGCACTGCATTAGCACTGTGACGAGGGTGCGGACAGACTTATAGAAGAATTTGACAGCCTTGGAGGTGACCCTGAGTATACTCGAGGCGCAGGTGCGAGAGGACCCAGCACAGCATCGAGCTCTTACTGCTGCCAGGGACTGCCATGCCCAGCTGGTGGCGCAGCTGCAACGGCTTGACTTCAGGGTTTACCAGGCTAGGGTGCATGCAGAGGGAGACAAAGCTGGCCGGCTACTGGCCTGGCTCCTGCACAGCGTGACTCCACAAGTACCTACCACAGCAATATGACAGTCCCCAACTAATACGGTCACTGCCCAGTTAGATATACATAACGCATTCAAAACATACCACAGAGCATTATATGACCCATACCCTATTGCCCGTGAAGTGCACATACATGCATTCCTTGAGGTCCTAGAGTTGCCTACTATTGAGCGAGCAGCCCAAGAGGAGTTGCAGCAGCCCATAAAGGAACAAGAACTGCGGGTGGCAATACAGGGGTTAACCACCTGCAATACTCCTTGCCTGGATAGTCTGCCGGCCGAATTTGATAAGGTCTAAGAAAGTATGCTAGTTCCTAAATTATTGAGATTTGTCAGGCAGCATTAGAGGGTGGGCAGCTGCCACTGACACTCCTCGAGTCTCTTAATATCTCCACTAATATCTGACAAGGACCCTCTTGATGTGAAGTCATATTGCCCTCTGTCAATGCTAGCCACAGACTACAAGATATTCAGCAAAGTAATTGTTGGCCACCTAATGGAGTATATGCCGACGGTAGTGAAAGCGGACCAGTATGGTTTCATACCTAGTCGCCTGACCACTCTAAACATACGCAGGTTGCATAGAGAACCAGATCAGGCTGCACTCAAGTGGCTCTTTGCTGCCTGTTTAGTGATAGACCTAGAGCATGTGTTTGACACCATAGACTGGTAATACATGTTTGCAGAACTCTTGCGTCTTGGACTCCCGATGAGGCTACTCTGCCTCATTCGCCTTTTCTACACAGCCCCTACCGCCAGGGTTAAAACGGGACAGCTAATCTCTGGCCCCCATTGAAATTAGTGGAGGCACACGCCAAGGGTGTCAGCTGTGCCTGCTTCTATTTGTATTGGCAGTGGAACCATTAGCCCAACATCTGAGATGCTCGGGGGAGGAGTCAGGCATTTATCTAGGGACTGTACTACATGGGGTCTCCCTATACGCGGATGATATCCTTCTTTACATACGAGACACCCGGCAGAGACTTGGGAGTGTTAACTCAGTGCTTCAACAATTTAAGACCGCCTCAGGTCTGGGAGTAAACTGGGACAAGACTTGCCTCTTTCCATTGAGCCCAACAGGTGCACTGGGAACCGTTCATATTCCGCTACCCTGGCGTTAGTATCTACCATGACACCCGTGATCTACTAGAAGGCAATACCACTCTCCACATTTTGCACACAGCATGGGATGTTGGGCTCCTTTATCTGGAACAAAGGGCGGAGATGGGTTGCACTAAGGAAGCTTCAGCTGCCCGTTGCTTTGGGGGTACTGGGGGCTCCCAACTTCGAACATCATTATCTTGTGGCGCAGTTGCAGTGGCCATCAAGATGGCTGGTGGGTCGGCATCTGGCTAGGTTGGGCTCCTCCTCACTGGACAGAGCCACTCAAATGATACATGAATTGCTGTTGCTGACTGATAAACTCCCCCTGCGTTCCAATACCCTATTGACCATAGCACATGCCAGCTAGACTAGAAGCCTCCACTTGACTCCGACACAGGTGCCATACACGCCGGAGATCAGAGTTAGATCTATACGACCTTTCAGGGACATTCTCAGAAGGGAAAGGATGGAACTCTGGGAGGTGGGAGGGGCACCTTTTTTCATGAGGGAGCTCTTGAACACTTTGAGCACCCACACGAACATCATAACATCCCCCAAGCCTTTTCCTAGTGCACTGGAAACTCCTGCCAAAATTACAGCAGCTTTGGCGAATTACAGACGAACAAACCCAAGACACATCCATTGTTACACGCAGTCCATGTGATGGGTTCCGGCTGGCATCTTATCACGTGGTTCACACGCGTGATTGCCTCTAATTCACAGAATTTGATGCAGCCCTTGAAACTACACTGGGAGTGGGACATTGGCCATGAGATCACTCCTAAAGAAAGGGATAGGGCGCTCATCTAACCCCGTAATCATTTCCGCAATGCGAAGTTCCAAAACATCAAGCAGAACATCTTACACAGAGTCTATCTCATCCCTGAGTGACTGCACTGAATGTATTTAAGTCTGTGTGCCCTATATGTGGTTCCGGAAATGTAGATATGACACATGTGCTCTGGAATTCTCCAGAGGCACAGTTATTAGGGGGGGCGGTCTTAGATGCCTTGGCGGAGGTTACGGGTAGAGCGGATCTCAGCACCATGGAAGCAGCATCGCTGGGGATTTATTGACGTAGGAGACAGAGAGGCGCAACAGTCCGTTTCATAGACTTAACCCTAATTATGACTAAGCGTGATATTGCCATGAACTTGAAAGGTGCCTGCCTTCGGAGCATGTCCTACTGGTATGCAGCAATGTTGAAATGGAGTAGAGCTGAGTCCACAGCTCTACACAGGGAGGAGGTGAGGGGCCTATGAAGAGTTACCATCGTGCAGGAGTGGGATGCTCTTGTGTATGAGTTACAAGTCCACTTTGAGGGGACCAGGGAGAGGAGATCCAGCAGTGAGTTGTGATTCTGGTTCCCCCTCTATTTCTTTGCTCCCGATGTCATGCCTGGAGTTCTCCACCCCCTTGCCCCCACCTTGGTTCATTCCCCCTTCTGTGTGTGTCTGAAGCAGTGCCAGAATGTTGTGCGCATGCCTGTTGTTGGTGATAACAGAACTAAGGAGCTGGATGCCCACCATGTACCATGCATGCACCCCTCCTTATAGGAGACACAGATCTTGACTCTGGAACTGTTAGAGCCCTGCCTGTACAAACTGTTACCCATATCATTTGTCAAAGTTACATTAAGGAATGAACCGATGTCTCCTACAGATGTGTCCGCTTCTATATATGAGGTGTTGACCTAATGGTACATTGTACATTGATTATCTGTATCATTACATGATACTGTACTTACGTGTATTGTGCTCATGCAAAAGCTTAGTAAACATGTTCTTAAAAAAAAGTAAAAAAGGATATTAATGAATACTAAAGTGAATGTAAGAGGTGGGAAGCAGCAGGTGGAGAAAAATGAAAGTGGAAGATGACAGGGTGAAGCAAAAGAGGAAGCGGCATGTGGAGCACGTGGCTACAGGGACAGAAGGTAAGAGGAACAGTGCTGACACTCGGGTGACTGCCTATGTGATAAACATCAAAATGCACTGCCCCACATGGGAAGGAAAAAGCAGACATGGGTAGACGAGCAAAAGACAAAGAACAAATGTGAACAAAGGGGGCTCCATGTTGGAGCAACCGGATTTTAGGCAGCGGCCAGTGGGAGAAGGGAGGTGGTGTCCAATGGCAGTTCTTGCCGTAGTGTGCAAAAATTCAAACTTTCAGCAGCAGAGTTGGAAAGCGTGTTACGAAGCCAGTAAAAATGTGGCCCTGCCTGAGGCAACCACCATTTAAGATGGAAGGGCTGGTTCAGGGTCACAGTCCCTGCCCCAATGGTGAACTGCTGCATGCTGCTGCCTCCTTGACCTCTTTCACTCATCCGCCACCCTCCTGATTGGGTTCTTGGCTGCAAAAAGGCCTCTTTGTTTTACTAGCCTACCCATCCCTTTAGATAGGTTTTTCTTGTGGGAACGTGTGTGTTAGTTTGCTTTTGGGGTTTTTCTGCACTGTTTTGTCGTATTTGCCGTGAAAGATTTGTCATTGGCCAGAGGGCAGGTAAACACCTTGGCATCAGATCCTATAAGATAAGGTGAATTCCGGTTTCAGCTCTAATTATTACCCCATGGAGGGGTAATGGAACAGCAATCTTCAGGAAGGTGGGGTTTGCGTGCTATAGAAACTACATTTGGCAGCAACTATGTTTTGACTGTCCACAGGTGCTTCTTTGACAGTGCCTGGGAGTGATTTGGGAGATGGCATTAGCACTAGGGGATATGGCCAGGTTACCTAGGTCCATTTCACAAAGGGTGCCAGGGGGATCCAAATTCGGGCTGCTCTGGCATGGCTTAGGGTCTAATTTACTGGTTGTGCCAAGGGGGTTACCTTGGTATGAGGCAGTGGCTGAGTTCACCTTGTTCAGTACTAAGTAGGACCCCTAGTGGAAAGCTAGGAGGATCAAATCACATTTTCATGGAGGTAGTGCTTGAAATGCTAGCTCACTGGGTAAACATGATATGATTTTGAGAAATTTCAGGAAGAAAAGTTTATATCGACCCATGTATTGATATTGATGTTTAATGTACATGATATAAATATCTTGAAGTGTGTGAATGTCAGAAAATTCTATTTATGTGTCTTTTGAAAAATAAATATGGCCCAAGAATGTTTAATTCTCAAAACCAAGTCACAGATTTATCAAAGGATTGCGTTGGCTTGCGTCACACAGGTTGACGCAAGGGCAATGCAATCCTTCAGTCAGATTTACCAAGCAATGCTAGGCCACCTTGTGTGGCCCTGCATGGCTTGGTAAATCCAGAGTATTCAAGGCAGCGCAAGTAGCTGCCTTGCGTTAATCTGTGTTGGGAAGGCGTTACTTTGGTGTAATGTGGGCGTAATGATACATCTGCCCCCATGTTTGATGGTCTCAGGCTACTTCATTGCATTGATGCGGGGGTGACACCAAGCTTGAGCTTTAACATCCCCTCTTCAGGCAGACATTCAAAAGAGGTGAGGCATTTGGACTGTGTCTCAGAGGAAGGAGCCGGTTTTTAGTTGCCATAGGGTAGTAGAAGGCAGGGTCAGAACCAGCTGACTGCATAAGTGGGTCAGCTTGGGAGACAGCAAGGCACAGAGGATGGCACCCAGGATGTGTTTCAAATGAGACTTTGAAATTTATCTGTGTCTTGGATTTGAAGGTTGGCACCCTTTTCTTCATGTTTTCCAACCACCAATACCACTTGCAGAGATGGTATGGAGGCCCAGTAGGTAAACCTTTCTGCAGGTCCACCTCCAAACTTTTAGCCTTCCTCCTCCACTTTTCTTTTTTGTAGGCTTTAGGACTCTGTGCCCTTTACCACTGCTAACCAGTGCTAAAGTGCTTGTGTTCTCTCCTTAAAACATGGTAACATTGACATCTACCCAATTGCCATATTTAATTTACTAATAAGTCCCTAGTAAACTGTACTACATGTGCCCAGGCCCTCTAAATTAAATGCTACTAGTGGGCCTGTAGCATTGATTGTACCACCCACTTAAGTAACTGTTTAAACATGTCTCAGGCCTGCCACTGCAGAGCCTGTGTGTGCAGTTTAAACTGCCATGTCGGCCTGGCAAGTTAACACTCTTGCCAGGACCAAACCTTTCTTATCAATACAGATAAGTCACCCATAGTCCCTGGACAGCCCAAGGGCAGGATGCATTATATATTTAAAAAGTAGGACATGTACTTTTAAGTTTTACATGTCCTAGTAGAGAAAAACTCTTAAACCCGTTTTGCACTTCTGCAAGGCCTATCCCTCCCATAGTATAACATTGGGATTACCTTATTATACTTTATAAGTGTAATTTCCAGTTGGGAATAGATTGGACCTCCAAGTTTGATGTCTCTGGAATCACAATTTAAAATCACAATTTATGGTGAAATCGGATTTTAAATTGTAATTCTGAAAATGCCACTTTTAGAAAGTTGGTATCTTCTTACTTTAGCCATTTGGTGCCTTCTGCTTGTCTCTGAATACACGTCTGAGGTGGGTAAGAGCTGGGCTTTGTGTATTCCCTCTAGACAGCCACAATAAGGGAGCTTAGGTGTGACTGATGGGCCATCCACATCCTGATGGGCCATCCTGGGCAGAATGGGAAGGAAGAGCTGACACGTACACCTGAATAGGCTGTGTCCTATTCCCACATAAATGGCTGCATACCCCCCTGTAGTGAGTCTGCAGCCAGGGCAGGAAGAGCAGGGACTCTGTGCACTTCAAAGGCCTTTCTTTGAAGTCTCTCCCACTTCAAAGGCACTACTGGGCATGTTATTTTATGTTGTTATGTTTTGTTATGTTATGTTAAGGCCACTTGTAATAGCACTGCGACTTACACCCGAAGGTGCATCTTGGTGCTCGTCAAATCTCTAGGCCTACCAAAATGCATTTAGAACAGCCACGTTTTCAAGAGTCTTTAAATTTGGCCAACTCTGTACAAAGGTGAATGTGCAAAGGAAGTCGGTTCCACTATAACTGTGCAAAGTAATAAGAAAACCATCTGCCCCCATGTCTTGAAGTGCGAACTCGGGGAATCTGTAGTAGTGCTTTATTTGTGGATCCAAGTTGTCTAGAGGGGTGATAATAGACGAGTCTACTATATAGATAGATAGGGACTTCCCTAATTAGATCCTTGTGCGTAAGACAGCGCACTTTTTGACAGGTAGCAAGGCATTCAGGATGGGTGCTGATGGAGAGCCTGAGGGAAGATTGCAGACTAGTCAGGCGGCTGTATACTGCAAAACCTTTAGCTGGGACATCAACGTGTCATTTGCCACTATTAGCAGTGCGTTTCCATAGTCCAGGTGACTCGCAATCACAGACTGGACTAGGGTTTTCCTGGAGGTTGGTGAAAGCCATGGAAAACCTTTCCTGAGCAGGCGCATGGTTGCAAAGCAAGAGCCGCAGGTAGCGATGACCTGCTCCTTCGTAGAGAGTGTCTGGTCCAATTCTATGAGGTATTTTACTACCTGCCTCAGAGACGGGTCCAAAGCAAATTCGGCAGGCCACCAGTTAGTGGACCAGAGCACTTGCACTTTACCGAACAGGAGAATCTCTGTCTTGTCACTATTTAATTGAAAACAGTTACTTGTCATCCAGTTTGCAATATATCTTATGCAGTCCGCAAATCAGGATTAGACCTTATCGAGGTTGTGCCCGAAAGAGATCACAAGTTGGATGTCATCAGGTATAAACTCAAAACCGCAGGATCTGACAATTTGAGCGATTGGAGCCACGTAAATATTAAATAATGTGGGGCTCAAGGAGGAGCCCTGTGGAACCCTTTTATTGACAGGTATTGTGCTTGACTTAAAGGAGCCCAAAAAAATAGTCTTTGTTCGATTTTCTAGAAAATCCATGAACCAGTACAGCGCCTTGCCAAAAATGCCCACATTATACAACCTGCGGATAAGAATGGTGTGAGAAATGGTGTTGACAGCTGCTGACAAGTCCAACAGCACCAACATAGCCAGAGTGCCACCATCTAAGGACAGTCTGATGGTATCTTTGACTGTCAGCAGTGCAGTCTCCATACTGTGCAATCATCTGAAACCTGATTGTGAAGGTTCCAATATTTCGCACTCTTTCAGAAAAGTGGTTAACTGTATCTTTATCAAACTTTTTAGGCTTTTACCTAAAAATGGAAACAACGAAATGGGAGGACAATTAGCGAGGTTTTCCGGATCAGTGTTAGGCTTCTTTAAAATTGGAGAAACCAGCGCGGATTTTCATGCAACAGGAATTTTTTCTTGAATCCAAGGAAAGGTTAAAAAGAGACATAACGGAAGATGCAATCGAGTTGGATAGACAAGCAGCTAGCTATGCTGGGAGGGCACAGATCTAACAGAACCAGATGTGGCCTGGGCCAGCAGCTCTAGGGTGCAAGGTTGGAACCTCTCTATAAGGAGCTGGCCTTTGAAGGTGGGCCGGCATATTGGAATCAATTATTTCCTCTAGCTGCCCGAATTTCTTAGGGAAGTTCGTATAGATTATATTAATTTTATCCTCAAAGAAGTTAGCCAGCGAGATACACAAATGAAGTCATATGATGCTTGAATAGTCCGCGTGCAAGCACGAGGTTTTGTAAAATCATTTAGAGCTTTAAAAAGTTCTTTCGTCAAATTGCCAGGTTGATTGATTTTCTTTGTTAAGTACATTTTGCGGGCTAGTTGAATATTTTTGTGGTAGCTATGGAGCAAAGATGTATAGGCTTCTTTCTCCGAAGATGATTAAGTCTGATGCCACCTCCGCTCGAGCTGTTTGCAGCCTGTTTTTTCAGTTCTTAAATTCGACTAAGTACCAGAGGGCTTGGCCTCTGCTCCAATAGTAGGTACCAGGTTAAGTGGAGCAGGCCTATCAAAGGCACGTGTAAGGCAGCTGTGATTCTCAGCCAGAGCCATATTTACATCACTGCTCTGTGTAGTCTCTAAGTGTTCGAAGACTTTAGAAAACAAGCATTTGCAATGCAACCGGTCTCGCCTTTGGGAACTTAAAAGTATTTAGCCATGCAGCACATTATCCTGGGAGTTATATCTACTGTTCTCATTTAGCCTTACACAATGCCCTGTACGCAAAACACTATTTGGAACTCGCAAGCAATGCACTGAAGCAAGCAAGTGCTTCAATGCCTTATGAGTGTAGTATATAAATACAATATTAAAATACTGTGTTTGAAGCGGCAGAGGCTATTGATAATGTGTACATTAAGGGAACAGACATAAAACAAGGTGAAGATATGGCTTACTGCCCAAGTTGTGAACTCTGGAACCACACAACTGGGTTTAAATTTTGCCTTCCCCATCTGAATAGAAATTAACAAATCTCCTGGGTAAATTACTTTGTTTCACTGTCCGTCAGATGCCTTTTATGATACAACCAGGAGTGCTATTAAACAGGGCGAACTCCAGAACACTGAATAATAATGCATCTATGTTTCTTTGATCATGAGAAAGGCGTCGAAAGTCAGTGAAATAAGTATGTTTTGACATGTTTGGTGTCAGCGCGCTTTAAAAAAACAAACCTGGTACCAGTGTAGCTCATTTTATTATGTATGTTATTCACACTCTTATCTCACTGCATTATGCCATGTTTTGGAAATCCATTGCAAAGCACAAAAGTGACATTGAAGTGCATACTATCAGGCGCTGCAGGACATATGTTATGTTGATATTTGTATAGCGGTGTGATGCCTCGCAGTGTTAAACAGTGTGCATGCGGCCTGTGTAGAAGATAAGAGAATGTCACATTATGCCACATTAATCTTTGGCTTTGTGTTGAGACGGGAAGAACGGGTCAGGCAGTGCTATTAAAAATACATCAGACACTTGTGACATGTACTGTCCATTAAGAAAGGGCAGGCCAGCTGAAAAATGCTGTGAGTTCGCCTTCAGAAGCATTGTAGCAGAGTTCTGCTCAGGTACTGGTGAAATAATAAGTAGCAACATGGCTTGTGGTTGCAAAGTGTATAAATTAGTAAATTAGCGAGGTAGCGAAGTTTTACTAAGAACTAAAGGAGGGCTTTGAAAAAAAACATTGCTCTTTCGCTGAGGTACGAGGCCACAGTGTTGCCCCTCTCAATGCATGCACTAGGTTTAGAAGAATTGTATGTACCTTTAAAAATGGCGAATGCAGTGTGAACAGATCACAGCGACAGAAACACTGCCTATAAACAACAAATTACGCACCAACATAAGGCACATTTTCCTAATTATTTTACAAGTAAATCAAAAAAAGAATATTTGGGATTTGAATGATTAAAACAAACAACTCCAAAACAGAAGATAGCAGAATGCCACGTTAAACAAGTAAGCGTTGTACCTCTTACTTGATCTCCAGAAATGCCGCCCATTCACTTTCGAAAGCTTTTAGGTGTGCAGCAGCCACATGGGAAACCGCATCTGAAAAAGCCCAGAAGAGACTGCTCACAGGGTGGCCCTGAGCTTGTTAGTGGCAGAAGGGGACTTTAGCGTCCCCTTGCAACTTCCAGGCGAGTCCGACAGTGCGTTTGGGGGTTCCTTTGTCCCTCTGCCTTCCCGTAGATGGCTCCAGGGGTCTCTCTGAGTGCTGCAGGGCCTCCCAAGCTACAGTTTGATTTCCGGGTTAATTTCAGGCCCTTTGTCGCAGTTACACTAGTAAGAAAGGCCCACATTAACCGCAATGTTAAGTCATGTAGGAAAGCACGATGATTGCCGCCACGTTATTTATTGTTTTGGAAACCGATTAAAAAAAGAAAAAAGAAATCGCGCAGAGCTTGTTGCTGCCTGGGCTGCTCTATGCATGTATGGGAGCATATAGAGGACACAAGGTAGTGACTGCTTCACACACAGCTGGAATGCATCATGTATATAAAGAGCAGAAATAAATACGGCCATTTGGTTGTAATAGCCGAGCGACGTGGTAGTTGCAAATGAAGCCCACAGAGCGACCCCGGCTCTGCCCCGCCCCCTCTAGCAAAACGTGCTCTGTTTGTGCCCTGCCTGCATACTGGGCTATTTGTGGAGGTGGTGAGAAGTGGAAGAGGTTGCGTGTGCAGTGCAGAAGGTAGCCATTTTAGGCTGCTCTCTTTGCGCCCTGTCTGCTGGGTGATTTGTGGCAGTGTGTAATCCCTACAAACACACACGACCGCTCTGAGGCTCATAAATGTAAATTGTAAGCGCTTGCCGGCAGTGGGCAGAAGCTATTTTAGGCAGCCTGCAGTGTTTGCGCCCTGCTTGCTTGCTGGGGGATTTGTGGTAGTAGAGAGTGGTGGAAGAGGCTGCGGGTGGCGTGCTGGGGATTTGTGGCAGTGGGGAAAGGAAGAGGCTGCGGGTGGTGTGCTGGAGATTTGAGACACTGAGGACAGGTGGAAGAGGCTGCGGGTGGCGTGCTGGGGATTTGAGACACTGGGGACAGGTGGAAGAGGCTGTGGGTGGTGTGCTGGTGATTTGTGGCAGTGGGGAAAGGTGGAAGAGGCTGCGGGTGGTGTGCTGGGGATTTGAGACACTGGGGACAGGTGGAAGAGGCTGTGGGTGGCGTACTGGGGATTTGAGACACTGGGGACAGGTGGAAGAGGCTGCGGGTGGTGTGCTGGTGATTTGTGGCAGTGGGGAGAGGTAAAAGAGGCTGCGGGTGGTGTGCTGGTGATTTGTGGCAGTGGGGAGAGGTGAAAGAGGCTGCGGGTGGCGTGCTGTAAATTTGTGGCGGTGGAGAGAGGTGGAATAGGCTGCGTGCACCATGCTGAAATAAAGAAAGCTGTGCATGCTATGTCATGAAGCGAATTGCTAGTAACAAATTAAACACAAATAGAAATGCAAGTAGTCATGCTGCTGTGAGGCATATCGGTGCCATGCATAATTACAAAAAGAGGCTCCATGCACCGTGCTGAAATAAAGAAAGGGATACAAAAGGGGATGATGGACGGAACGCTTGAGCCAATCAAACACTCACCCCCAGTCAACTGATCTGGGTTTAATCCATCATCATTCTTTAGCTCACTCCACCACCCCAGTTCAGACATGGCCATATGCAAATCAGTCTGACCCTGTGCCTCATGGGAACAGTCCAGCCCGAACTGCCAAGCCATGTCTTCCCTGGACCGGAAACAAGCATCCTAGGACCGGTTTCTGGCATTCCAGCCGTCATCAGCCAGGCTTGCTTGAATCCAGTGGCAAAGTGAGCAAGGGACCCACGTCTGGGCATACCCCCGCCAACTTAGGGGCGAACAAAGCGATACAAAAGGGGATGATGGACGGAACGCTAGAGCCAATCAAACACTCACCCCCAGTCAACTGATCTGGGTTTAATCCATCATCATTCTTTAGCTCACTCCACCAACCCAGTTCAGACATGGCCATATGCAAATCAGTCTGACCCTGTGCCTCATGGGAACAGTCCAGCCCGAACTGCCAAGCCATGTCTTCCCTGGACCGGAAACAAGCATCCTAGGACCGGTTTCTGGCATTCCAGCCGTCATCAGCCAGGCTTGCTTGAATCCAGTGGCAAAGTGAGCAAGGGACCCACGTCTGGGCATACCCCCGCCAACTTAGGGGCGAACAAAGCGATACAAAAGGGGATGATGGACGGAGCAGCTTGAGCCAATCAAACACTCACCCCCAGTCAACTGATCTGGGTTTAATCCATCATCATTCTTTAGCTCACTCCACCACCCCAATTCAGACATGGCCATATGCAAATCAGTCTGACCCTGTGCCTCATGGGAACAGTCCAGCCCGAACTGCCAAGCCATGTCTTCCCTGGACCGGAAACAAGCATCCTGGGACCGGTTTCTGGCTTACAGCCGTCATCAGCCAGGCTATCTTGAATCCAGTGGCAAAGTGAGCAAGGGACCCACGTCTGGGCATACCCTGCCAACTTAGGGCGAACATAGCAAAACCAAAGGGGATGATGGACGGAGTGTTGAACATTGCAAGCACTCACCCCCAGTCAACTGATCTGGGTTTAATCCATCATCATTCTTTAGCTCACTCCGCCACCCCAGTTCAGACATGGCCATATGCAAATCAGTCTGACCCTGTGCCTCATGGGAACAGTCCAGCCCGAACTGCCAAGCCATGTCTTCCCTGGACCGGAAACAAGCATCCTGGGACCGGTTTCTGGCTTACAGCCGTCATCAGCCAGGCTATCTTGAATCCAGTGGCAAAGTGAGCAAGGGACCCACGTCTGGGCATACCCTGCCAACTTAGGGCGAACATAGCAAAACCAAAGGGGATGATGGACGGAGTGTTGAACATTGCAAGCACTCACCCCCAGTCAACTGATCTGGGTTTAATCCATCATCATTCTTTAGCTCACTCCGCCACCCCAGTTCAGACATGGCCATATGCAAATCAGTCTGACCCTGTGCCTCATGGGAACAGTCCAGCCCGAACTGCCAAGCCATGTCTTCCCTGGACCGGAAACAAGCATCCTGGGACCGGTTTCTGGCTTACAGCCGTCATCAGCCAGGCTATCTTGAATCCAGTGGCAAAGTGAGCAGGGGACCCACGTCTGGGCATACCCTGCCAACTTAGGGCGAACATAGCAAAACCAAAGGGGATGATGGATGGAGTGTTGAACATTGCAAGCACTCACCCCCAGTCAACTGATCTGGGTTTAATCCATCATCATTCTTTAGCTCACTCCGCCACCCCAGTTCAGACATGGCCATATGCAAATCAGTCTGACCCTGTGCCTCATGGGAACAGTCCAGCCCGAACTGCCAAGCCATGTCTTCCCTGGACCGGAAACAAGCATCCTGGGACCGGTTTCTGGCTTACAGCCGTCATCAGCCAGGCTATCTTGAATCCAGTGGCAAAGTGAGCAAGGGACCCACGTCTGGGCATACCCTGCCAACTTAGGGCGAACATAGCAAAACCAAAGGGGATGATGGATGGAGTGTTGAACATTGCAAGCACTCACCCCCAGTCAACTGATCTGGGTTTAATCCATCATCATTCTTTAGCTCACTCCGCCACTCCCAGTTCAGACATGGCCATATGCAAATCAGTCTGACCCTGTGCCTCATGGGAACAGTCCAGCCCGAACTGCCAAGCCATGTCTTCCCTGCTCGAGATATTATTCTTCTCCATATTGAAAATTTTGCGTGTTCGGGATCGCGAGCTTTACCAACATTCCGCCGGATGTCCGATGTCGCGCCCGAATGACGTGTTCGCGATCGCAATCTCTCTCGCGGTGCACGATGGCGCGGCGAATGACGTGTTCGCGATCGCACACTCTTAAAGAAAGGTGCACATGCTGTGTCATGAAGCGCATTGCTGGTAACTAAAATTAAACAGAAATAGAAATGCAAGTAATCACTCAGCTGTGCAGTGCTCGGGTGCCGTGCATAATTAAACAAGCCCTAAAACAAACAGTTCAGTCTCATCAGTGTGCCTCGCTTTTTTCACAGTCAACAGCGACGCGCACGATAGCGGGAGAAAGCCAGGAGTGGCTGTCCTCACACACTCACTATCAACCCGGGCATTAATATTCAAGGCAACATTTTCCCTCTGAAAGGGCCCGGCGCGGCCTTTCATGAGCCTGCTCCTAAGAAAAGACCTGCCGTGGGTGCGAGCAGCGCAGCACTGCAGAGCTACGGTCGGACCGATCACCAAAGTGATTGTACTGTGCCTATTGACCTTAGGTTTCGGTTCCGGTTCGCGCTATCTAAAACTACAAAACAGATGGGAGGAGGGAAGAGAGGCCATCACACTCTGTACTGTGTGATGGCCGAACAGCATGTTCACTAAGTGAAATCGCCACTAGCACACAAGGGAGGGACACTTGCAAAACTGCACCAATAAAAAGGCTGCATTTCTTAATGGCACAGGCAACAGCCAATCAAAATCACTTATTTTTAATACCCATAGAATACAATACAACAGGTCTTGCAGACAGCACAAGTGCTGTCGAGGCTCAACCTAATGAATCCAGAGACTGACTTCCATTGTCTTCTTTCTCTGCCAGTCACTTCACTGGGCTTAACAGACTGGTTATCTTTAGAGATTTGCTGCTTAATCAGGTAGGTGTCGGACCGGTGAGGAGAAGGGGCGCTCCCGTCTTTACCCCTGGGGATTTTGTGAAAATAAGGTCTAAGGTGTGACCTGCCTTATGAGTGGGGCCTGTTACTATCTGTTTGAGGCTCAGCAAATCCATATCTGACATGAGTTGGTTCACCCCTGTGTTCGCAGTGTTTTCCCCGTGAAAACTGAAGTCATCCAGAAGCAAAAAGTTGTTGTAGTAATCTGCTAGCAGGTGGCTAAATTCCCTTTTTACCCCCGGAGGACGGTAAATGAGCCACCAATGATTTGTTGCCGAAATCTCGATTCTAAAAATACACAGTTCCAACTAATCCGTTAGGTGTGTCAATGAGTGTTCTATTGAGTGTGTCTCGGAATGGGATTGCAATGCCGCCTCTCGACTCACAGCCCAGCTTGATCAGTTGGTCGTTTTCTGGATGGGCCAGAGGAATACAGGGGCGATTGGTTAAATTCTACCAAGTTTCCATAAAAAAGCAAACGTCTGAGGGAGAGGAAGTCATAAGGTCCCATATTTCAATAGAGTGTTTTACCATGGAACTAATATTGCAATATAGGCCACTTAGGTCCTGGGGCATCTCTAAAGTTGTAGAGCTAGTACCCGACCTGTAAGTTGCCCAAGGCGTTTTGCTATTTTAGTAGGTAAAAGCGGTGGAAGAAATGGTCCTTTTTCTTGTAAGTACTGGACCCTTGACACCACAAACTCAGTACACTTCTGGACCTGTGGATACTCCGCCAGGAAGAAGGAGTGCTGTGCTGCTGAAAGAACTGCCACTCTGCTGGACTGCTACTATGCTGGACTCCTGCTTTGCTGTGCTGACCTGCTTCCTGCTGCCCTCTTGCCTGGAACTGAGAAGGACTGGACCTGCATCTCTTCAATCCAGGACCAAATTGACTCCAAGGGCTTGCTGGCTTACCTCCTGATTAAAGTCTCAGGGACATAAAATACATCCAACTCATCTGCCTGCAGAACCTGGACTCTGCCATCTGAGAGTTTTGCCTTCCTAAGGGGTGCTAATCAAGTCCTGGGCCCTTGGAAGTGGGTATAAAGTGGTGCAACTGCCAAAATCCATGCACCGCTGTCATTACACCGTTCGGAACCGTCGCATCCCCATCAACACCGACAGGTTGCCGCCTCTGTGAAGATCGAGGACATTGCATTGGCGTGGGTGCATCACCTCCATTCCCAATGCACCTCCGACTTTGCCCTCGCATCTTGTCTTCAACGTCAATGCAACCGCAAACCAAAGTACTGTTTCAGCGGCCCAAGGCTGGCCCCTGTATCCAAACCGTGCTCCACCTCGGTTGACCTGAACGTTTGGATTTGACCCGATCTAGCGTGACCAGATAGCCCCGGTTGTCACTTTTTGCTTTTAAGCACCACATTTTGGTTTATACTTTAAAAATGTATAACTCCAGTTATACTTATTCGAGTTTTGTTGTTTTGGTCATGTTTTGTTCAATAAATTAAGCTCTATTTTTCTTATTAGGTGCAGTATCTTTTTGTGTGGTGTTTTCACTGTTTTACTGTTTGAAGTGTTGCACAAATACTTTACACTTTGCCTCTTAAGTTAAGCCTGACCTCTCTGTGCCAAGCTACCAGAGGGTGAGAACAGGTTAATTTAGGGTATGTATCTGACTTACCCTGACTAGGATTGTGGAACCTGCTAGTACAGGGTGCATACCTCTGCCAACTAGAACCCCAATTTATAACAAACACAATGGCAGAGCAGTCCAGGGCACAGCATGCTGCCTCAGCAGAAAGGTTTGGTGGGCGCAGTGACAGGTGCTGTCCATTCACAATGACATGCTAATCCTCTCTGTCACTCTATTACAAGTTCAGCTACCAAATACTCAGACAAGAGGCACACACAGTGTTCTGTGAGGTGGATTGTGAGAGGTCAGCACTCAGCAGCAGCAACAAGGCACAGTGGAATATTGCACCCTAGATGTGTCCCTACTGTGGTGCATATGTCCTGTCCTATCCAAACTGAACTACATAGCATTCGTGAGGTACAGGAGCACAGTGACGGGCTGCTCTCCTCCGTTGGCTGTGTACGGACTGTTAGAGTAACTGCACGACTGTTAAAGTAACTATGTAACATGAAGTACTTGTCAAGCCATTAATCTGATGCATATACTACCTGACAGGCCAATGCTGGCATTCCTTCTGGGATAGAACAGGCAGCCAGGAACATTTTACTCAGAGGTTGCCTGCGGTACCATCTTTTAAAAGTTACTGCCCTCCCTGATAAAGGCTGGTGCCACCCACCATTAACCACTGAAATTATTTTTCCGACACCTGCTTCCCAAACAGTGCTCTGCCCAGACATTCCGTGAGATAAGCACTCATGAAGCTGCAGCCCAGGCTATGGCATATGATGGGGTGGGGATGTGGGTGGGGAGGCTGGATTTGAAGCCTTTTTTGCCCAATGGGCATTGCACACCTGCCAAAACATAGACTGGGATCAAGGCACATCCACTCTTCAAAACACAGTGGCCAAAATGACAGTGATGAAATAATGGGAAAAAACTCCTCTGATGAGAGATAACGTAAAAGGGCTCAAGCAGTATCTGCAGAAAGAATGGAAAGAATCCCTGAAACAGGAACAGGGCTCATTGAGGCAAGGGATCTTGTCAGCCTGACAGAGGGCTGCGCCCATTTACTGCCTCTTTTCCTTGTTTTTCATAAAAAATCACAACATGGACATTTGTGACTTGCAATGTCACTTTCATACATTGCGATTTAAGTTTTTAGATTCTCAAATTCTGCCACTGAACGCAGGTTTTGGAATGAGAAAACCTTTGTGCAACAGGTTCATATTCTACAACTGTTTTAAGGGTGAGAAACTACCAGTTATACTACTGAACTTATAATGTCTGCAAACAGTAATATTTATGGAAATGTGGTTTCTGTTCATATTTGCTATTTGTGCCTCATAGAAGTAAAGTGGCATTAAATAAAATCTTTGTTTACATCACACTGTATACAAAAAAGCAATGTGCTTCATATGTGCCTTCCTTGTTGCTAATGTATTGTAAAATACTAGTAAAGTTTATTAACAAGTATTTCAAGTTAGTTGTGTGTTAAAAACACAGTTAACAAATCTTTCACACTCCCTGTACCCCAACAAGATTGTCACTATGTTTACATTACAAAATTCTCTCACTTTGCAATAATAGAACGCAATAGCAAACATGATCTGCATGTAAAAAGTTGTAGGCAGTATGTTGATAGAAGTCAATGCTTGAACTTTGACTTCTTTCTTTAAACGCACAGCAGATGCTAAATGACAAAAACAAAATTAAAAGGCTGTTTTATTGCTCATTCTTCTTCTACACGCCTTCAATGTTATTCTAGGTGTGCTGCAGCCACTCTCAGACCCCTAGTTCCAGTGCCCGTGGATACAATGTGAAACAAGCATTTGCAATGCAATAGGTCTCGCATTAGTGAAAGTTTGAGCTATTGGTGTTGCAAATGATAATGTTTGTAAGATTTTCTTTTGGCAAAAAATATCCCAGCAGTAACTTAAGTAATTAAAGAACATCCACGAAGCAAGGAAAGGGTGCAGTACCACAGGCTTTTACTAGGTGTCCTTATGGAGTTGTAAAGGCACCCCCATTAGCCACATAAGGTACTACACCCTTAAAAAATATAATTAAATAAATAAAAGCAATGCTTGGGAAGTGCGCCAAAATATACTACTGCAAAGACTAGTGCTCGTTAGCAGTTAAAGTGACTTGAAGTATTTCCAATGAGGATCTTTTTAAATCCTGAATGTCTTGTGCCGAAATTAACAACTCACCTGTTTCAGGAATGATCAAAAACAAAAGGAAAAGAAAGGATTTAGACCATACATTACATAGAAAACACAGTATGAACCTAGCAAAGCCCTTTGAATGCTAGAAAAGGAAAAATTGGTATCACAAAAAGATGATATGTTTCAAGCTGGAGTCACAACGAATCGCGGATGAATACAATTGTATCTTTTAAGTGAAACAAATATATCAAACAACAAAATACTTTTGTGTTAAAAAAATGCGCAGCTTGCAATGTAGATTGTTAAAAATTGTGTGCTGCTTCCAGAAATTACTCCAAGAAGCAGTCTCTCCGCCACAACCCATAAAACATGGAGTATGTTGAGGATTCTAGCAGTGGCAGCCCCTCTATTATGGTGGAGAAGCGCCATCCCCCCTGCCACCACCCGCACATAAAACAATAATAAAACATGTTTTAAACATGTTTTATTTCAATTCCCCTGGACCCACCCCCAGAACTTTGATGAGTCTTGGGGGTGGGTCCAGGGGGATGACACTGTGGTGGGGGAGTGGTAGTGCACTCCCTTGCTTCTTCACTGCCATGAGGTGTTGGGCCTGCCGTTTCAGGCCGGAAGAACCCTCATGTGCAGCGAAGCTTTCTCCAGCCCTGCCACTTTGCTGGGGCTGGAGAAAGCAGGCACAGGCTCCCAGTCTGCCTGAGAGTGCAAAGTTCCAGCGCTCAGGCCAATACTGATGCTGCTTTCATGCAGGGTCATAATTGGCCGCTGTGCAGTCTGGGAGCCTGTCCCAGAAGCAGGAAGAGTGTGATGGAGTGGACGGCGGAGTCGGCGGCGATCAGGTAAGTTATTTTTATATTCGTATGTTGTCCAATGATCCTCCCCCCCCCACCGTCCCCCAGCGACCTCCTCCGGCCCACTCCATCACTTTGGCAGGGGACGGGCCACAGCTGGTTTCTAGTTAAATGAGATTAAAAGCAGTCAGCTATGTGATGTACCCTTAAATTTCCCCAAATGGGGGGAAGCATGAGGGTGGCCCAGGCCCATTGCAGGTAGGACCTAGGAAACCACTCGTGCTATGCTTGGGACAGCGGCCAAGGTGATGACTTAACCATGTGTATACAGTTGGGTGAGCCGCTGCACCAAAGAAAAGAAAGGTGCGTGGCCATCAATATTGAAGATCAAGTGTGGAATGCTGCGCTTGTGTCAAAAACATAATATTAAAAAATACAGTTGGGTGAGTCTTGCAAAATAAAAGATAGAGGCGTGGCCGCCATTGTTGAAGATCAAGCGCATTGCTGCGCTGCATAAAAAAACTAAATTAAAAAAAAACAGTGGGGCGAGCCGTAATACAAGCAAAGAAAAGCATGTGGCTGCCATTGTTGAAGAACAAACGCGGCATGCCACTCTGCTTAAAAAAGTTTGGTGAGCAGCGAATAAAAAACATAAAAATGCGTGCGGCCGCCACTGTTAAAGCTAAAACGTGGTGTGATGCGCTGCTTAAGGAAAACATACAAACCATAGAGACGCTGTCCGTGGAGTGGGGAGGGAGTGTCGTTAACCAATAATGGGTGGCGTCCATGATCGGGTGCCACACTCAGCCAGGAAAACATGTGGACTCTGCTTTCTGGAAGCGAGAGAGCGTGTTGTGCCTGCAACAGCAGCTCATAAAAATTAATTAACAAAATAGTGCTCACAAACTGTAAATAACAGACTCTGAGTAACAACACATGTAGCATGGGCAGTCCTTATGGGAGGGTACAACAGGAGAAAAGGAGTTACTAAGGAGGGATAACTAAAAACATTAACCAAAGAAAAAAAAGCTTTTCCAACAGTCAAAGGAGACAATGTAAAATATGGACGGAACATGAGAGGAGCTTAAAGCCCATATCGTGAATACAGCATGTCTCGTAGAGACAGCGCAGACGCTGCCTAGGCAAGACCTAAAAAAACCCTCAGGCATCCTGAGCTATATAAAAGCCCTTTTTGCTCAAATCCTGCCGCTTAAGGAAAGAAAGACCTAGACATTGAAAAAATGCAGCTGGGTCAGAGAACAGGCCAAAGGCCATCCTCCCCAAAACTCTTCCTACCGCTAGAAGGAATTGCTATTGTAGGAGACTATATGCCAGGCACCCATAATATCTAATGAGAACAATTCATTCTGCTAAAAGGCCTAACCCAGACCATGCTTATGAAAAGGAAATCCTTCAAAAGCTGGTAAATATGCTCACAGAAAGAAACATCAGATTCTGATGAACCTTTCTTTCTGGTCTTCATTTACAGTTGATAGAAGAACCACCATGTCATGGGCACATATACAGGGCTGATGGTATTGGACATTGCTCCATCCAGAGGATACTACCCATCCATCCAAGCCGAACAAGGGAAGAAAAAGAAAGTACAGTGCATCAGGAAGGTAGAAGAAGAAGCAATGATCCAACAGATGCATGGAAATGATAGAGTAGAGTGAGAGGATAGAGGGTGAGATCATGCCAATGGCAGAAACATTGGACCAGTGATGGACAGCACGTAGACGCTACAAGACACTGATCAGTGCTGCATAACAGAGAAGTACTGCTGATCTATACAGAATCAAAAATGGGGGAGCCTGGGGACTCCTGAAGCCTGAGAAGTCTAACATGTAGGCCACTCATACCTGTGGCGATCGCGCACCAGTGAGAGCCATAAAACCTATTATTTTTCTTTAACTCAGTTGGTTGGGGGGTTTGAGAAGTAGTTGAATTTATGTTGGGAAGGGGACTTTAGAAACCAGTGGTTCGAGATTTCCACAAGATCTCACAAGAAGAGAAGCAATGCAAAGCCTATCCAATCAAGGTGCTATCTTTGATGCCAGGGTACTAAATGCCCCTGGAAAAATGTCTAGAGCATGCTCCCTATCAGAATTGCAAAAGGCAGACATTGTCTTATTGTAAGAGATTCCTTTAAAGAGGGGAGACTCAGGAAGATTCTCATCTAGACACTACCAATTCAAATTACACGTCACATCACTGACCAATACCTGCGTGGTAGTAATCTGTTTTAGGAATGTATTGGAAGTGGCAGTGTTGGAAACAGTGTTCGATAAATCAGGGAGAAATGTTTTTGCAAAGGGCAAGATAGAAACAGAAATCCTGACAATGTTATAAATATATTTCCTGAATACTGGCCAAGACTCCTTCATGCACAATACAATGTGGAAAATGAAAGGGTATGCAGAAGGCACAGTCATGATGGCAGAGTACTGCAGCCAGGTAACTGACAAGGAGCTAGGGTGGGGAGAACTACTGATCAAAATGTGTAAAGAGCTCTGCATCTGATAGAAAAAAATTATGCATACCACTCATCCGTACAGCACTCCTACTCTAGGATAGACAGGATATACCTTTCACAAGATGCATTAGTGAGGTTTGGGGAAGCCAATACCAGGTCTATTACATTTTTGCTTTTCATTCTCTCTCCACAGCATAATAACCTCTCTAAAGGAGAGGCACATGTTTCAAGATGCATACAACAGGGAGGAGTTTAGGGACACAATCAAAGATTATTTGACATGTTACAGAACTCTGGACAGCCATAGAGCAATACTTTGGGATGCCGTGAAATCAGAGGTAAATTAATAATCCTAGCCCTGGCAACTAAAAAGAATAGGGAACTAATTAAAAATAATTTAGAACTACAACTAAATCAAGGTGAGGGCACACATAAGAGGACGGGTGCAAAAAGGGATCTCAGATACCTAATATAGATCAAAAGCCAACTACGCACTTTACTAGTCAACAGTTAGGAAAGAGCCTTGTTATAAGTGAAGAGCCACTAATAAGGCAAACACACATTGCTGGGCAACTGGTCCAACATAGTAGGAATATAGGACAAAACAAGGAAAGGTTAGATTGAGGAGAAGGGGCATAGCAGAGTTGGTCAGAACCTATTACTTGAATTGTAGAAAAAAGACTTAGAACCCTAAAGCAAACAGAAACTATTTTTAGTCAATATGACATATCTGCAGTGAACAACAGACGGAGAGAAACCCTAGCAACTTCCATATAAGAAGCTGAGTCATGGAAGAGATTACAATGATTAAATCCTTTAAAGCTCCTGATCTGACTTCATAGGAGAGTTTTACAATGCATTTGCCCGAGCCAAGTGCCCCCTAACAAATGTGTTCAATCAGTGCAGAATGTGGGCAGAGTTCACTATCAGCAATTGAGGTGGATGTAGTGGTCCATCCCAAGCCGGGGAAAGACTGCCAGCATTGTGGGTCTTTTAGGCCCATAGCACTCCCTTATATTGGTCATAAGATGTACATCAAAGCACTTGCTGGCAGCCTAGCTGACATTGCACACCAGGACCAAAGTGGATTTGTCAAAGACTGACACAAATTCAATAACATTAGAAGGATGGCCCACCTTGTTGAAAAATTAAAAAGAAAAAACTGGGAATGGCCCTTGTTGCAGTGAAGTAAAAAAGGCATTCAACAGGGTGAGCTGGTTCTTTTATACAGAGTCAAATGAATAGGTGTAATTTAGTGGAGGCATTCATTAAGACGGTCTTGGTATCATGCCAATAATCAAAAGTTAGGATATTACTGAGTGGGGGGGTACTCTGCATGGTTGCCCCTGGGACTTGGGATGCAGCTGGGTTGTCTGCTGTCCTCTCTTTTAAACCGCTGGCCATTGGCATGCAGAACTCACCACAGTTCAACAGTATGTCATTTGGGGGATGAACATTGTGCAACGTTATTTGTGCATGATGTACTAATGTCAGCAGGTTCACTACCCTGTCTCGAAAGACTTTGAAGAAGTCTCTGGATACATCATTATTGTAGATAATTTGATTATCTTACAGAAAATCTAGCTAAGACCACAAAAGAATACTTAAAGACTGCAAGCTCTCTTAAAATAGCAGTAGAGACTGTAAAATACTTAAGAGTGCACCGAACACATGAACTATTGACTCTGTATGCCCTGGTCGCCCTCACTTGCTGAATCCACAACTATTCTCACCCCAGGGCTTCAATGAGGCTAATCTTCTTGGGCCCGATTCACAAAAGTAATCTGAGACAAAATCCTAACTTTACGACTTTTGGTATTTACAAAAGGCATTTAGGAGTAGCAAAGTTAGGATTTTGTCTTAAGTTTTGGTCTTAAGACAAAATCCTAACTTAAGTTAAACTTAAGTTAAACTTAAGTTAGGATTTTGTCTTAAGACCAAAACTTAAGACAAAATCCTAACTTAAGTTTAACTTAAGTTTAACTTAAGTTAGGATTTTGTCTCAAGACCAAAACTAAAGACAAACTTAAGACAAAATCCTAACTTTACTACTCCTAAATGCCTTTTGTGAATACCGAAAGTCGTAAAGTTAGGATTTTGTCTCAGATTACTTTTGTGAATCGGGCCCCTAGTTCCTATATCAAAGTCTAAATACTTCTTAAATAACTAGTGGTCACAAAATGTACCTGATGAACTTGCGTTTCCTCACACAAATATGTTTGTTGTAGCACATCATTATGCATCTATGCATTCCAGCTTGCTTATACTAATGCCATGCACCAAAGCGAGTTCCTTAATCTTCCACACAAAAAGAAACCAACAGTTCCTTAAACAGCAGTTTGTAATGTTCCTCATCTGTGTTGTACCACAGCAGTCTCATAAAACAATTGTGTATGTGTCACTTTATTCTAATCCTTTGAACTATACTGGATTGTGTCAATTATCAGTGGCGGCCGGCACGGCTCGCGAGTGACGAGGTGGGGTGGGCGCAATGTAAAAAAATAAAATAAAAAATAAACACTTACCTTGCCGCCGGGTCCCACGTCTCTGCCTCTGCTCTCCTCCGTCGGACTCCAGGAACAGGACGCACAACCAGGCTCCTCTGACCAATCACAACGCTGCAGTGAAGCATTGTGATTGGTAAGCACCCTGGCTCCCCGGACCAATCATAGAGCTGCAATGCAGTGTTGTGATTGGTCTGAGCAACGTGTTTTGACGCTCAGCCAGGGATTGGGGGACTGGCCATGTTCTCCACACTGGCTGTAATGAAGCCTGTGTGGAGAACAGGGAAAGTGCGCATGACTGTTTGGCTGGTCCCAGTGGGCCAGTCAAACAGTCATGTGCACTTAGGAGTGGGCAAACCACTCCTCCCCTGCCCTGCTCCGGGAGCAGAGCAGCCCCGCCGGCCCAGCTGCAAAGCAGCACGGAAACATAAAATGATAGTAACTCAAAGTTATCATCTTTTTAAGTTTCCTTTATTTGCACTGCTTAAAAGCAGTGGGCAACTCTCCTCCGCCATAGCGGAGGAGCCGCCACTGTCACTTATCTGAACTAAGTATTGCATGAGGCCAATTGTAGTCTCTGGTGTGCCCTTACGTGCTGCTGCAGATCTTCTGGTGTGCTCACAGCGCCCCTGTGACCTGCTCCAAGTACCACTCCACTGCCGAAATCACTCAATCTGAAATTAAGATACTCCAGAGCATGATTTAAATAGGCGTAACACTGTAACAGCAGTCACACAATCTCTCCTCAAATACCCAATGCACCATATTCCCCTGTATTTTTAGTCATCAAATGTTTGTGCCACAAACTCATCCAGGTGAGAGGGAGACAGAGAGACACCGTAAGCCATATGCAAAAGTATCCAATGCGTGGGTTCACCTATTGCTAGTGAAATTATGGCCCACTCTAGGGTGGTTCCTTGCAATTTGGTGAGTCCCTCTGGGATGATTCCTAATCCCGAATGGGTAGAATAAAGCCTCTTGAAATGAATATACTCCCTAATTTACTATACTTATTTCAAGCACTCTCTCAATATGCCTAGAGAAAGCTGTTTTCCATACAATACAGAGGTATATGCTAGACATTGTGGGGCAGGGAATCTGCCTTGGCTGTTAGCCAAACTATCAAATGTTCCTGTTAGACAAGGTGGTATGGTCCTCCCTGATATATACAACTATATAAACCAGCCAGCTACAGATAGTGGTAAATTGGACATGCAGACGTTCTACCAAATACTTGGTGCACATGGACCAAGTGGTGGTGGGAAGGGGAAGTAGGCCATTCAGACTAAACTACTGCTTGACCACATGCTCCCTCTTCAAAGTGTGAAATTCCATCATTTAGACAAAAAACTGACAAGATATTCCTTGCCTCTTGTATCCATAAATTTAAATCCTAAATTCACTCCAGCTTGTGACAGTGAAGCATACAAGAAATAAAGAGATGGAGAATGCAGAATGCCGGGTGACCTGTTTGAGAGTGGCCAGATTAGAGCTTTTGAGAACTGTAGAAGGACCTATAAGCAACCAAGGGTAGAGGTGTAGATTTGATTAACTCAATCGCTGAGCTATGCAACCCTCCAACAGGTCAGTGGCAGCAGACAAAAACACAATTCAAGCTGACTGTACAATCTAGTTACCTGATATCGACCCTATTCAAATTATTGGCAAAGTCCATAAGCATGACCAGATGGAAGTATATGTCTAAGTGCAAAGAAGCCACTGGGGAGGAAATCTTGCTAAATTCGTAAGAGGGTGTAAGAACCCCTTCTGAGGAGCTACTGGGCCCAACTGCGATAGTTGAGGTCATTTTATTCCTGATGTTCCAGGGCCCAACCTACTGTGGGGTCTGAGCAGCTGGGCCAAGTACTCCTTCCGCACTGGACTCTCAGTGATGGAGCAAGTCGAGCAGTCCATGGCTTCTTAGGGAGGAAGTAGGTGTAGGGCGAGCACAGGCTCACAACTCAACGTACATTCAGCAAGCGCAATAATTGAATGTCTAGCCAAACACTAGCCTTTATAAAAAGTAGTATTTATATACATACACTAAATGAATTACGGTACACACTAAATATTAACACACTCACAGCAGGCTTACTGAAGGCATGCCAGAGGATAGCCTGACTGTGCTGGTCTATGCCTGGGCCGTGCCCAGCACCACAAACCTTATCCAATCAGCCATGTTACTACACAGCAGCTACCATCCGTTCACATGACCAGGGATGCCAAACCACCCGCTGCTGCTGCTGCATCATGCCACAGAGCATGGTAGGGCCTTTCTCCTGCTTTTACTGCTGCTTCACTTGCAACAAAACACCTGCACATGCTCCTCACACCCTCACACCCGCACCACAACCTCAGACTATCACCACACAACATGCAGCACCAGGATCTCAGCAAACACTTGCATGCTTGCTACTCAACACCCGTTCGCTCAGCAAACATTCCATTTAAATCTGGTATCTCCTCAGCAACAGCACGCCAGATCTCCTCTTTCTCACGGAAACCTAGTTAAACCCAACATCGACTCCAGACATCTCCAAGACCATCCCGACAGGCTACAAAATTGCACACCAAGACTGTCTTCCCAAACCCGGATGAGGACTTGCAATTATCTTTAAGGACACCATCAAATGCATCACAGCCATGGACTCAGACACCACCTTCATGAACGGATGTACTTCAGCCTACAAACAAACAACAGCTTCCCCCTGAAAGGAACCCTAGCATACAGACCACCTTGACCAGGAACCAATTTCGGCAACCTCTTCACAGACTTCATCACTCCTCTCACCATAAATTCCAAGGGCTTTATACTACTCAGCAACCTCAATTTCCACCTGGAGGATCCCACTGACCCCTGCTCCACAGAACTCCTAGAGAACCTTAACAACACCGGACTATCCCAGCTCATCACAGATCCAACACATTGCATGACACACTCTGGGTTCAATCTTCACCAATGGCAACAAAATTAAATACATCTGTGCCTCATCACTCACATTGATCGACCGCTCCATCATCCACTTTCAAATCTCCACACTGCATGCCAGTGCACCCACCAGCCAAAACTGGAACAAAATAACAGAAGCCAATTAGTGCAATGCCCTAGAAACTGACCACCCCAACACCACCGACAATCTTGACAAGGATATCACCAACTTCAACCAATGGATCAAGACCTGTGCAGACTCACTCGCACCCATGTAACTTCACAGACAATGCAGAACTAACAAACAGGCTAACTGGTACACAGACAACCTCCGGGAATGCAAGCTACACTGCAAACAGCTGGAAAGAAAATGAAGATCCAACCATGAAGCCAGCACCACCTACAAGGCTGCACTCAGGCACTACAACCATCTCCTGAAAGACACCAAGAAAAGAGCTCAAAATCAACATACTGAGACAAGCTCCATAAGCTGCAAAGAGATCTTCACTATCGTTAAGGAGTTCACCACTCCAGAGGCCACATCCAGCTCCAGACACCATCACAGGAACTCTGTGATAACCCATTCAAATTATTTCACAGCAAAATCGTAAAGATCTACAGCAACTTTGAGCAGCAACCTAATTCTAAGAATCTCATTGCCAACCTGCCCAACGCCAACCAAAACACTCATCTAACCAACTGGAAAACACTCACTGAGGAAGACACCTCAGTCATCATGAAAACAGTCCACTCAGGGGCCCCAACACTTCTACAACAAGGGAGGACCATAGCTCAGCACGTTTCCTTGCCTACATCATCAACTCTTCCATCAAATCAACCACCTTACATGAAGACTGGAAACTTGCAGAAGTCAACGCCCTCCTCAAAACCACTGACCAACCTGAGTGAGCTGAGCAACTTCCAACTCATCTCCCATACACAGCTAAGGTGATAGAGAAGGCCTTCAGCAAACAACTCACCAACCACCTCGAACTTCACAACCTACTTGATCACACCCAATCCGGATTTTGGAACAACCGCAGCATGGAGACACCACTCATTGCAGCCATGAACATCCACACAGTAATGGACCATAGAAAAACTGCTGTCCTCTTCCTACTCGATACAAAAGGGGATGATGGACGGAACGTTTGAGCCAATCAAACACTCACCCCCAGTCAACTGATCTGGGTTTAATCCATCATCATTCTTTAGCTCACTCCACCACCCCAGTTCAGACATGGCCATATGCAAATCAGTCTGACCCTGTGCCTCATGGGAACAGTCCAGCTCGAACTGCCAAGCCATGTCTTCCCTGGACCGAAACAAGCATCCTAGGACCGGTTTCTGGCATTTCAGCCGTCATCAGCCAGGCTTGCTTGAATCCAGTGGCAAAGTGAGCAAGGGACCCACGTCTGGGCATACCCCGCCAACTTAGGGCGACCAAGCGATACAAAGGGATGATGGACGGAACGCTTGAGCCAATCAAACACTCACCCTCAGTCAACTGATCTGGGTTTAATCCATCATCATTCTTTAGCTCACTCCACCACCCCAGTTCAGACATGGCCATATGCAAATCAGTCTGACCCTGTGCCTCATGGGAACAGTCCAGCTCGAACTGCCAAGCCATGTCTTCCCTGGACCGGAAACAAGCATCCTGGGACCGGTTTCTGGCTTACAGCCGTCATCAGCAAGGCTATCTTGAATCCAGTGGCAAAGTGAGCAAGGGACCCACGTCTGGGCATACCCTGCCAACTTAGGGCGAACATAGCAAAACCAAAGGGGATGGAATGCCAGAAACCGGTCCTACAGACTGATTTGCATATGGCCATGTCTGAACTGGGGTGGTGGAGTGAGCTAAAGAATGATGATGGATTAAACCCAGATCAGTTGACTGGGGGTGAGTGTTTGATTGGCTCAAACGTTCCGTCCATCATCCCCTTTTGTATCGCTTTGTTCGCCCCTAAGTTGGCGGGGTATGCCCAGACGTGGGTCCCTTGCTCACTTTGCCACTGGATTCAAGCAAGCCTGGCTGATGATGGCTGGAATGCCAGAAACCGGTCCTAGGATGCTTGTTTCCGGTCCAGGGAAGACATGGCTTGGCAGTTCGTGCTGGACTGTTCCCATGAGGCACAGGGTCAGACTGATTTGCATATGGCCATGTCTGAACTGGGGTGGTGGAGTGAGCTAAAGAATGATGATGGATTAAACCCAGATCAGTTGACTGGGGGTGAGTGTTTGATTGGCTCAAACGTTCCGTCCATCATCCCCTTTTGTATCGCTTTGTTCGCCCTAAGTTTGCGGGGGTATGCCCAGACGTGGGTCCCTTGCTCACTTTGCCATTGGATTCAAGCAAGCCTGGCTGATGACGGCTGGAATGCCAGAAACCGGTCCTAGGATGCTTATTTCCGGTCCAGGGAAGACATGGCTTGGCAGTTCGTGCTGGACTGTTCCCATGAGGAACAGGGTCAGACTGATTTGCATATGGCCATGTCTGAACTGGGGTGGTGGAGTGAGCTAAAGAATGATGATGGATTAAACCCAGATCAGTTGACTGGGGGTGAGTGTTTGATTGGCTCAAACGTTCTGTCCATCATCCCCTTTTGTATCGCTTTGTTCGCCCTAAGTTGGCGGGGGTATGCCCAGACGTGGGTCCCTTGCTCACTTTGCCACTGGATTCAAGCAAGCCTGGCTGATGACGGCTGGAATGCCAGAAACTGGTCCTAGGATGCTTGTTTCCGGTCCAGGGAAGACATGGCTTGGCAGTTCGTGCTGGACTGTTCCCATGAGGCACAGGGTCAGACTGATTTGCATATGGCCATGTCTGAACTGGGGTGGTGGAGTGAGCTAAAGAATGATGATGGATTAAACCCAGATCAGTTGACTGGGGGTGAGTGTTTGATTGGCTCAAACGTTCCGTCCATCATCCCCTTTTGTATCGCTTTGTTCGCCCCTAAGTTGGCGGGGGTATGCCCAGACGTGGGTCCCTTGCTCACTTTGCCACTGGATTCAAGCAAGCCTGGCTGATGACGGCTGGAATGCCAGAAACCGGTCCTAGGATGCTTGTTTCCGGTCCAGGGAAGACATGGCTTGGCAGTTCGTGCTGGACTGTTCCCATGAGGCACAGGGTCAGACTGATTTGCATATGGCCATGTCTGAACTGGGGTGGTGGAGTGAGCTAAAGAATGATGATGGATTAAACCCAGATCAGTTGACTGGGGGTGAGTGTTTGATTGGCTCAAACGTTCCGTCCATCATCCCCTTTTGTATCGCTTTGTTCGCCCTAAGTTGGCGGGGGTATGCCCAGACGTGGGTCCCTTGCTCACTTTGCCACTGGATTCAAGCAAGCCTGGCTGATGACGGCTGGAATGCCAGAAACCGGTCCTAGGATGCTTGTTTCCGGTCCAGGGAAGACATGGCTTGGCAGTTCGTGCTGGACTGTTCCCATGAGGCACAGGGTCAGACTGATTTGCATATGGCCATGTCTGAACTGGGGTGGTGGAGTGAGCTAAAGAATGATGATGGATTAAACCCAGATCAGTTGACTGGGGGTGAGTGTTTGATTGGCTCAAACGTTCCGTCCATCATCCCCTTTTGTATCGCTTTGTTCGCCCTAAGTTGTCGGGGGTATGCCCAGACGTGGGTCCCTTGCTCACTTTGCCACTGGATTCAAGCAAGCCTGGCTGATGACGGCTGGAATGCCAGAAACCGGTCCTAGGATGCTTGTTTCCGGTCCAGGGAAGACATGGCTTGGCAGTTCGTGCTGGACTGTTCCCATGAGGCACAGGGTCAGACTGATTTGCATATGGCCATGTCTGAACTGGGGTGGTGGAGTGAGCTAAAGAATGATGATGGATTAAACCCAGATCAGTTGACTGGGGGTGAGTGTTTGATTGGCTCAAACGTTCCGTCCATCATCCCCTTTTGTATCGCTTTGTTCGCCCTAAGTTGGCGGGGGTATGCCCAGACGTGGGTCCCTTGCTCACTTTGCCACTGGATTCAAGCAAGCCTGGCTGATGACGGCTGGAATGCCAGAAACCGGTCCTAGGATGCTTGTTTCCGGTCCAGGGAAGACATGGCTTGGCAGTTCGTGCTGGACTGTTCCCATGAGGCACAGGGTCAGACTGATTTGCATATGGCCATGTCTGAACTGGGGTGGTGGAGTGAGCTAAAGAATGATGATGGATTAAACCCAGATCAGTTGACTGGGGGTGAGTGTTTGATTGGCTCAAACGTTCCGTCCATCATCCCCTTTTGTATCGCTTTGTTCGCCCTAAGTTGGCGGGGGTATGCCCAGACGTGGGTCCCTTGCTCACTTTGCCACTGGATTCAAGCAAGCCTGGCTGATGACGGCTGGAATGCCAGAAACCGGTCCTAGGATGCTTGTTTCCGGTCCAGGGAAGACATGGCTTGGCAGTTCGTGCTGGACTGTTCCCATGAGGCACAGGGTCAGACTGATTTGCATATGGCCATGTCTGAACTGGGGTGGTGGAGTGAGCTAAAGAATGATGATGGATTAAACCCAGATCAGTTGACTGGGGGTGAGTGTTTGATTGGCTCAAACGTTCCGTCCATCATCCCCTTTTGTATCGCTTTGTTCGCCCTAAGTTGGCGGGGGTATGCCCAGACGTGGGTCCCTTGCTCACTTTGGCACTGGATTCAAGCAAGCCTGGCTGATGACGGCTGGAATGCCAGAAACCGGTCCTAGGATGCTTGTTTCCGGTCCAGGGAAGACATGGCTTGGCAGTTCGTGCTGGACTGTTCCCATGAGGCACAGGGTCAGACTGATTTGCATATGGCCATGTCTGAACTGGGGTGGTGGAGTGAGCTAAAGAATGATGATGGATTAAACCCAGATCAGTTGACTAGGGGTGAGTGTTTGATTGGCTCAAACGTTCCGTCCATCATCCCCTTTTGTATCGCTTTGTTCGCCCTAAGTTGGAGGGGTATGCCCAGACGTGGGTCCCTTGCTCACTTTGCCACTGGATTCAAGCAAGCCTGGCTGATGACGGCTGGAATGCCAGAAACCGGTCCTAGGATGCTTGTTTCCGGTCCAGGGAAGACATGGCTTGGCAGTTCATGCTGGACTGTTCCCATGAGGCACAGGGTCAGACTGATTTGCATATGGCCATGTCTGAACTGGGGTGGTGGAGTGAGCTAAAGAATGATGATGGATTAAACCCAGATCAGTTGACTGGGGGTGAGTGTTTGATTGGCTCAAACGTTCCGTCCATCATCCCCTTTTGTATCGTCCTCTTCCTACTCGACCTCTCCACGGCTTTCAATACAGTATCACACATCATCCTCATCAGAACCCTGCATGACAAAGGCAACCAAGGACGAGCCCTCAAATGGATATGCTCCTTCCTCACAGGAAGAATATAGAGAGTTAGACTACTACCATACACATAGGAACCCAATAATCTAATCTGCGCAGCCCCCCAGGGTTCACCTCTCAGCCCAACACTGTTCAATATTTACAGGACTCCACTCGCCAACATCATCAGAGCACACAACATCACCATAATTTCCTATGCCGATGACACTCAACTCATCCTCTCAATGTCCGAAACGCCCACTCCCACCAGAACCAACTTTGCCGAACGCATGATCAACGTCGCAGAGTGGATGAAAGCCAATTGCCTCCCGCTTGCCTGAAATTCAACTCCGACAAGAAGGAAGTTTTTATCTTTGGGAACAGGAACTCCCCCTTGAACTCCACCTGGTTGCCTCTGAGATCGGACCCATCCAACACCAACCAACCATGCAAGACATATGAGAATTTTTCTCGATGACAAACTCAACATGACAGCACATGCCAACGCAGTCAGCTCCTCCTTCTTCTATTTACTCTGCATGCTTCGCAAGATCTTCCAATGGATATCCCGGAAAACCAAACATACCATCACACCAGCCCTCATCACAAGCAGACTAGATTTCAGCAAAGCATTCTATGCCAGAACCTCTGACCACCTCCTCCACAACATCCAGAATGCCGCAGCAAGACTCAGCCTTGACCTCCCATGATGTACCCACATCTCATCTCAGAGACCTCGACTAACTCCCCATACATAACCGATGCCAATTCAAAAACCTCACACACGCATACAAGGCACTGCACAGCACAGAACCAACATACCTCAACAACCGCCTTCACTTCGACCAACCCACAAGCACCTGTGCTCAGCCTCATTCTCAATTGCACACATCCCCGGTATCTGCAAAAGCAGAACGGGAGGCCTGGATTTCTCCTACATTGCACCTAAAAACCTGGAATGATCTCGATTTACATATCAGGGCCTCCCCCTAACTTCTTCAATTCCACAAGAAGCTGAAGACCAGGCTCTTCTACTATATTCTGAGGCTGACTCACTACACCCTCAAGACCAAGCCTATTCACCTGCTTCAGCACCTGGATATTCTATCGGGTGATAAGCCGCACTATACAAATCCACATAATATAACATTCCTTTTCAGCCCATCTCCTTCCTGAGGTGTTTCCAGGCTCCTTTAATGGGTGATCTCTCTTAGAATCTAAGAGCCCTTTTGAAGTGCACGAAGAGCCTGTTCTTCCTTCCTCCATTGTGTATCCCACCCAGCTCTCAATCCACAAATCTGTCAGGGGGAATCGTCTAAAACCACATGTTCCTCCAACAAGCCTTTGCCCTCCCAAAATGGAACCCAGAGACTTCCATGTATTTTGCCCTTCACAAGTACCCCTATATCCCTGCGGACACACGCAAATACACACACACATGTTCCCATGTACTGTACTTTTCACATGAACACATGCATCCCAGCAGCAAATGCATGATCCTTGTTTGCTTATAGCCAAAAATTGTTACCACGGATCCAGATATCAACACAGCTGGGGCATTCAGGGTAGGCATGCACGTCCATTACCATGTTCAGGACTTTTCTATCCCAACAGAGGGGTTGGGGAGAGATATAGGACAGCAATATAATAGATTCACCATACACAGTTGTCAATAAGACAAGATGGCGTATAATACCAGACAAACTAAGATGTTTCCATGGTAGTCAGGCAGATGTTGGAAAGGATTTGGAGAAAAGGGTGACCCTCTATACATTTCATTCACATGCTCACTTTTAATGGGATATTGGAAATAAGTCCTTGCAGCCATGATGAGTTACCCTATGGCACAGTGGAACCAGTGCCCAGACTCACTGAATATAATAAGAGGTATTGTCTGGGTCCTGATCTTCCAACCATTAGCGTTGGTGTGAGAAGATGGAAACAACAATAACCCCCACAATAAGTATGTAGCACCGAAAGATATGGGAAATCATAGTGATGGAGTGCCTCAAAAGCCCACTAAATAAAGACAGCAATGACCTCTTAAGAACATAGCTACCCACTTTGTGCTATATGAGTGGTGAAAATAGATGTCCTGCATGTCCACCGTGGCTGAGGTTCTTACCCCCGATTGATTGAATGTCTCTAGGTAACAGCAATTGACATGCCAATGAAAGACGGGGAAAGGATCAAGCGTGGACTACACAATCACACACACACCCGAAGGCCTTGTAACAAATCTCAAAAATAATGCACATACAACAAAGTTTATCAGAAGCAATGATTATGTTAGCATTTCAGTGCTTGTTGAATGTATGTCTGAAATCCAATAAATAATGCTTCAAAAAAATAAAACACATATTTTCCTGCTCCACCATACGTAAATTGTTATACTACCCTCATTCCTCCTTTGCTGCGATCTTCACCTTTGCTTTATATTGACGCAATTTTGAAAATGAGTCCATCATCTAGTAGGTAGGGCCCCTGCACTAATATTGGTCTGGCATTTTAATGCCTCTTCATTAGAGGGCACAGGGTATGACACTGGGTATTACAATGTTATGTATGGTTCCATTTGTGCAAATCTGGTAATTCATTGTTGTGACGTAGTAACAGTAGGAAGTGCTTGTTTCCCCTGTCTTTTCCCGTCTCATGTGGGTCTGGGTAGACCCGAGTGAGGTGGCTGTATGGTGGCGACAGGAGAGCCTGTGCCTACCACCAAATTTCCCTGTGAGAGCGGGTCTCCACAGATCCATGCTGACGGGAAAACAACGCAGACATCCAGTGGCTCTCAAAAGATCCGCACTCAGTATGGCACTGGCTCATGTGAGAGCAGATATTTCTGCTTTGAATAAGGAAGAAAGGTGCCGAGTGTGGTTTGGGTGGCAGGCAGGAGGCTAGGTTTTTTTTAGGTCTCGCCTATGCAGCGCGCATGCGCTGCATAGGAAAAAGACCTATAGAAATCGCTTCGGCTTTTCAGCCAAAAACGTGCACGCATTGCATTGCTTTCAATGGCAATGCGTGCACGTTTGGCGATTCCCTTGCGGGAGCAAGCTTTGGCAACATATGTTTGCTCGCTCCCGCAAGGGAATCGCTGTGTGTTCTCTCGCACTCCCCCCCACCCCTCCCACTTGTTAGCCCAGTACTGCCGCACTCCCTCCCACTCCCTACTTGCGCGAGGCGCGCGCGCTTGTTTTTAATAGTCATCAGTTGTTCAGAACTCCAGCTTATTCTTAAATCTGCTTTAAAGCTCCGAACCCTTTCATTTTTTTGCCTTTTAACTCCAGACTGCAGTGCCCTCCCCTGTCTGGCTCCCACACACCACCCCAATGCTCATCTCCCCCATGGTGACGATCCGGCAGGAATATCCCGGTGCAGCGGCGCTGCGTTTATTTTGGGGGTTGGGACCGTGTGGCGTTGCGATGCGAGCGGTGCCGGCTATTTGCAGTGCCCTTAGCGGTGCAGGGCGGAGCGAGGATGGGGGAGGGCCGTGCAGTTGTGTCGAGCTGTTTTGGGAGAGCGATGTATAGTGGTGCTCAACAAAGGCAAACTCTAATTTCTGCATCACTGCGGGGTGCCTCAGGGCGTCAGTCGCATTTGAACGGGTTGACTTGGAACTGGGCTGGATGGAGGTGGGCACATCTCTGCTCTTCAGGGGTGCCGCCAGTGCCCAGGGCTCGGCTCTGGAGGCCGATGTGCCGGGGTTTACAGCTCCTCTTCCTTGTTTGGCAGCTACCTGGGACGGAAACGCCGCGTCTGATCGCACATCGGGCAGGTAGCCAGCTCGTCGGTGGCTGGCAGGCTGCAGGGCCGTGTCATTACTTGCCAGGCCGCCCTGTTACTGCAGCCGGGGGGCTAAAGGAAGTCGTAGAGCGGCAGGAGAAAGAAGCGGTTATTCGGGCACTAGTATCCACCTATTGTTTAAATGTTAAGAACCGTGATGTGTCAAACTTAAATCCACCGACAGCGGTATGGCGGTCCTGTGGAACTAATAATGCTCAGGACATGCTTAATATCAACACAGAGCACAAGCGAACCCTGCGAGCACAATACTGGCATGAGCGTCCCGGGGGCGGCCTTTCAGCGCCTCAGTAGATGAATGCGACTCCAACATTAATTTTGGCAAACGACGTCAGAGCTGCTCAGTATGCCATTACTCTTTTGGAAATGTCTGAGGCAGGAGCTTCTGTGCACATTAAACTGGCTGTAGTGACGCCCTTGACCGGACGATGCCAAGCGAATTGTTGTGATGGTTTTTTTTTTTAAAGTTAAGAAACCACATTACTCTACTGCAGAATGTGGAAGGCCTACTTCTTGAGAGGGCTCAAGCAGTGTCAATGCAGAAAGTCATAGTTTTAGAACCCAGCTTACCTGTTTGAAAATTTAGATCTAACACAACTCTCTCACTCTCTCCTTCGGGTCTTTTTTTTTATTCCAAACTTGCTTCTACTGCCCCATTTAAAAAAAAAAAAAAATTAACATGGAGGCATTAATTATGAAGCGGTCTTTTACGACCTTCGAGAGGTTAATTATCAGAGGGCACTTTCAAATATCTTATATGGAAAAAAATCACCAATTACAGGTGAACCCTTTATGGTTGTGGCAGACCTAGCATAGTCAGTTGTTGCAGAGACGTGGGAGAAAGGAAGAGTCTTCTTTCTCCACCTTCTTTACCTGACACTATTTAAAGTATGGGATTATAGTTGAAAGAAAAGCCATCCAAAGGCTTTTCTTTTTAAACCTGGTTTAATTTGCAGTCGATATGCTACACTTTATTAAATTTGAGATATCTGGACCCATGTTAGCTTTAACTCACAAGATTCTAATGTAGAATACATTTTTTTTTGTTTTGCCTTTCAGAGTGTCACAAAGTTGTTGGAAGATTAAGTAGAGCCAAACCTCCATGTTAGATTGCTGTGACTCACATGACCTAGGCATTAATCGAGTGAAAATGCAAGTGTATTCCTGTGATATCATCCTGTATGCCGCTTTTTTAGGTCTCGCCTACGCAGCGCGCATGCGCTGCTTAGGAGGGCCTTTAGCCGTCGCTCTTCACTTTTTCAACACTGCACTTGTGCTTGTGGCGGCATCCACCTTGCAGGAGTGAGCAGCGGCGCGCCACAAGCACGAGTGCAGTGCTTGAAAAGTGAAGACTGCGCGCGCACGCACGCACCACTCCCGGGATTGTGTTTTTTTAACGCAGTGCGGACTCGAAGGCATAGAGCTGTCATAAGCACCAGTCACATCGCACAAGGAAACATTTATTTTCTTTTTTGTAGGCCCAAGAGACAAAGTGATTTGCTTAGAATCACATGATGTTGAGCAGACGCCAGACTCGAATCCTGTTCCCCAGTACCAAAGTCGGCAGCGTTGCTTGTTACGCCACATTCCCTAATTACTATACCCTTATAAAGAACACTGACTTTTTCAAACTTAAATCAGCCCTCTCAGCGGTAGGTGTACGCAATTACTGGCGTACCTTAAAAATTAATGTCAACGAAATGTCCCGTTTCAATTGCATACATGTAGGAGAGGCAACAGTGGTCATAGAGGGGCTGGCAGCGGAGAGCAGAGTGTGAAAGCTCCCGGTGTGTGTGCTTACTCTAAATTCACGTCAGCGCAGTCTCCGCCTCCCCCTGGCTCCTATCCAGGATGGCGCTTTGCGGCAGCTGCAGTAAAATGAAGCGCCGCTGACTGCACGAGGAGCACCACTGCCGGCCAGGCCCAGGAGAGAGAGCAGACAGGCCCGCTGTCAGCCGCCCCTTGCCTGCTCAGCTGACTGCCTCCCTGTCGCTCTCCTCCTCTGCTGGTCTCTCTTTCCTCGGCCCTCTCCACCGGCTGCCATGTCTCTCCCCCGTGGGTGCCTGCTGCTCCTGCTCTGTCTCTGCCCGGCGCTGCTGCCTGCCCGCGGGGAGCCCGATGACTCCGACCTGGCTAAGGAGGAGGAAGAGGACCCCCATGGAAAGCACCTCTACAACGCCGAGATGTTCACTCACGCCATTACCGAGGCGCCGCATTTCATCATGTTCTTCGCGCCCTGGTAAATATGAACAGATACTTTAATGCGAAGAATAACACCCCTCCTTTAAAAAAAATCTCCCACGCAGGGTTGCTGACTGCAAAGTACTTAGATTCCCTTAACTAACGTGACGTCTTTCAAAGTCGCTCGCAGAATTTTAGCCGAATTGCAATGTGTGAAGTAAGAATAAGAGTCCCCTCCATCTATTTCAACCAAATTAAGTTGATTTCCATTGCATTGCTTGATTTTTCAGTTTTTTTCCTTTGTTTCTGGAGTGGTATTACAGGATTCAAGCTTGAGGAATACAGTTACAGGCTATTTACGTTTTGTTCATACATTCGAAGTACATCCTGTTGCATTGGGCAATTTTAAGTGAGGCAAACTAAGTCAGGCCTTCCTTTGTGGCTTCCACCAGGAAGTTTCCTCTCTTACCGGTAGGACCCCCCCCCCCATCTCGGATTGGACCAGCTGCCTTTGATTGCTTCAAATGTAGTGATTGTGTTCTGTGAGTGTCTGGCTACCTACTCCAGATTGTTCCTGCCCCTCTCCCCCCACACACATACTCCTACGATCTGTTTCTTTCGTGTGTGAGGGCAGCTTGCATGTAATACGTTCATGCCTCACATTCTGTGCACATCGGAAACTTTCTGTACTGATGCCCATTTGGCATCTGTGTATCAGAGGAGAGCTCCTTTAGAGCCTCATTAAAACTGGGGCCTCAATACCTTGCATCAAGATTTACCCCTTACAGTACAACTAGAACCCTCAGGTCATCATCAGCCAACCTACTTAAACCTCCCAGCTTCAGATGCAAAACTAGGGGAGGAAAAACATTAACCGCATTAGGCACCAGAGCCTGGAACCTATTACCACCGCATCTGAGAACGCATAAATCTGAAACACAATATAGGAAAGAACTAAAGACTTGGATTTTCGGAGCCTCAGATGAATTTTGCCTCTCTCTCATCTAAAAATGAGCAGCCGCTCACCTCCATACCTCCATACCAGCGCCAGGATGCTCCTTTCGGAGTGGCAGTTAGCGCTTTACAAATACCAATTTTCATTTCATTTTCATTTCATGTAACTGTTTTGTGGTAGGGGGCGAACATTTGCTGTTGTATGCCCTGTGCTTGTTCAGTGTGTGCAATTGATATGCTCCTGATCAGTGCTTGGTTTACAAAATTGCCCGCAGCCAATGCTGATGAATGTCAGACTTGCTGAATACCAGTGGTTCAGTCTTGGTTCCACCTCATGCCCCTTTCTGTCACCACAACATACTCCATGCCCCTTTATTGCACCCATTCTGCTTCTGTCTCATCCCTTCTTCTTTCTCACCTTTTCAGTGAACTTCGTTATTCTCTTCCTCCTCCGCCACCCCCCCTTGTTTTTTTAGGTCTCGCCTGGCGTTATAAGTGTTTAGCCATGCAACAGGTGATGTTGTTGCACCAAGAATATTGTGCTGGATAGCTAAACACTTATAAGCTCCCAAAGGCGAGACCTATTGGCTATGCCAATGCTTGTTTATATTTGGGGCGAAAAGAGGGGGTGTAAATGTAGAGGGCGGTGAAGATGGGTAGCAGAAGCCTAGACGTGTTTTTTTCAGTTTTGGGGGGATGGAGAGGATGGCAATGAGCCATGTGTTTTTATATCTTTGGAAGGGAAGGCTACCTTTTGCGTGGCTCCCCTTCTATTCTTCTCCCCCATGCATAAATTTTAAAAGCATGGGCAGATGACTTGGGTGGCATACATGACATAAAAATTAGAGATGAGTGAAAATGGTGGCTGACATGGGGCAAGATGGCGGCTGAGTGAGATCCTCCGATACTCACTCCCGCATCTCTTCCAGAGATTTCCCGTGACTATGAGGCTCTTTTTCCAGGCGGCGCTGGCTATGCGCGGAGACAATGACGGTTGGCCTCTGCTGAATGGATGGTGCAGAGGCTGCCGCAGATCGGCTGATCGACGACCCTTGGCGAGGAGCGTGCAAGACGAGGGCCGGTACAGACGCTGGGAGTTTCTCGCGCGGCTCCTACTGACGGCGGCCGCCGCTGGCTGTCGGAATATTGACGTAGGAGCGGCGCTGCTTAGCAACACAGACGCCGGAAAATACAGAGCACAGCGAGGAGGACAGATGGCGGCTCGCGGTGCTCGGAGTAAGACGCGCTTCACGGCGCAGGCGGCTGCATCTGCACAACCTGAGCAGAACAAGAAATCAGATAATGATCGGAAAAAACAAGAACCGCATACTGGTAAGGGCGGGAAGCAAGTTATCAACAAAAATGTTTTGTCAAAAGGTGTTGTAACTGGGGACCAGCACAAAAGACAGACAGCTATAACGAGCCTGTTTTCAACTAAAGGAACAATTGAGTTCGAAAAGGGGTGAGAGCATTTAACGGACATAAGCGGTATAATCGATATCCCAATTGGAACCCTTACTGGTGTCGAACCATCTGTTATAGACTGCTCTGGCTCCAATGCTACCCCTGACACAATGACGGTTAACAGTAACGGGCGGCTATCATGGGGGTCCAGCGATGAGACAACCATATTGGCTACGCCAGAACTATCTTTAAAGGAACACCTAGGAAGGGTGGAAGTTCTAGTCAAAGGCAATACCCCGGATACGGTCCTCCTAGCTACAACATCAAGCATAGCTAAAGAAGTCCCAAATGGGCTAAATTTGTCTAATGATAAGGACCTAACCCTCCCCATTCTTCCCACTGAAAAGGAAAAGGAAATACAGAGGAAAATACAGAGGGAAAATAACTATGAGACGGGTTCTTTGTCTCCAGATCCTTTGGAAAAATTTTATTCATTGAATGAGGAGTCTGGGGAATCAGAAAACTTGGCTCAAAGCATAAGCAGTTTTGAGGAACGTGATGAGGATACATCCACTAGTTATTGTAGTCAGCAAGGAGAAAAAAAAAGACTACCCAGGAAAACTAAGAGGCTATCGGATGGAAAAAGGGTTGGTCAGAGACGGAAAGCGACAGAGGAAGAGGGAGAACTAGGCTGGGATTACTCGGACACGCAGACACTACTAGGTAATGAGGTACCTGAGATTATGAAATCGCCTAGTAAACAATTAACGAGTTTGCCTGGACAGAAAGACTCGGGCTCACCTGGAGAACCATCCTTATCCCTGATTCTACAGTCTCATAAGTCATTTCAAGACGAAGTCAAGATGGAGAATCGACAAGCCCGACTGGCCTCTAAAAAGATACAGGGCTCAATCAGAATAGTTGGGAAAACATGCACCGAGATTGTGGAGAGATTAAGTTTATTAGAAAATCAAACTGAACAGCTAGAAACCACGGTTGATACCTTGAAAAAAACAACAATGGCTCAAGAAAGTATCCTGAAAGACGTAATGTGGAAGATGGAGGAGGCGGAAAATCGGCAACGCCGCAACAATCTAAGGTTATTAGGGATACCGGAGAACAGCGAGGGTGAGGACTTCAGGAAGTTCACAATTAATCTGCTAAAAAAATCTCTCCCTGAATTGGCACAATGGGACTGGGACACAGAAATCCAGCGGGTGCATAGATTTCCTCTAAATATATCAATACGACGCCCGAATGACCAACAATATCCAAGAGCAATTTTTATTTTCTTCGGTAATGTTCTTCTTCGACAATCTGTGTTCGAATTGGCGAGACCTGACAAGAAAAGGAACTGGGAGAACTTTTCGTACTTTGTCCGACCAGACTTTGCTCATGCTACAGTGGAGAGGAGATGGCGACTAAGACAGATGATAGCGCCATTTCAGAAAGCGGGTGCTACCGTTTATTTACAAAACCCTGCTAAATTAAAAGTCAATTTCCAAGGACAGTATTTCTATTTTACATCTGAAATACATGCGCAGAAAATGTTAGAGGAAATTACTACAGGGAAAAAGCGCAAGGAGAATAATCACTAGAGACAGGATTGGAAATAAGGCTGCTATCCCTTATTTATTTGATATTTAGTAACCATTTTGATTCGCATTGTATTTCTTTTTTCTCCCTTTTTCTCACTAGTTCTGGTCAGTAATGGCCAGTAATAGTTAGTAATGGTCACTAATTTGGGGGCTGGGTTTTTTTTTTTTTCTTTTTTTTTTTTCCTCTTCAAAAGTTTTCCCTCGGGGTGGGAGCACTTTTAGATAGAAACTGGCTATTTGTTCTGGGGGAAGTTGAGGGGGGGGGGGGAAAGGGGAAAAAAAGGGAAAAGAAAATATCAAGAATCGGGAGGGTGGCGGGGGTGGGGCGAGGATGAGACAGACGCCATCAAAACAGGATCAGGACTGAGCCTGATTGCCTACATACTGGTGGGGGGTTGCAGGAAGGGGCGGGGAGGGAGTTGAGAAGCTCAGACCTGGGGTAATGATGATCTTTAATAATTTTAAGTCTAATGTAGAAATAAGTAGTAAGGGGAGAAAATATTTAAATAGAATAAATATAGAGAAGACAAGTAAATATATATCAGGGATCGACAAATATCAGCATGGATAAGTTAACAATTCTGACTATCAATATTTGTGGCCTTAATGATGAAAAGAAAATGCAAGAGTGGCTATCGGGTTACAACTGATTGGGGCTAATATCCTTTGTGTTCAAGAAACACATATCGAGGGATCTCAAATACATTTACTTAACAAACTGGGTTTTAAGGTGGTTACTGCCACAACACAAGGGGTAAGGACAAAGGGTGTAGCTATATTGGGGAAAGCGAGCGGGACACAATTTACTCGTTCCATGTCGGATAAAAACGGACGATGGGCTATTACTGAGTGTCAGCAGAACAATGGGGTTAAAATGACTGTTTGTACAATATATAGTAATATTAGTGATGACCCAGCAGTTTTAGATTATATATCTAATGAGCTCGTTCATTGGCCACTTCCAGTAATTATCTGCGGGGATTTTAATTTGAATTTACCTAGTAATTGGTCAGAGGATCTTGGCTTTCAGTATAAGGGCAGGAAGCCAAGAGTCTTTCAAGCTTTCAAAAACCTATGCCAAACCCATAGTCTGATAGACAGTTGGCAAATGGAGCATCCGAAGGATCCAGGTTTCACTCATTATTCCTACCCACATGCACGCCACGCAAGATTAGATTATTTTTTGGTTTCTAATACATTAGCCGCTAGGTGTACTATTGAAAAATTACCAAGGGTACTCTCTGACCATAATCCTCTTCTTTTAACCATCGAACGTGGGTCAACAAAGCATAATAGGAAAACATGGACGTTCGAAAGGGCATTATTAATAAATGAGAAGTACTGTGATTCTATGCGACAGTGGATTCCTAGATTTTTAGAAGAGAATATAGGTAGTGCAACAATCGATATTGTTTGGGATGCCCTAAAGGCTTGAATTAGAGGTGAAACACTTCGATTTTCATTGAATGCTAATAAAAAGCAAAACAAGATATGAAAGTACTTCAGAACAACATAGTTATTGCAGAAGAAGGTCTAATAAAAGCCATACAAGAGGGAAGGGACATTGAAAATGAACTCAGACAGATTGCGATTGCTAAAAACTGTATTATAGAAGTATTAATGGTAAGAGCTATCGATAAAGCTACAATATATAAGGAAAATGTATATGAATTAAATGAACAGGTGGGACATCAGTTGGCGGTACGAACTCAAGAACAAAGCACTGCTAACTTTATTAAGGGTATTCGGGATCCAGAAGCTGGGTTAAAGACAGATCCTGACGCAATTAGAACTGCATTTCAAAAATATTATCAGGATCTGTATAAGGATACTGATATACCACAGGAATCAATCAAGGAATATATTGATCAAGACAGATTTGTTAGATTAGAGAGTAATGACGTAGAAAGTATGGATGTTATTCCGCAATGGGAAGAAATTCTTCTCGCATTAAATAGTCTCGCTCCAGGTAAAGCGGCTGGAATGGATGGGATTCCCGCCGAATTTTACGTTAAATTCTCCCCACAAATAAAAAATATACTGGTAGAGCTGGTCGCACATATATTTCAGGGGGGACGACCTCCGGGATCTTGGTCCATGGCCAAAATCGTGTTTTTAAAAAAAAAAACATAAAGATTCTACGGAACTCGGGTCGTACAGCCCTATCACATTAATAACTGGTGATTCTAAAATCTATTCCAAGTTATTGGCTACACGATTAGCCCAGAACATACATAAAATTGTATCGGTACGGCAGCATGGGTTCATTCCCGGCAGGGCGACTACCGACCATATCCAGAGGGTAATTTCACTGTTTGACTGGTCTGAGGTAACAGGAGACCCTATGGCACTTATATTATTAGACGCCGAAAAGGCTTTCGATAGGGTCTCCTGGAAATATCTCTGGGCAGTCATGGCAAGGTGTGGTATAGGGGAACCCTTTATCAAAGCGGTACAGATGCTGTATCGGGATCCATCCGCCGTTGTCATGGTGAATGGATCAATATCAGAACCATTGCCTATCACCAGAGGGACAAGGCAGGGGTGCCCGTGTTCGCCTCTTTTATTCGCTATATATATCGATCCATTCATCCGGAGATTAGATAACAATGTATTGATCCCACCTGTTTGGATAAGAGACCAAGCCACAAAAATGCTTGCATACGCAGATGATATTGCGTTGGTTACTAGTGACCCAGGGAATGCAATTGGGGTGATTGAAGAAGAAGCTAGGATCTTCGGTGAGATATCCGGTTACAAATTAAATCAAAGCAAAACTCAAATTATTCCTAACAGCAAAATCGAGATGAGCGATATCCGAGTAACAGAGAAAGCCATATATCTCGGCGTTAGCATAACCGCCAAAATAGGGAATCTAGTTAATGATAATATTGCTCCACTAATGCAACGTACAAAAAAAGATATGATTCGCTGTAATAATCTCCATCTATCTATCGGAGGTCGGTGCAACTTGATTAAAATGCTTTTTTTGCCTAGATCTTTATATTTTTTAGATCAATTTGTCTGGAATTTCCACCGCAATTATTTAAAGACATGGATAGTATGTCTTCTAGATTTTTATGGGGGTATAGGAAACTACAAACCATTACTTTGCCTAAAGATAGAGGGGGAATGGCATTGCCTAATCTTAAATTATATTATTGGGCCACCATACTGAAATACTGTATTAATTTACTATTTAAGACAGATGCCAGTAGTGTAGGGATATATTCTAACACCTCAAGAGTTGCTATTAGGAAATGAATCTAGAGAATGTTTATGGCGTCATGTGAATGATAGTTACTTTAAAAAAGTTAGATTTAAGTCTATATTCGGTATCTATAAGGCTTGGAATTTTATCCGTAAATTAGTGGGTATCGGACGATTATCTTACTATACCCCAATTTATAACAATAGTAATCTTCCCGGGATCTTTAACGACATATGTATGGAAAGATGGGTATCGAACGGGATTACACAACTTGGATGTTTTTATACGATCTCAGGACTGAAATCTTTTGGGGAATTACAGTCGGAGTACAATCTAGATCATCGGGATTTCTTTAAATTCCTTCAAATTTGGGATTTTCTTTTGAAGAAGGGTGGGGGGGACTCAAATTCCAAATAGTTCAGATAATGGAGAATTTGTCTAAAAAGACTGATATAAAAATTGGAGAAATTTACGAATTATTGAACATCTGTAATCCAGATGATTTGGATAAATATATAATGAAATGGCAGGCTAAACTTGGGGTCTCGGCTGAAACTGTTCACCACTCCTTTGTAAAATATCAGTCCTGTTTAATGTCTATCAAGTTACAGGCTCAATATTATAAAACCTTTTTTTTTTTATACTATACTCCCTATAAAATTGCTAAATGGGGGACAGGGAAAGGAACTACATGTCCTAGATGTGCATTAGCCGAAGCTGACAGCATACATTTATTCGCTTCCTGCACAGTATTAACAAATGTATTGAATGATATTTCAGCCTTTCTATCAGAAGTATTTAACGCAAGAGTAGAAATTCTCATTGATGAGATTATGTTAGGTGTATCTAATATTGACCGACCAAAATATATGCGAGGGCTGATATTTGTCGCTATGGCGGTCTTTAGATTATGTATTGCGTCAGCATGGCTGGACACAAACTCACCCGTGTTTCAACAGTGGAGATCCCGATTACAGGCTACCTGTAGTTTAGAGGTAGCAATATATAAAAGAAAGGGACGTGTTAAACGTAAAAAAGGACTGGCAATATGGGATCCGCTATTGCAATGGTCACAAAGACAAATAGACAATACTTAATTAATACATGTTAAATTTCTAATATAGACTCGAATTGTCTAGGCCTTTGTATTAAGTGAAATCTCTTTTATGTCTTTTTTTTTTTACTATAATACTAATGATGATACGCAATGAAATGAAACATTGTTTGTATTTGGTAACACAGGGCAGGTCTGAGCTCTGGGTGGGGTGGAGGGTGGGTTATTTGCGGGGGTGTAAATGTAAAAGTCTTTAATAAAGAGTTTAAAAAAAAATAAAAAATTAGAGATGGGTAGAGGTCAATAACGAGAATGTCTTTCACCTTTGGGTTCTAAGCTAGATCATGGATAACTCAAGCTTCACTCTCATTGTTTATATGTTACTCAGAACTGTGCAGTGAAGAACATCCTTTTTATTCACTGTTAGCTATCTATAATTCTATTTGCTATGTATGTCTTTCCTAGAGAATCATTGTAAATAAAAGGATCTAAATTGAACTTGGAATCCAGATCCCACATACATTCCAGTCTTCCTTCAATGTATGCATTTGAAAGATCAGCTCATGCTTGGCATAAATATATATTCAGAAAAACCAATCTTATTTTACATCTGTTTGACTCTTGAAAATGCATAAACTGAATCTAACAAACAACTGTTTGTGTTGGCGATGAAAGACCTCTCACGCGAAGCTTACTTGTATACGGGCAACCTGCAGCACATGTCTGAAGGGCGTCTCTGAAAATGCTTCACTTGTCTTAAACGGTGAAATTAAACTATTACCTTTGATTATTATTTTTAATGATCTCTTCACATTTAACACTGTTAAAAAAAATGGCTCATAAAAGCTCTAACATCATCTAATTTTCTTGAAGTGGTGGAGTTCTCATCCCTCACTCTTCTGCAGAAATTACACCATCACATTCCAGGAAGAGATAATTCATTCCACGAAATCTGTGGCCCTTACCTGAAGACCCAAGTATAGTTGACGTTTCCATTGTTTTCCTTCACAGCATTTTCAATTAACAATTATTTCAAAAAAGCTCCGTTTGATATATGCCTGAAAGCGATCATATTGTTTGTGAAGAGATGTTATGTTATAGATTATGTCATAATATTAATAAAAAAAGAACAGGATCAAAATGCAGTTATTTACTGCGAGGACATAACTACAGAGGGAAGCAATGGTTGTTTCCCACTGTTATGACTTCACCCTGGGGGGTGTGCTGTCTTACCCCGACATGGCAGGTGGCAGTCTTACTTTCCTTCTTTTGCCGTTTTGGGTCTGCACAGACCTGAGGGAGGCGGGAGAATGCGGATGGCGCACTGCCTTCTCCATTCATCACATTTCCCTATCAGCGTGGGTCTCTGAAGGCGCGGAGTGACAGGGAAAATCACACCACAGTGATCAGTATTTCTCACAAATCACTGTCAAAGTAGTGCCGGCTCTCTTCTCCTATGAGAGCAGAGATCGCAGCTTTTGGGTAGGGAGGGAGAGAGAAGGCACAGAGAGTGGTGAAGTGGGTTACAGGAGAGAAGAAGTGGTTGGATTAAAGAGAGGCTGATACAGGTGGATGGAATAACACTAGATTACATTTCAGTTTTGGCAGGCTGGAGGGTAAATGCAAGGGATAGTGTAGGTGGGTGGCAGGAGACCAGCCTTTATTGTCAGTATTTGGAAGGGGACGGAGCAGCGCAATGTGGGCTCCACCCTTACACCTCACAGAAATGCAATTATGTATTTGCCTTTGACAATATATTCACTCTGTGCCTTAACTACATTAATGTGTGTGAAACATTTAAACATATTAATGAAATGTATTCACTGTAGAGACTAGATATTTATATAAGTGTGCACTGATGTTTAGTTTAACATGTATATATTCTTCATTCAAGTTTTTACACTTACACAATAGGCTTATAGCCCGAACTAGTGGGTTCTACCGGCCATTAAAGGCCCGCTCCAGTGTTAAAGGGAGCGGGCCTTTAACTTTAATGACCCGTAGAGCACACTAGGAGGGCTCTAAGGCTATTAGAACATTCCGCCCCTAGAGGGCAGAATGTTTTAATTACTAAAAACAAAGGCCTCTCGGAGCCTGAGTGGGTTTAAACCCCCTCGGGCTCCGAGAGGCCCTTGTTTACAGCAACAGCTGTGAACGAAAACAACATTGGAATTTTGCTCTGCAGGCTTCTACCAGCCCATAGAAGCCCGGAGCACCCCCCTGTATTCAATGGAGTGCTCCACATTCCAATGTTCTAATTCAAGTTATATTTGCATATGTAAACATGTACTCTTTTACTCACTAAATTAGCCTAACTACAGGCCTCAATTGAAATGCATATAGTTTTGCCAGCATGTTTTCTCTTTCTTTGCATGTTTTATAATGATTTTCACTAGTTAGAGAGAGGCTTGTTGTTTGTATTAGGCAGCAGCAGGAGATAGAGAGGCCTGGAGGGAAGAACTTGGCAGTAAACGTGGAGAATCAGCAGTCGAAAGAGGTCTTCTGTTCATCATGTACCAGGACAGAAAGATGTTCAAGCTTGAGAACTGCAGTCGCAGATTTAGGCTATGGAAAACTGAAGTGATGTTGTAGATGCACTCGAATAAGGATTTGATTGGTCCCTGGTAGTGTGAAAGGAGATAAGGATGGTTCTGAATCTCCTGTCACTTTTGTATTGGTGTTCTCACAGTTGGATGATGCATAGATTCCCTTTAGACTTCGAGAGATACAGACCTCTTTGCTTACCCTATTCTTGCAAGTCTAAAGCTTTATGCTAAATAATCTTTTCCTTTTTCCCAGACTTCTACTGAAGTCTGATCATGCTGACACCTTCTATGCTTCTGAATTAGAGACCCTTAGTAGATGACTCTATAACTGATCTATGTTCAGAATAGAGAAGGGAAGTTTCTTTATGGAACACCAGTTTGCTTTAATTTGTTTATTGTTGTGGCTATCACAATTCTGTATCTCTTCTTATTGCGACTCAAGCTATTAAGATATTTTGAGCTTATCTGCTGTACTGCTGTATTGACTGAACTTATTATTGGTTTATATATACACTGGATTGATTAGTAATCCAAAATAAAATCTTTCACTATATTCAGCGATTCATGGTCTTATTGTGGAGTCACATTGGCTTCAAAAGTTAGAAATGCATTTTTGCTTTCTTCTCCCTTTCAGTGCTTTATGTCAACCAACAAAGACCATACAACCAAGTGAGAAAAATCTTTAACAACTTGACTAAGAGATTATGTTGCAAGACCCAGGGCTCTTTCAGGTAGTGGTGGATGGTTGGTTACTGAAGCAAAGGAAGTTAGAGTATCCCTTGTACAAATTCTTGATTTGCCCAAACCCAGTTCCAGCCCTTAGAGCCCATGTCTCGATCCAGAGAATCAGCGGAGTTCCAGCGGTTCAGAAGAAAGTTATGACAGTGGAGGAGTGAGTAGTAATGGGGTCGGTGTTGTAATTGTGTATGTCAAGTTTGTGGTATTCTGCTGAGATTGCGTTGTGCGATAAAGTTTTAGTTACGGTACAGATGTTAATGCACTTATTACCGAGCAGTTAAAGTTGTTATTGGGCTGGTTTAGTCTAATATCCCGGGATAGATACATAAGTGTGGAATACAACGTGTTGTAATTTGTCTGCTAAGTTTTGTGGTGTTAGTCATGAGTTGCCATCAGCTGTACAATTGAGATATGGACACATACCTTTATGTGAGAGTAAGGTGTGGTTGGTGTTGTGGATCCTGTTGTGCAAAGGAGAGACTCCACTGATCAGGGTGATAACCCGCTGGTCGAGGTTTCACACAAGTGTGTGTCTGCGTACATCGGAAAGTGTCGCTCCAGACCATTTATTGTGTGATTGAATACTTTGATTTCTTTAGTGGTGCAGACAAAAGTTATTTGTGGAAATTGCTTAGTGTTTTGTTTTATGCTTGTTTAGTGCTGAAAAAGGGTTTGCTCATAATTTGTAAAGGAGGGTGAACCGCTGAGAGAAGTGAGAAGTTCCCCTTAGTGTGCGGCACTGATATTGGACGGTTGGTTTTAGTGCCACACTGTTATTGGTTGACTACGTCACAGAGAGCCGTGCTAAGATTGGTGGTTAACACCCAATGAGAATTGTGGTGAAAGGAATTATTTCTTGGTTTGAAACGAAAATTCTATTTGTAATTGTTATTATTACTAAAAAATGAAATGTTTCAGGGCTATCTGAGATTTAATTAGGGGAGATGTGAGAGTCCCTGATCAAGAAGGAGAAAAGGGGCCACCAGTAGGCACAGCAGGTCATAATTCTATGGCCAGAAATGTGGGGTTCCACACGTGGATTTGGTTGAATCAATGGCATAAGATCACTGAAAAAGAAGGTGCTTTGATGTTTCCATGCTATGGCACATTTGCTTTGAGAATTATTGAAAATCTGAGGAGGGTAATGTACGAGATGAAGCCACCTCCTAGACCCGTACAGTCTATGGCATTTAATGCCTCGGAGTGTGAAGCTCAGGTAAAAGAAAAGGAGAAGTATCAGGGTAGGGTCAGAAAGGCAATATTTATGCTGAAGACAGGTGGGATGCGGAGCAACAAAAATGGAGAGCTGACATAATTGAGGGAACTAGGTTATACCCTGCATTTCTGAGTGAGGAACCTCAGAAAGAGAAGAAGACAAAGAAAAAAAGAGGATAAAGTAGAGAGTGCAGAGAATCAGGCAAATATAGTGATAGTGATTCTAGTGATGATTTTCTCAATGTGTTGTGGTCAACCTGCCGACCACTTTAAAATGTGACCCATTCTAAAGGAATGAGTGGTGTTGTTACCGGTGGAGATTCTGAGAGTGCCACTGCGCCGGTGAAAACAAGTCAGAGCCTTATGGGAGAGAGTTCAGGGATACGTGCCCCTGTTAACTCTACTGAGTCTAATGGCCCAGACACAATAACTGTCTGGTTACAATTGGTTCCACAGTGCCCTTGTACAAATCTTGGTCGCCCTGAACCACAATGCATGCCTTGTCAGTTCCTACTGGAGTAAATACGTCAACTACTATTCCTGTTGTACCCGGATGGGGCAGCACAGGAAGAGCTCTTTTGGCCCTGAATATGGTGACTTCACCATATGTCGTTCTTGTTCCATCAACACTGAATCAGACAGGACTCACCCCTGTAGAGGAACCAGGTCAGAGGTCCCAAATTTCTCATCTGTCCATTTGGAATTCACCTCAGTGTATTTCAGGCAGTAGTCCCCAGGAAGAGATTATGCTCAATACTTATGGAGTACAAAATAGTGGTAATTCACGAGAGTTGGATGACTTAATTAGGTTTTCCAATGGGTCCTCAAGAGAAGGTAATGGTTCAGGATTGAGCAGAGAACTTCAGTCTCCGGAAAGGATGAATACAGTGGATGTGGTCAAATTAGAATTAGAATTGGATGAGATGATCTCAGGAAATCTTGATCTTTCCCGAATAGATACCTATTAAGAGAATTAACTTATATACATGTGCAAGCATGTTACTAGACGTGCAGCACAAGCTCATGATAAGCTGTCTGAATTAGCTTGAGTGTAAGATGTAGATTTAAGTGGGACCAAATCCTTACAGAAGTGTTACTGTGTATGTTTTAATGAAAATGAAATCACCAGTCAGAAATGAAAATCCAAATTAGGGAGTTACTTGGTAGCATCCGGAAATGAAGTGAGTTAGACAAGTGGAAAGGCATTGTGTGTCTCATTTTGTGACAGGATTGAGACCCAAGTTTAGCATGATGAGTCAACAGCATTTAAATTGTTGGCAGAATAAGTCAATTGATGAGATATTGAGGTATGCAAAATATTGTATTGATGAATTGTAAATGAAACAGAAGTGGTTGAAGGAGAAGTTGATGTTGGCACAAATTAAAGTAGCACCCAGGGGAAGTCAGAGTCAACAGTATGTAGGGAATGTTGGTGCAATGCAAGGTGTGTACCAGCAGGAAGTTCCTGTGATGCAAGGTGAAAATGGTTATCCGCAACAGGGTAGAGGTCTTGGTGTCTTGATTGATCCCAGTACTGGAATTGATTTGGTCACATTAAAGAAATGGAATCTCTGTCAATATTATAACAAGTTAGGGCATTGGTAGACGGAATGTCATCTTAATCCCAATAGAGCAATGAACGAGAATCAGGTCCAAAATTCAGAGTTTGCGCAGACAAAGGTTAACAACCCGATACAACGGGGGGCGTGGCTTAGCCGGCTGCAAGATGGCCGCACTTTAAGTGGGCTCTGCTGGCCAAGCCAATTATCCGAAAGATATCCTGCAGACTTCCCCATCGTACCTACCTGATGCCATGCCATCCTGATCTGCCTCGTCCTGGGGCACCGCCTGCCTTGACTCCTGGCCTCCTACGCCGCTGCTGAGCTGTGTTCTGCCGCCGGGCCTAGGCATGTGTATAGACCAAGAACGCAAGGTCCTAATGTACAACAAGTTCCAGTGGTGCAAGTTCATGAAGCCCCGATTACACAACCAAATGTAAATGGTCCCAGATTTAATAAAATCAGGTCATGGGTTTAATCAGAATTCGTTCCAGAACCAAACGTGTTCCAGCAGCTTTGTGTGTTTAACACACTAGAGGGTTACGGTTCATATCTCTTACAATGACGGTGCCTGAGGGTGGAGGAGGAAGATTGCGTGCTTGCCGCAGTCTTAGAGGTACACTTGAGTGGTCAATTTGTGGAAGGTGAGGTGAATAGCCACCTGTGTCATTTTTGATCAACACTGGTGCAACCCGTTCCACTGTTAGAACAGCAGAAGTTCCAAGCCTACCCCACTCAGAAAAAAGAATCCAACTTGTACGAGTTGCAAATAAATAGATGTCAAACCCAGTAACACGTGAAGTGCCTGTAAAAATAGGGTCCTTTGAAGAGAGCCACCAGTTTATGGTATGTGATTCTAGTCCTGTGAATCTTTTAGGACGTGATCTGCTGTGAAAGCTAAATTGTACCATTTATTGCATCCCAAAAGGTGTGGAGTTTCAGACTCATGATGAAGATGTTGCTTTCAAATTGGCAAGTCAAGGGCCAAATATTGGATTGTACCCTTTGATAACAAATGATGATTTATCACAGGATCTCAGACATGCGTTGAAGCCTGAAGTCTGGGACTTCTCAGGAAAGGACATAGATGTCATAAAAGGAGTTGAGCCTGTCTATCAATGTTAAACCTAGTGCTGAGTTCGCAAGAACTCCTCGGTACAGTTTGACTCCTGAAATGATTGCTGGGATTACAGCAGTGATTGAGGCAATGATACAATAAGCGATTTTGAAAGAGATAATGGGGAGTCCATGTAACTCACCCACTCACCCATCATGGGCCTGCAAAAGCCTAGCGGTAAATACTGCATAATAAAGGAACTGAGAAAGATTAATAATATTGTTGTTCCCTGGTGTCCTGTGGTATTGAATCCAACTGTGATTTAATTTCAAATTCCATGTGAGGCTGAGTGGTTTACTGTAATCGATTTGTGCCAGGCCTTTTTCTCAATACCCTTGCATGAGGACAGTCAGTACATTTTTGCCTTCTGGTTCCAGAACCATGTTTTGGCAAGGTGCTGAATCCCACAGGGGTATACAGAAAGTTTCTTGATCTTTAATCAGATCCTTAAAAAGAACCTTGAGTCCCTAACGATGCCCTGTAATTATGCCCCAGTGCAGTATATAGATGACTTGTTAATTGCATCAGAAGCCCAGGAAGCATTATCTTTATTTTTTTTTATACGTTTTATATAGCGCTAGCTAGACCCGTGGGTATCAGAGCGCTTTACATACAAGAAAGAAAATAGCATGGTGTAGTATGACATAAGGATGCATAAAGAGATAAGTATAACATTTTAAGACAGCATAAATTAAAGGGGTGAGTGATAACTTAGGTAGTTGAAACAATCAAATAACCACCCATCATTGATGGTCTAGTTATGAGGAGAGTCAGCTATTGAAGACTAGATCAGTTGGCTTAGGCGGTAAAGTATTTGTTGTTTAGAAGGAGATTCAGGTCTCTTTTGAAGCAGGAGAAGGAGGGGTTGCATCTGAGGTCTTTAGGGAGTGTGTTCCACATCTGGGTTCATTACCAGAAAAAGATTGAGACCGAGTGGTTTACCTTTTCAATTTCGGAGGAATGAGAAGAAGTGAGTTGGAGCTTCTCAGAGTTCTGGATCTTTCTGCTTTCACAAGTTTGCTGTTTAGGTAGTTGGGGGAATGTGTGTGAAGGGTTTTGTGTGTGATGCAGGCAGACTTGTAAATGCATCTACCTTCAATGGGAAGCCAGTTGAGAGATTTGAGGGTTTGTGTGATGTGTTCAAACCATTTAACACCTGTTATGTGCCGGGCTGCCATGTTTAGGACTGACCTTAGTGGGGCTAGGTGAGTTTTTGCATCCCAGCTAGGATGGCGTTCCCATAGTCCAGTTTAGAGAGGACTAGGGATTGTGCTATTGTCTTGAAATCATCCTGGGGGATGAAAGGTTTAATTTTCTTGAGGTGTTTTAGTGAGTAAAGCGCTCCTTTGGCAGAGTTTTTGATGTGATTCTTCATTGACAAGTTCTTGTCCAGGGACTTTACTGAGTTAGACAGGACGAGGGAGCAATTCAGGATATCCAGGTTCTTGAGCCAGTCTTGGATTGGCAGGTGGTTACTTTTCGGAGAGAACAGTATTAATTTGGTTTTGTCCGGGTTCAACTTCAAGTGGTTCGAATTAAACCAAGTTTGTATCTTGGTTAGTGTGGCATTGAGGTGTTGGATGTCAATGGGTGATTTTATTTTGTAGTAGAGTTGCGTGTCATCTGCATATAGGTGATATTTGACTCCTGCTTGCTTCAGAATGATTGTAAGGGGTTCCATGAAGAGATTGAATACGGATGGGGAGAGGATCGGGCCTTGGGGGACACCAAGCATGACTTGTGTGGGCTTAGAGAGACAGGAGTTGATTTTAATTTGTTGCAATCGGTGTTGAAGCTAAGAAGTGAACCATTTTAGTACTATGCCATTAATGCCAGAGCACATCATCAAAGTCTCAAGTGAAGCTGCATGATTTATTGTGTCGAAAGCCGCTGATAGGTCAATAAGGATGAGAAGACATGCTTCACCTTCATCTAAGGCTCTGTGGATATCATCTGAAATATTGAGCATGGCTGTTTCAGTGCTACAGCCTTTTCTGAATCCCGGTTGAAAGGTATCGAGGAGGTTGAAATCATCTATATGTTTGTTATGCTGTTGGAGATTGCACTTCTCCAAAGTTTTAGCTAGGAACGGGAGATTGGAGATAGGTCTGAGGTTGTTGAGATCGTTAGGGTTTGCCCATGGATTTTTGATTATTGGTGTGATTTTTCCTAATTGGAGGGAGTCTGGTACACAGCCTGAGGTGAGAGAGGAATTAATGATTATTTTCCAGAAAGGAGAAATGATGTAGATGAGATTCTGTACTATTGTGGATGCGAGGGGGTCCGTAGTGTGGGAGGTAGGCTTTAAGCTCGCAATTATATTGAAGACTGCTTTTTCAGACATGAGTTTGAAGTCTGACCAATTGGCACTGTTTTTCAATTGGGTGCTGACCTGGTTATCCTTGGTATAATTTAGTTCTATTTGGCCATAGGTGAGCATAGTGGGGCAGGTTAAGAAGAGGATAAGTGGATTTGAGACTTGGATGAAGGATTGATCAATTTTTGTGACTTTATCTGTGAAGAAGCTGCCAATTTCTTCGCAGTGTTCATTGGTGGCTATTATTTTGTGTAGGAATGCGCAGTTGGTTTGTCTTTGAACAATGTTGAAGAGCTCCCTGGGTGTATTCTTAGCATGGTCTAGTTGGTTGCAAAAAAAGAGGCCTTTTCTCTAAAAATTTGTTTTTTATATGACAACCGTGTGGTTCTAAGTAGAGCGAGGTGCATTGTCCAGGGGTTTTTTCTCCATGTCCTTTCCGCATGTCTGAGTTGTTGTCTTTCTTTATTAAGATCAGCGTTGAGCCAAGATTTTGATTTGATGAATCTCAATTGTTTTAGTTTGAGTGGCGCCACTTGATCTAACCCCTACGTCATTGTTGTATTAAAGTGTACTGTGAGGTCATCGGCAGTGGCGGCTGGTGACATTTGAAAGTGGTGTGGCGTAAAATTATTGCCGTACTGCAGTATGGCGAGCGAGCGTAGCGAGCGAGCTCGAACAACTTAAGGGGGGCTCGGGGGGGTTCTCCCCTGTGAAAATTTTGAAAAAAAGACTGGACAAATGGTGCATTTTCAAGCAAATCAGACAGGGTCAAGACTGATTTGCCTATGGATGGGTCTAAACTGGGGTGGCATGACTTTCTTCCCAGATCATGTATGCATGGAGCGTCACTAGCACTGCCCGCATGCTTGGAAAATCACCTGTACTCTCTATGCTACGTCAGGTATGGTTGGAGCATCACTTGTATTACCTGCCACGGGTTCTGAATGGATGGATCATGAGGTCTATTGTCGATGACAGGTAATGTATGCCAGGAGGACTACCTGTCGTTCCGAACTCAAGTTAATGAAGGAAGAGAGCAACAAGTGTGCCATAAATTGCTCTCCTGGCAGTGGCGGCCAGTGAATTTTTAAACTGGTGTGGCTTAAATTGGTGATCTGAACTGAAGTAGCTGAGCCTAACGAGAGACTAATTTTCCTCCAGGCTTTCTGCAGATGTTCTTTTCAAGAATGTTTTGAAAAAGTGAGTCAAATTGTACTTTTACAATACAGTTTGCAGATACATTTGTTAAAAAGCCACAGGTTTTACCACACTCCTTAAGGGCACTCATCAAAATATTCACTGACGGGCTTGTACCAGTGCTTAATTGGTACATAGAAATTACGTGCCGGGGTCCAAACATTTCTAAGAAGGCCACTGCAAAATGTCCGACCTCCAAGCCTCAAGATAATAGGCCAATTTGAATTAGACAAATCTGCAATACCCAGAATGCTATAGATGTTAAATGAATGCTTAGTACTGGTCCATCCATCTCACAAAGACATCATTAGGCAGCTGTTTAATATTGACACTCATTTTCTTCAGGTCAGACAGATGGAAGGCAGAGTATCAGGATTTACACTGTGACCTCAAAATTATAAACTGCTCTATGCAGCAGGAGCTGAAACATCTGAGCTACCCTGTCATATTGTATATCATGACATTAAATCTATTAATGTACTACTGAACTACAAGTAGAATCGGTACCCTGCAACCAATCTATATCTACCAAGTGATTCCTGGCCTATGTGACAGCAGGCAATCCTGACTTGTTCTGACAACAGCTGTTTACATTATACCATGTACTTTTGTTTTCCCCTTTAAAGCATTGGCTCCCAGTCCAGGCATGTAAATTGTGTTGGCATAAAAGACAGATTTGTCAGGGGTGTCACACATGCAGCCTCTGAAATATGAAATATTCTTACAGTTTTGGGACAAAAAAATAGATTGTTGTGCCTGTAACGTAGAATGGTCTACACATGTCAAAAATATCACGTCTGAAATTCACCTTGTGCGTCACAAACTAGCTTATGAAATAGGTCATAAAATAAACGTGTCTTCCTCAAAAGCATGCAAAATATATAAGAATGCCCCTCAAATATCCCTGAGGTTGCACCCCTTTGGATAGCCCCTCACATATGCATCAGTATGCCAGAATGCCTGAATGGCCAGCCCAACAACGTAAATAAATGCACAAATCCTTTTCCTAAATGAATACCAGGCCATTCACCACATCTGTATGAAGCTTTGGTAAATGTACACCAGAAAGTGCAAGCAGTTTCCTGCGGAACATTCCACTCCTCTTCACTAAACATTTGTACGCTTATTTATTAAAGGTGCATCACACTTTCTATCAAACATGCTTCATATTTCTTTATAAAATGTCCATTGCTTTTACTCTCCCACACGGGACAATGCTCCCTTCATCTGAAGTCTGCCAGGGCAGACCTGTCAATGTTGTTTTTATGTTTTCCAGGTGTAAGATCATGGTATATGAGGTAACCCAGCAGCAAAAGTGGGTTAGAAGTCTATTTTCAAAGACGTGGCCTTTTCCATCATCAGGACGCACATGAAGTCCGTCCAAAGTTACTGCTGAAATCACGAGATATTAACGAGGCACCCTCACACAGTACCAACTACGGAGTACACGCACCTAATGATGAGTGGTCTTAAAACGCTCTCAGTGTTTCCAGTGTAAAAGAGCATGGAGTCGGGAGTCTTAACATACACTCCCATTCCATAAACCTGTTTACGTGCCCTCCTGCTTCCAAAGAACAGTAAAAGCAGTAGCTCAGCTTTACGCTGTACCATACACTGTACAGTAGATATCAGAGGCTGCTTCTTGTGCACCTTGTGGCCAGTCGCGGGCGGCCGGCATGACTCGGGGGGCTGGGGGTTAATTGAATTAATAAAACTTACCAGGCATCTCCTCCGGTCCCGCGTCGCATCACGTCTCCTCTGCAACGTGGTGGTGGAAGTAACTTCTCCCCGCTCTTTTCTTTTGCCGCAACAGGAAATACTAACTGCCAATTAGGAGACTGGATGCGACAGGGGGCCGGGCGGCTGACCCTTGTTTAATCTGTCCTGGCTTTTGATAGGGCATGGGGCGACTTTGTGCAAAACACATCACCGCCCGAGCAGGAGCCTATCTTCAGACGCCTGCACTACACTGGGCATGCGCAGCATACCTAATGGTTTGTGAATGTGAGTGAGGAGCAATGCTCCTCTCTCACATGTGCAGACCATCTTCTGACTCCTGCTCGCCTCTCGCCTGCGTGCGCTGTGCATTGACATGCGCACTTTCACCCGTGAAGCACAGGCCGGCCCGGAAATGTAAACAGACGAATTGTAAGCTGTCAATTCGTCTGCTTACATTCCTGTTCACCTGTTGCCCGATTCTTTTGTGGGGCGCTGCCCCGACGCCCCTATGGACCAGCCGCCCCTGGTCATCGGCCATGTGAGTGGGAGGATGAAGCTGCAATTGGGCATGAATCCTGGATTCCAGTACGGTGATAGGGACTTCTTTAATGTTCCTGGTCCAGTGCTTAGGTTTGTCAGATCGTGTTGGTTGGTATCTGATGTGTGAATCAATATTAAACAATATGAGGTGGTGGTCGGACCTGTCAATGGAAGAAATCGATCTCAGAGAGACCAGCTCAGTTTTGGTGATGATCGCATCCAGAATGGCTCCTTTAATGTGTGTTGGTTCATTGCAGAGTTGTTTAAGTTCATTTATTTCAAGAAGGTTGGAGCGGTTCTGGACTGTAGTGTCTTCTGGGTTGTTCCAGTGGATATTGAAGTCATCCAGGAACACATCTTTCATGTCTGTAAGGGAGAATCGTGTAACTAGGTTGGTTAGCTCTTCGGCGAGGTGGGCATATTCGACAGGTGGGTGGTAGATGGTGTGAAGTTTGATGGGAGCGGAGCCTTTGACTGTAAGTTCAACACCAAAGTACTCAAAAGTCAATTATTCTGCAGTTTTTAATATGGAAAGCTGTATTCCTTCTTTGTGAATGATAGCTAGCACACCACCCATTCTAATCGGTCTGTCATGTCTGATGATGTTTTATTCTGGAGGGGTGAATCGGTCTAGAATGGGGGTAGAGTGGTCATTGAGCCAGGATTCAGTGAGGAAGGCGATATCTATTTCTTCACTGAGTATAACTTCAGAAATATCTATAGAGTGTTGTACTGCTGATCTACAGTTGAGGAGCATGCATGATAGAGGATAGGGATTATCATTGCTGGAGTGTACTGTATGAATAGTAGTGTATTGAGCAGGTGGTCTGGGCGAGTGGACAGTTCTAGGGATTCTATTTGTGCCAACTATTACTGGGATTGTGGAGGGAGCCGTATTCTGTCTCATTGTGAGGTAAGAATCGTTGATATCATCGGCTTCCGGTGCTGAAATGGGGCTGAGAGTTCAGAGAGGTTGTTGGGCCTGAACCCCCAGGGAGTGGAGGGCCATGGGTACCTTGTAGGGCTGAGGGAGGGTCTGTATGGTAGGGAGGTTTGCAACTACCCGAAGTGTGTGAGCAGGATGGCTTAACCAGACTGGAAAGGTCTTGTCGTAGATGTAAGATGTCAACAGCTAAGGAGTCGATTATCTGCTCCATTCGGATTAGTAGTTGGGTAAGTGAGTCATTCGTGCTTCCAGCCTTAGGAGGGAGCGTTGTATGTCTAGGGTCTGTGGAGGGAGAGAGCACTGGGCTATGTAGGTATACGGTGTCATTGGGACTGAGTGGAGATTGATTGAACGGGTGGAGTCGAGTCATTGATGCTTCCAGTCTTGAGATTAGGAGGGGGCGTTGCGGGTCTTGGGTCTGAGGAAGGAGAGTGCACAATGCTTTGGGGGAGGTCAGTGTCATTGGGACTAGCAGTGACATTGGCAGTGGAGATGATTTGGCCATGTGGAATAGGGTAGGTATTGGAGTCGAAGATAGTTTGAACAAGCAGAGTCGGGTCTACTGTGGTCAAGAGGGGAGTGCCTATAGCGAGTTCAATAGCAGACTGACTGTAGTTTGTGTCCGATCTGCCTAGCTCGAGATAAGTCTTGAGGGTGTTTTTTAACTGTGTGTTTGCTGGTCAGGGTGGAGGCTGTTGAAGTCATTATGATGGGTGTTTGTCAGCGGAGTGTGATAATGGGGGCAGTGTGATTGTCATGAGTGATGGTAGATGTCCCTGAGTTGCAGAGTGAGTCAGCAGGGAAGGGATATCGGGTCGGTTCTGGGTTTTTCTTCAGGGGCGGGGATAGGGGAGTTTGGTGTTGATGGCTCTGTTGAGTTAATGAGGAGAATAGTGTAGGGAAGTGACGATCAAAAGTGGTGAGGTGAGGGTCAGTGGCCTGTATGAGAATGTTTCCTGTTCTGAAGAAGGAAATGGTGATTTTCCCTCTAAAGGTAGGTGAGATGGACGTGGACATTTTTGAACCATATGGTATTTTGACAGACTTAGTGACTTGAAGGTGAGGAAGCAAGATGTTTTTCCACTTTGTCGGGCGTTTAGTGTAAAAGACAAAGTTGTTTTTCTTATTGCCGTTAGTAGTGCTGTGGTAGTTGTCGACTATAAGTGTTTCCGGGTTGCTGTTTCAAAATTCTGTGCTTGAAATTCTTTTTAGAATTATTGGACAGATTTTCTGGGTAATTTATGGTCCAATAGCTGGGTCCGTAATGCACGAGTGCCGTGTTAAGGGGGATTTTTGTGGGAGCATTGTTAATGACTGTGAGGTCTGGTTACAGATGGATCGCACCCTAGAGGGAAGAGTAGCTTACAGCAAACTTTAAGTCATCGACTCCTAGACAGGGAGTTGCAGTCTTTATCTAAATTTTGAAGGTCAATCCATTCCAAGATGGCCGCCGTATTATATAAGCAGGAGGGGCTTAAGCTACAGAAGTTAGTCAACTGGTAAGGGGTAAATACAGGAGCATCAAGGCTTCCTTAGTCCTTTGTCAGTTTTGATATATGGAGGTGGGGAGGCCGAAGGCAGAGCTCAGCATGGTGGCCACATTATTTAAGTCGAGGGCTGGACCATTCCAAGATGGTCACCGTATTAGAAGAGTAAGAGGAGCAAAGGCAACAGTGGTCTTCTGTTAGTTTCAATTGTTAGGTGGGAAGGGTAAATATAGGAGCTCCAAAATTCCTTAGTCCTTTGTTAGTTTTGAATGCATGGAGGTGGTGAGGCCGAGGGCAGAGTTAAAAATGGTGGCCTCCGGCGAGTGAAGTGTGTGGATTGGGAACGATACACAAAGTGCTCTGAAAATCCAGCTAAACACCGTGGAGGCTCTACCCATCTCCGATTTTCCAATTGTTGCGAAAGGTCATCAGCAAGGGCACTAGCGCGGGGTGGCAGTCGGATGCTGCTTCTGTACTCGGGCACCAGGATGGCCATCGTCCTCCAACAGTAAACCCACCACGGGGCACACTCCACGCTACCCCCAGCTGCCAGGTCAGCGTGAGTGAGTCACCTGCAGAGTCATGCCTTTCAGCACGATGCAATCTGAGGGGATTGGGGCAAGCGAAGCCACGCCAATCAGCACGACTCTGCCGAAATCAGTCAGTCAGGGCAGAGAGGGCAGCGCTCTCGGAGCAGCCGCCGCCGTCGATAAAATTCACAGCGGGACCCAGTCCGACAGCCCAGCAAGCAGACTGCCTCCCATGTACCTCCTGAGAGCAGTCTCTCTGGCTCTCAACGCGACACGAAGTGGCTCAGGCTCGTCCAGGGGAGCGGTTCAGGCTCCAGTGCGATCGGGCCATTAGCGCGATCCAGACGGCCCAGGGAAGGTCGAGGCAATCACCAACTGCCTCCGTGGGGACTCCAGAGAGAAGCCAGGAAACTCCGAAGAGGTGAGGAATCCTGAGCCAGAAGGACTACAGCAGTCTTTCCTCGCGCCGAATATCCAGCTGTAAGTGTTCAGGGCAGTAGCACTCGGCAGGTATTGGTAGAGCTAGGCTGAATAATGTAAACAAGACACCATTGCACTGTTAAATCACTTGACTGAGAATGGACATAAAGTGTCCTCAAGTAAGTTGAAGTATTGTTTAAGAAACTTTTTGTATCTCAGACATCACCTTGAGAAGGGAGCGAGGAAGGTGTCACAAGAGAGAATCTCTCCTATTCTGAAAATAAATCCCCCAACCACCCAGAGAGAAGTCAGGATATTTCTGGGAATGGTAGACTACTGTAGACAGTAGATACCCAACTTTTCCCTAATGGCCAAGCCTTTACATCGGCTGACACACAAGGATGTTTTGGATCTGGTACCATGGGATAACGATTGCTTGGTTGCCTTCCAAGAGTTGAGAAATAGTCTCTGTTTTGCAATGGCAATGCCTGATTATAGCAAAGCTTTTGCGCTTTTCTGCAATCAGAGTGAGGGGTGTGCTCTTTCAGTGCTTACACAGATGCATGGAACTGCACAAAGGCAAGTGTCTTATTTTTAGGGGTGGGCGGCAAATTCCGTTCCGCTCGCGGAACTTGCGAAATTTTGGAATTTCCGCGTTCCGCGCGGAACGCGGAAATGTCGAAACTTCCGCGATCCGCGGCGGAACAGAATTTCGGGTGCATGAGGTAATTAAACCTCACCAGGAAGCACTTACAGATTTAAATAAAGCAGGTGCCCGAGTTGAAGCTCAAATTCTGTAACGCATTAATCAGCACAAAAAATTCGTGAGCAAGGTCGAGGCTAAGCAGGAGTGCTTTCTGCCCAGATCTACCGTCAAACATTAGCTGTAATCCCTGATGGAGGTCTTTGCAGCCTTGATTTTCTCGAGCGCAATCCCCGTGTAGGTCCAGTGGCCAGGAGGTTCTTTCTCCTCATCTGCTGCTCAGATCGTGCTCTGACCCTTTATAAACAAGATGCATGTGAACTCGCATGGAAGCCCCGCCCGTTTTGCCCCGCCCCACATACACTAGCGGTATGCAATGTCTTCCCGCCCTTTCCCCACTATGATGGACAGCTTACTCAAAGGACCCCGGCGCCTTTCCGGCGCGGTGGCAAAGTTACAGACACACGAGGTCACTGGAGACAATTCTTCTGGTCCTTTACGCAGCTGCAGTGTAGGAAAGGCACTATACATTTACCCAACGAGGTAGCACTTACTGATTAGCCAGTAGAAAGTACTCCAGTTGAGTAGAGGTAGTGCACAAAACGGTGGCATCTTCGTGGATAAATATGCAGGGCAGGATTCATTCTGGCACGATGCTCCTGTCACAAAAATTAAACCTCAACAGGAAGCACTTAAAGAAATATATAAAGAAGGTGCCCAAGCTGAAGCTCAAATTCTGTAACGCATGTATCAGCACAAAAAATTCGTGAGCAAGGTCGAGGCTAAGCAGGAGTGCTTTCTGCCCAGATCTACCGTCAAACATTAGATGTAATCCCTGATGGAGGTCTTTGCATCCTTGATTTTCTCGAGCACAATCCCCGTGTAGGTCCAGTGGCCAGGAGGTTCTTTCTCCTCATTTGCTGCTCAGATTGTGCTCTGACCCTTTATAAACAAGATGCATGTGAACTCGCATGGATGCCCCGCCCGTTTTGCCCCGCCCCACATACACTAGCGGTATGCAACGTCTTCCCGCCCTTTCCCCACTATGATGGACAGCTTACTCAAAGGACCCCGGTGCCTTTCCGGCGCGGTGGCAAAGTTACAGACACACGAGGTCACTGGAGACAATTCTTCTGGTCCTTTACGCAGCTGCAGTGTAGGAAAGGCACTATACATTTACCCAACGAGGTAGCACTTACTGATTAGCCAGTAGAAAGTACTCCAGTTGAGTAGAGGTATTGCACAAAACGGTGGCATCTTCGTGGATAAATATGCAGGGCAGGATTCATTCTGGGACGATGCTCGTCTGCCCCAGAGAGTGACCCTGCATAGATTACAATGGGCGCAGCAAAATCTCCGCGAGCACGCGAAATTCCGCGTGCTCGCGGAGATTTCTTGCCGTTTCACGGAATTTTGGTAAGGCAGCTCCGCAAATTCCGCCCACCCCTACTTATTTTACTGTTACTCTAGGTGCTGTAGCCGCAGGACTGTCCGGATGCCTTAAAGCTGTAGCGGCAGTAGGTGTCAGCATAGAATGATGTGAAGGTATTGTAATGCGGCATCCCCTTATTGTGTTCGTTCCCGATTCTGTAGAAATTTTGTTGACGCATACAAGCACTCAAGATTTGACCAACAGTCGATTGACCAAATACGAACAGATTATACTTGCTGCAGAGAATATAAGTCTCAAGCGCTGTGCTTCTTTGAATCCTGCTACACTGTTACGTTTGCATGAAATTGGAAAGGATGAAGCAGAAGTAAAGCATGACTGTTACGATGTCACTGAACTATGCACCAAGCCAAGATCATTATACAAGATGAGCCACTGAGTCTGATCTTATATTGTTTGTTGATGGGCCCTGCTTGAGAGACGATCAAGGAACCCCAAGAGCTGCTTAGACAGTCTTCCCAGTCACAGGAATAGTGGAAGCCTCCTGGCTTTGAGGGATGGCTCCTGCCCAAGAGGCTGAACTAATCATTCATACTGGAGCTTTCTGTTTTTCTGAACAACTGAAAGTGATGATTTTTTTCTGAAAGTCAGTATGGCTTTGGTGTCGTTCATGACTTTGGTCAATTATAGTCACAGAGGGATTCATGATGTCATCAGGATCCCCTATACGAAATGGGGCACATGTCATGAGATTGTTGGAGGCACTGCAATTGCCTACTAACATTGCTGTTGTCAAGTGTTCGGCCCATCAAAGTGGAGATAACTATGTGACAGATGGCAACCAATGTGCTGATGAGATTGAACAATACTGTCCTCATGGAGCCCGAACATGGTGAATATGTAAATGAATCTGAAGATGAGACTAATTACAACCTTTTGTTGACAAGAGCTAGCTGACACTTGGGAAGAAGTAAAAAGGTTGCAGGAGGAAGTGGCAGAGGTAGAACAGCAGAGTTGGGTCAGAACAGGTTGTGTTAAAAGAGAGGATGACATTTGGGTTTCGGCTGATGGAAGAACGGTATTGCCAGATAGCTTGCTGTCCCCAATGGCTAGACATTTTCATGGTGCCGCACATGTTGGAAGGGATGCCATGGTCAGATTATTTCAACTGGACTGATTTAACCCCCATTTCTGATTGATGGCTGAATGATTGTGTCATAGAAGTATTGTGTGCCCGCAGAAAAACGTAGGGAAAAGAACCACAGTGACATTAAGCCATATAGGAAGATCAGGAGGGCCATCTAACAGGATGCTGCTGGACTTCATCACGATGCCTGTGTGCAACGAGCTGAGATATTTCTTAGTGATTGGGTGTATCTTCCTGCGTTGAGTTGAAGCATACTCGAACAGCAGAAATGATCGCCTCACAGTAGCTAAGTTGTTGTTGAGGGAACTTGCCCCCAGGTTCATTTTCCCGAGTTTGCTGGAGTCAGACCAAGGCACTCATTTCAATAATGAGATCCTGAAAATGTTGTGTGCAACATTGCAAGTGGAGCAAAGACTACATTGCAGTTATCGGTCTGAGGCTTCAGGTATAGCCGAGCAGGTGAATGGAACGTTGAAATCCAGTTGGCCAAAGTGTGTGCTTCAGCGTTTCTGAAATGGCCTGATGCTGTTCCTCTTGTGTTAATGAGTCTTCGCACCATTCCTGATTGGAGGACAGGACTGTCCCCACATGAAATCATCATGGATCGAGCAATGAGACTGCTAGCAGTGCCTGCAAATGTGCTTTTGAACATTAGAGATAACATGATTATTAATTAATGCAAAGGATTAGCTGATGTGGTGCATTCTGAGTCTCCCTAGGTTGGAGCTGCTACCACCCTACCACATCAGGATCAGTGCCAAGACCTCAATCCCGGCAACTGGGTCTTGGTGAAGAAATGAAGAAACACTTTGGAAACGTTTCTGGAACCTTGATGGCAAAGACCATTCGAGGTCAGCCTAGTAATGAAGACCGCTGTTATGTGTGGAGGATTCCCCAACTGGATCCATGCTGCCCACACTCACAGAGTGCAGTGTCCCCTTGTTGATCTGACAGTACCTCTCCCAGAAGTGCAGACCACTAACTGAAAGACAGCAGGAAGAGGTTGAACGAGTTACAGAAAATCAACAAGAATCTGAATCAGCACATCCTTGGCCTGAGGGTTCTTGATAAATTGACATCTGTGGTTGAGACAGGAGAGTCTTCTCCTGTAGTGATGGCTGAGCCAGATTCAGACTCTGATGAAGGGTCTAGTGCTGTGGCAAGCTGAGTAGTAACTGGAGACAGTTGGGCGAGAAGGAAGGGGAGAGAGAGAGACTAAGTCTGCCTGCAGATCATGTGCCCCACACTATCCCAGAGGACACTGAGGATTCTGGTCTGAGTGACAGTGAAGACAAACGATCTGCATTCAGGAGATCAAAAAGAGCTAGAGTACCCTGTCAGAGGTACTCATCCCCGACTGGACATGCTTTACAGCAAATGACAGCAAGAGGTGATTTTGGGATTTGAAGGATTACAGTGCAATTCCAATTGAACCTCCATGAACTTAAGCTTTTGGCTGAACTGTGCTTTGAATTTGCTTCACCATTGAATAGACTGACTCGATTTGTCACAGGCATAATCTCTAAACTGAACTTTCATCTGTGCTTTTACTAGAGACCATTCACTGAACTTTGTTAACAGGAATTAAGAAGATTCCCTAGGCTGCAGAAGCAGCATAAGGGTGTTATTTAGAAGACAGAGTAGGGTAGGCTTTGTAAATAAACTCATCATACAATTTACGAACTTTGTTTTGCCATTTGCTCAAGTAGGAACATACCGAAGAAATCCGCTTGCTGCTATTTTCTAATCAACGGTCTAATTTTATTTAAGTCATGGAAGCTAGTAACACTAATAGACGTAGGATTATATTAGCAGGTGTATCAGTAGCTGTAATTGTAAGGCTTATTGATTTGCTTTTGGGTTATATTCACGTACACTTCCCAAATCAGTTGAGATTAAATCTAGGACTACCCTTAGAACCCTGATTCCTACTGACAGTAGTTTGTCTATATTTCATTATAAGACATTACATGTAGATTTATTGAGAGGAGACTTCTCCGCAAACGCTTACTTAAAATTTCTTTATGAATACACTATGGATGCTAGCGATTGCTACATCTGTACGCAGTTACCTGCATCAGCTGCAGAAGGGGTTACCTATCATCATATTCCTCTTACATGTGTTATTACATGTAGCCTTTTAATGAGTCTTTTATATGGAAAGGGTCATTTCCAGGAAAATTTCTGGAATTATGATTTAGTGCTTTCTGAAGTTCCCATGTTTAAGCATTTGAATCGCCACCAAATGCCAAAGAGATAGATACAGCTATTTGTTTCTTTAAACCCATAGTAACATTAAATACTGTTTATGCTCATAGGAACAATTTTACTTGCTCCTTAACTCATGTTAAAAAGAAATTTCTAGATTGCGTAGACGAGAGGAGAAGAGCAATGGATGCTAGATTGAAAAATAAGGAAAGGATCAATAGTATAGAAATAAGTGGGCTAAAGAGGAATTAGAACATTAAGAATCAATAATTATGCCTGTACTAACTTTAGATCGAAATACAAGGGAAAATTATGTGTGCTTAGAGTTAAATCCGTAGTTCACACTAAATTTATGGAAAACAGTGAATATGATCACATTTTTGAATATGGAGGAAATTGGCCATCATTCATGGGAGGTCAGGATCCTGCTATTCCTGGAGTTCATTATGTTTTGGAGATCCTGCATATTTTACATTGCCCCAAGCTTGGTATAGCACATGTTACTTGGCAACAGTCTTACAGAAGATTTATCATGTAGAAAATTTAGATGATTCTGTATAGAGATTGCAAGTTAGAGAAAAAAGAACCAGTAGTGGTTCTGAAATAATGGGAGATATATTTGTTGCATTGATTCTTTCTGTAGGAGTAGTTTTGAATGATCATAAGATTAGAAAGTGGTCCACTGTAGTTGATAAGCTAGCTACTAGTACTGCAAATTCATTGTTAGCCGTGGACACTGAAATGATAGCTATAAGGTCTCTGGTGATGCGGAATCGCCTTTTGTTAGTTGTCCTTCTCGTGAAAGAGGGCAGAGTCTGCAAAATGTTGAAGGTTCAGCAATGCTGTTCCTATATACCTGACAAAGAGTGAGGGGGTAAAGAGATACATTAAGAACATTACAGAATTAAAGGGAGATTTGAAGGAGTCGGAAGCTACAGGGTCTTGGAAAGCAATTGGAAATGGATTTGCTGCAGTAGGCAAGTTGTTTGGAAAACTTGGAAATGGAATATCTGGCTCCATTTTGAGACCCCTTTTGATAATCTGTCCAATTGGAATCTTTATGGGGTACAAGCGTATGAAAGGGAAAGGAAAGAAGCAGGATACAAGTGGAATAAGAAGAAAGAGAAAGGATATGGAACTAGAGAAGAGTGAGTGTAGATTTTATGATGAAATGAAATACCTGGAAAACTCTAGATGGAAAATGTCGAAAACATCAGGGTTTTGACCTGACCTTCTCTGATATGATTCATATGTTGATTGTGATGGCTAACATCACCATCAGATGGGGGATTAGAGCTGAACAATTTAGGTTCCACCCTTTCACGTCACAGAAGTACAATTATGTATTCAGATTTGACATTATTTTCACTGTGTGCCTTAACTTCATTAACGTGTGTGAAACATTTAAAAGTATAAATGAAAAATTGTAGAGACTAGAGATTTATACACATGTGCACTGATGTTTAGCATGTATTCTTCACTCACGTTTTTGCACTTACATTTAAAGTTATATATGCATACGTAAATCTGTACTCTTTTACTCATGTGTTACATTTATTCTTCAAACTACACGTGTGCATGCATAACCATGTATTCACAGTGCATATTAAATGTTTAGCTAAATTAATGTGACTATTGGCCTCAAATGAAATGCATATTGTTTTGCCAGCATGTTTTCTCTTTCTTTGCAGGTATTATCATGATTTTTGTTAGTAAGAGAAAGGCTTATTGTTTGTATTATACTTCTGACAGAGCGGCCTGGAGGGAAGCACTTGGCAGTGAACATGGAAAATCAATGGTCGAAAGAGTGCTTCTGTTCATCATGTACCAGGACGGAAAGATGTACAAGGTTCAGAACTGTAGTGCCAGTTCGATGGGATAGGAAACTGAAGCTATATGGTACTCGAGTAATGGTTTGGTTCATCCTTGGTGATATGAAAGAAGATAAGGGTGGTTATGAATCTCTTGTTACTTTTATATTGGTGTTCTCATAGTTGGATGATGCAGAGATTCCCTTTAGACTTCGAGCGGTACAGACCTCTTTGCTTCCCCTATTCTTGCAAGTGTGAAGCTTTATGCTAAACACTTTCCCTTTTCCCAGAACTCTACTGAAGTCTGATCATGCTGACACCTTCTATGCTTCTGAATTAGAGACCCTTAGTAGATGACTCTATAACTGATCTATGTTCAGAATAGAGAAGGGAAGTTTATTTATGGAATACCTCTTTGCTTTAATTTGTTTCTTTATTGTTGTGGCTCTCACAATTCTGTTTCTCTGCTTATGGCGATTTAACCTATTGAGCTATTTCAGCTTATCTGCTGTATTTACTGAACTTATTTTTGGTTTGGATATATACTGGATTGATTGATAATCCAAAATAAAACCTTTAACTATATTCACCAATTCCTGGTCCTTATTATGGAGTCACTTTGGATTCACAAGTTAGAAATATATTGTTAATGTCTTCTCCCTTTCAGTGCATCATGTCAACCTTCAAAGGTCCTTACGACCACTGGGGAAAAACTTTTAACGACTTGACTAAGACATTACGTTGTAAGGCCCCACACTCGTTCAGGTGACTAGAAACCATGTTATTCCTGCCTCCCATTACTCATCTGCCCAGAGTAGCTATTCAAAGCATGGTTTGAGGTAGCATACATGATAAATTTTCAAATGGATAAAAAGTGAATAATGGTTTTGTTTTTCACCTCAGGGTTCTGAATGACATCATAGAGAACTTGAGCTTTTCTCTTGTTATCTTTTTGATGTCACTCAGATCCACTACGGAAAACCATCCCCTTATTCACTGTTGCCCATCTAAATAATGTTTAATAATAGCTATGCCATTTTCTTCCTACAAGTAACTAGGTATGCCACAACTAGACTGTAATAAAAACACACAGACTTGCTTTTATAAAAGGTTTGTAGACTTGCATGTGTACATGCAACAGATTGTACTCTAAGAATATTGACTTATACGTATACTATTACAACTACTAGCCATTCTCCTCAAAATAATCATATTTTTATGTTTTATGCTGACAGCCACAAGAATGCCAAAATAAATGGGATTTCTAATTGGTGATGAAGAGTCAAATGTAGTCAACAAATCATAAACAGTTATTGTGGTGACCAGCAAAATCCTCTGCAGCAAGAAACTCCTTTTTACTAAATTTTACCATGTGTTGGATACTTATTATTGACATTTGCAGCATTCATTCAATGGAATCTTTTTGAAGATATGTCTAGAAAAGTGAAATTACCAGCATCACATATCGCTGAGTGAGAGACGTCTGCAGCCATTAAACTTTAAAAGCTGCCACTGTGCTAATAAGGCATCTGAAGATTTGATTATGGCACTCATAGGAAGAAATGGTATTTAGGGAATAAGCATTTAACAGACAAAGGGGCCGATTCCGATTCAGGCCGGAAATCACTCCGACCGAGCCGGACTCGGAGAGATTTCCGACCGAATCGGACTCTGGCAGTCCGACCGAACGAGTACGATGCGCACGCATGCAATCGGACTCGAGTCGGTCGGACTCCCATTGAAGTCAATGGGAGCCGGACGTACAACGGGTACGCGGGCTCCCATTGACTCAATGGGTGCGAGGCGAACAAGGGCACCCCCTACAGCGGGTATGTGTCGATGCGACTCGCGGCGTACATGCACAGGTAGGGGGGACCATGGGTCCCCCCTGTGTGCGACTCGCGCGGCTACGCGTACAGGGGGGTCCGAAACGGACCCCCAAAGTCCGGCTCCGACTGCTCTTTCGAGCCGGACGGCGCGAGTCGGTCGGACTGCTCGCGGCGTGCATCGTACTTGCCCGGCCGGGGAACGTCTCCATTGCGCGGTGCGAGTCGTGTCCGTGCGAGTCGGTCGGAGCGTTTCGGACCCGCGTACGAGTCGGTCAGCGATTTCGCGTGCGCTCGCATCGTACTCGCTCGGCCGGACGCACGTACGAATCGGTCAGAAAAGAGTGCTTTGAATCGGATCCGGTTAAGCCGAATCCGATTCGGTGCCCTACCGGCCGAGATCGGAATCGGCCCCTAAGTTGTGTTCATTTGAGTATTTGTCATGTTCCACTGCAAAGATATATTGCATTAGACCCAGAGTAAGGAAACTTAAAAAGAATGTGTGCTTCATCTGTCGTGTTTTTAATTCTAATTCATTTCTCGTTATCAAAATTATTTAGAAAAAGGAAGATTAATACATTTTGTCCCGAAAACTATACCTGATAGTTTTCATTGCAAACCTACTTGTGACTTTTCAGATGTATTATTTTGTTGGGATGTAGAGCTCGAAAACTATATCCTAACAATGTCAAATATCAAAAGATGAATCAAATTAAGGGTCATATTTACCACAATGTCACCTTGCTGTGCTACACTGCGTGACAGGGAAAGGGCAGGAATGTGTCATATTTCACACAATACGGCACATTCTTGTCTTTTCCCATCGCTACCACACAATGTACACCATGGTGCAAGGGTGCCTGCATTGTAAGCAGAATAGTTTCTATATGTAGTAAGGGACATCTTCCTGCACAAAATCAATCCCTTGAGGCATGTCCCTCTTTCTATGTGTGCTAAAGAATGCAACACACATAGAAAGAGGAAGTAAAGAGGAGAAATAAAGATATTTCTCCATGTAACGCCTCCCCTGGGAAGGCGCAGCATTGTGACGCATTCCCACGTCTATCAATATTGGTAAATCTGGGAATGCTTCAGAATCCATGGGTGGAACACCCACGCTCCACCCATGGAATGCCTTCCCAAGACAGAGTAACGCAATGCAGCGATTTGCACCGCATTACGTTACTGCGGGTTTATCAAGCCAGCCAGGGCCATGCAAGATGGCCTTGTGTGTGCTTCCAGGAAAGGCAGCATACACATCAGTGAAGCGGCCTCCGACTTTCAGACAGTGTGCATGTATATTCGGTGACTGTGGTGCCTGCTGCAGAAAAGATGTTCCTTGTGGTGAGGTGGCTTAGTTTTAATCCTATCCATTGGGGACACAATACGATTGCATTTGTCCACCAAGAGGTCCAGTTTTGGACTGTCTCTTGAAGAGCTCCTTTTGCTGAGGGGGGAGGTGTAGTCCACACCATAAGCTTCCGCAAGTGACATGAGAAGGAACTCTACGATGAAGCATGCCACCTCATGGTGGGTGAGGGCTTTCATCCTAAACATAAGAATGCACATACAGAAACAGAGACAGAGATACCAAAGACCCCTATACCAAGATTGGCTGTTGTACTCACAGACCACGATCAAATACATAGAATGCTTTTTTTTAGGATTGTTTTCTATTTTGTTTTATTTTTTAATTCAAAATTAGGGTGGCAATGAAGAGACTTTCATTTGAAAAACTAAATTCTGGGATAGGTAGTGAACTAAGATGAATTGGACTGAATTTTGACCTTCGCGTGTGTGTGTGTCAACAAGGTGGCTGACTTGCCACATGGGGGCAATCAATGACGTGAGGAAAGTGGTCTAAGGCATAGAATTTCCTTCCCGCCAGCCACTTTGGCATTGGTAATAAACTGGTGCCGTCTTCTGTTGATGCAGCTGAGTACCCGACGCAAGCATAAAGAAGAGCTTGCCTGTGTGATGCCTATGTATCACTTGGTACATTTACTACTGTGTCAGGACCTTTTAGCATTAGTTGTACTCTTTTGCTGGTGGGTATTTGTATTTGCATGCCTGTCCCTAAACTCCAACCTAGCCCTCCCTTCTACCCCTCCCATTTTGTAGTAAGCATTCCCCATTCAATCACAAGGTCCTGGTTCTTGCACCCTGTCTCTCCCTTGTGCAGGGGTTTATAAGAGTGGGTAGAAAGTTATAGATGCCTGCTAGCCCAGGCCAATCGTAGGATGCCACATCATCCCTCTATGCCTGTCCCAACCCTTCTACACAACATTCTGGGACAATCCAATATAGTGCCATCATGTTTATGCTGTGAATGGCTTCTCTGAGGACCTCAACTCCACTTCCAGCTGCTATCACTGCCAAATACTGTCCCACCAAAACTTCAAAGAGGAGCCCCTCCTGTATTGGTTCCAAATGTCTGGCCTTCCTCTGTTCAGCGGGCCTGGGCTATCCCAACCCAGGAGCAGTGTGACAGCTAATTTCCAGATGCAAGTTTTCTTCGCACGTTTTCCTGCTAAGGAACAGAGTCAATCACTGATAACTGCTCCCTTTGTGTGGAGCGGCCTTAGTTCTTTTTGCTGGGGACAGAATAATTAACTTGGCACAGTAGGGGATAAAACTCCTGGAATCTGGTTATAGCAGAGTCGGAGAAATATAACAATTATTGATGACTCCTAAGATGCACACATTTACTGTTGGAACCTGCATATTCAATTGTGGCATGCCTAAGTGAAGCAAAACTGCACATTAAGGCAGATTTCTCCTATGTGTATAATACAGTGAAGCACTACAAATGTTTCAGTAAATCCTGCTGAACTATCTATGAATGTCCACTAATATTACAAAGTCTACCCCAGGTCAGTGTCCATCCTGTCAGAGTCCCTTCTGTGCTAGGCTTCCTTTGAACAATTACTCGGCAGCTCATGAGAGTAGTCTCGAACGAGCAGCCTGCATGCATGTGCACACGTGTTAATGTGTAGTTTGCCCAGTACCCCACCTGCCCTAGGTAGCTGCAGCAACTTTATCTTATAAGGCGGACACTGGCGGTCTCTATTCTCAGTCCAGGTTCCTAGAAAGTTGATGGAAATGGCTAATCAACCAACTTTGTTCATCATTGGCCCACTCCAAAATATTATTTGCAAATACCTTCTTAAAAGAAGTCTTAGTCATAGTTATACTTGCAGTCATAGTTATACTTGCAGAAATATATTTGCTCTTTTCCTTAGTTCCCTGATTTTTAAACCTACTGTGTTTTCACTTAACCAACAAACAGACTGCCATTTGGCCAACAAATGGGTTGTTCCCATCTTCTAGGGATCTCAACCAGATATACGATTTTGAATCATGGACCAATCAAATCTAAACACTTGCTGTGTCATGTGAGCCATGCACGTCTTATAAAAGCCCTTTTTTAGGTATAAGCTTTATTTACAAAATATATAAATATTTCTAGAGATCTATAGATGGTGGTACTTACCGCAGCCTCTATATAATTTCTATGAACTTCAGAGTAGACAGTCAATTATGGTGTGCTCTTAATTCACAAAGAAAAGTTGGAAGCTACTGAAATCAAACTGCAAGAAAGACTGAATAACTAAAGCCAAAATATAGGAAGAGAGAATCAAAACTACTCAGACATGAGATGAACACGTCAAAAAGTATACTGCAGCTAAATTAGATGATACTCTGAAAACGTACAGAAAACAGAACACCCACAAACAAAAGAAACAGATATTTTGTAGTTAATGCACAGAGAGCCACACAACATTCTAGGATGCAGCCATACATAGATGCAGACTGTGCTAGAACATTAGAGGCTTTTGTGTGAACCTACAGGCACCTAAGCACATAGGAAATACATATAAAAGACTTGCTTAGATGCCAAGCTGCCTAATATCATGGGTGACACAGTCAGTCCTGGTACTTTGATAAAATCCACTATGCATGCTGGTAAATGAAGCATTTGTATATGTAATGATAAAAGCCAAACTGTAAGTCCCACAATCCAAAGCTCTGTTGGCTTAAAAGCCATAACAGGTTGAAGCTGTGCACATTGACAATGAAAGAATAGAAAACATGCGCCATTCCTAAATGATTTAGGGGCATATTTATCATAGGGTTGCACCACTTTTGCACCACCCAACACAATCATTCAAACACTTTTCACTTAGAACACTTAACTAACCTCACTGATATAGTAGGGTCATTTTTTGTAACATGCATTGTAATAACATTAATTAGTCTTTAACATACATCATGTACATATCAACTCTCTGTGACAATATTATTATTCCCTCAATGGTTATTCATATGTATGCTTGTGGAGGTCTCCCTCCTACATGTGGAGTCTGCACCCCACATGCAGAATAGAGACTCTTTGTGAGGGCGGGACCTACCCTGTCAGAGTGGACATCTCCGCCCATTGTCACAAGCAGGAAGTTACATACAAGAAGGCAGCCATTTAGAGGTCATTCGAGTCACCCTTTCACAACAATAGCATCCTCCTTCATCCTGCTGCTACTTTACTAATCAAAACCTGGGAGGGAACACAATGGAATGACCCTAGCTTCACAGACCAGGAATTGAACTTCATTTCTGTTGGGGTCACCCAAATTACCCTCAGCTTTCTGGGGAGCCTGAGGCCCAGCTGAACATAGCAGTGAAGGCCCAAATTTGGACGGCATCGACACTCACTGCAGTGCAGTGGGTGTCCACACTCGAAGAAGAAAGGAGTGCTGCAAGCACAGGGAGGACCTCTATTGCTGGGCCAGGTTTAAGACCCAAGACATTTTTTCTGTGTCCTCCAAGCCACATTTGCGGTACCCAGAATTACACAGTAGCGGCTCCTGGAGGGAGTTCCGCCGGGCGGTGATGTGGGGCGGGGGAGGGACAGAGTGGGGGGTAGTAAAAACCGGAATCCAGCCGAACAGAGGTAAGTTAGCAAATAAATAAATAAAACGAATTTCGTAGCGCGCGCTGCATCGCATTTGGATTGCCCCTTTTTCAATCTTTTTTTTGGTGGGTGGGAATTGGGCGTTGGCATTGGGGAAAATTGGGGTTTATATTTATTATTTATTATGGACAATTGAATTCATCGGACATTGGTTGGACTCTTTCTTTATCTTTTTTGGACATTGGTTGGGGTTAGGGAGAGAGGTGGGTCAGGTGTTGTGGGAATTTTACATTAGTTTATTTTGTTAGGGGATTAAATTATGTTTATACTTAAGCTTTACATACGATGTAAATGTTTTGTGAGGGGGTTACTCTTTTACTTCACACGGTTTCCTTTGCTGCTGCAGGGCCGCAGCCAGTTTTTGATTTAAATAATCTGCAGATAGTGTAACATACGAACAGATAGATGTGGTACCCTCACTTGTGAGTGACTTGTCCTACTAGTCTATGCAGTCTGCAACTGGACTCAGAAGGGTGTGTGTGTGTGAATTAATGAATTAATTTCCATTATAAATTATGCCTCCCCCAAACTTCTTCTCTTACCTGTGATTGATGTTTATTTAAACTTAGACAAAGCGATGGCTGCATGGTGATGATGGTTTGGTTTCCCAAGATGCCATGGTGGTGGTGGTGGTAGTAGTAGTAGTAGACACTGGCAGTAGCATATGCAAAAAAAGAAAATGAGACAGTCAGTCGCCTGAGGGAGACTATGGAAGGAGTAGTAGAACGAAGTACAGTACAGTACACAAGAAGACTGCCAAACAAGAAACCATAATAATGATTAGCAATGCTAAAGTAAAATAAAACATAATGGTGGCAAGGATAGCCTAGTACAAGTTACAAACTGTAGTTGACTCAACATATGATATGAAGTGGGCAAGCGTAACCTTTAGTGCTGTAAGGATGATGAATCTATGCCGGCAATTAATTATGATGGATTATGTTCCTCTGGAAAAAAAATTGACTTGCAAATACTGAGCATGGGTGGGCAAGCAGAACAAGATCCTCGCCCTGCCTTGAGTTAGTGTTGCATTCACCACATCCGCCCCAGCATGTGTGTGATCAATTATTGGTGAAAATTAATTTAGTCACACCTCAATATAAATCACACAGCCCGGGGGAAGAGGGTTAGGGTTTGATGAATGGTTGTGAAGGGGTATTTGAGGGAAAGGTTTGACAAAGACAAACACTACACATGGACAACACACAATCTTGGCAGATGACCATCATATTCATAAATCTGTTAAGGGAGAAAAAGGAAATGCAAGCATGATGATGACTTGATGGTTAATGATAAGTAGTACTAACTAGACTAGTAGACAGTACAGGGCAGCAGTATATTATTAATTATTATTATTATGCAATTGCCTTGCCTGTCTGCCCTCAGAGAGACTAAGGGGGTCATTATGATGTTGGGCGGATCACCGCCGCCCGTATGGCGGTGGTGATCCGCCCGCTATTTTCACCCGCCCGCATAACATTTCCCCACCGCCATATTATGATGGCGGTGGGGACCCAGGCGGACGGAAAGACCGTCCGCCAGTTTTCCGCCGGTAGGCAATCCGCCCGATTGCCTACCGGGCGGAAAAGGCCTGCAATATGGTGGCAGTGCCTTGCAGGCACCGCCATCCATATTACGATGATGGCGGTCTCATGCCTTTCCATGGCGGAGACTCCGCCATGGAAAGGCATGCGGAGAATGCCTTTGGGGGCCTGTTGTGGGCCCCCAGGTGGTTGGGGGGTGGGTGGCTGCACTTGGGGGTACCCATGGTACCCCCCAACATTTGCATGCACAAGGTGGCAGGCACCGCGCGGTGCCTGTCACGTTGTGCATGCAAATGCACAACATGCCCTTTTAACATTGTGGCGGGTGCTGAATACAGCACCGCCCGCTACAATGTTAAATATGCAGGATGCGACCGCCATGGTGGCGGTCGCATCCTAATACGCACAGCGAGACCGCCGCACCTCTTCCGGGCGGTCCCTTTTTCCGTTGCGATGGCGGGCGGACTTTGTCCACCCGCCATCGTAATGACCCCCTTAGAGTGAGACTCAAATTACATACATTTTATGTTCTGTTGTACCGGGCTTCCTTCTAAAGCTAGCAAAGAAAATTAAAAAATAGCTGTAGGGATCAATTATAAGCAAAGAGCAAACATAATAAACAACAACACACAGTCGTAATGATTGAAGAGAAAAAATGAATCAAACTAATTAAAAGATGATGGGGGATATTCTCAAGAACGTGTGTTAACTATCGCCAAATTCGCTTAACGCAACTTCTCACATCGCAGTCTATCGTGGGAAAATAACACTGCGTTAACGCAGTATTCCCAACCCGGCGGCACCATGCGATAGTCACACGTTAACGCAACAAATGCCCGCGTTAAAATTAACGCCACGCCGAAAAAATGCGAAACACGAAGGCCCAAAAAGTTGCAAAGTCCCAAATCGCGAAACAAAAAGCAGCGATAACCAGCAACAGGCCTGCGATTCCCACGCGACATGCCAGAAAATGCACTATAAAAGCAGAGAAAAAAAAGAAGATTAAAAAATGCAACTGCGTAGCACCATGGACGCACCCGGACCGAGTGCAGAGGACAACGCGAACCCCACAAGCCCCACAGACGACCAGCCAGGACCCCCGGGGCCGGGGAAGGGCAAGGAGAAGAGGAAGAGGAAGACGGGGCAGTCTGCAGGAAAACCGGATCATCGTCACAGAGGTGACAGGACACTACCAACAACTGTCCGTCACCTCCACTGTGTCATCAGCCACACAAACGGAAATATGGCAACACATCGTGAACAAGGTGAATGCAGTCGGAGTGTCGAGGAGGACAATGGAAAAGGTCAAGAGGCACTGGAATGATGTGAAGGGCAAAACCAAGAAGAAACCTGATGCCAACATGAAAGCAGCAACGCAGATTGGAGGTGGGGGACCAGTGGCACACCAGGAACTGGATGACATTGAGAAAATGGTGGCCACAGTCATCAGTCAGGATACGGTGCCAGGAGTCGGGGATCAGGACACTGCTCAACATGACCTGACACAACATCAACAGGGTGAGTACCGACCAGGGACTGGGGGGATGGGGGAGATGGGCACAATGGCACACATGCACAATTAAGTAGAGCACACTGCACATCCACAATGACTCTGGATCATGTCCCTGATCCCTGATCCCCGTGCCACACTGCAGCACACATACAGAAACTCAGGGAATGTGTGTGGAAAAGAATTTATTTGCACATGCTGTGCCTGTGGTCATTTTGTACTGTCTCATGATTGCTAAGGACTGCCACAATGTGACATCCTCATGTGAAGAAATTGTCAATGATGGTGTTCCTACGGGCTATTCCTGCTGCAGCTGCAGTGGGGTGTGGTCCACCTGCCTCATCTTCCTCATCATCGTCCGGTGCATCTGGCACTCGTAACCATGGGGCATTGGTGCGTACACATATGTTGTTCAACACACAACATTCAACGATCATCTTGCACACGATGTCTGGGCTGTACAGGAGCCTCCCACCTGTGATGTCCAGGCACCTGAAACGTGACTTCAACACGCCAAATGTGCGTTCCACGATGCCCCTGATGTGTTTGAGGGCCACATTGTACTGCCTCTGGGCCTGTGTGTTCGTGGCTCGGAGGGGTGTCATCATCCAAGGGCAGAGTGCATATCCTTGATCACCTGTGACAGTGCAGAGAGACATGAGTCAACAGTTGGTCCTGCATGATGTGTAGGCAGGCTCACTAGTTCATTGGCGTGTGATATGTGTGTCATAGTGATTACTGTTTGACATGTACTGCTTGTAGCAAATGAGCGCCATCAATGTGTACAACGTAGCCTCACTCCTGCTCCTCCCTCCCCCCGAGCCCATTTACTTGTGTGCGCTGCGCGGTTGCATCACTTGCACTCCTACGGCACACCATTGTCATGCCTGTCTGCGCATGTCCAGAAGCCTGACAATGACACTGTGATATTGTGCGTTGATGGTGGGCGGCCACGTGTGTGTAGGGCTATGGTAAGGATAGGGCGGACACAGATGTAGAGTTCATGGCTGGCTGAACTCGCGATGCGGTCGAGGCAATACCTTTGGACCATGCTGCGGTAACAGCGACACACACACAACAGTTGGCATGTATGATCCCGGACCGCGAGCAGGCTTGCGCTCATTCATTTATCCCTTCGGCCGAGCCCGCACTCCGGGGGCATGCTACATTGCAACATTGTCCATTGCGGGACAGGTGGCACCAACACTACAACAGAGACACACGCCTTAGGTACTTCATTGGCAAGCCCAACACTTAACCACGCCCAGAGCCCCGGGGTGATTATCCACACCCCTACGCTGGACTATCGTATGCCAGCCCACTCCGGCAACGCCTACAGGGGGGTGTGACACAGCTACATGTCCCAGGTCTCCCCCACTGCCTGAGGTGACATGGTTGCGTCCGCTGTACACAGCACAATGCAATATGGTAGGGCCAGGGTCACTCATGCATACACAATGACCACACAGACACACTTAGATAGTTTGTGGAACTGGCTACGGGCACGTGCGCCCGGCCCCTTTTATTGCCAGGGTCACATGTCCAGTGACGCCTGTGCTGGATGGGTGTGGGGTGAGTGTGAGCCAGCCCTCAACGGGTGGTTGGTGCTGGCAACAACTACAACAGTGATCAGACAATCAGAAGTTCACAGTTCAAACAGCAAGGGTCCATGACTTGAGCTGCACGGAGTTAGTGGCCCCAGACGCACAGCAGCCGGCACATGGAATACCGCCACGGGACGGTGACTACCGGTGCACTGAGGTAGGGGCACGAGAGCTGAGCGGGTCCCCGTCGATGTCCAAGGTGAATGTCGCGGGGGTTTTGGGGGACAGTGGAAGGTGATCTTCCAGGGCATGATACAGAGGGCAGTACCAAGCAGACACAGGCAATATGGAGGAGATGAATGCTACAGACTCATTTTTGTCACCAAGTCAGTATCAGCTACATGATGATGAAGACAACCCCCAGGCCATAGACTCAGACGCCACCACAGTTCAACCAGAGGGTGTCCATGAATTTCGGGGCACAGAGTTAGTGGCACCAGAGCTGAAAGGGGATGCAGTCTGCGATGAGGCCTGTACAATGGTATAAACTCTGCCATAAATAAATCAAGGCTCAGTTCCAAATGTGTAACCTACTTGACCGTAGTGTGGGCCGGAGGCAGCGGTCAGCAGGGGCCCTCAGCTACGTGTCCTTGGCTTGCAATGCACAGAGTTAGTGGCACCAGGGCAGTTGTTGGTGGTGTTCGGTCAACTCCGTAACGAGGATCCTGTTTTTCAACCGGACTGAATCGCGTCTTCCTCTTACTCCTCTCCTAGCGTGCAATGATACAGACTCTGCCATTGTAAAATCATGACTCAGTTCCAAATGTGTGACCTACTTGACCGCAGTGTAGGCCGTAGGCAGTGGTCAGCACGGGCCAACCGCTGTTCAGGCAGCTCCTCCTGGTACTCTCACACACGACGTTGGAATGCCATGTGGCGATGATTTGTGGTTGACGGAGGTAGTAGCACCAAAGCTGAGCGTGTGTGCAGCCTGCGACGATGCCGTGTCCTGCCTGGTACGGATTGGATTGGATTGGTGTGAGGCCTGCTGGACCGCAGTGTAGGCAGTACACAGGTGACCCCACAGTGCTGTGCCGCAGTGTAGGCCGAAGGCAGTAGTCAGCAAGGGCCCACAGACACGTGTCGTTGGAATGCTATGCACAGAGTCGGTGGCACCACATCGTAGGGAGTAGGGTGATATATAATCTGCAATAAACGTATGTACTCTGCCATTGTATAATCAAGACTCAGTACCAAATGTGTGACCTACTGGACCGCAGTGTAGGCCGGAGGAAGCGGTGGAGTTTGTCAATGAGAAAGGAGTAATGGGGGCCTGTGTAGTGGAGGCCGTGATGGTCTGAGGAGGCTGCCATGGTCACGGGCCTCGGGCTTGGAGCTTGCACTGGCACGTGGTGGGCCCTCTTTGACACATGCCGGTGTCGGCAGGTGGGCAGTGAGGCCTGGGTGCGCTGGGGCGGGCAAGACGGGTCCTGGGACCAGCGGCCTGGGTTGCAGCAGGCGCACAGGATCGCAGGCACTGCCGCTCACGGCGTCGGCCTCGTGGCGGGGTGAGAGGCGCCGCCCTGGCAGACACGTTGGTTATTCCGGAAGAGAACCACGCCCAGAGTAACAGGCTTTTTATTCACACCCCTATGCTGGCCTGGCGTATGCCGGGCCAGCCCACTCCGCTCACGCTTACAGGGGGGGGACGTAACAAGCTACATTTCCGCATTCTTCCCCACTGGCTGTGGTTACATGGTTGCGTCCACTGTCCAGTACACTGCAGACACCAGCAGTGTATGTCGACATGGAAGTGTCTGTGGTTTGCATACTGCAGTCTGTCCAGCACATCCACGCCACACTTGGCATTGTGCACATTCACATTCATGGGTCACTTGCCTCCTTCGCACATGCCGGGTTCCCACCTCTCCCCACATTCTGCTATTGTGTGGCTGAGGTGCCATGCTGTTGATGGCTTGTGTAGATGGCTAGCCCAGGTTGCCACAGTAAGTTGTGTTGTCTTGTTTGGAATGTGGGGATGTTGGTTGTCATGTTGTATGTGATTTTGTGAAGTGTGCATTCCCAGAGTTGTGAGTTGTCTGTGTGGTGTGTTCCGTTGGTACTTACCGACGAGCAGTGCATTTCCATAGGTGCCATCCTGGAAGCGCTGGTTGATGATGGACTGTCGGAAAATGAAGGAATCATGCACACTGCCTGGGTAGTTGGTGACGACATTGGTGAAGAGTCCCCGGTGGTCCACTATTGCCTGCACATTGATGGAATGCATGTGTTTCCTGTTGCGGTAATTGTGTGCAGTGGCAGCAGGGGGCACGAGGAATACATGTGTGCAGTCAATTGCCCCCAACACGTGCGAGAAGCCAGCTATGGCATAGAAGCCTTGCTTGATCTCCAGCTGTTCCTGCGCAGTGTGTGGGAAGTAAAGTTGCTGGGGTACCAAGCTGATGATGGCATCCAAGACAGGTGTGAGGAACTTTGACAGGGCTGGCTGTGAGACTCTTCCGACTATGGCAGTTGTTGGTTGGAAGGTCCCAGAGGTCAACAGGTGCAGCACGGCCAGCAGCTTTGTCTGCGGAGGGATGTTGGTTCTCCGCTGTGTTGGTGCCGTCAGCCTGTGGGCAATGAGGGTCAGGATGCGGAGGATGGTTGTACTTTTGAGCCTGTAGTGGGCAATGACTTCCTATGGCGTTAAGTCTCTGAGGCTGGTGCATTTTCGGAAGATCCAGTGTCTTTGTCTGCGCTGCCTCTGTGGTAGTCCGGGGGAGGAGGGGTCCTGGGGGTTATGGGGGGCCTGGGGGTGGTGGCGGTGGGTGTTGTGGCCCTCTTGGGGCTCCGAGCTGCATGATCAGTAGCTCCATGGCATCTGTTGTTCTTCTGGTGTGGCTGTGGGCTGGGCTCCCTTTTATGGTGCAGGTTGTCGTCCGACTTAGCACCAGGTAGGAGCAGGTGTTAAATCCCTGCTGCTAACGCGCCTTATCGCATGTTTTTGAATCTTATCGCCGATCTGGCTGGTCGTTGAGAATGTTGCGGAGAGGTGTTTTTGTGCTTTTTGCATGGGAACGCCTACTCTGCATCTCATTAGCGTTAGTTGCCGGTGTCATCCGTGGCGATGTTTTTTGCCGCTGCTATCGCAGGAAAACTGGTGATATCGGCTGTTAGCACCAGCTTGTGAATGGTGCGATGAATTTATCACCACTTTGGCTGCGATAAAGTGCCGCTAACTCTGAGATAAGTCCATGAGAATATGCCCTGATGAATGATACTAAGTTACTGTATGTTATTCTGGTCAAATTGAAATTGGGGAGTTGCATCTCGGCATTCATCTTGGTCCTCCCTTCCATGGACGCTCCGTCCGTCAATCTTGAGTGCCACTGCCTGCCTGGCGGATGCGGATTGGTAAGGTAAGTGTGAGTTGTTTTTCCCAGTATAGCACAGGGTAAAGGCCGGCCTGTAAGTGTAGATGGCAAAACAAAAGGGATATTGAAAAATCAAGGAGAAAACAAAATGCATAAATTACGGAGGAGTGCAACAAGAACACTTTCAGAAGCGGCATGGCTAAATCATGTCTACTAATCTGTTTCCAGCATTAACCGACAACAACAACAGGACAGAGCAGGCCCACGGCGCCCACCCAACCTCCACTTAGCTTGGATTTTGAGCCAGACAGAGCACACATATACAGCAACATAGCATTTTCTAAATTAAGTAACTAAATCAATACACCACTGTCAGTCATACCACTACACTCGCCTCCATCACTACACAGACATGTAGGTCTGCTGTGATTGTTGTTGACTTGTTTACCTTTTAGGCCACTTTATGAAACGCCCCGAGTTATTCCATCAATCATCTCCGATCCTACTGACTGACTGCCATGAGTATAGTATGGTCATCATCATCATGGTGCCCAACTCTGTAGTGTACCGAGTGAGTCCAGAATAGATTCCATATTCAAAAATGCAATGGATCGACCTGCAGTAGAAGTACAATTTTGTTATTAAACAACAAGAAGGGAAACATTGACTTGAGTCACTTTCTTGTGTGTAGATTAAATAATACTAGTACACTTCATGCACAACAACAACACAAACACCAATCACTCAGAGTCAGCGCCCAATGCATGCCATCCATCATTACCTGTTGTTCTTAAGGGGAAGTCCTTCTCAGCTCGGAAAGGAGGATAGCTATAGTCATGTTCTTTGGAGGGACCCGACGAGGCAGACACACATTTCTTGTACTATTCTCCATCCAATGTCTGGCTTGAGGGAAATGGATTTAGGGCGAGTCAGGATGGAGCAAGACTTGGAGGAGTGGACTTACTTCTTTAATAAATTCACACAGTTACAACTCCAATACGGCAATAAAAAGAGTAAGACGGTGGTGATGGATTTGTAGTGATTCAAACCAGAAAGACAGAGACACACACAAATAATAAAAGTAAATAAGGAAGAAAGTAACAAGTTGAAAGCCTAGTTGTCAGGGAAGTAGAGCTAGTCCTCAAACTCTGGTGGTTCACCCAGAAGTAGGTCATCTAACACACTACTTCCATGACCTAAGTCGCCGTCATCATCTTCCTGCTGTGCTACTTCAGGTATGGTGTAATCCAGTGGTATAAAGTGCTGATTAATTTTGATCATGGTTAACCTCTCCACGTTTTGGGGCAAGAGACTAGTCCTTTTCACTGTTACAATGGCACCAGCAGCACTGAGAACACGCTCAGAAGAGACACTTGTGACAGGGCAAGCCAGATAGTTTATCGCCAGCATGCTGAGCACTGGCCAGTGGCGCCTTTAACCATACCAATACAGCAATGGATTTTGATCAATGTAGACCTCTGTTGGGTCATCCAGATATGCCTGGGCCGTCCGCTCAATGCTCAGGGGTGCTCCGCTTTGCTCGGCCTCTTTTGCCTTAGCTTCAGCACTGGACCTAACAAGCCCTTGCTGTAGAAACCACTCCTGTGCCGATTTTGGTGAGGCCGATGCTCCTGTTCTTGTTGATGTTGTTCTTGGTGTTGTTGGTGGTTTTGGCTGCTGTGAGCCAACCGCACTGCCCTCAGGTTCTGAAGTTGAACTTGACGCCGGCTGCCCTGCAATACTTGTTGTGGGCTGGAGTAGCGGGCCTCTAATTCCCAGCTGTTCTTTTTCTAAGCGACTGGCTTCCGCAGCTATCCAAGTTTTGTACTTGGCAACACCCACTTCTGAAAAAGGAATCAATGTG